>CM060109.1:10169660-10812160 GCA_030522415.1 Channallabes apus | reverse complement strand
GAATTCAATTGAGTTTATTCTTATAATAATATATAATTCACTAAGGCCTTTACTGCAAAAAAAAAAGGACTCTAGGTTAAAATATGATGAATGAATTCAAATCTACAGTATGTAGTATATCTGGCTATAAAAAGAAGAAGAAAAAAAAAGATTAAAAGTAATAACTCTACTTCTAGACAGGTGTACTCAATTTAAGCTTAATATAGTCTAACTGTACAATTACTAACTTTATGTAATTAGTTAAGACAAATGTTTAATTCTCTTGTATGTATGTGGTTTAATCTCATGATCGGACATGCTAGATAAATGAAACATGCTAGATATTCACCCTGGGAAAGTTCTCTGTGTTCAGACTCTCGTGACGCACACGTGTGCCTGACTTGAATTCCTCATGCCGAGCCCTGTAGCTTTGCAGATCTGCAGAATGGATGTTCTCTCACATGCTCCCACAATACATCCAAAAAAGGGTTTTCTAACTTGTTCAAAGGATGTACGAAACTTTCTTTTATAGTCATCACTCTCACAAGAGTTTAGGTGACACACAGGAAGCGATGGCGCCACTCTTGAGAGATATCGTGGTATCGGTTCTCACCTGGCCTTGGTTAATGTAGATGTAAACACGACCCTCCTCTCTCACGGTGCTGAACATCGGGGCCCCGACCAGTAGATCAGAGAGTCCGTCCGCATTCAGGTCGACCGCACACACACTCGCGCCATAGTACGAGCCCAACTGCCATTAAATACATAAATATGGAAAAAAAATTATATAAAATGTTATTAAATGTAAATATCTTGCACTATTTAATTGGAGTTTTAATGTAAAGATTGTTTTATTAAATTTGTTTTATTTTGAAATTATTATTATTATTATGCAAAATATTGTAGTCTAATGTAAACATTATAATGTATATTTTTGGATGCGATATATATATATAACTTTTTTCTAACATATGATTTATTAATAATTTAATAAATATAATAAAATCAGTAATTACTTTAATATTTTTGTTAATATTGGTTATTTGTATGCAAAACATAATTATGTTGTTGTTGTTGTCATTGATGAGAATATCGTAGAGGGTTTTATTGTAGCTGCACGCACCTGAGAGCCGCTGGTTTCATTCAGGATTGTTAGTGTATTTCCTTCCATTGTGAATATGTAAACCTGTACACACAAAAAAAAAAAAGTCAATTCTGGCTATGATAGGAAGCCACCAGAACACCACAGCTCACTGTGCATGGAGCCCATCCAGCAAATAGACACTGACTCAGGCACCAAACAAGCACCATGAGAGGCACCAGACAAACAAGTCTGATCCACGGAGACCCCACCCTCCAACAGACAGCCCTCAAAGGATCGGCTGCCAACATCCTGGTGCCAGACACAATGGCACAGCCACACCCAGCACCCCGAGGAGCCAGAATTACCCACGGGCAACCCAAAAACAAGGTGGTTTAATGTAATTCTTGATCAGTGTAAATGAATGTGATTTACATTGTATAGCACAGCAAAATGCCTGGCTTATATATTTACGTAATAACTCGAGATATGATGATTTTGAGTCAAGGCCAGGATAGTTATTTTGAGTGCATACAGGTTAAAGGTTTAACCATTATCAAAAACTGTATCATGTATTGCAAACTGCTTGACATATACTAGAAATCACTTTCAATATTGAAAATCCAAAAATGCAAAAATTAGGACTTGAAGTATAAACATATGACTTACTTTGCCAGTCTGACTATGTTGGGGTGCACCACCCACGATCTCCATACTGTACGGGTGAAGAAAGTGACCAGCACTTACAGAGTAACCTGAAAAAAACAAAACAAATCATAAAGTTATTTTTCCAAATGATGCAGGACACTGTGGAAGGAAAACCAAATTGTTAGCTTCCATGAGTCAGCTTTGGTTGTAATGTATTAATGTTTGATTTATTCACATATCAAATGCTCATACTATTACATTCATTCATTCATTCATTCATCTTCTATACCGCTTTATCCTGTATTAGGGTCGCGGGGACCTGGAGCCTATCCCAGGAGACTCAGGGCACGAGGCAGGGTACACCCTGGACAGTGTGCCAGTCCATCGCAGAGCACACACACACACACACACTCATTCACACACTATGGTCAATTTGGGAACGCCAATTAGCCTAATTTGCATATCTTTGGACTGTGGGAGGAAACCGGAGTACGCGGAGGAAACCCACCAAGCACGGGGAGAACATGCAAACTCCATGCACACAGAGACGGGAATCAAGCCTGGCCGGGGAATCGAACCCAGACCCTGGAGGTACAAGGCGACAGTGCTAACCACTACACCACCGTGCCGCCCATATTATTACAAATTTACCCAATATATATATACATAAGGATGAATCAGTATCTCAGGATGAGATGATTTCATGTCCAGGCTACTCAAAGAGGACAATTTGACGAACAATATGATATTCTTTAGTGGTTGGATGAAAGATGGATTTGAAGACTATATACAGTACAGTATTTGACAACTACTGTATATGATGACCTTTTGTCAAGGATGCAAACAGAGTCTGTTACATCACCATGCTAAATAATCATACACATTAATGTCTCCTAGTCGAAATTAATGCACTTAACTAGCTAACTCGCTTCTTCTTCTTCTTCTTTTATCCTCCTCCCATTTGTCTCCATCTAACTCTATGTACTAGTGACGGGAAGTTTGAATCATCTTAGTGACTCGGTTCTTTGAATCTCATTCATCAAATGAACAAATCTTTTTTTTGTGTCATTTAGTGCATTTCGTTCTTTTGGTCAGAAATAAAATAAAATGTTACATTTTCAATAAACAGACCCCCAACATGTCTACATACACAAATTTTGGCCCTAGTTCCAGTAATGTACATATTACAATGAAGCTAAGGACATTCATTCATTCATTCATTCACTTTCTATACCACTTAATCCTGTGTTCAGGGTCGCGGGGGACCTGGAGTCTATCCCAGGAGACTTCGGGCACTAGGCGGGGTACACCCTGGACAGGGTGCCAATCCATCGCAGGGCACACACACATACACACACTCACACACCCAATCACACACTACGGGCAATTTAGGAACGCCAATTAGCCTAACCGGCATATCTTTGGACTGTGGGAGGAAACCGGAGTACCCGGAGGAAACCCACCAAGCACGGGGAGAACATGGAAACTCCATGCACACAGAGACAGGAATCGAGCCTGGCCAGGAATCGAACCCAGACCCTGGAGGTGCAAGGCGACAGAATGAGCAGGTCACCATCATATCTTCTGGTCCGAATCGTTCATTCTTTTGAATCTATTGCACTTCATAGCGTCTATGAGAGTCACGTGACAAATGAACAAACGATTCGGACCAAAAGACTCAAAGGTAACTACTCATTTCTGTTTCTAGTACATAACCTCCGGAGGTTTTGCGATGCTTTGCGCAAAGCGTTCTTCTGAGTCATGATAAATACTCGTTCAGAAAGAACGAATCGTTAATGAACGAACCGTCACTACTATATACCACACCTTCCTTCATCACTCCAACCTCCTGCATGTTCTCCCTCACCACATCCATAAACCTCCTCCTGGGTCTTTCTCTTCTTCTCCTGCCTGGCAGCTCCATCTTTAACATTCTCCTCCAGATATACCCCTCATCCCTCCTCTGCACATGTCCAAACCATCTTAATCTGGCCTCTCTAACATACTCATTCCTAATCCTGTCCATTTTTGTCACTGCCAAAGCAAATAGCAGCATCTTCAGCTCCTCCACCTCCAGCTCGGATTAATGTCTTTTTGTCAACTTACGTTTTACATTTCTTATTACATTTCTGTATGTTAGCTACAACTTTTTACCCTAGATTTGCCTATTGAGCTGGCAAATTATAATGTTTTTCTGATACAGTATGAACTTTGCCCTGTCCATAAAACATCCCACTCATTGCACTTCCTCATTCGTTATATGGTTATACTTCCTACAGCCCAGGTATAGAAATATTCATATAAATGGTGATTTCTGAGGCTGGTGACTCTAAATGAACTTCTCTTCTGCAGCAGAAAGTAAGTTCTGGTCTTTGAGAGACAGTTTCATCATGGAGCTTGATGGGTTTCTGCAAATGGACTTGACACAATACTGTTCTTGCAAGAACTACAGTATTCCAGAACAGCTGTACCGTGGTATCTCATAGTTTTGAAATCTCCATTACATTACATTTAGGCATTTGGCAGACATACATTTTTATCTCATTACACATCTGAGCAGTTCAGGGTTAAGGGCCTTGCTCAAGGGCCCAACAGTGACAACTTGGTGGTTGTGGGGTTTGAACCTGGGATCTTCCGAACCGTAGTCCAATGCCTTAACCACTGAGCTACACCTGGCCCAGTATTGTTCTAGAAAGTCACTACGCAAAAAATACATTGAATTAGAAGGTGTGTCCAAACTTCTGAGTGGTACTGACAGAGGGCATCTGGCCAAAAGGCTCAAATATGTTCTTTGCTGATAAGACACTTCCGATAAATTTCCCAGTTTGGGACGCGGCAGATGCATCAACCAATAATTATTCCCTTAATTCACTAATTAATTTAATCAATTGATTTGTACTATGCAACTATCTTTGTCATAAATGCACTTCCGAAATAGTTTTCCTGTGCTAGATAGTAATAGTGGCATGATTAAATAAAGTAGATAAAGTAAATACAGATCATTTACTGCTTTTCAACAAAATCACAAAATCACTAATCAAATAAGACAGATTACCAGCATCAGAATGTACTGGATGCTCACAAACAGACAAACGCACTAATAACCTATCGCAGAAAAGAAGTCGCGATAACCCACAAGTAAATAAAAACACGTCCCGTTTCAGACGGATATACTGTACAGAGTCTAAGACAATAACACTTACACAAGGCGCTGTTTGTTTTATTTACTACTTAATAGCCTGCATCCGATTTTGAAGCTACACCCTTAAAGCTGCCTAAATATATCCCTATGAAACATACAGTACACTCGACAGAGTCAAGACAGCAGAACGGCCGCACACATGCCACATTTAACAACTTCCTGTTTACTGTAACAGATCCTCTGCTTCACGTTTATCGGTTCTTTTTTTCACTCTACGTAAAAAACTGTGTAAACAATTTAAAACCGCCTTAAGAAATAACGATTTCTGTAGGAGTTTCTCACACTGTATTGGGGAGATTTTGGCGACTCTTGGCTACAACATCGCACCGGCTCTTTGCTGTTTGAGGGCGTTCGACTGAGGGTCTCTTGAGATCCTGCCACAATATCTCGATAGGGTTGAGGTCTGGACTCCTTTCTTTAGCCATTCAGATGTAGATTTGCACACATGCTTGGGATCATGGTCCTGTTACATGACCCATTTTGGGCCTAGCTTAAGCTCCTGGGCGGAAGGTTTCACACATTTGTCTCAAGAACATTCTGGTATTCCTATAGTTGCAGAAAAAGCCCACATCCTAATGCTTCCACCATGAGTTTGCATGTTCTCCCCATTGTTGGTTGGTTTTCTTCGGTTTCCTCCCATAGTCCATAGACATGCATAGTAAGTGTTATGTCCAAATTTCCCATAGTGTGTAAGTGAGTGTGTGTTCGTGAGCGCTGTGATGGATTGTCCAGGGTGCCGTTGTGGCCCGAGTTACCTGGGATAGGCTCCAGGCTTCCTGTTCAGTGTACAGAATGAGAGTGAATAGTGCTGCACATGATGACCAAACATCTCCACCATGGCCTGATCATTCCAAAGATGATTTTTCCAGAATGTCGGTCTGCAGTTTGTTCAAATGCTTTATTTTTTTCCCCAGTCTGATTCTGGTCTTTATTCTTTTTAGACAGAAGAGGCTTTTTCCTATGCACCACTCCATGAAAGCCAGGCTTGTTCATTCTTTTTCTAATTGTGCTCTCATGAACATAAATAACCATATGCTTTCAGGGCCCTGCAGGTCACATGATGTCGATCTTGAGGTTTTTCTTCAATTCCGAACCCACCCTTCCCAGCTTGATGAGCAGCAACAATGGATGGATTCTCTGAAGTCAGGGCAGCTGTCCTTTCTCCTTAACATTCTTTTCTTCTAGACACCAAAATTCTGCTTTTTATTCAGGTAGTCACACTTCTCGATGATTAACCAATCTTGTGAATTACATTAGTAACACCTCGCTGCTGATTACCCTGTTAATGATTGTGCGAGTTGAAAGGGTGTCATTTTTCGCCCTCTTTATTCCTAAATGTTCGATTACTTTGGGGACTGCGGATTGTGTTTTGTTGTTGTTGTAACTGAGGTTACGTGTTTGCTATAGACAACAGTGAGAACGGTACAATTGTCAATTTCACTTTACTTTGTGAAACAAAAGCAAAAAGTAATTCTAAATAAAAAATTTTTTTAAAAATGGACATATAATGTAGTATATACAGTAACAGCCATGCAATGTAACTAGCTATCGATATCGGCTAATAGCAAACTTAGCAATGAATGCTGGCCTACAGTATTGCTTCCTACACTCTGACTTATGAGTCACTATTCCTAAATAATCTGCCTGTCTGCTAGCAAATATTTGCCATAACTCAACAACAATCAAACTGACTACCTACTTGTAACATGTGAGGGAAAGGTGGGGGTCACTTTGGGTTAAAAACAGGTGAATCAGTTAACATACCGCACTCCAAGCTCACATCATTCGCATCACGTCTCTTATCTATTCTTCTAACGTGTTTCGCTTTGTACTCTGTGAGCAGTTTTTCTTTTTTGATGTTCAACAGATGTGAAAACCTTGAATAGTAATCTCTTACATCCATCAGCTTAAAGAGCTGCTCAGTTTCTTTAGTCTCTCTGTATGAAAACAGAACAGCTACAACCTGACTCTTTAATATGATGAGCTTTTAAAAAGGCTTTGAAAAACTATATGACAGACCATAAATCATATCCAAAATATATGCACATATATATATATATATAGTTGAGTATTGTGGTAGAGTATATCCTGTATTCATTAAATGATGCATGATGAATTCCCTTTCTCACCAAGATAGCTGCCATAGAGCACAGTGTTCTCATCATCCAGGTAGGCAGCTAAGGAATTACTGGACATGTTGTAAACCAGAACAGAGCCGGTCCAGTAAGAGCTCCCAGGAGCTCCCATTATCATCAGATCCTAAAAAAACAACAGCAACACATTAAAATGACGTTATGATGTTAAATATAAATTAAAACATTTAATCAGTGGGTCATTTAGCATGTTAGTTTATAACACACCGGGTTTGTTTGTATGATTCTGATTGGTCAGATTGTGATTAGGGCCGGGGGAAAGGGTTTTAAGAGGCTTGTTAGAGTTTCTATACAATAAATATATAATTATTCATTCATTCATTCATTCATTCATTTTCTATACCGCTTAATCCTGTGTTCAGGGTCGCGGGGGACCTGGAGCCTATCCCAGGAGACTTCGGGCACTAGGCGTGGTACACCCTGGACAGGGTGCCAATCCATCGCAGGGCACACACACATACACACACTCACACACCCAATCACACACTACGGGCAATTTAGGAACGCCAATTAGCCTAACCTGCATATCTTTGGACTGTGGGAGGAAACCGGAGAACCCGGAGGAAACCCACCAAGCACGGGGAGAACATGCAAACTCGAGCTTGGCATATATAATTATAATAAATAGATTAGATTAGATTAGATTAGATTCAACTTTATTGTCATTGTGCAGGGTACATGTACAGAGGCAATGAAATGCAGTTAGCATCTAACCAGAAGTGTATCAGTGGCCTATTTATAATAAATAAATACAGTACAATGTGATATACAAACAGAAGGTGCATTTGGTAATAGTAGAGTTATGGCATATATAGTGATATAGTAATGTACACTATAACTCTGCAACGTTGTGCAGTGAATGTGCTACAATAAACAGGAGGTGCATTGGGTAATAAATATGTGTGCATTTTTTGAGAAGGTACATTTTTTTTTGTTTAAAGCTGATGGAAGGAGTCTCCAGTGTCAGCACTGTCTAACATTCAGAGGTAAAGGTGGGAAAAGTTTTCAGTTTTCAGCTTTCAGTTTTTTTATATATGAAAGCTAAATATTGGTCATAAGGAAAGCTGCCCTAACCAGGAAATAACTTGTTTCATGGTCAATCATTGGAACTATATATACTATAACTATAAACTAATAAAATAGCACATTCTTCCAACATAATTAACAAACTGCTATTGGGAAAATAATGGTTGTTGATTGTTTTCCTATTATAGCACACCTCCTAGCTGACTCTAACTGACATTTCCTTTAAGTAATGAAATGTGGATAATTAGCTAGCATTGCTTTGACAGGAGAAACAGGATGTTTATCCTTTCTCTACATTCTACAGGATTTAATTTCATGTAAAATCACTTAACAACAAGCTCAAATGATATATAACATTTTATGATCTCAGGAGGTTTCGTCATTCAGAATTAAAACAAACGTTTTAGTAGACGTCCGCCATGAGACTTGTGTTCTCTAAATCAAACAATCACACTGTTTCAGACCCAGTACAAGGCAATGTGTGTTTAATCTTGTAAAACGTGAGTACCTCTGTAAGGAAATTTGAAATCCCGGCTTGGCAGGATCCATAGTCTTCACCGAACTTCCTCTGATGATCTGCACAGACAAACAGCTATTTGGCCATGCTGTCTTTCCACTAACTGCTGAACACAGTCTCCTCTGTTCATTCATAGTATACAATGTCTCAAAGACACATTAGTGTGGCGGGACGTAATTACACGTACCTCTGTAGCAGGGGATGTATTGGGTTGAGTGGCTAAAATCCGATCTGAGCTTGAAGCACACACCATGCGGCAGCTTGTTCTGATTGTCTTTTTGCGAAAAGAAGACGTTCTTCCAGCGATGTCCACACGCCTGAAATTGGAACCAGTGTGAGGGCGTACAAGACAAGTGTGCTTTTGTATTAGACATAACGAGCTACAGACTCGGCACAGTGACGACGTCCCCTGTCCTGCAGTATGACCCTCAGATGAGATGATAATCAGAATACAATTACCCTTTTTGACTTATTATAGTCTAGAAGCTAAATATATTGTAAATAAGTGCTAAAAGTGCCAGGACTCAGTTACTGAAGTCGGTTCTAAGTGTGTGTATATATATATATATTTTTTTTTTGGTTTGAAATATATATATATTACATTTGATTTCAAACCAAAAAAAATCAGATGGCAAATTACACTCTACAAAAGTGAGAATATAATATTAACATATACAGTATATCAATATATAACATAATATGTAACATTTTTAATAAGGTTTTTCTTTATAAACTATATATATATTTATAAGTGCTCGCTAAACAATTTAACTATATAAGTACATAACAGTTTATATACAGTAACCGTTATATAATTATAACAATTTGATACATTTTTATTGAATATAAGGAGAATCTTATTTCTGAAATTTTTTACTTCTTTGTTTGTCTGATTTTTTTTTGCATACATATATTTTTATCAATAAATGTCATTCAAATACATAAAAAAGGTTTAAAGTTAAATACTGTATATTGTTATGGTTGTTTTTTTTTTTTTTTTTTACCTATTTTCATAAAATGAATCATTTTACAACACAATGCTAACTTTTTCCAATGTTGCATGCTCAGCAAGTTTACTGTACTGCATTCTCTAAAGGACCGTGATCTGGATCCAAACCAGTTTTAACACATATCCATGTTCCAGATATCTGACGGCACGTAGTTACTTCTGAAAGCTATGTGTGCTGGCTTTTAAACTGATTTACATTCTAGTGTCTTTTATCGTTTAGGAAACCACCTTAAATTCATCATAAAAACCTTATGATTAACTTTCCATTTTTATCTATGAAAAAAAAATACATGCACACAAAACATTACTAAAAGAGCAAAGTTGAGAACTGACCCTCAATGTACAACATTGGTCCTTAATTATGAACTTTAGTTAAGCGTACTCTAGAGAATCGGGATGCTAAATACTAAAAATAAAAAAATATGATTGATAAAGTTCCTGTAATTCCTGCAAAAAGTCATTTCTGATGAGAATATATGTTCATATTATGTGGTTCAATAGTATCTCAGTGACCTTATATCTCATTAAACTAAGTTAATGAAGACAAAAACAGAACTAGGAATCGTACCAGAATATCACCATTGGATGGCCTTCTCGAAAGGCTGACTCCGAGCCACTGGTTATCGCTTTCAGACTGGCATGTTTTCCCACACTTCTCCACACCTGTGCAAAATCCAAACACAGATGTGTTACAACCATAAGCGTACAAGGTATTAGAGCCCAAGACAGCTTAAAACACCATTACAGTACATACAGTAGAGTTGTGACACAACATTATCCTCCTCTTTAGTTCCAAATTTCCCCAAGGACTGCACACAACTTTACTTAATTCTATAAGAGTTAATTATCCCCCAGAATCCAGATAATAAAGTTGATAAAGTTACATTCCTCTGAAGGTTTCACAGGTTTCTCAGGGTTGCTACTGTCTTCTCTGGCTTGCTCATTGTCAATGCAGTTGAACACCCTTATTCCTTATGTATAACAGCTTTGAGCTTTAATATGTTTGTTGGTAACACAATAAAAGTTCATTGAGCATTAAAGCAAGCCAGTCCTAGAGGATTACTGTTCTGCACATTTCGGTGTTTTAACATTCATTTAAACTGAGAAATGGCTGTTAATTAGCTGATTAGTTAAACCAGAGGTGCTGAGAGCTGAGGTTGGGGTCCTCCATGGCCAGGGTAGAGGATATATTATCACATATTACATATAGAGGAAATGCTGAGTCAGCCTTTACGTTCCATCATAATAATAATAATAAGAAGAAGAAGTTAAGATTTGTCTTAAAAGGTAGCACGTGTTATCCTCCAAATTCTAAGAAAAGTGTATTCAGCTGGAAAAAAAAATATGCTTATTCATGCCAAACAGAAAGAAAACCCCTACATGAGTTAAACTGCATTTAAACCAGCATGCAAAATCACTTGCTGTATCATCATCTTTTTGTCGAAACAGACAGAACTGAGAAATCACACAGGAAGTTGCTTGTCACTGTTCCAATTTGCTTATTTGCATATTCGATTTAATAAACTGACAAGATTACATTACACATTTTAATGACACTGACAAAGTACAAATGATGTAAGCACCTTAAATGTTTACTACTGAGGTATATTTTAAAGGAAGAAGCGTGTGCCATAAACAAAGCAGAACTAAAGACCATGCTATATGGCACATCTTGTTTTCACACCTTCTTCTTTTTATTGATGTGTGCTTATTCCAACTATCAAAACCAAACAACCTAATTTGCTCATGTTTCCACGGCGTGCGGTTAGAGGTGTTAAATGATGAACTGAACGTCAGGTTCACATGACGTGAACTTACTTCGAAGCAGATCAGCTGACTGTAAATCATTTTCTTTCTATTGATGTGTGTACATAAATTCTGATGTATATTATGTAGATCCTTAATGATCAAAACACTAGTTTACTCTAGCCATCTCCCTAGTTCTCCAGGATATATCCTCACCAGGATATTGCTGCGCTGTAAGCTTCTTATAAAGGCAAATAGTACTTAGTGCATTGAATAGATGCTCTATATAAACACAGAGCAATGTTTATGGAGACAGCAGGAGGTCCTAGAGCACCAGACCAAAGTATGGGCGCACCTTGGATTTTTCAAAGAATTGTGATTGATTTTCTACACTCTAGAACAACACTGGAGATTTTTCAAAACTATAAAATAACACGTAAGGCATTAGGTAATTAAGTAACAACAACAAAATAATCAGTTGTTATTTTAAGACATGAAGGTCAGCTGTTCTTCAATAGTTCTTGCAAGAACAGTATTGTCAGTATTGAGTGCATTTGCAAAAACCCATCAAGCACCATGATGAAAGAAGGTCTCATGAAGACCTTCCCAGGAAAGCAAGACCAAAACTTGCACAGGAGACGTTCATTTAGAGTTACCAACCTAAAAAAAATCACCAATTAACAAACAGCACCTCAGATTAAAGGCGATATGAAGACTTTACAGAGCGTAAGTAGCAGATACACCTCAATATCAACTGGTCAAAGGAGATTGTTGCATATTCTGAATGCGTTCAGCATTGATTTACAGTATAAGAAGAAGGAAATCAGGAAAGACCATGCGATTATAAGGCGTGTCCAAACTTGTGACTGGTATAGATAGAAATCTATAGGATGCATGTGAGATGTGTCCACTGAATCAAAGGTTTAAACAGTTTTTGTAAAGTGTGGCTCGTTGAGGTATCTATATATAACCAATGACATCAACAGAATTACAAGTGATCTGTTGTGTCATGACCTCGATATCCCCTTTAGCACAGTATTACACTAGCACATGCTGGACGTGTGCTAGACAGTCTGGCTGACCTCATACGTTTCCACTCGGATCCTTATATAAATCATTCAGCTTTTCCCACTGCAATCCATTTCTTTCGTTCACACACCGAAATCCTGCCCAGTAATGACCAAGTAGGATTTTGAAAAAAAAAAAAGTAAATCCTGATGGACAAAGGATGTGTTGCACTTCCTGTCCAACTCCTGTCCGATCTGGAACAATAGCAGCCTCATTTCCCTTATTTGGGAAAAGTGAGTTAGCCGTTGCTCCATAATGACAGGAAGAGAAATGTGACCAGCCCACTTCATTCATGGCTCATTTGTTGAGCATTTACACGAGGAGCAGAAGCAGCCACTAGCTCTGACCTGTTTCTGAACCGGTGGCACATGAATTTGATTGAAGAGGGATGCTCAGAGCTCCAGAGACTTGATGTCTAGACACTGAGCGAAAGACTATGACCAACTGTGTATTGGGAAATTCAGGATGGAAAAATGTCCCTATCTGATAAGAAGCCAGCGAGTAAAGACAGGACGAGTAAATTCACTGTCCACTACACTGACAGGGGATGGGTTCCCATTTTTGAGTCTCAGTTCCTCTCCAGATTCCTTCCTAATTCTCTTTGAATTTGCGTAAATATATTTCGAGATGGTGACTAATGTTAAAAGGAATACCGCCAGCTCATTAGCTACCTATAATCATTAACTAAAACCTATTAAACTGCCTGTTAATCCCAAATGTGTATTAAAGAAACTTGTAGAAACTGAAGTGAAGCTGGGAGAAGATCACCTACCAGTTTGGAGCTGTGTACAGTTGTTTTTTAAAACGTCACACTTGTAAATTGCGCCAGGTTTTTGAACGTTGGAGTAAAACGTGGACTCGGCAACTGGGGCTCCAACAAGCACCCTAAAAAAATAAATGACACAGTGATCTGGATGATGTGTCAAGACATATCATAATATTACACAATTAGAATTCTGAGTTAATGGAAGTTACATATCCTTCTGTTGCATATAGTGAATAGTAAAACATTTTTGGTGATATGCACTATCAGATAGAAAGCAAAGTAGGATGTAACACATAAATGTTACTAAGTGCATGTGAAAGAATTTTTTTTAAGCGGCTTCATGACATGACTTTTTTAATGCAAGTGTAATGGGGCTGTCATCCAACTTTGTAATTTCACTTAAAGGATTTTATGACAGAAAAAACTTTATTATTATTATTATTATTATTATTATACTGTAACTACTCTCATCAGAATATTTATAATGATTTAAGACGTCTTCTCTGAAGTATACACCATTGCATTTCTTTTTCTTCCATACTGTATATTGTATAGAGAAGCATGACACAGTTCTTTAAGTAGCTCCCTAACTAGGCTTGGTCCATTCATATTAAAACGACCAGAAACATGTCACTTAATCGCTTTCTTGTCAAACTAAACCATGAATCATTTTTGCACTTACACATCTAATGCATGCATTATTGCTTTATAGAGTCTGCATACCTAATGACGCTTATCTCTATGATATAATAACTATAAAGATACAGTATGAACACTTTGATCATAAAGACTCACCAGGCGCTTTGCTGGTGTTTATGGAGCAGAACCGAATAGCCGAATAAAGACGCATTGGGTCCTCCAAAGTGCACCGAGTTATCCACGTCTAAATTATAGCAGTCCGCTGAGTTCAGCAAGTAGCACGCGCAGCCGAGCGCGCACAGCAGCACGCGCCACGGGGGGATCCTCCGGCTCTGTCCCTCTGTAGTCATTATTCCGAATGTTTTTGTTTTTTTAAATAATTGTTATTATTTTTAAAACCCTATCAGTGTTTAAAAGTTCAAAGCAAGATCAAACCGTCCTTGTTGCTGCACGAACTCTTCGTTTCATTTCTTGCAAAAAGTTTTCGGCGCGCGCGGCCGTGTACGCGTGTATGTTTTGTGTCTGTTCACGCGCCTGTTGCGCTCTGAGCCCCAACATCTGCTTGCTGCTGTTGCGGAGCGGCGCGCGCGCGACCTCCTCCTCTTGTTTCCCGCCTCCTCTTTACCCGCCTCTCCTGACTTCTCCTCGGGCTACAGTTTCGTCACGCACGCCTAGGGACGGAGGGAAGACACGTCGCTTTGATGTTGATCCGTTGGACCGCGTGGAGGGTTGAACAGGGGGGCGTGGTTCAAACGTTCAAAGAAAAAAAAAAGTTAAAGAAGTTCACAACAAATGTAATTTATACTGTATGTTGAAGAGTTTGAAAGGGGCGGGTTAGCACTGTGTTCCTCTGGTCTGTGTTCATGGAGTTTGCTTGTCCTCCACGTGCTTGGTGGGTTTCCTTCAGGTACTCCAGTTTCCTCCCACAGTCCAAAGACATTCAAATTAAAAGTGGCATTCCCAAATTGCCCATAGTGTGCCTTGAGACGCATTGGCACCCTGACCAGAGTGTACCCCGCATCGTGCCCTAAGTCTCCTGGGACAGGCTCCAGGCCCCCACCGTGACCCAGGTTCAGGTTTCGATTCCCACCTCAGGTCTGCATGGAGTTTGCATCTTCTCCTCAGTTTCCTCAAACATTCTTTTTTGCCTGTAGTGTTTGTATGTGTGTGTGCCCAGAGATGGATTTGCATCTTGTCGCGTGTGTACCCTGCCTCGTGCCATGTGTCCCCTAGGATAGCCCGAACAAGCCTCCGCCCCCCTCGTGACCCTGTATACAGAATAAAGTGGTATAGATGATGGGTGAGAGAGTACGAAAGGATTGTATAAGGAGTGTATGGGGCAGTGTTGGCTCAAATGGTTAAAGCTCTGGGTTACTTGTTGTGAGTTCAAGCCCCCAGCACTACCAATGTTGAGCCCTTGAGTAAGGCCCTTAGCCCTATCTGCTCCAGGGATGCTGATGCTGTGCTCTGACCTGGCACATGTTTTCAATCTGGCACATGTGACAAAATAGTTTCTCTGTGCTGCCAGGTATATGTGAGAACTAATTGAATCTCTATCTAAAGTTTGGTGGTCTCATTCGGTCTAACATTCACCCCAATGTTAATTGTGCATTGATTTTCTGCTAACCATGGTGTTAAAGAATGATTATTTGAGTTAAACATCTGGGATTAGCAATCTTGCAGGTTATGGTCATTTCATAGTGTGTTGATCAAGACTTTTGCATGAGAAAAAGACACCAAAGAACATAATTTTTTTTCTTTAATATTAAATTATATTTATATTAAATTATAGTTAATAAAATAGGAAAACTTCTAGGGAATTTTAAGTAATTGTTATCAAACTCCAAAAAAATATACAAAAACTAAAATAAGACCTCAATTTGATCTTGGCTAATGATCTACTTCTGGATTAAGTAGAGAAACTCTTTAAGGCATATTAATTTGTAACAGACAAGACATACCCGAGTATAAGTTATAAATCATTTCATAAGTTAGGTTCATGGCACTGTCTCATGAACATATGATGTCAAATGACATATACGAGTAGGATATACATGGATGAGTAGGATACAGAATGTTTAAGACTCAAATAAATTAAACCAACACTATCAAACCATTTATCTTTGACAGACAATGATTTTAAGTCTAAACTATGTTCTGAGCTTGACTAGAATGACTTACCGCATTCCTCGAGTAGCAGAGCAGAATTTATGGGCCGAGTGAGTAAGTTTGGAAGAATTCAGCATCTGTAATGCGTTCTGAGTCCTGCTGGCTTGTGAGCAGCAGTAGATCGTAAATGAAGCCCTCAGCCATTACATGGGTTTAGGAAAACCTGAGACGTCTGGTTGTATCCAAAGTCGAAGTATACAAACCGGCAGATCTCATTAATGATGAGCGTTTACTGTTTGAGAACAAGCTTTGAGAACAAGTCACTAAACTAGGAAGTTGGGGTAAATCCCAGTCACTGACATGTTTATTAAGGATAAAGTTTCAGTTTATAATTGGACTTTAGGAACCACTTTTTACCCTTTTGAGATACATTGTACACTTATTTTGGCTTTCCTTTTTTCCTCCCTCTTTTTTCTTCATATCAAAAAAAAAATTCATCTCAAAAATCGCTTTTTTTTTCAGGGCTAATTAAAAGAAGAACTAGTGAAAAATTGTCTATGTGACGATGGTCTCCAGCTTCTAGAGCCATGGCCCGGGTCATCTCCAGGCCTAATTCCAATAGAAAACTGTTGGACAATTTAGGCAGTAACCTTTAAGACATTGTCCTCTGTACATGATCTTCAGGAAGCAATCAAGCTGGCTTGGACTGAGCAGCTAACACCAGAGTTCTGTAGATGTCTTTTTGACTCTATGCCCAGCTGGATCCAGCAGGTTTTGAAGAATAAAGAACTTTATGTTTAATAATGATTGTTTTATAGCAATTTCATTCCATAAAACAACAAATTATTCTATTATTATCCTGATCGTCATCATTTTTTAAAAATTATCTTGAAATTTATCTTAAAATACTGCTGAAAATTTTTATTTATTTTTTTAGAGTTGTTAAGAAAGATGCTCTAGCAGACAGTCATGGCCCAGCCCTGGCAGCGCCAAAAGGATTGAATTATATCTCAGATTAACGATTTTCATTGTAAATGTCCTTATTAAGGAGTTCCTTTTTTTGACCAAAGAGTAGCACAGATGTACACTCTGGTCTGTATCAAGTCAAAGATACAGTAATATCTCATAATGACGGAGTTTTTGTATTTGTGTTTTGGCAACCAGATTTAGATGAGTTCATCGCCGTTATTCCATGCCATCACTCTGTTACTATCTGGGAGGAAACTTGTGCTTACATTACATTTACTCACTTTGGCAGATGCTTTTATTCAAAGTGAGTAACAACTAATTGCGAATCCAAAAATGAAGTGCACTTTTTTTTTTCTTTCTGGCCAAATGTAGTTCATGAGTCAAAACAATGTTTGTTGCTATCTTGTCTTCATTGGTTTACAAAGTTAATGAATCTGACAAGTATTGTCACGACCTGTTTAACGATTTAAAAGGTGGAGAAATTGGGAGCATCCAGAGTTCCTGGTCTATACTGTCTGTATAGAGTTTTGCATGCTATGTCCATTTCTATGGTCTTTGGTTTCCTTTAGTCTGGACTGACCTACTTGAAATTGCCCCTGGGTGTGAATGTGTGTAGGCAGACACTTTGATTGGTGTCTCATCCTGAGTGTATTCTTATCTGAGGCCCAGCGTTCTCGGGGTGGACAGAGGATTCACCTCCACCACCCAACCTAGGAACAGAGAGTTATGTTTATTGCATACAATTCTTATTAAATCTTATTACATTTCTGGCATACCATCTTTCCATCCATTGTATAGTGTCTTTAAATTGTAACAAAGCAGTTTTACAAAATATTTGAATTTACATAAGAGGATATGGTGGTGGGAAAAATTCCCTGAGATGACATGAGGTGGAAACCTCAACTGCGACCACACTCAGTGTGGTTCTGGGTGGCATTTCTCTGCTCCGATTATAAAGTACCAAGTAAACAGTACTAAAGGTGTTGAAAGGAGGTTCAGTAATCTTTCATTTAGTCTTAGGTACAAAATAAACGTGACGACTGTATTTCAGCTCTGCAGTGTCATTGTGTCTATTTCCAAACATGGCAATAACGGTATACAGTGTCAGAAACCACATAATCAAGTCTGAGGTGGTCTAAGCGTGTAACACTCCATGCAGCGGTTTGGACAGTGCTAAACTACCAGCAGGATAATGTGCAGCTCCAGCACAAAACTAAACAAGCAAAAGTGGAACCGGTTAACTTGAAAGCCACAATAATGCCCTGACAGATTTTATATCTTGGTATCAGAGTCTTTTTTTTTTTTTCATATAATGCTTTAAGCCTCCAGTACAATCCCTTAAGCACCAACAAAACCTCCAATCTGTTATCTACTGAAGTAACTCATCCATTGGGTGCTTTTCAAGAATCCCACGTCCAAACATTTCACATTTGCAAATGGCTCATGACCATGATGAAGCAATGTTTGTACTGTCGGTGTAGTGCCGAAAAAACAAAAGCGCACACATACTGTACACACACACACACACACACACACACACACACAAACACAAAACCTTTATTGGGTGAGCCAAGAGAGCTGTTCCCCTTTAAGCAAGGTTGCACATGCTAAATGAAGTATTGTGAGCCTTGGGACACTATCAAGCCTTTGTGTTTATGTGTGTGTGTGTGTGTGTCTTTCATTACCTATCAATACACAGTGGCACTTACTTGGCCCCAGGAGTTCACACAAGCCCCTTTAAGAAGTCTGAATCAAAGCCTTGGCTTGACCCACTCTCACGTCTCTCTTGCTCTTTCTCTGTGAAACCAGTCATGTAAATTAGCGCCGAAAAACAGCAGCCAGAAGAGGCAGTTGGGTGTAATCACATCAACCCCTTATTCAAGCTTTCCTTGACTCAGAGTCAAAATCCAGTAAAAAAGGTCAAATCCAAACGCAGAACAGAAAGACACAAAAAAAAAGCTTGAACCATCAGTGAAGTTCAAAATAATTAGTCTTTTAACATCACCTTTGAAAGGAATTTATATTAAAGCACTCGTTCTAATACGTCACCATTTCTATAGAAGCAACTTACACTACGATTTGTATAGCTGATGCTCCACAAACACAGCTGTTCCAGCGAGTACCTGATTTTTCTGATTCTGTACTCCCACGTAGAAATCTCCTCCACAATTTCAAAGCATCAAGCTATCCTCCAGCTGTAAGTCTGCTTTCAGACGGTGTTGTGTGTATTATTTACTGACTGTTCTGCCTGCTTTGGATTTCAGCCGGTTGCGGTTTAGCTTAATACAACAGTGCACCATCAATATCTTGGACACATTCATCAATAAATAATGGAACAAACGAACATAATTAAAAACAGAAGGATCGCCATTAATGCTTGGATGAAAATCATTTGCGGTCAACGACTCCCTGAAACCTGGAACCAATATACATGACCAAATGTCCTTCCTTCGAGTTCCCTTCCTCAAGATGGTTTGCCAGACCTGCTGCTGTTAATTTCTTGTCTTTCATAAGTGCTCTATTGGGTCGAGAGCAGGTGACTCTGGAAGTACAGAATATCCAAATACTTCCCATTATGTAGCTTTAACTGTATGTTTTGGGTCTTTATCCATCTGCAATGTGAAGCTTTGCAACATTTGGCTGAAACTGAGCAGAGAATATACTGTAGTTCTACACATTTTCTAATTCATCCTGCTACGTTTAGCCATAGTACGGTCATCAGTAATGAGCCCTGGTTTCATTAGCAGGCATACACACTTATAACCATAAAACTGTTTGACAGATGATGTGGTATGCTTCGGATGATGAGCTGTTCCTTTCTTTCTACATGTTTTTCTCTTCCCATCATGCTGGTACAAGTTAAGTCTGGTTTCATCAGTCCAAAGAATCTGCTAACGTCTAATCTGGCCTTTCTGTTCTTGAGCATTACCAGTTGTTCGCACCTTGTTGTGAAGCCGTCTCTTGAATGTAGACTTTAACAACGACCCACCGACCTCGTGAAGAGTGTTCTTGACTCGGCTAGATGTTGTTACAGGGTCCTTCTTCACCATAGACAGGATTGTGCAATCATCCACTTTCAGGTCTTTTGCTTTTGCTGAGCTTGCCAGTTAATTCCTTCTTTTTTAGGAATGTTCTAAACTGTTGCACTCCTGATGGTTTTGCTATCTCTCTGATGGGTTTGTTTGCTTGTTTATTTATTTATTTCAGCCTAATGATGGTCTCTATCACTTGCATAGACACCTCTTTGGACCCCATGCTGAGAGTTTGAGTGAACAGCTAACAAATGCAAATGTAACACTCAGAATCACCTCCAGGAGTTTTGTCTGCTTGGTTGGCTGCAGAGTAATAAGGGAACAGGCCACACCTGGGCATCAGCCATTTGTTTCATTATTTATGAGCCCCCACAATGTGTGAATGAAAATGGTTAGAATTCCTCAGTGGTTATTGCCACACCTTTGTCAGAGCTCTTGAATTAAAGCTGAAGGTCTTGTTGAATTGGGGGTTGATTCAATGTCACTTGCAGAACTCAGACCTTCCCAAATTAACAACGTGTTTTCCATGTTCTGTCCCAGTAGAAGGTCAAATGTTCAGAGTTTTAATCCAAACACAGAATAAATATCAGGATTCATCAAGCCATCAGTGGCCTTCATGGTCTAAGATCTTCAAAATTGCCAACACACCATGTGGGTAAAACAACAACACAACACCGGAAACAAACACTTTCGCACACAGCTTGGGGTGGATCATGTCCGGGTTGAAGTTGTTGGTAATTTTTGTTCTGGAAGCTCAAAAATACAGGTAGTTCTCAGTGTGAGAGAGAGCACAACAGTAAAGAAAACCAGGAAGTACCAGCAGAAAACAGGAAGCAGGATACAGGAAGTAATCAGCAGGTCTCTATGACACCAATCCTGCATCAACAGTACAATCTAAAACGTAAAAAAGTTTTCTTGTCACTGATG
Source organism: Channallabes apus (assembly GCA_030522415.1). Lineage (NCBI taxonomy): Eukaryota > Metazoa > Chordata > Actinopteri > Siluriformes > Clariidae > Channallabes > Channallabes apus. Next base: position 10,791,289 of record CM060109.1, on the reverse strand, counting down.
TCACATGAACTATAGGAAGAAGAATCAGAATCTCAGGTTTGCGGAAGACCGACACCATTATGCGGCTAGGCGTAAATGTTTAGTGGGTTAAGTTACAAGTCCTGCTGCAGGATGGTGTTGGTGATGTGCTCATTCAGTCAGAGGTAAGTGATGGGTACGGACAAGAAGTCAAGAAGCAAAGGTTTATATTAGACAACATTCCACACAGTTTTCCTTTTCAGATAGAACAGCTAAAGTTGATCGATTAGCCTGATTGTAATGTGAAGCTCCCTGGATTTTTATAATGAAAACTTAATTGATGTGAGCTGTTTTATTTGAAGATTACAGTCTCTTTATTCATATTGTACTGTATGTAGTATCTATTTTCCTGCACATGTTCTATAAGTTCATATAATGTTATATGAAGATAATTAGTTTTCATGAATCTGACTAATTGTGATGAACGATGAAGCCTTTGTCATGAATGATACCTTATGCTTTGAAGAAATTATTTCATGAACTGATGATGGATTAACCTACCGGTCCCCAAATCTGGGTCCTGATTCAGCTAACCAAGCTTGGATTTGGATTTACATTAAGTCCCCTATATACGTACAAGTTCCATTCCGAGAGCTCATACGTAAGTCAAATTTGTTCGTAAGTCCAATAAACATTGTCTAGGTACTAGGATACTAACACAATGGGCTATACATAATATATTACGGGACTGAGCTGGACTTAATGCTGATGCTGATCCTGATCCTGCTTGCTTCTGGACATTCTGGGCTTGTAATGCACTACTGTACTCTCTACAGTATGTGTGTACTGTACATGTGATCTGACTTCTGGGGTTAAAGGCATGTTTGTTTCTTCGAAAGTTAGTAACTCGAAAACACCAAGGGTAAAAAGATGTGTCATTCATATGCACGTGGTGGTGTTGGATGCTCTCTGACAAACTGGTGTCTCTTCCAGTGTCCCGCACAGCACTGACCAGAATAGAGCAGTAATACGATCTAAATGAATGAGTGATTAAACAGTCATGATCCTCTATTTATGGCTGCCAGTTTGCAGCAGTCTCCTATCTAAATCAGTTTCACTCTTGCCCCTGAGGTTATTATAAAGGTAAAGCCCTGCAGTCTCTCCTCATAAAGCCCGCAGTTCCTGGATTAACCAAGTGTTAAAAAACCATCTGATCGCAATAAACAAACCAGCAGCCCCTTATAATAGACTTCCAAACAAGTGTATCAGCTAGACAGGTGGTGGCTGTGCAATCAAGAAGAAGATTGGCAAAGGCTTGGAAATGTGGTCCTTATTAGCTTCTACCTTCATGCATGATGCCTTTTCTCCTCCAATTCACCACTGAATCCAAACATTGTGGCAATCATGCCAATAAGTTTACTTACACTGGTGGTTCTAAACAAGCTGAATACACTGCTTGGTTTAAAAAAAAAAGGTAGATTAAAAGCTTGATTGGAATATCCTCACTCATAAAACTCCATTATTTCAGCATTACATCATTACAAAACTCCAAATGTGCTATTGAGTGGAAAAGCCTCTTTAAACAAGAACATTATTTAACATTATGTCAATTATTTAAATATTATTTTTAATACAGACTTTATGGACGAGGGTTTGCTAACTGCTTAAACAACCTATATTCTAGTGTGTCTAACATGGGTTTATTTGGAATATCAGAGTTCACGTGGCTTAGTGGTTGGCCCTGTCACCTTGAGCCTCAAGGGTTTAGGGTTCAAATCTTGTCCTCTATGTTCAGAAGACATGTGGTTGATTGGTTTTCCCAAATTATGAATGGTGTATGAGTATGTGTGCAACTGCCTGTGCCATGTCATAAGCTGTTGCCCTTGGATAAGTACCACACTGGGATGTGTAGAGGTATAGATATAGATATAGATGGATAACTCCCTAGATCAGGGGTTAATTTTTCTTTGTTCTTAAGTGAACAAAGTGAAAAAAGCTTCAAATGAGCAACCTTTGACTGATTGGTTACAACGTAATTTCTTTTAAATGCTAAAACATTAATTATTAGCTTATGTCTATAAATAAGCAGCATGGATTTGAATTGTTTATATTTCGCTTCGGTGCATCACGTTGCCGCTTGTAACTAATTCCACAGAATGAGCAGATGAGACATCTGTTTTTAACTCGATGCAAAGGGAATAAACACATCCTTCTCTGGCTGTTCGTTAATAATTCTGCTTTTGCCAAACAAGACATGTTGTCACAGCACTAATCAGAGGAGCGTGTGTGAATGAAACAAACAAACAAATAAAAATCAATAAGAATCATTAAATAAGAACCTATGAAATCTTCAAAAACGAGTTGACTTACCTTAATGCATTATAATGGCTGCAACATCTTACAACTACGGATCTGCTACAGAAACTCCAAAGGTTCAGTTTAAAAAAAAACAAAAAAAAAAAACTGGACCACATGAATTACAACCGGTTTTTCACATGTTGAAAAGGATTTTTTCCAGTGCTTGGTTTGATCTACTGAAACGCCTCGCTGGTTCACATCCAGGCTGCGGCCTGCAATTTAATGCTCTCTGTCCTAAGCCAATGTGCGGTGGAATCCCATTTGGCATTCCGGCTTGGTTGGAAATCATTATTCCTGACAGGCAGTAATACGACGGCATGTTAATATTTATATTTGGTCTTTTAAGGTCTAAGGATGGACATTTGTGTCAGATTACCTCCATGGTGTGATAATAAAACCTGCTATGCTCGTAGGAACAAGTGTGTAACCACACAAATGACCATAAACCCTTTTTTGACTTGCAACCACTTTCTGGTGGAAATGTTAGATAACTGGGATCATATAAGGCTTAGCTTGGAACGTCCCATCAGACGTTTTGACTCTAGATGAAGGTCAGTGTATGGAAGCAATTTTCCTGCTAATAAATAGTTCCTCACCACTTTTATTATAAACGTATGTAATGTATGTTTTTTAAACTTCCTTCAAATTTCAGCTCCCGGTTGCTCCCACTACCCTGTAGAGGAGGTTATGAGTTTTTTTTTTTGTAATTGCACAAACATCCAGTTTGCTGTACATTGCACCCAGGCAGTAATTTGGGGGTGGTGGTGGTGGTGGGGGGGGGGGGATTTGGGGTAAGAGTTTGTAGAAGCTGCATGTGGGGTCCTGCAAGGGAGGGAAGCATACACAAGTTTCAGAAGTGTGTTTCTTCAGATGCAGTCCCACACTTGGTGACACGCGGTTTGCACAATGCATGCTCTCTGCACTAAATTTGTAAAGAAAATATCACGTACAAACAAACGTTCAAGCGGTTGTATGTCACAAATTCCAGATTTGCACAACATGGCCTGCAATGTCTTATTTGTGATTATGGATTTAGTCACTGGGAAGTTATCCAAAGTGACTCAAGTGAGCCAGAATCGAATCCAGGCAGAGTGCTGTGCAGTTGAGAGTGAATAACATTGTTCAGGAACCCAGTGGTGGCACTTTACTAAAGTGGGGACTTAAAACATCTACATGCCTGCCAGAATGGACATAGAACAAATTAGCCACATATAGAACATTTATTTATTCATCATGAGTATGCTCTGTATGCAGGTCAGATTCATGGTAGAGCCAGATACAATCCTGAGTTGAACCGTGAATACATCCTGAAAGGGGCACCAGTACATGTCCAATCACATGGCATAATACACACATTCAAACCTTGGGACAAATGAGTGTAGTCAATTCATTCATTCATTCATTCATTCATCTTCTATACCGCTTTATCCTGTATTTAGGGTCGTGGGGACCTGGAGCCTATCCCAGGAGACTCTGGGCACAAGGCAGGGTACACCCTGGACAGCATGCCAATCCATTGCAGAGCACACACACACGCACGCACACACTCATTCACACACTATGGTCAATTTGGGAACGCCAATTAGCCTAACCTGCATATCTTTGGACTGTGGGAGGAAACCGGAGTACCCGGAGGAAACCCACCAAGCACGGGGAGAACATGCAAACTCCATGCACACAGAGACGGGAATTGAGCCTGGCCGGGAATCGAACCCGGACCCTGGAGGTGCAAGGCGACAGTGCTAACAGTGTAGTCAATTTACTTACTCTTATGCCTTGGGCAAAGTTGGAAAGAAACTGGAGAACCCAGAGAAAACCAACATGAATATGGCAAGAACAGGCAGAACTTTAAACAGACAATATCCCAAGCTAAGGATCAAACCATGCCGCTGTTGATCATTGGATGCAGCTGAATGGCTACTGTATATGAAGGTGTACATGTTTGAGCCAGAGAAAATCGAGAATTAATTTAAGCTCTTGTAACCTAAAATCTGGTATACACTTCTTTTGGATGTGGAGAAGAAGAAGAAGCAGCTGGTGCTAACCTATTAGTCTCAGAATGCTTCATAAACATAAAGCATTTACATTTATATGTTTGGCAAACTGATTTACCAGCGCACAGCTAATTACTGGGTTATGAACACTCACCGTCCTGGGATTTGAAATGGCAATCTTCCATTCACTAGTGCAGAAACCTTATCTACTGACCTCCTACTGAATCCTAATGGAAAATACAACATCAGTGCAGTGACCTTAACAACCCCTGACATTCCTCACATTATATTTCCCCTCTGTGTCGTAACTCGTGTGCTGTAATTACTGGCGGTCAACTACATAAACCAGGGGTAAGACGGGCCACTTGAAGCGCGCTTCCTGCCTTCAAAAACATGCCAAGAGCAGAGATGCTGATAAATGTTTAACAGACATGCACTCTTTTTAGAGATTTTAGATCAAGAAATTTGACTTAACTATGTATCTGTATATTTATATTGTTTAGAATTACCGGTATATCCAATATCATTCTCTGCTAGTGCTTGATGTGTGTACTTGGGAATGTGGATGGTGATGCCACAACTCACTCACTCACTCATCATCTATACCGCTTTATCCTGAATACAGGGTTGCGGTGGGTCTGGAGCATATCCCACGAGGCAAGGTGCACCCTGGACTGGGTGCCAATCCATCACAGAACACACACATTTACATGCTCATTCACACAATACAGGCAATGCTGGAACGAAAGTTAGACTAATCTGCATGACTTTGGACTGTCGGAGGAAAGCGTAGCACCCGGAAGAAACCCACCAAGCACGATGAGAACATGCAAAATCCATGCACACATACCTGAGGTGGGAATCGAACCCAGAACCTAGATGTGCAATCGTGACACAGCAAATCAGAAAAAATCTATTTAATTGAGTTTTATTGAGCTTTACAGAATCAACAATAAAATGGAAATCATAATGATCAGATTCTCCCTGATGATCAAGCCAAGGGTGATGGTGGCAAGGAAAAACACTTTAACCTGTAATGGCATTAGGAAGAAACCTCGAGAGGAACCAGCCTCATCAGAAACCCACCCTCATGTGGGTGATTTCGGACAGAAGGTATTGATCTGTAGTCATACTGTGTTTTAGGAGCATATTTCCATATGTTTCTAGTTAATTTGAAATGCACTTTCATTATTGTAGGCTTAGGTACAAAACAATCTGTGGGAATTTCAGGCCTGAACTACTGAGCAACTGCAGTCAACAGCCCTCTGTCTACATCAGCTGGGGCCAGGATCATCTTCATGGTCATGTGGAACTGTCCCCAGTCATCACACACTTCTCAAGCAGATCACATAGGATCTGGGGTCTCCAAAAAGAAGTGGGGCACCAAGATGAGTCAGACAGGTCCAAAGGGCAGAGGGGGTCTGGATCCATGTGAAGCTCAGGAGCACTATGTAAAGCTTGACAGGGGGAAAGAGAACAATTACTGTAGATATGGTCACAGTCACATAATGTATAACATGAATGTATATTTAGTGCAGAGTGCTTTTTTCTGACTGTTTGGAATTTGCTTTGATCTTCCCATACCCTTGTAAGTTTCCTCTGGGTGCACAAGGTTACTCCTGACTCACTCAAAAATATATAGTTTAGTGCTGTAAGTTGTCCTTCAGTGTGAATGGATGTGTATATATGCATAGTGTCCTGTAATAGACTGGTGTCCCACTCATGCTTTGCTCCTGCCTTGAGCCCAGTGGGCCTGAGATGACTTGCGGTCCTATGACTTCCGGTCCTCAGTATGAAGCCCAAAGAGGAAAGAATGATAGGCCATTTTTTAGAACGAGGTTCTTGTTTATTGTTATCTCAATATGATTTTTTTAGACTGCCCTAGTCTAAAAGCAACATAGAAACTGCCCTAAATACACATAGTTTCCTCTTGTAAAACTTGTTTTATGGTCTTCTTTTAATGCAAACTTAAAATGGTTCATTATGAGCCCAAAAGAGTCTAAGAAAACCACAATGTTTGTTTGAAAAAAAAATAAAAATAAAGAGCAAAAATACTCTTGTCCTGATTCATAGGTTTAAAACAGTCCCATCCTTCTGAACATCCCTTTTCTATCATAACATCCCGAACATGGTTGTCTCCCTCGGGCCTTGACCCCGAAGGTCAGGGTTTTTCCTGCAAATCCAGTCCAAACACTGTCAGGATAGCATCCCCCGCTAATCGTTCCTTGACAGCGCTATATTTGGCTTTCCTTTCCGAAGACTGTCTTTCATTATTTAATATCAGTAGATTAAGGAATAATTTCAGATCTGCCAAAGATCAAATGATGTGATGTTGTTTTCTTTAACCATGTACCTTAACCTTAACTTGTAAAAGGTGTTTCAACGTAAATAGCAAAGATAGGTTATTAAAAAGGAAGTGAAAGTGTGTCAAGGGGACACCAATATACAGATAGTTCAGATGTGTCGCAAATGTTTTCACAGGTTGCATGATATAAATATCCAACACCCACATACACAATTTCTCGGTTCAACTGTGTTAGTAAGGGCGGGTTAATTACAGTAGATAATCCTATCAATGCTAGTAGAAACCCATGCATGCAACTTTAATTTGTGCTTACCTTATACCTACATGTGGAGTATACAAGCATTACTGATTCTCTATCCACATCTGCCACACACATGCACTCACTCATCCACTCCTCTTAACTCAGCTGCCTGAATCACCCCTCCATTACCGAGGGGCAAATTAGAGAGTGCACGAAAGCATCTTTCAAAGCTTAGGAGTGTGTTGATGCTGCTTTACAGCTGAACGTGTGCCCACCCGCTTCCTCAGCAAAAAAGGTAACTCTTGGATATACAGTATGTATAACCCAAAGTAAAACCTGCCCTATTTTGGTGCAACAGAGTGGAGTGCTTGTTTCATTAGTCTGGAAAGAAGGTCCAGGGCATCTTCACTGTTTAGGCTTTTGTGAGATGTGTGTATGAACAGCAGCAGGGCCATGATTTATAATGAAACCAGTAATCACTGTGTTTGTTTAACTTTAGAAGGCTAACCTCACACAGGACTGGCCATAAAAAAAAGGCTCCAACACGAAGTCATAAACCATGGAGATTTACACAGTCATGAAAAGATTGTCTTGTTCAGCTGAGACCCTTCAGGTTGAGTTGGAGCCTTGGCAGGAAAGATTTGCAGGTTCCTGACGGATCCATGGGGGGAGGTTGGTGAGGTTTCAGGCATGTTCAGGAGGTTTCGAGAGTAGGAAACGATATTGCTTGGAATGGGTGAAAGTCACATAAAATATTTTTAGAACGTGCACAGCTATTTGTTGGGTGTATAGTGAAGATCTGTGCCATGGAACATAAAGTTATGCCATTTCGAGGAAGTTATGTAAGTGTTTATTGCCTTTTGGCCTATGAAGAAAACATTGAGTCAAGTCAGGGGCATGGGGTAAGTTTGGGTACTGTTTGTACTGGGTGGAGCATGAAAGAGCTCTGGATATTGTTTGGGTAGGGGTGGTCTATTTAGTGGACGTTAGAGGTCTTACTAAGATTTGGAGCATTTGTGTAACTTAAGGGTAAGTTGAGGACGGCAGCTGAGATGAAACTGAGAAGAGTGTGGTGTTCAAAGGCGGTAAAGTATTTAGACGAGGTTTTGAAAAAAAAAAAAACATTTATAGAGGATTTCTGGGTCATGTAGAGGAAGTTTAGTTATAGTTAAAACATGAAAAGGAAGTTTCGCTGTTGTCTGGTGGTGGCTCTGGTGTAAGGGGAAAAAAAGGCCTTGATTCTGGGTGGGGATTTCTGGCTGGACTACTCATCAGAAGGTTGTAGATTTAAATCCCACCAAGGATTCCATTGTTGCATCCTTGTATCCTGCCTCAATTTTAGATCATGCTGGAAAAAAAAGATCCAGACACTTAAGCAAATATAAAGGCAAATACAAATCTTTGTGGAGTTGTGGACTAAGTAGTCTAGGATTTGGATAGTTTGGTAGATGGTGCAACAATTAAAGGACATACAGTATGAGCTGCTGTGAGCTGAGGTATCTGTGGAGTGGAGGGTAGGATTCTGGAATGTAGAAGAAGTATGTAGAGGAGTGATCATGAACAGTAAATACAAGGGTGTAACGGACATGATAAGCTGGTTTAGGTGGTGTTCTAGGCAGGGAAAGGAGGTTTGTAATACAGAGAGTTCACAGTGAAGAATGTAGAGGAGGACTGTGTAAGGTAAAGTGATGTGGGTATTATTCCTGTGTGATGTGAGGGATGTAGTTATGGCTCATGACATTTAAGGTTTGGTGGTGGTTATTGAGGTGAGCTTAGTAGAAGCAAAGTAGATAAAGTTGGGAGTGTTTGGGAAGATTTGAGTTATGATTTGAGTACATGGCATGTAAACGAGATTTGAGACTGGGGGCAGAAGATTTTGGAGTGTTCTTGGTGATTGCTGTAATGTTCAGGGAGGATTGTAGGTGGGACTGCAGGATTCAGGAATTTAGAGGAGTTTTTTGGAAAGTTTGATGCAGTGCGTCATATGGTTTTGGTTGGTTTAGAGGAATATACAGGAGTTATGATAGTGCACAGGGTTCCAGGGAAGATCACGGGGAGGTTGGGGGTGTGGAAACAGGCAAAAAATAAATGAGCAGGTTTGGGGTATAAAGATGTCTTGGGCTTGTTTCGTGATTTGGTATAGAGTGTGGTGTATTTGGTGTAACACAGTCAAGAGGTACAGGGACTTTTACGGGTATTTGAGAGAGATGAAGGGCTCTTAGGTGTAGTTTCTATTGTGTAGAAGAGTGTTAGGGGTAATTTGGGTTATGTAGAAGAGATCTGAAGAGAGTTTGGTCTATTGGTGGTATTATATAGCAGGTTTAAGGGCTGTTGAGTAATTGGGGTTGTGTGAAGAAGGTTTAGGGTTGTTTATAGATATTTTTGTGTTAAGTAAAAGAGGTCTAATGTGTGTTTGTAGTATTGGGGATTATGTAGAGGTGGTTTAAGGACTGTTCGAAGTATTTAGGGTTGTATAGAGGTGGTCTGGGGTATTTGGGATTAGAAGAGATGTAAAGAATGTCTATTGCTATTTGGGCCATGTAGTGGAGTTTAAGGGGTCTTTGGGGGGAGGTTTGGAGTAGTGCTCATGGGAGACGTGATAAGCGGCTACTGAGCGACACCCTGGGTCATCTAGACAAATTCCAGCTGTGTCCAAGGCAGACGTGTCCTGCGGAGAACCACTCAAGCTGTACTTGTATTGTGGAGGAAGGGACCAGAGGAGAGACAGTACATAGTTATAGTTTGACTAGGTCATTTAATTCACAGTGAACAATTTTCACTATGCATTTTCAAATTCTAATTTTATTTGTCACATACACAGTCATACACAGTATGATATGCAGTGAAATGCTTGTCATGGGATCTAGTCAGTGGGAAGTCAGTTATGTTGGATTGTTTTCAAAAATGCACCAAAAGGAATTGAATGTACTCCTCCTGGGAGTATATCTTGGGTTTTAGCCATTTGTCGCCGAATCTCAAAACATTGAAAATGCAAAAAGGGATTTTTGAGCCGATCTCAAACGAATCAGCTGTGTTGAGTTCTTAAACTTATGGCAAAGCAGCTAATAATTTCCTTTGTTAATATAATATAAAACATCATAATGGTAATCTTAACAAGTTCAACTTGAGTGATATTACATTGAGTGACATCATAGTGTGATGCTTTTTTTTCCCAGCGCCAAGGAGGCGATGGCGCAGGTGCTTGGTCCCTCTTATTGCTTGCACCCATATATATAATTACAGTATATTACTGGTTGATCTATTATATCACAGACCAAGCAAGTTAGCAAGTTGCAAAACGGTAGGTAGTACTGTATGTCGAGCGGTGAATACAGTGTACATTTCGTAAGTGCTGAACGTTTCGTTATGCTTTTGTACAGTTGAGATGTACACTATCCCTTGTGTTTTTAGTGTTTTCAGCAGATGAAATAGCTGCTTTGTTAGCGGCTTCTTCCGCTGTTATGCATTTTGTTTGATTTCCAGGTCAAAGCTTTTTTTTTTTTTTTGGAACTTTTGCGCATGTGCAGAAATTTAATTATATGCGAAAACATTAGCCCGACTCTCAAATTCAAATCAAATTCAAATTTTATTTGTCACATACACAGTCAATGCAGTGAAATGCTTTTTTTGCGACCACAGGGTCGCGACGGCAGCCATTTCCCAGGCGCCATCATGTATGACTTTAGGAAGTTTGATTTAGTTGGACTGACACAAAGTCGTGTAAACTTACTGACTGAACAGCACTGAGCTCTCATCTGTTTTAAGCTTCTTCATTGTATGAAAGCACAGTGGTGCAAAATTGCCCCATAAATTTGATGGTCTGGAATTGAGGATCTACTGATGTTATGGCATGGAAATAAAGAATCAGTAATATACAGTATATAGTGTTATACAATATATAGTGATTTATTAGTTTAAGTGGAAAAAAAAAGAAGAATTTCTTCTCTTTATATATAGTCCATCAAATGTCTCCAGGAATGACCATACAGTAGAACATCCTTTCCTGCTAGGTTGCTGCTGCTGATCTCTAAAGATATCTAACTTTTAGGTTTTTTAACTTTTTAGGTACACTTTTAGGACGCTTCAGTTAACAGCTTCCAGCGTTGCTGGCTCAATCAACGCCTCCAAACTCTGTTATGTAATCGTTCAGCTTTCAAACTGATGGAAACGTTTAATAGGGTGCACTTCCCTACTGCAGGGATAAAACCTTCCAAATTTGCTTCCATGTGGAGGGAAATGTTTTAAAGTCTATAAAGTGTAACAACATCAGCACTTCGACATTCCACAAATAAATGGCCAATAAACCAGAGCCGTCCCAATGAGCAAGGATGGTAAAAGTGAATGAGCAAATGCCTGGCAGTGGGAGGCACCTTGAGGTGCATGCACACACACACACACACACACACACACACACACGCACGCACACGCACACACGCACACGCACACACACACATGCACATGCACACACACACACACACACACACACACGCACACACACTTTCAATGTTTTTATTTGTAGTAGGTTTTCTTTCTTTCTTTCTTTCTTTCTTTCTTGTCTGTAAATGTACTTGTTTTTAGTTGTGTTGACTACACTTTCTTCTTTCCTTCCTTTCTTCTCTTGTATTTATGTCCTACTTGTAACTAGTCTTTTCCCTCCCTTTCCATCTTTCCTTCCATCAATTCTATTTATCTTTTCCTTTTTTCCATATTTCCATCTTTTTATTCTTTTTCTTTCATCTTTCCATTTTTTCTACATTTATCCTTTTCCTTTTCATCTTTTTCCTTCTTTCCATCTTTCTTTCGTTATATTTCATATATACCACTTTCTAGCTTTTAATGTATCATTTTCTTTTCCTTATTTTCATTTTGTCCCACATTTATTTCCATCTTCCTCTTTCATTTCATCTTTCCACTTTTCTTTTCTTCCACCTTTTTATCTTTTAACCACTTTACAGTCCACCTTACATCTTTCTTTAAATGTATCTTCACCAATTTCTTTCCATCTTCTTATCTTTAATCTTTCTTTATATATCCTTTCATCCTTCTTTCCATTTTGCCATCTTTATTTCTTGTTTCCCATTTTTGTGCTACATTTTATTCTTGATCCCCTTCTTTCTTTCTGTTCTTCATCCTTTTCCTTTCCTTCTTCTACTTTTCCCATTCCTGTGCCCTTTTGCTCTACATCTCTTTTCCCTTCTTTCATTTCACGTGTCCTGTTCCTTTGTTCCTGCTTCATTCTTTCAATTTCTTCCTTTACTCGTTTCTTCTTTTCTCCATGTCTTTCCTTTCTTTCGGTTTAAGCTCGCCTTCCTCCTTCTCTTCAATTTAATCTCATCTCTACTGCACCCCTCTCACCACAGCATGTTTCTCCCTCTCTCTTTCTCTCTCTAATCTCTTTTATCTTCCTCTTTCTGCCTCCCTCTCTTTCTCTCTGAGGCTCAGCTGTGTTTCCCGCATTACAGTCATCAATCCTCTGCATCCTTTCTGCCCCCCATTCCCTATCACTGTGGAGACACTTGGCACAAGCTTCATCCTCCTCTCCTTGACATCTTTATTGGGGGGCACACACACACACACACACACACACACACACATAGAGGACACCACCACTCGGATGGGAGTAGGGGGAAGTTGCCCTTTTAGGAAGGTTAGTCACCCTGGCAAGCCCTGCCTAGTGTGTGTGTGTGTGTGTGTGTGTGAGAGAGAGAGAGAGAGAGAGAGAGAGCTCAGCTGCAGCAGAGCATTGGCACCGACCTGCCCGTCGTGTACCTGCGCCATCCTGCGAATCTAATTGGCATTCAGTAGCTTGATAAATGGATTGGCATAATGGGACAATATACTTGACATATGCAGAGCTCTCCTGAGAGACAGGCTGTGTCTTATTGAGCCTCAGATACCGACACACACACACACACACACACACACACAAAATCTCTCCAAGCGCACAGCTGTGGCCTTGAGCTCACACACACAATGCAGCCAATCAGAGCGCAGCCAGGTTCATGGCCCGGTGCCGCGGTGGAGATTACAAACACACAGAGCCAAGAGTCTAGCACACGCATTCATAATACACACTTAGGTACATTCGTACACTCACATGCAAATAGATATACACCATCAAACATACACGCATGCTTTTGTGTATAAACACCTGCATATGTGGATGCACACTCGGATATTAACCCTAACCCTAACCCTAACCCAGATTGTACAATGATTCTCTCACACATCCGTATTCTTTCTGCCAGGGTGTGGTGTTCTACTCCTCTGTCTCAGGCTTTTCAGAATCCTCTCAGCATCACCTCAGACTCCTCTGAGATTTACTCAAGACTCTTAGCAAGCTGTTCTCAGGTTCCTCTCCAGATCCTCATCTGGTCCCTCATGGTTTTCTTCAGCTTCTGCTGAGATTCTGTGAATCTTCACTCCTCAGGCCCAGACTCCTCTCAGACTCCTCCACAGTTGCCCTCAGACTTCTTTCAGGTTGCCATCAGTCTCTGCTCAGGTTCCTCTTGGTTCCCCTCAGACTCCTATACTTCTTCTCTCAGACTGATCCAGACTTCCCCCAGTTTCTTCTCAAACTGGTTTCATGTTTCTTTGAAACTTTTCTTGGGTTCCTCTCAGACTTCTGTCCGTTTCTTCTCAAAATACTTCTGTGTTTCTTCTAACACTTTTCTTGGGTTCCTCACAGATTCCTTGTTTCTTTTTGTTCTTCTGTTTTCTTTTCTTTTTCTGAGTTTCTTCTGAAACTTGTATCGAGTTCCTCTCAGATTCCTCTGTTTATTTTGAAACTTGTTTGAAACTATATGTTTCTTCCAAAAAATCTATTGAGTTCTCCTCAAATTCCTTTATGTTTCCTCTGTAACTTGTATTGAGCTCCTCTCAGACTCCTCTATGTTTCTTCACAAACTTTATTGGGTTCCTCTCAGGCTCCTCTTTGTTTATTCTCGAACTACTCTTGGTTTAAATCACTTGCTTCTTCTAAAACAGTTTTTTTTTAAAGGCTTCTTCTAGTACTTACTTGAGACTCCTTCATCTTCAGACTAGTCTGGCATTATTCTCTGTCTGTCAGAAATATTCCTGGTCCCCTCAGACCTTCCTCAGACTCCTCTATGCTGAGATTTTACCTTGCATTTCTCTTTGACCAAGTTTTTTTTTTTAGCTCTTTCCTTATCCTCATCCAAAGGCATCACTCAAATCATCTTCAAGCCACTTTCTAACACCTAAGTCTTTTTTTCTTCTTCTTCACACAGGGCTGACAAACAGTAGCTGCTGAACATTACATTTGCAAATTCAATGAGCACGAACAGGTCACATCTGTGAGCGTAACGCATCGCAGCGTTCTCCTGGGTCGCCATGGTGATGGACGTGACTGGCAGACGTGCTTCCTCAACAAATGAGCCCCTTTTGACTCATGATTTTGTAATTGTTTTTTATTTTCGTCAAGAGATTGTATCTTCAAATTAATTAATACCTGACAAGCTACCAGAATTTGGATACATCTCACATATACTATTTGTTTGAAAATGCTCAAAGGTTTTATTGTTTAACTTCTGAAGATATATATATATATAAATATGTTCAAAATGTAATGGATATTTCCTATTACGCATTTACAAATAAAACTGAAAAATGTAAGTAAAATGTCTTTTAGCAGGTTTTTAGAATGTAAGCATTTATATATATATATATATATATATATATATATATATATATATATATATATATATATATATATATATATATATATAATATAAAAGACAGTTTTTAAAAGTTGTATGGACATGAAATTTGAATGGATCTCATGAAAAGAATATGAAATTAATCACTCTCCTGTTAGATATTTTCTTTAGCTTCTTTAGCTAATATATACTTTTTACAGTGTAATAAATAATGTTTTATATTTCGTAACACTTTTTTATGATCATTAACAACAAAAAATAGTCCAATCTCCTTTCTATATATTTTAATGAAAAGAATTGACCATTTTTATATTATATTATATTATATTATATTATATTATATTATATTATATTATATTATATTATATTATATTATATTATATTATATTATATACTGTGTACTTGGGAATTTCTATTCTCTATGTTGTATGTACTGTATTGCATTGTAGGTAATATAGTAAGTAATAAATAAGTAAATATTTTGCCATATATATATATATAAAAAGATCAGACTTTCCACTCGTTAAATGTTCACTCATGAGAAATTTCATCACAAGTCCCGGTTTAACTTGAACACATCTCATAAGTCCATACTGTGCTGAGCAAAATTTTTAAAGAATTGAGCTAAAAAAAAAAAGGCAGTTTTTGCAGTTTTATTTAAATAAGAAATTGTCTTGAAAAGGTTTTCATAATATCTTGGAGAATCTGCTACAAAACTTCCAATGTCGGGTTTTATTGATTAGATTTTTTTCATAGATTCCTAAACAGTCGGGTATTACATAACATTACTTTCTTTTTCTAAAATATTTCTTTCTGTTTTTTTTGGAAATGGTATAACAAGATACACACACACACACACACACACACACACACACACACACACACACACACACATATCAGTGCATGTGCCCAGAGATAACAGTGCTTAAAGTGAACTTGTGCGTGCATGTGCATGTGATGAAGAGAAAGAGAGGAAAAAAGCGATACTGAGGGAGGACAGGAGGGAGCGAGAGATTCTAATTAGTGTGTAAAAACAACATATGGAAACTTCATTGTCCATTTCATCCCTCAATGTGCACCATCAAGTCACATTTCTGCTGCTCAGTCATGCTCCCTCTGTGTGTGTGTGTGTGTGTGGTGTGTGTGTGTGTATTAAGGGGGGCCAGAGAGGGATGTGGGGATGTTTACCACTGTGCTGCTGTTCTCTCGCTCTCTCTCTCTCTTTGAGTGTGAGTGTGTGTGAGTGTGTGTGTGTGTTTCAGTTTTTCCTGCCTGATGTTGATGCTCTTATTTACTGAGAGTAACATTACACCTCATTAGTTCAGCATCAGCTCCTGTAGGTTTGAGTTTCACACACACACACACACACACACACACACACACACACACACACACACACACACACACACACACACACACACACACACACACACACAAACTTCATTTCAGCCTTAGTTCCTAATACAAGAGCAAACTTTAGTCTATATAAGGTACGATCGGTTATAGATAATAATAGATGTTAAAATACATCTTATTAATAATGATATTTTACCTACAGATAAAACATCTTTTGTGATTCGATCTGTCAATCACTTTATCACTCACTCACTCACTCACTCACTCACTCATCCATTCACCAAAAGTTCCAATGTACAAATGAAATAAGTTAAGCATGTATCAGTTAAAATTAAGAGTCATATTATTATCACTTCTCTTCCTTTCCAAATTTTTTGATTTGAATTGTAAATTTTAATATAAATAAACTTGCAGAAACGGTTTCGAAGTACTGATCAGAGTGGCTACAGGTTTAGACATGCACTCTTATTCACTAGATCAGTTATTATGTACAAGGCCTATCCCAGGGATCTCTGAACTTTGCACATTATTATTATTATTATTATTATTATTATTATTATTATTATTATTATTATTATTATGCACATTGTTTTGCGCATTACTGGACGTGCTTTTCTATATCCCAATTCCCATTCAATTCCCTTATATTTTATTATTTGTACTTATTGTAAAAAATTTTTACAGCTAAAATGTTTCTATATTTTCTATATTTTCTATATTTGTATCATTTTCTCTTATACTTATATACTTATAAAATATTGTTTATTTGAAAACTGTTTTTAATGTAACATTTTTAGGTCATGGGCGGTCATACAAGCATTTCACTGCATATCAACTCGGAGCGCGTCCTGGTGATGAGGCGCCGGTCTAGTGCAGGACTCACACACTAGGCAATTTGGAAACGTCAATTAGCCTAACCTGCATTTTTTTTGGACTGTGGAAGGAAACCGAATTACCTGGATGAAACCCACCAAGCATGGGGGAGAACATGCAAACTCATGCGCACAGACCAGAGGCTTTGTCCCTGGAGGTCCCTGCGAGGCCAGGACACTAACCACTACGCTGCTCTTTTAACTGGGAGCTAAATTGACCTTGTAGCTCCAGCGCCAAACTTAAATAATCAAACATCAGTTTAGACTTCTCAAGAAAAATGTGTGTGTTCACATTCAGGATTAAGGCAACGTGTATTTCCTTTATGGGTGCACGCAACATATGCTAAAATAAACATGGCAGGGAGTGTGGGCTAAAGAGTTCAGCTGGTTTTGCGTGGGCCTGCAGTTTACACAGACATCACACACACACACACACACACACACACACACACAAAGGGCCAGTCAAGAGGACCGATTTCAATTTCACCTCCAACACAAAGCTCCCTGCAGTGTCACACTTCCTCCCAGAGGAGACCCCCGAACAAATCGACACTAGGCTACATTGTGACTCCCGAAACCAGTGTGTTCGAGTGTGTGTATATGTGTGTGTGTGTGTGTGTGTGTTCGAGTTTAAAATGCGAATTCAGTGTAAATATAGTATGGCCTAATTTGCATAAGTGTGACTGATCTCCCATCCGGGAAAAATATATTTAGCTTTACAGGCAACTCCAGAAAATATTGGCACCCTATGTAGCCATTGCCAAACCCTGCTTTTGTGTTGATTTCTGCAGTATACTGTATAAATATGGGGTCTTTATACCGTTGAAAGATCTACATAGCTATAATCAAATTGTAACCCCCTGGCAGAGGAAACTATAGTGTAGAGCTAGACTTTACAATGCGATCAATCTGATGCAAAGCAGGACAACATGAGGAATCAACAAACATATTGATGTGCATAAGCACGAAGACTGACTTTATTCTCCATAATAAATGTTATACAGTACAGTACAACCCCACAAACATGTGTCCACAATGCGCAGTGACACACAATTCCACAAAACACACAAGCCACGAAATAAACTGCCACACAACATACCGCACACCACGAAATACAGGCTTAGAGTTCAGGTGCTGTAGTTCGTGGGTTACTTTAAGAAAAGGCATTTTGAATGTTACCGGTCAGACAGCACTGCCAGGGATTTTAAAACCAGTGTAAGGATGCAATAAGCTCATATGGTTTTCCTGTTTACTGGAAACTGATGTGAACAAGAACAAAACAGGATGTTTGGCACTGGTTTTGTCGTATGTTGTTTTTTTTAAAAAAAATGGAAGGTACCAATGCACCTTCAATATTAACCATTAGGGCAGGGTCTAACTCTAAGTCTAAGTCTAACCCAGAAACAGGTCCAAGTCAAGATAGAGACTGATAACCATTGAATTCTTTATGATGCTAAAACGTCATTTGTGCTACATATCGATCGATGATCAGGCTGTTTCCAAAAAATGTTGTTAAAAACTTTCTTCGCAAACTTTGCATAACCCCGCCCCCCCAACCTAAAGTTCATCTATAAATATGTGCAGAATACAAATCTGTAACCTAGCTTCACACTGATCAGCGTTCCTCAGAATAAATGTGTCATTTTATTCAGAACCGCTTATAACTGGACGAATAAGTGCGATTAGGAGATAATAGATAAGACGAGGAGACAATTTGCTTCTTTAACACTGAATGATGTAAAAAAAGAACTGAAATAAAAAAAAAATAAAAAAAAAAAAAAAAATATATATATATATATATATATATATATATATATATATATATATATATATAAAACATTACACTGTAGATTTCTTTCAGCTTTATAAAAACAGTCTAGTAAAAAGTGTTATACAGGACCGTAGTCACAGTTAACCTCCAACATGGTGGGTGTCTATATGTACTGTACTATACAGTCTCAATTATAAGACCAGAGAACAGAAATAGCTTTTCTTCAGTATAAAACGGGCCCCGTCACGGCCCACTCTGTGCTCAACATATGCCATGTGATACAGTTTAACACTGTAGCCGTTAATTAATCAACTACTACAAGGGGAATTACAGTTAGACTGCCGTGTCCCAATTAGGCCGCGCTATCGCAGGAGCTTACTAATGAAATATACTCAAAGGGGCGAGTTCAGGTCTAATACCCATAATGCTTTGTGTTATGTCCAACGTCTGTAATGAAAATGCATTTGTGCCAAGAAAGAAAAAAATAAATAAACAAATAGTAATTAATTAATTAGTTATCAGACTTTGGGGTTAATTATCAAAACATATTTGGATATTTTTGTGACAAATCCTATACTGAAATAAAACTTTCTTAATGTTAATGCAGTTTTATGTCAGTCTTGAACACTTTCTGGTCTATTCTATAGTAAAAGAGTAATGCTAGTTTCTTATATTATTATTAACTAACACAATACTAGTCCTGTATATCCTACATTAATTAGGATCGTACAGTGATCATTAAACACACTGCTGTAAAATGAACCTACCTGAAGTCAGCAGCTCTAATCTGACTCCCTCCTGACCTGTAGAAATGGAAAAAAATGCACATTTGCTCCATCTGCTTCAAATCGACCACACAGGAGCGCCGGGCATTCCCGCGTTACCAGACATCGTTATTAAAGCATTCCCGTGTTATCAGGTAGCGATGTCACGCAGCGCCGAGAATCATTACCCTCCCAGGCCACAGAAGGTCACCAACATCAACACGACATGACCTGATCCACCTCAATGTGGAGAAAACTGTTCATTCTGTGATGACATAATGTAATGTGGTGAAAACAGGTAGGTTAAAATATAATGCAATTCTGGCCAATGAAAAATAAGTAACACATTTATGATTTTTTACTGGTTATTTTATATAAGCTAATATTTAAAATAAAAATCACTATTATGATTAATATTAATCATCCTAAAACATGATGTATAATATAAAACATTTATAGCAATATAATAAGTATATTTAAAAACTGCTAATTGTATATGAAATAAATACAATAAATCATCATTATAATCTAAATCTGTATAAAATTAATTCAAATAAAGTCTAATCATTCCTAAGATGTTCGAAACCAAAGTCCCACTTTGCACAAGATTTATTCTGTAATCATTTAATCAAAGTGAAGTACACAATTAATCTATCAAAATGCTCACTTTTATAGATTAATCTATATTAAGTCAATACAAAACATCACAATTAATCTGTATGATTTATACACAATGGATTCATTTATGTAAAAAAAAAAAAAAAAAAAAAAAAAGAAATCACAATTAATCTTTATGATTCATGACCGGACGTAACGCAATAGGTCAATAAAAATGCAAATGTCAGCTGAGTGTTTCACACAAGATCCTGCTCCGTCTGAAAGAGCACAAACGACGATAAAATAAATTATAAATAAATAAATACTCCATCTTTACTAATAAGTGATATCACAACCATCATCCATCTCCCACCTGCTTTATTATTTCGTCCAAGGCGCAGGGCTTTCGCACAATGGTCTCGGCTTGTCGTTTATAATTTATCTCGTAGCAGCGCGGCGCAAATCTGCCAAAGCATTATTCATTTGAGTGTTCATTAATTATGCAAATGAGTTGCAATTAACTAATCTCTTCATAAGACACCATTTGCATGTTAATGAACTGCACGGTTGTGGCGTGGTTTAATTGCTTAGACGGCGTGCATTAAGTGCTCAGTGTGAGCAAGAAGACGCACACTGTTACTGCAGTAATGTGCGAGCGGGAAAAAAATAGTTCAGCTGAATCTTCATCAAAATGCAAATGTGGTGGGAGAAAGAAAAAGAAAAAAAAAAAAGCAACCCTGACCTGATCTGCCCTGACGTGTGCAGTGTCCTTTAGGCATGACATCATATGGTGGTGATGATGATGACGTCAAACCGGTAAAACAGACGGGAAGGTAATCTGTAGTGACCTCAGAGTGACCTCTGGGGTGTTAAGAGGGTCTTAATGACGGGGCTTGAAAAAAGACCAAGCCTTAAGAGAACCTGTATTTAGTAGAGTATAGAGTAAGTGCGTGTACCTTTTAGTCTTTTGGGAGGAGTGATTTCTTCTTCTAAGTGTCTGAGGTTGTAAATTAAGACCTGGCAAGCAGTAAAAAGGCAGAGAGAAAGAGCACAGGAATGTGTGTGTGTGTGTGTGTGTGTGTGTGTGTGTGTGTGTTCTTCTGTCTTTCAGTTATCAGACGCTGGATGAAGAACGCATGCCAGACACCAGGATGACTGAAAGAAGGCTTTCTTGCTTTAGACTTGTATCTCTCCATCCTGATATGAGTTATTCCTCATTATCTCTACAGGCCTCCTCCCTTTCTAACGGCCAGCTGTGTTTCACTTTATCACTAAGCTTACAGTCGTGCACATGTTCCTCCCTCTGCTTCAACCCCCAGCTGCAAGCTTCCTGAGGGTTTGACTTCCTGTATGACAGGAGGCGATGCGTTTCCCCAGGATGACCTGCGCTGGCGCCGGTGGTCCCCCATGCCGAGCACGGAATTTCGTCATCCAAGATAGAGAACCTTTCGACTTTAATATTTGGAATTCGTGAAAATGTCAAAAATCTGATTAGAAAGAAAGGAAAAAGGAAAGGACATTTCTGTTTGAGAACTCGGGATGGTCTGCTCACCTCCAAATTCAGCAAGTGACAACAAATGAAACACCATAGCGCTCAACATTATACCTTTGAATATGTTACATTGTATATACTGTACAAGTATTATCTTTAGATCATCTAAGTATATTTGCTTTGACAATCACAACACAACCATCTGTATTACAGCCCTGTCTCTAATACAGATACGAGTTCAAAAACGAGTTCCCATATTAAGGAAGTAAATTGAATAATGTTTATCGCTCATTAAAAAAAAAAAATCCTAAATGTACCTAAATTTTAACCAAAAGAGGTTTTAACTGGTTATAGTCAGACGCTGCCTTTTTCTTCCGCACTCCCACCGATGACTGCGTTCCATATCTGAAATCCTTGGAGTTGGCAGCGAATGCTTGTTTGCACATTTTAACCCTCCTTCACAGGGGGCCCATTGAGAGCCCTTTCCTAAAATCCCATCTCCCCTGGTGACGTGCCGGTGCATAATTAGCTGCAGCACGAGAGTGAAGTGGTATTAATTATTACGATTAAAACATTAGCCATGCAGATCAGGCACGCAGTGCAATGAAACA
The DNA here is from genome assembly GCA_030522415.1 of Channallabes apus. Classification (NCBI taxonomy): domain Eukaryota; kingdom Metazoa; phylum Chordata; class Actinopteri; order Siluriformes; family Clariidae; genus Channallabes; species Channallabes apus. Next base: position 10,769,291 of record CM060109.1, on the reverse strand, counting down.
GACCCGGAGTCCCCCTGACCTACAAAAGGCCCCTGTATGAGCGTGCACACACACACACACACATGCACACACACTCGCTCACGCACGCACCAGAAGGAAGGTGTGTAATTGTGTTTCCACTCCTCTTGAAGACGCTGGCATAATTAGTGCGCTTCTCGCATGGAAGAATAGAGGAGCAATTTGGAAGGCGTCCAAATTGCAAGCCTTAATGAAAAGGAGGCGGCAGGAGAAGGGTAGTCTGTCAATAAGGGATGCGAACTTCTCTAGGGCGAATGTATGACTTGGCCCGCTTTAAACAGGATCCATCACAGAGGGTGTGTGTGTGTGTGTGTGTGTATGAAGGGGGGGTTTGAGTGAAATTAAACAGATTTTGAGCCAGAAGGCCTCTGCAGTTAAAGTTTAATGAAACCGCTCACATAATAAGAGGCGCGGCCGTACACAAAAGCAGGCCAGTGGGCTTTCTTTCACACTCTCGCAACCAAATTGGGTGCGTCTGTCAAATCAATTTCCTCTTGCTTCACTGAAAAAAAGCTCTCTTTTTTTTGATTAAAAAGCGACTTCTACAGTATCATACGGACGCGCATTGGATTTCTGCCTTGTATAGGAACAGACAACATTTCATTTCAATATTAAAGATCTAAATACAAAAATGTTCAAGCACCAAGTCCTTAGTTGTCTTGAAGTCTTGCAATTTCGAATACATTACATTAAGATGCTGTGCATTGGTGGCTCAGTGGTCGGTGCCATACCGAAGGCCCAGCTTTGATTTCCAGACTCTGGATGCAGTGCCGGTCCCAAGAGCAGATGAAATGGGACTTTGCGTCATGATGGGCGTCCAGCATACAACCTTTATCAAGTGTGTGGATCAGATGGTTTGCTGTGGTGTACCGTTGATAGGAGGAGCTAATATTTCTTGTATCTTTGAAACTTTTTGCAAAAACCTTCTCCCCAATTTAGTCATGGTACATTTTTGACTGAGCGGGGTGAAGGATAAGCTTCCTGTAAGAATCCAGTTCATGCTGCATCACAACGAAGAATAACACATAAGGTGTACCATACCTTAAATAAATCATTATAGTGTGTCAACCTTAATTTTCCTATTGTCATATCTACAGTAGGTGCAGCATGGAAGACATCAAACGTCACTGCGTTGAAGGTATAAAAGGTATAAGAAGCTTGTCAGCTCTAACTGGAAAAGTAGTGGAGCTTGGGGTTGAATAATACTGCATATGCATGTGTGTTAAAAGAGTTACATTTTTCATTTGAACTTGAAAGTTACGTCAGTGTCTGTTGTCAAAATAACTCAAATATGTAATTTTTTAAAATGAGGATTTTGTTTGATGAGGTTTTTGGTCATTTATTGTCATTATTGTTCATCCACATCTGTATAATGTCTTTTGAGATGAAGGTGTTGAATATTTCTGATTGCAACTATAGACAGACAGACAGACAGACAGATAGAAGAAGAAGAAGAAAGTCATCATTTAGATATATTACACATTTTCATTTTTAATATTTTTATTCAGATCTGTTCCGTAGATTTGGATAAAGACCACAGCAGGTGGCAGGTATCATTAAAAAAAACATTTTTAAAACAATTTAATTAAAATTTTTGCAAAAGGTAATTTATTTAAATGGATTAAGCCATTTTGGACCTTTTAATTAAATTACATATTTTTATTTTTATTATTATTATTATTATTATTATTATTATTATTAATAATAATAATAATAATAATAATAATAATAATAATAATAGGAGAAAAAATAAGAAAAAGAAGAATTTGGAATCTGACCTCACAGCCCTTCAGTAACGTACTGAGTAATTTAGTCATTTACCAACAGCACATCTGGAGAAAATGTTAATCTTCTTGACTCCACATCTCCACCTCCATAGTGTTTCAAAGAAAATAGACAACGTCTTATGAGATTTTTTAATGTAGTGATAAGGAGTTGCATTTCCATTTTTCAAAGACAAAAATTAAAGAGATTACAAAAATATTTGCGCTCCATGATGCTCCTTTCCACAAGGGCAATGTTGGTATCCAAGACAGTTTTCATCAAAAGACCACAAGAAGCACATACACATACATGTGCATACACGCATATGCTCACTGCGCGCCTCGCTGAAGGAGTTGAGCGCTAATAAGGATGTTCCAAACATAACCCATGGCCCTCAGGCTCCATCACCTACCAATTAACACTTCTCAGTATGAAGCCTTCCATTACCAATAAACTGAGCAGGATAAACGCAGCCTTGGCTCCCATATAATGGAAAATAATTGAGGAGTTAAAAGGGTCTGATTAGCCTGATGCAAGACACTGCTCACACATTCTGAGGCTAATACCTGAACCCGGCTAAGAAAATGCCTTTAAACATCATTAAAAAGGCCTCCGACTGGAGCCTCGCCATTAGCCGAGCAATCTGACGCTAATTCACTCCAGCTCAAAAGAAAGACAAAAACTTTAGAAATAGCAGTTACTAATTTGTTAAAGGCGTTGTGAACTTTTTGTATAATTAGTTTTTTCAAAAAGAAGTAAATGTTAAAATGTTAATGTATTAATTACTATTTTGTAGCTACAAAGAGCAGTTTCATAATTGGAATAAATAAACCCTCAAAAACAAGTAAAAATCCATCCATCCATCCACATTCCTATTATTTGCCATTTTGAGATTCTGGCAAACCACTTAATTAGCTTAAAATTGTCACATTTAGCCCTTCTCACAGTAGCTGCGTTTTCAATATCACGTTACAATGGCAGTTGAAAGTGGGTGGGATATACAGTATAAGGCAGCAAGTGAACGTTTTTTTCTTGATGATGATGTGTTGGAGAAAAAATAGCCAGGCATAAGGACTTACAGTATATCACTTTGACAAGGGGCCAAATATTGATGGGTGGAATGCAGGGTCAGAGCAACTCCGAACTGCAGGTCTTGTGGGATGTTCCTGGTCAGGACAAACCAAAAATTATCCAATAATTACGACATTTGGCAGACACCCTTATCCAGAGCTACTTGCATTTTTATCTTATTATACATATGAGCAGTTGAAGGTTAGGGGCTTTTCTCAGGGGCCCAACAGGGACAACTTGGTGGTCGTGGGATTTGTATCTGGGACATTCTGAACCATAGCCCAATGCCTTAACCACTGAACTACCCTTGACCCCAGTCTGATCCAATAGTATACAGTGAAACCTCGGACTGTGAGTAACACGGTTTGCGAGTGTTCCGCAAGACGAGCAAAGATTTAAAATAAATTTTGACTTGAAAAATGAGTCTTGGTTTACAAGTACCGAGTATCATGTATCACGCATGCGCGTAAAACATGTTTTATTTTGTGTCTGTATGCATGTGTGTGCAGCGTGCGTGTAAAGTAAAAGCAAGTCTCATTAGAGAGGTTAAAGATTTTCTCTCTCTGTATCAGGCTTCAGTTTGTTTCTGTGTGCGCGCGCATCATTGGACACCGTGCCCCTTCACACACAAACCCCTCCTTTCGCCTTCACACACACACACACATGTACAAACTCTGTCGCGCTTCTTTTCAAAGGTAAAGTGCAGTTTCTTTTGTTTTGTTCTTTTTTTACTTCACAGCAGTGATTCGTTAGCGTGTGCTTACGCGAGACTTATTAACGATGTTCCTTGTTAATTTGTCAGATAAAACAAGGTTCCACTGTAGATCAAATTGATGAAAAGTTTAATGCTGGTTGTGATAGAATGGTGTCAGAACACACATTGCATTACCGTTATGGTGGCAAAAAGGGGGGATCTACTCAATATTATGCAGGTGGTCATGATGTTATGGCTGATTGGTACAAATATAGTACACACACACACTTTACTCTTCAAGCTATTGGTTTCCCCTTATAGATGGAACTCCTATATCTGCCTCCTAGGCGTTAAGGTTAGCATGTTATTCCTAGGATAGCACTCTTCTGGACTCAGCTCGATGTTGTCATTCCTCTGAAATCACTACAACCTTGGTTTAAATTTTCCACAGTGAAATTTCTCCAGCTTCTTCTGTTTCTTTCTTTAGATGCCATCATTCCTGGGGAAAATCACATCTATCATCTTAGCTATGTTCTGTTTCAGTTCAGAATATAACTGAAAATACATGCAGTATTCAGTTAAATGGTATAACTACATAATGGCACAATATATATTAGGCTGACTGAATTTTACAATCTGCAGTGGATTTAACCTCCTGCCGGGCTGAAGCCAGTTAGACTAATAAACAAAATAAGAATATAAACCCTAAACAGTTAACAAGAAAGTGTAAAACTCCAACAGCAGACAGGATAACATGTTTCCTGAAAGGTAACAAACTACTTTAGATCATTGGATAGCCAAGGTTCCAGCCAAGCTACTGTAGGATTGACTGACATATCAATTTATGTCTTCAAATGATTGTTTACATGAAATCCGAGAAAGTATGAAAGACAGTGATACCTCTGCATACAAACGCCTCGCCTCATAAATTCTCGCCTTAAGAACTAAAATTGTGAAAGAAATTTGCCTCGGCATGCAAAGCATTTTTGACATACGAGCAAAGAAACTGAACCGAACCAAACGCTGGCTAAGCTGCTTGTTTGCATCAGTATAAAGCCAAGCAAGCAAATTTACATAATTTTTGTGTTTTTTTTTTTGGTTTTTTTTGCAAGATACAGTGAAGACATACAGTAGCACCATGGGTCTCAAGAGTGGTAGAATGGATGGTAGCAAACCGAAAAAGAAAACAAAGCCACTTCAAGTTTCATTTTTAAACCATTCTGCACCAAGAGGAATCATAAATTAAGGTTACGTGAGGTTTAATGACTATTAATTACATGTATTCCATAATTTACATGTAATTTCTAAATGTTTTAGTTGTTTTATATGCAAAAACATATGATTTTAGTGTTGGAAATTGGTAATATTAGGAATATTATTTACCATTATAGGCGGCACGGTGGTGTAGTGGTTAGCACTGTCGCCTTGCACCTCCAGGGTCTGGGTTCGATTCCCCGGCCAGGCTCGATTCCCGTCTCTGTGTGCATGGAGTTTGCATGTTCTCCCCGTGCTTGGTGGGTTTCCTCCGGGTACTCCGGTTTCCTCCCACAGTCCAAAGATATGCAGGTTAGGCTAATTGGCGTTCCTAAATTGCCCGTAGTGTGTGATTGGGTGTGTGAGTGTGTGTATGTGTGTGTGCCCTGCGATGGATTGGCACCCTGTCCAGGGTGTACCCCGCCTAGTGCCCGAAGTCTCCTGGGATAGGCTCCAGGGCCCCCGCGACCCTGAACACAGGATTAAGCGGTATAGAAAATGAATGAATGAATGAATTTACCATTATTTACCATGGGAAAATTAGTTTCGCAATACAAAGTTTCGCCTTAAGAACTCGCCTCGGGAACGGATTAAATTTGCATGCGATGGTGCCACTCTATAGTAATGTGAAGAGATATTACTTGATTCATCATGAAAAATTTCCTTCAGTTTTACCCTTTTGAGATTCAGATGTCATGTCATATGAGGGCATGAAGTTTTCTCCCAACTACAGTACATTGTCTATACATCTTTGTACAATGTACAAATGAGTCAGGAGGTTAAATAAACCAACTTAACAACAGGGGGAAGAAAAGAAAGACTGGTGAATATGTGTCTGGCCGCTTGCTGACACACTATAATGCGCTGTTATAGTGATAGCGTGTTATTACAGTCCAGTGCCAGTTGGATACCATAAACTTTCACTGCCCATGTTGTCCACACATGAGCTTGGATATTTTCTCTAAACCCGTTCAGTGGACGTTTATTAATTGTTTCAGCATCGCAGAGCCTTCTGAGGAATGCCAAGCCAAGAGTTTAGAATCTGCCAAGTGGACAATGCAAACAGCTCAGACTACCAGTGAACTGTAACTCACAGCCTCACAGGAAAGCAGGACTTCTGCCAGAGGGACTGATTTAAATACGGTTTTCAAAGACACCTACTGTGTTCGTATACAAACCGACAAACTTAATATAAATCAAATGAGGTGAACAAGGAGTGAACAATAACATAGTAAAATTGTCTTTTTATGGGCTAGTTTATATCAGACTGTTGTGTGAAGGCCTCGGGAAAACTAAGTATGGACATATCACTGTTCCCTGTCTGGTTAGTGAATTATTGTGGTTATAAAGCTTCTTGGTTAAAGTATGGTAGTACACGTTGTCACTCAAAAACTAAAATGGCAATGATTTCAGGAATCTCGTCCTTGTTCATCAAACAAATGAGTTTACTATTACCTGCTATTACAGCAGCAAAAAACAGTTAGTTAACCGCTGGAAACGTCCTCACACAATGGACAGATGAAAATGGAATGTGTACTTGTTGGACATTATATTAATAGCAGAGGTGTAAAGTAATGAATTACATTTACTCGCATTACTGTAATTGAGTAGACTTTTGGTGTACTTCTACTTTTTAAAGTAGTTTTTAAAATCTGTCATTTTTTTCTTAAGTATGCTTTGTTGAAAGTATTGTACTTCACTACATTCATTCATTCATCTTCTATACCGCTTTATCCTGTATATAGGGTCGCGGGGACCTGGAGCCTATCCCAGGAGACTCTGGACACGAGGCAGGGTACACACTGGACAGTGTGCCAATCCATCATACACATTCACACACTACTGTATGGTCAATTTGGGAACGACAATTAGCCTAATCTGCATGTCTTTGGACTGTGGGAGGAAACTGGAGTACCCGGAGGAAACCCACCAAGCACGGGGAGATCGAGCCTGGCCGGGAATCGAACCCGGACCCTGGAGGTGCAAGGCGACAGTGCTAACCACTACACCACCGTGCCGCCCTACTTCACTACATTTTAAATCATATTCGCTACTTAGTAAAAAATAAATGAATGAAAATGAAAAATAATTAAAATAATACAATAATAAAAATAATATAAAAATTACACCCCGGAAACCTGATTGACTGATGGATGGGAAGAACAAACGCGCTAAATTCACAAGAACGATGGAGACGGACAAAACAGATGTCAGTGATGCAGACACAGCTGAAAGTGAAATGCCATCAAATTCTTATGCAGCAACGTCCTGGTCATATTTAAGCGACCACTTTGATTTCAAGCACAACAAAAGCAACAGGTTTATTATGCGAGGGTGTTCCATCCCCCATCCCACCCCCGCTGTGAAAGAAAAAAAAAGTAACTCAGTAACTTTTACTCGGAGTAAATTTTTAATGAGATACTTTTACTTGAGTAGATTTTTATAAGAGTAACTTTACTTTCAGTAAAAGTTCACTAAAGTAACGGTACTTTTACTTAAGTACAACATTTTATTACTCTTTCCACGTCTGATTAATGGAACTTTCAACTTCTCATATACAGAAATCTAGTACGAAAACTGTGAGTTTGTGGTATGCTGCTTTTAATGTTGTCAGCTTTTCTGAAGTCATTATAATTTTTTTTTATTATTTCATTATCATTGATTACTATTAATTAATTCATTAATTATATTTTTTTTTACTGATTTAGTTAATTCTTTTTCATATTTCATTTCTTATTATAGAGTGTATATACAGTGGTGTGAAAAACTATTTGCCCCCTTCCTGATTTCTTATTCTTTTGCATGTTTGTCACACTTAAATGTTTCTGCTCATCAAAAACCGTTAACTATTAGTCAAAGATAACATAATTGAACACAAAATGCAGTTTTTAAATGAAGGTTTACGTTATTAAGAGAGTAAAAAAACTCAAAATCTACATGGCCCTGTGTGAAAAAGTGATTGCCCCCCTTGTTAAAAAATAACTTAACTGTGGTTTATCACACCTGAGTTAAATTTCTGTAGTCACCCCCAGGCCTGATTACTGCCACACCTGTTTCAATCAAGAAATCACTTAAATAGGAGCTACCTGACACAGAGAAGTAGACCAAAAGCACCTCAAAAGCTAGACATCATGCCAAGATCCAAAGAAATTCAGGAACAAATGAGAACAAAAGTAATTGAGATCTATCAGTCTGGTAAAGGTTATAAAGCCATTTCTAAAGCTTTGGGACTCCAGTGAACCACAGTGAGAGCCATTATCCACAAATGGCAAAAACATGGAACAGTGGTGAACCTTCCCAGGAGTGGCCGGCCGACCAAAATTACCCCAAGAGCGCAGAGACGACTCATCCGAGAGGCCACAAAAGACCCCAGGACAACATCTAAAGAACTGCAGGCCTCACTTGCCTCAATTAAGGTCAGTGTTCACGACTCCACCATAAGAAAGAGACTGGGCAAGAACGGCCTGCATGGCAGATTTCCAAGGCGCAAACCACTTTTAAGCAAAAAGAACATTAAGGCTCGTCTCAATTTTGCTAAAAAACATCTCAATGATTGCCAAGACTTTTGGGAAAATACCTTGTGGACCGACGAGACAAAAGTTTAACTTTTTGGAAGGTGCGTGTCCCGTTACATCTGGCGTAAAAGTAACACAGCATTTCAGAAAAAGTACATCATACCAACAGTAAAATATGGTGGTGGTAGTGTGATGGTCTGGGGTTGTTTTGCTGCTTCAGGACCTGGAAGGCTTGCTGTGATAGATGGAACCATGAATTCTACTGTCTACCAAAAAATCCTGAAGGAGAATGTCCGGCCATCTGTTCGTCAACTCAAGCTGAAGCGATCTTGGGTGCTGCAGCAGGACAATGACCCAAAACACACCAGCAAATCCACCTCTGAATGGCTGAAGAAAAACAAAATGAAGACTTTGGAGTGGCCTAGTCAAAGTCCTGACCTGAATCCTATTGAGATGTTGTGGCATGACCTTAAAAAGGCGGTTCATGCTAGAAAACCCTCAAATAAAGCTGAATTACAACAATTCTGCAAAGATGAGTGGGCCAAAATTCCTCCAGAGCGCTGTAAAAGACTCGTTGCAAGTTATCGCAAACGCTTTATTGCAGTTATTGCTGCTAAGGGTGGCCCAACCAGTTATTAGGTTCAGGGGGCAATTACTTTTTCACACAGGGCCATGTAGGTTTGGATTTTTTTTCTCCCTAAATAATAAAACCCCTCATTTAAAAACTGCATTTTGTTTTTACTTGTGTTATCTTTGATTAATAGTTAAATGTGTTTGATGATCAGAAACATTTTGTGTGACAAACATGCAAAAGAATAAGAAATCAGGAGGGGGGCAAATAGTTTTTCACACCACTGTATACTGTATATATATTCTATTTTTGGAGTCTACCAGGTTTGGATTAGGTGGGTTTGGATAGGTGAAGGGGTCTCGAACTACAAAACTGTTTCTTTTTGATGTGTTTATTTTGTATTGTTGTTTGTACTTGATCTAGAAAAATTTAAATGCAATAAAACAGTTGTTAACAATTATTATTATTATTATTATTATTATTATTATTATTATTATTAATGGTGTGTACCATTGTGTAGTGGTTAGTACTGCCGCCTTGCAACTCCAGGGTCCAGGTTCCATTCCCGCCTCGGGTCTGTGTGCATGGAGTTTGCACTGTATGTTCTCCCTGTGCTTGGTGGGTTTCCTCTGGGTACTATGGTTTCCTCTCATAGTCCAAAGACTTGCATCTTAGGCTAATTGGTGTTACCAAATTTCCTGTAGTGTGTGAATGTCTGCCCTGCAATGGATTGGCATTCCATCCAGGGTGTAACTCTAAGTTGTCTGGTATAGGCTCCGGTGTAGATGATGAGTGAGTGAGTCTAGAATGATTACCAATTATATTTGATTACCAATTGATCTCTTTCTGTATTAACTGATTATTAGAAGTCCCACCGCATGCTCGTTAGTAAGTTTTCTCATTTGAAAAAGCCAAAAAAAGGTCAGATTTAAATAAAAGTCTATGTAAAGCTAACTTCGAACAAGATGTTCCCTCATTAACTAATTGCATTGCAAATTTGATTAATAATGATGCATCTAGGCTACAAGCATCCTGATGTTTTCTAATTAAAACATCTGCGATAAATAACAAAGCATGCATTTCTGACTCGTAAGATCGCTTCGTTGTTCCTTTCAAAAGCTGACATGCTCCTTTTGCACTTCGTTAAAAGGCAAATCTCTGTTCATCTGCGACAACGACAAAAAAACGCAGCTGATATGCACGGAGCAATCGAGTTTTCCTTTTGCGGTTTGACAGTGATGCGATACCGTGTTCATCTCCTGTCGCCCGAGGTCGCCCCGCTGACAGATGTGCGTGGTGCTGATTCGGTTTCCTCATCCGTCCCTTTCCTCTCTCTTTTCCTCTCTATTAGACATCTTGTTGTTAGCGAGGAGCGCGTACTGTCTGAACCCTGTCACAAAGCGACGGTCCATCAGCTCTGAAATTTAACACTTCTGCTAACAGCTCGCCGTGTCAAATAGAAGCACGGCCGCAGCCACGTTCCACGCGGACTTCGCATATTTCACAGCTAGTCACTAGTGCACGGGGAAAGGCGTCGGATTTGTTCAGTTTATATTTATATTTCAGGCTGTCTGGAAATATTTGACAGGAAATACGCCCTGTTTGATGGTCTGTGATCACATGTTCTAACTGTCACAAGCTAAAGGTCAAAAAGTTGGTAAACAAAGTAAAAAAAAATCTAAATGTGCGATGCTCTAACAGTTTGAGGTGTTTTTTATTAGTGTGATTGTCAACTACAATTATAGACAGTATCACAGAGATAGAGAAAAGGAGAGAGAAAGAGAGAGAAAAGTAGAAAGACAAAAAACTAGAGCATTACTTTTTAAAAAGTAAAGCATTTGCGATAGGTAAATTTTACTCTTTATTTTTTTCTTCTGTTTCTTTTAGTGCTATCTCACTGTACGCATTAGTGATAAATTAACGACAGTATCTTGAAGATATGTTCAGTTCCTAAGATGTCTTTTCTTTTGCACATGTTTAATGTAGATTAATCAAAACAGTGCTCCATACGTGCTCTTCTGCTTTTCTTGGGTGTTAAAAATATCAAAGCTTTTTATTGATTTTTTTCATGCACATGTGTAGGTTACTGCAGAAATGTTTTTCTGTGTGAGGTCGTGTGAATACCTTGAAGTTGAAAATATGAACTTGAAAACTCTCAAAAAGTCTGATTAACCACAGCGGACAGAATAATAACTGTTTCAAGTTACATTTATCTACCTAGGCCACCATAACCAGGTGGATTTTATGAGAGGCGTTCAAGTTAAACCAGGCTTCGTGATGATGTTTATTGAAGACTTCAAGACTCTTAGTAAAGCACTTGAATGGTACAAACGTTTTAAAAGATGCCATACGCATCTGAGGTGCGAATGAGGTGGCTCCAAGCCCACTGCAGTCGTTTTTTTTTTTCATGAGTGGAACGCTTGTTCCTTGAAAATCGACTTATAACTTGTCAGCCAACTTGGGGAAGAGATGCGTCTGTCTCTGGGAACTGGACACGCAATCATTTCAATTATTTCCACCTCCACCGTACAGTCCTGACCTCGCTCTAAGACATTTACACATGTTAGGGATATTAAAGGAGTTCCTGGGAGGCCAGTGTTTTAGATATGAAGCAGATAGTCTGATCATGGCTCTGACTGAGAAAACGTTCTATCTTGATGGTATCCAAGTGCTAGTGAAACACTAAGTGCATTAATGTATATGGAGAAATAAAAGGGAGTTTTTACGCTCATAACTGTGTTCTGTTATTCTGCACAATTGACTTGAACGCTCCTTGTATTTTAGATTTATATTTAGATGTTTTCACTGAAACTGCACTGGTGGTGACTGAAAGTTAATGCATTTTCCAGTGTATGCCTATAATAAAACTGGGAAGACTCTCTGTTCTACATGAATATACTTTCTATGCGGAAGAGAAAGGCTTTATCTTTGGGAATGAGAGACTCAGAGTCAAGAGCAGCTGGAAGAGAGAACAATACTGATTCAGTACTGCTGTTATTCTGAACTCCTACTCTCTAATGGGAATTAAACAGAGAAATTACATCATTTGCGGTGATTCCCGCTTTATCTCTTCAGGCCGAGGCGTAACGGGGCCACCCAGGACCTTAACTCCTGAAGTGTTAATAAACCGACCACTAATTACTAAAAGAAACTCTTCATTTTTAAAGGATGAAATTTATCCAAGTTTTTCAGACAACTTATTGATAAACAGGTTACAGAAAAAATAATCTGAGACTTAGCTGTATTATAAGAGAAGTGATTAAAATCAGGATGTAGCTTAAATAAATAGACCTTACTTTATTAAACAAAACTTTTAGCCCTTAAAGAAAAAAAAGTTGTATGTTGTTTCAGACCAACATTGGAGAATGTTGTCAATTGGTTACACACAATGCGTGTGATAACAATCGCAATTGTATTGTGAGTTAAATCTACATCTAAAAAATATTTTCACTCACTCACTCATCATCTGTACCCCTTTTTATCCTGTATCTAGGATCATGGGGGGCTTGGATCCTATCTCAGGAGACTAAGGGCACGAGGCGAGGTACACCCTGGACGGAATGCCAATCCATTGCGGGGCTGTGGGAGGAAACTGGAGTACCCGGAGGAAACCCAACCAAACACAGGGAGAACATGCAAACTCCATGCACACAGACCCCAAGGTGGGAATTGAACTGAGAACCATGAACGGAATCAACCAAACTCTAGTGTAGATGATATTTCCAGGGAATAACATAAGATCGCCAAACATGTGTCTGTTATTGAGGCAGAAGATCTACCTTATCTACCTTGTCCCCTGTGTCCCTTATTCCGGCCCTTCTCCTCAATGCAGCGGAAGTGACGTCATGTGCAAAAAAACCTATTAACGCTTGGTCAGGATGTTAACTAAAAAAAATAAACAAAAACTTACAAAGGGGTCATATTTCAGCAACAGACGTCAACCAGTTCTTGTCTTGTTTTCATCAAGGAAATTCCAACCCCCCCTTCATCTACAAGCCTTTTTCCTGAATTAAAAAAAAATGTGCATATAAAATGAGCCAGCTAGCCAACTGGTCACTGAGACATTTTAAATCGGGCACATGTTCCATGTTGCATAATGGACAAAGGCATTACTGTTTGAAATAATACCACTGTTACTGTTCTGGCTGTTTTTATTTAATCAAACAAACACAGCAACAACATTGACAACAACAACAACAACAACAATAATAATAATAATAATAATAATAATAATAATAAATCAGAACTGATCAAAGGACACAGGACAACATAAAACATGATAACAGTTTTATTCAAGGTGACAATAAAAAAATCAATCTATTCATTACTCCATACTTCCATCCATTCGTCCCATCTTTAAATCTAATTCATCCTTCCATCCATCCATCCATCCATCCACCCATCCATTCTCCATCCATCCATCCACCCATCCATTCTCCATCCATCCTCCATCCATCCATCCATTCTCCATCCATCCATCCATCCACCCATCCATTCTCCATCCATCCATTCTCCATGCATCCATCCACCCATCCATCCATCCACCCATCCATTCTCCATCCATCCATTCTCCATCCATCCATCCATCCATCCATCCACCCATCCATTCTCCATCCATCCATCCACCCATCCATTCTCCATCCATCCATCCATTCTCCATCCATTCTCCATCCATCCATTCATCCATCCATCCATCCATTCTCCATCCATCCATCCATCCATTCTCCATCCATCCATTCTCCATCCACCCATCCATTCTCCATCCATCCATCCATCCATCCACCCATCCATTCTCCATCCATCCATCCATTCTCCAACCATCCATCCACCCATCCATTCTCCTTCCATCCACCCATCCATCCATTCATCCATCCATTCTCCATCCATCCATCCATCCATCCATCCACCCATCCATTCTCCATCCATCCATTCTCCATGCATCCATCCACCCATCCATCCATCCATCCATCCATCCATCCATCCATCCATCCATCCATTCTCCATCCATCCATTCTCCATCCACCCATCCATTCTCCATCCATCCATCCACCCATCCATTCTCCATCCATCCATTCTCCATCCATCCATCCACCCATCCATTCTCCATCCACCCATCCATCCATCCATCCACCCATCCATTCTCCATCCATCCATCCATCCATTCATCCATCCATTCTCCATGCATCCATTCTCCATCCATCCATCCATCCATCCATCCCGCCTAACACACAGTATAACTGCAAAAGTGTTCCTGCTATCGGTTATCACCCAAACGAGGATGGGCTGAGTCTGGTTTCTCTCAAGGCCTCAGCTTGGTCATCAGGGACTACCTATTCATTTTGATTCATACACTTTTTTTTCACATTTCATATACATTTCCATAATATTCTTTTGATTGTGTAAAGCTGCTTTGCGACATTGACAATTGTTAAAAATACAAACAAAATTTTATTTAATTTAATTCTTTCTTCCATCCAACCCATTCTTCCATCCACTTTATCCATCCATCCACCAACTATTAATTCATTTTTTCTTATTCTTTCATTCATCCATCCTGTTCTTTCATTTAATTAATTGTTCCATCCTTCCATCCATCCATCCATCCATCCATCCATCCATCCATCCATCAGATAATTCTTCCATTCATGCATTTTTAAAGTTCAACAGTTTTAGACATTTTCCAAAATAGTACCACCTCAGAGGCACCTATAATCTAGTGACACTAGAGATTTGAGAACCAGGATGTCTTCATGGTAAGAGAGATGGATTGATGGAGAGAGAGATGCACAGGTATGTACTTTCCTTAAGAAAAAGTGAGCTTCATTTAGTTAAAATGCTCTCATAACTTCTGTAAGAACATCTGCTGCTTCTCGTTCCTTTTTGGCCATTATATTATTTCTCAAAGCCCAACAAAAATAAATAAAATCTACAAACAGCACACTCATTCAAAACACTAACAATTAATAATGCGACCCAACCAATATGTGGGTGATTTATCAAAGTTAAAACGTTCGAATGCTGAATAATTCATCACTAGAAGGCATTGGGTACGTCTTAACATTATTTAGTAGCTACATGTTTTTGAGTTATTGAGGTTAGAATGAAAACCGTTTAATTCAAGTGACCGGTCAAACACTGCAATAACTATAAATACACAATAAGTACAAATGAACCAAATGTGCTTCCAGACTGCACTCGGAATTCATTAATCTGTATAGGATAAGTGTAGGATATAAACACAGAATGTGTGTGTTTTCAATGCATTTTGTGCTTTGGTTCTTCTGGGCAAATGAATGTATTCTAGTTTGATCTGCTGAATAACAGAAGTGCAGTTAAGCATTCGTTAAACGGTCTTGAGAGTGCTATGTTCGCACCACAGTAGGTCTAAATATCATTGTGGCCTTTGTTAATGGGAATGTCATAACACTGTGACATGCTGCTAACGGCACTATGCTAGCAAGAGGGTGTGATTTTGTTGCCTGTAGTTTAAAAGTTGCACATCAAAGTAAGTGGTTTTGGAAATGACTTTGCTGTTTCAGCCCACATTTCAAAGCGAATCTCAAATCTAGATTGCCAACGACTTGGTAATTACTCAGATTATCAGGAGTGACTCAGACGCACTTTGGCACAACCCAGTCATCAGTGTATGGAGTGATTCACTGCCTCACCCCCCATCCCCCCAAAAAAGACACACAAAAAAAACGTTGAGGCAGCAGATTTCACAAGTCATCTGGATTTGATATTTTAGAAGATGGGGAATAGGATTTTTACTTAATCAAACACGATATTGTTAAAGAAATCGAAATGAAAACTCGATAGAACTGGTGTGGCACCAAGCCAAGGGAAGGGCACTCGCACATGGATAAGCATCTGAGAAGCTTTTGTATTTGATAGAAACTCGAGATGAGATGGGGAACATCCCTACAGGAAGTGGGTCAACCTCAGACCCTTGAGCTGGAGGATTTATCTCCACTTTGGGATTTTTACAGTATACAACAGCTCTTAAACAACCTCACTTAAACAGTAAGGGGAAGTTTGCCCTGGGTGTGTGCAGAGTCCAAAAGGAGCCAGTGAAAAAAAGCGAGCTCTCTCTGACGCCAAACCACTCACTTTCCTTTACTTTTAGTCACTCCAAGGACATCCACATTTGATCATAGAGACTATAATTGCGACATGTGTTTTCTTTCCAATGATACAGCACTGTGATGCAGCCATAGTAACAGTGAAACATACGAGTGTTCGCCAGTTGATACATCAACGAGATGCTTTCAACGAGGCAAAGCAGCAGAGCGGCTACGAATCACGAAGTCGTCAGCATAAACTTGATCAAAGAGATGATGAATAACTTGATCTGCATGAAACAAGACAATGTTTTCCCAAATATTGCAAATCCCTTACTGAGCTTAATTTATTTCATCCACTATGACGTAACAGCATTTTTTGTCCTGCCGATTGTCTAACAAAAACCATGAATGGATACAGAACTCTCAGGAGCTACTTTGTTTCTGAGTTTTAACATAAACAGATTAATAGCCTTTAAATAAAAAAGCTAGCTAGCTATAGAAAGAATCAGAATGATGTTTATAGGAAAATAATGGTTGGATAGTGTGATATAATTCTTACTATCTTCTAACAGCCTATCTTAGGATGTTTGTTTCTCTTATACTGTATAACAGTAATTTACAATTTTTATACATTAAAGAACATTTTATTAGATTAAAGTCTGAAAGTCACATTATACTCTTTTTACAAAAACAATTTAGCATAAGACTTAGAGGTCTTTATTATGGGTCTGTTAATGTTCCAACTGAAAAACAACTCAGGTCATGCATTCTGGCATGTTTAAGGTCCTCTCTCTTTCACTCCTTTTCCAAACATGGTGTTTCAGTGTTTAGCATTAAATTAACTGCCCCTGAACGTCCCTTTAAGGAAGAGCATGTTCCCAAACCAATCAGATGATCAGGGATGCTGACTGCTTATGGCTTACTGAGCCATCCTTAAGAGCTAAAGTTCACAAGGCTAACTGCTAATGGCTAGCATAGTCCTTATAATAATGATATGTTATGAACTGATATATCTTGAATATACTTAATTATTTCTACACAGTCTTACAATAAGAATACAACAAGCCAAAGATATTTCAAATCAAATTTTATGAACATTTTAAAAGATAATTTTGCTAGTTTTAGGAATTTAATTCCTGAAAGAAGCAAAATTCTTTGCCAATAGAACATGACATTTACACGTACAGTTTTAGTAGCATTTGATTAGAAATAAACTTTAACATCCTATATTTGGTTTGTTGTAAACATATTTTAAGAAATTATAGATATAGGGTTGGCTAGATGTCGCTACCCACTAGCCTATTTGTATTTATTGTAGCTCTTTAAAATGGCACACAGAAAACAGCAGAACTGAGTTAAGCAATATAATGGGCAATATTCAGCTTAACCCAGTTCTGCTGTTCTCTGGGTGCCATTTAGTCAAATGTTACTAAAACTGTGAGTGTAAATGTCTTGTTCCAGTATAAGAGGTCAAAATATGGGACAAAATCGTTGTGTATGTGTTTTTTCGCACCGGAGATCCATCTTAATGTTTACACTGAAAATTTCTGCTAAGAAAATATCTTAAATCTACTCAAATATATCTACATTTTATGTTTTTAAGCATAAATTTTATGGACTTCTCTCAAAGAAACAAATACTTAAAACAATCAAAATCAAATAAGAAAATATATTCACACTTAAAAAAAATAGTCAAATTTGTCATTGACTTAATAATATTATATTTGATTGTAATCCTATATTAAGTAATTACAAATCCATTTGGCTAGATTCACTTACTAAGATGTGACATTTTTGAATAATTTCATTTGCATAATAACTTTTAATTTCAATTATATATAGGGAACATTCACAAAATAAGTTAGTTCTTAGTGCTATCACTTGCATTATAGCAGCTGTAAACAGTTAGTTGTTTTTTTTCCTATTTTGATATAAATGACAAAATGCTTATTATTTATGAAAAACTCTTACTGACAAAGTGCTGGCATTGGAGACTCCTTCCAAAAAGGACATCATATAAAAAAAATTACAAACTATTATTATTATTGCTAACATCTGTTTATATGAAACATCTGCAATACATGTCCATGTGGAAATTGTTTCTATAGAACTGTTAACGTATTTAAACCAAATGTTACCTAAACACAAAAATAAATAAATAAGTAAAGAAATAGAATCTATCATTCAGCAAAGTCATTTCTCATGAGTGAAGCATGGTGTTTTTTTTTTTTAAATGCTGGAGGATCAGAGAGGAAGGAGATCTCTTCATCTCTCTCCGAGCGGTCATAAAGGTCAGAGTGGAGGGTGCTCCTGCGGTGAAGGATTGCAGAAGGGCAGGAACTGTTTACAAGATAAACACAGATAAACAGGAAGCTGAGCGAATGCCACACAGTCTTTCAGCTCCCGCTGGTGTGTGCCAGGCATCAGGTCTCCGTGCTTCCACAGTCCTAATGAGATCAGAGAGCTAAGTCTTTTAAAGACAGGGTGAGAGGTTAAGAGTGGGATCATTTGGGTCAGACGCTCTTCATTTAATCCAAACATTGCTCAGTATGAGAAAACTCTTCCATGAGGGTTAATAGTCATTGTAGGGATGGTAAATGTTCAGCTTTTCCCCTAAAGGTTTCGACATGACAGGAACGCTACTCATCACTTAAACACACATGGGAATGTTTTTATGAGGACAAGACGCATTTGCGCACACAATAGGTTTAAACGCTCTTAGAGTCCACATTGAGTCATATTCATGAAAGACTCACATGAACACTCGTCACTATAGCATCCCATATGGAGACAGTTTAGACCAGATGTGAGATTTGTTTAATTTCCACATCAATCTAGTACAATGCCAGCTCCCGTTCTGGTTATACAATCAAAATGACCTAAAGGGTGATTACTAAACGTGCTGATCGAGGCGTCTGTGATGAGGAGTCTGGCTCCTCTATAAGAGTGGGACTTTTAGTACACTTTAAGAGCTAGTTTGACTACAAAAAAAAGAAAGATTTTACACAATTTGCTGACAAACAGCTGCTAGTTAATCATGTTTCATTCCACAAAGCCTATTAGGCATGGCGTAGTTTTATCAGGGAACTGTATTGTATAATACTCGTAGTTTCTAGGAATCCAGATGAATGCATTCCATTGCAATATGATCATGCCTTCTTTACGACAGGCCGTCCAAGCACTCAAAGAGACACCGGAGTAGAAAAGATGCATAGGATCTTATCAGTTTGAAGTTTCATCATTTATTAATCATATTTCATCTACTCTTGAGGTTATTGACTCCTCTACTTGATTGTTTTGTCACCCCGGAAAAAGCTGCTTAGTTCAATTCTGGCTGTCTCCTTCCTTGCCGGAAAATGCTGTATGTTCTGTAAGGTCAAAGGTATCTCTCTGTCTTTCAATGTCTCTGTCATTAGGCTGTACACCACACTATAGCTATGCTGATGCAGGAAAAGCCACAACTTCCTCGGTAGCTTTAGATTTTGTCAGATTATAACCAAGGCCTTTCCTCAGTTTCAACGTTCAGGGTTTTTCCTGCAATCTTATCATAACACATGCTCTCTTACGAACGGTTGCCAGTTGCAGTCTACTCACTTCCCTGGCTTATGCGCCCCACCCATGCTTCTAACAGTTAAAAAAAACTATAAAATCACGAAAATGAAAAAGGTTCCAAGTAACAGGCATGATTTATCCTGTGATGTAATGCCGACGTGAGGATATGAGGTGGTTATACAGTATATTTTTATATATGTGATTTTTACACATATTAAAACCAGTAATATTTGAAGTGAATAACAGGAATTATCTTGCTACAATGGTATCTATCAAGTCAAAAGTTCTCAAGGATCTAAGCAACATCACATGGGCCAAGTTGTGATGTCTAGACTACTGGGTCAGAGCATCTCCAAAACAACATTCATTCAGCTTCCATACCGCTTAATCCTGTGTTCGCGGGGGACCTGGAGCCTATCCCAGGAGACTACGGGCACTAGGCAGGGTACACCCTGGACAGGGTGCCAATCCATCGCAGGGCACACACACACACACACACAATCGCACACTACGGGCAATTTGGGAACGCCAATTAGCCTAACCTGCATGTCTTTGGACTGTGGGAGGAAACCGGAGTACCTGGAGGAAACCCACCAAGCACGGGTAGAACATGCAAACTCCATGCACACAGAGACGGGAATCGAACCCTGGACCCTGGAGGTGCAAGGCGACAGTGCTAACCACTACACCACCGTGCCGCCCCAAAACAACAGATATTATAAAAAATAGTAAAAGAAAGGAAGACTGCTAAACTCAAAGGCTCACTGAAGCATATAGGGTTTGGTGGCTAGTGCATCTACTTGGATCCCACAGAAGAGCTACTATTGTACAAATTGCTGAAAGTTAATTCTGACTCTAAAATAAAGGTTTCAGAACAACATGTATTACAGCTTGTTACACCAGTCCGAATGCTCATACTAACCCTGAAATCTCCTGCAATGGGTATGCAAGCATCAAAACTGGACCTTGGAGCAATGGAAGAATGTGGCCTCGCTGATGGATGGCCAGGTGAAGGGTATCGCTTACTTGGGGAAGAGATGGTGCCATGATGCCAGCAAAGGCAGTGTTGTTCTGAACCATGTTCTGCTGGGAAACCTCAGGTCCTGCTATTCATATGGATGTTTCTTTGCTACAGTACGTCCCACCTACTGTACCTAAACATTGTTACAGACTAAGTATACCTGTTCATGGAAAAGGTACTCCCTGATGTCAGTAACCTCTTTCAGCAGCCCTGACACACTGCAAAAACTGTTCACGAATGGTTTAAGGAACTATGAGTTTGAGGGCCATCACATTGTCCAGATTTCAGTCTGATGGAGCATTAATGGGATGTGCTGGACAAGCAAGTCTGATCCATGAAGGTCTTATCTTGCAACTTACAGGACTCAAAGGATCTGCTGGTAATGTTTTAGTTCCACAGCACACATTCACAGGTCTTTCAAAGTCCATGCCTCGATGAGTTCCAGTCACCTTGTGTGGAAGAAAATGCTCTAACGTTTAATATTAAACATAGCTGTGTCTACTATATATTTTTTTACAATGCAACTTCACCGAACAACTCACCAAGTGATCCCCATTTCTGATCATCCATGACTTTTTTACAATCACATTTCTTTCACAATGCTGAGATTCACCACTATCCTTCAAGATTTTCATAATCCTTAGTTCTACGTACTTTTTGTTTGATGCAAACCAATAAGTTAAACCTTCTGGAATGGTGCCTTTTGGGCCAGCAGTTTACAGTATATTACATTGTGGAATTTATTTAATTGGGAACAAACCAGGGTCTCCAAGGGGCGCAGTGGTAAAGTGCTCGCCCTATCATCCGGAGATCGCGAGTTCGGTTCCCGGGTGATGTTGTAACCTCTCACAGCCGGAGGTCTAGAGAGAGCTGATTGGCCGAGCTCTCTCAGAGGGGAGGGATGAGAGGTACTTCGTGCTCACACATTAATCACGGCTCTACAGCCAATCAGGGGCGTCTGTGAGCTCGCGCATGCGGAGGGAGCGGATAGCGCTGTCCTCCAAGTGTGTTACGCCGCCCCCAATGGTGCGTGAGCAAGCAGTTCGAAAAGATGCGTTCGGCTGGAGTCACATGGTTCGGAGGAAAGACGTGATAGTCTTCGGCCCTCCCCACTGAGTGGTAGTAGTAGCCGTAATGTGGGAGCCCCCTAGTGACGGGGAGGAATTGGACACGACTAAATTAGGGAGAAAATCGGGGGGGAAAATATAAAAAAATAAAAAAATTGGGAACACAAACCAAAACATGGGAGTGGTAACACGACATGGATGATGACCATACTGTACGCAGAACTTTTTAAAAGCTCATTAGAAACTTCCGGTAATTATATACTGCTCTGGGAATAATTTATTTATTCGGGCACATACCGTAGAGATGCAAATACACAGAAATGGGAATATCCAATCAGACCAATCAATATAAAATAACAACGTAAAAGCATTCCATGATTTTTTTTAAAAGTGTAACATTGTTCATAAGAACACAGAAATAACAACACATTTTGTTTGTTCTACAGTGAAGTTCTGCCAGTTTCCCGAAGCAGCACAAGCTTCTGCACGAGAACTACGATTGCTCAGGAGTCCTGTTCACAAGCAGCAACTTCTGTGTTTTATGGGAATTGTAGAAATGCTGTAGCCTAACCATCTCAGCCGAGCTGGAGCAGAGGAAATGTTTTGTTCTGATTTGTGTCTGGAGGAACAAAGCCTTTAGTCTGGCCTCAGTAAATAAGGGTTTATTTGCGGCCTGAGAGGTCGTGCTTTGTTCAACAGCAGACCCTGATTTCCTGCAGGAGCAAAGGAAGGCGGAAATGTGGGGGGAGTATTTTTTCTTCTGGGCTACACACATGTCTACACACACCCACATACACATACTCAAGAAGAAGCACAGAAGTCTTAAAAACATATTTGTTTACAGACACAACAGAGATCTGTTCAGGGTCAGAGATCAGAGGTCTGTTTAGGTGGGAGACAGAGCAAATTTGACACATACATAGATTCCCAAACATCATAGTCATACACACTTGTGAGAAGCACTTACCCTTACACATGGATGTACAGTATTAATATGATGAAGGATTACACAGATTGCAGTTTGTTTGTTTAGGTGAATCATGCATGAATATTTTAAAATTGCTGTATTTAATGCGTGACATGGCATTTTCACTGACTTACAGTACACACCCAAAAAAAATATTCTTCCCATCATTTAAAATGTTATTCGCTAACAGATTTTTTTTACTCCAGCTTTCTCCCTAATTTTTCATTCATTCATTTTCTATACTGCTTAATCCTGTGTTCAGGGTCGCGGGGGACCTGGAGCCTATCCCAGGAGACTTCGGGCACTAGGCGGGGTACACCCTGGACAGGGTGCCAATCCATCGCAGGGCACACACACACATACACACACTCACACACTACGGGCAATTTAGGAACGCCAATTAGCCTAACCTGCATATCTTTGGACTGTGGGAGGAAACCAGAGTACCCGGAGGAAACCCACCAAGCACGGGGAGAACATGCAAACTCCATGCACACAGAGACTGGAATCGAGCCTGGCCGGGGAATCGAACCCAGACCCTGGAGGTGCAAGGCGACAGTGCTAACCACTACACCACCGCGCCGCCACTCCCTAATTTTGTACTGTCCAATTCCAACCTGTCTCTATAGGCACTCCCCCATCGACGACAGCTAGCACCTGCACCTTAAGCCACCAACTGGATCTTCTTGATGGAAGTGGTGGGAGTGGTGTAAGGGAGTGGTGTAACACTCTTGGAGGAAAGCACTAGCTGCCCCTTCTGCTTGCGTGATGGTAAGGCACATGCGTTTTCATTGTGCTACATTTTTATGCTACATAAAATCTTTGAACCAAATCACAAAATCGTCCTATGGTGTGATTGTCCCAAACATAATTGTCGCACCCGTCAACATATTACTATTATTTAATTTAGTCATCGCCAGTTCCCACTCATCATTAGGGCACTCCGCAATCAAGGCTACAACTTCCAGTCAGGGAGAGTCAAAGATTATCACGTGTTGTCCTCCATGCCATGTGTTTCCCCCGAGTCACGTGATATGCCAGCCAACCAGATCTTTTCACACTGCTCAGTCACGTACCGTTGGTTTTGGTGTAACATACAGTAGTCGGTGGACAGCGCTATCCACTCCTTCCTCTTGCGTGAGATCACAGATGTCCCTTATTGGCTTAGAGCTGCGATTTATGTGAAAGCGCTACAGTACAGTACCTCCCATCCCTCCCCTCTAAGACAGTTTGACCAATCAGCTTTTTAAAGCATATATACATTTACACCCATATAAAGCATATAAACTAAGAAAAAGGTTCTGGGTTTGATTCCCGTCTCTGTGTGCATGAAGTTTGCATGTTCTTCCTGTGCTTAGGGGGTTTCCTCTAGGTACTCCAGTTTCCTCCTGCAGTCCAAAGACATAAAGATTAAGCTAATTGGCGTTCCCAAATTGCCTGTGTCTGTGTGTGCACTATGATGGATCGGTACCCCATCCAGGGTGTACCCTGCCTTATACCCTAAGTCTCCTGGGATAGGGTCCAGGCCCCCCTGACCCTTTATATAGGATAAAGCAGTACAGATGCAGATCCTCCGTTGTGACACCATAAGTATCTCATTTTAAATCAGGCAATTCCGTGGGAAAGTTTATTTAGCCAAAGGACTCGATTCAAGGTGAGGTTACTGAAGCCTTCTGTGAAGCCCATGACATGTTCAGTACACTTTTTTTTCCAGTTACACATTTAGAATTGGAAATCTTGTCTTCGTCTCATATCTAATAGATTGTCCTGTCTGCCAGTTTACGCACTTACTGTAGCTCTTGATTAGAAGGTTGTGAACCTGAATCACTCAACTGCTTCTTCAGCAAGATGCTTACATAAATAAAGCAATAAGACTCAGTACTTAGCTTATGTGTCTGCAGTAGCTTATTTCCCTTTATTCTCACTTACACTTGAGACTAGAGCTTTGCTCGATAAACCAACTGTGACTTTTTGGTGTGGCTGAGATTTAAACCCATGACCTTCTGAGCAGTAGACTCTAGCCACCAAGTCACCACTTCCCAATGGCTTATGCAGCTATCGTCCACAAAGCCTTTGGATTGATACCCAGATAACCACAGAGCAACTGGAAGACACTATTATTGGATTCAGGTTCAATAAACGTGACTAATATTATTACTGTAACCAACAGACAAGTCAAAAGAACAATTAGTAACTGCAATTTCCAGCTTTTTAAGGTGGAACAGTCAGTAGTTGCTGTAGTTGTTGTTCTACCGTCCTTGACAGTTATGTGACTGACGCTTGTACCGTGTTGTTGTTGTTGTTGTTATTGCTATATATTCCCCCCCCCCCCCCCCGAGTGTCCCTGAGTGGCAGCTGTGCTCGAGATCAGCATGACTGGCAGCACTGCCTCGGCATCAATTACCCATAATGCTCAGCCCCTACAACAGCTGTTCTAGCCAGAGGCAAAGAAGCAGGGGCTGCAACCAAAGCACAACACACAGGGAGGGGCAGAATAACAACCTCTACTCTATCGGAGAGAAGCAATAGAGAAGAGAGTCACACAAGGACACCGAAGAGAGACAGGAGAAAAGAGACAGGGAGAGAGACAAGAGAAAGTGCGAGATAGACAGAAGGTTGATGGTGGCTGTCTTCAGTGTCTTCTCTTCGTACGTGCTGTTATGAGTACATGAGGAACCTAAAACAGTACATCATGACACAGACAGAGAGACAGAAGTGGAAGCTTTTCGCACAACCACAAAATTACCGAAAGCGGAACATCACACGGCGATTTTATTTATTGCTCACACAAGAAGTCTCATGCACCCCACCCTTTTATTTTTCACATCAGACATGAGTATAATGCACAGTATAATCAGTAATAAATATCAGAAATATCATGAAGAGTGAATACACAGTGAGCATTCACACGCTTGTTCACACGCTACGGGTGTTTTGTGAACGCCATTTCGCCTACTCTGCATGTGTCTGGATTGTGGGAGGAAACCAGTGTACCCAGAGGAAACTTACCAGATCCCTGTGTGAGGCCACAGTCCTAACCACTACACCACCATGCACAATTCATTTTAGCATTATATTTCTGTAGACATAATTTGAAACAATTTTTAAAATAATAATTTGTTTGCACCTTATTTAAACAATGAAGACAAAGTCAGAACCACGATTTTGGGTACAAATATTTTATTTTATTTTGTTTTGCCATTAGGCCTCTGTACATCACCACATTGAATTTGAAATGAAACCCTCAAGATGTGAGCAAAGTCAAGACTTTCAACTTTAATTTGACAAAAGTGTGGCATTAACCATTCAAGAATTACAGCCATTTTCATACACACACCCAATTGGGGGGCTCAAAACAAATGGCTGCCAAGCAGTTGCATGGCGAGGTGTAGCCTTTTTCCTTATTACTAATCTAGCAGATAAAAGGCCTGGGGGTGTTTCTGATTATTACGTTTTAAATTTGTTAGCTGTTCACTTGAACTTAACATAAGTTCCAAAATGCAGGTGAAGGTGACCTCCGGGTACTCCGGTTTTTAGGCCTCATGCCCTAAGTCTCCTTCGGTAGGATTCTGCCCAGAAATCTTTGTAATGATGAAACCAAAATTAACTTGCACCTGGATGATGGGAAAAGAAAAGTATGAAGAACAAAAGGAACAGCTCACAATCCAAAGCATACTGCATCATCCGTCAAACATAGCAGAGGCAGTTTTAGGGGTGTACTTTCTGCTCAAATTTAGCCAAATCCTGCAAAACTGATAGGATGATGCTGCACATTGCAGATGGACAATAATTCAAAACATACAGTTAAAGCTACCAAAGGCAAAGAAGCCTGATTTTCTTAACTGGCAGACTCGGTCACATTCTCTCATGACAATAAAGGATGCTTTCACTTACTGAAAAAAAAAATGAAGTAATAAGGCCAATAAACAAGGAGGAGCTGAAGGCAGCTGCAGTAAAGATCTGGCAAAGCATATCAAAGGAGGAATCTCAGCATTTGATCATGTCCATGTGTTCCAGTAGGCGGCGCGGTGGTAGTGGTTCGCACTGTCGCCTTGCACCTCCAGGGTCCGGGTTCGATTCCCTGGCCAGGCTCGATTCCCGTCTCTGTGTGCATGGAGTTTGCATGTTCTCCCCGTGCTTGGTGGGTTTCCTCCGGGTACTCCGGTTTCCTCCCACAGTCCAAAGATATGCAGGTTAGGCTAATTGGCGTTCCTAAATTGTCCGTAGTGTATGATTGGGTGTGTGTGTATGTGTGCCCTGCGATGGATTGGCACCCTGTCCAGGGTGTACCCCGCCTAGTGCCCGAAGTCTCCTGGGATAGGCTCCAGGCCCCCGCGACCCTGAACACAGGATTAAGCGGTATAGAAAATGAAAGAATGAATGTGTTCCAGTTTGTTATATTATTTAGGACTCTGTGTATAAACAATGCTATAATTCCTGAATGGTTAATGCCACAGGTTTTTTCAAACCCCTTGAATTAAAGTTGAAAGTCTTGACTTTGCTCACATCTTAGATGTTGCATGTCAAATTCAACATGGTGGTGTACAGATGCCAAAAGAACAGTTTTTACTTTTTTTTCTTTACATTTTGTTTCATTATTTTTATTAGTTTTTTCAGAAGGAAAACATTGTATGTTGACGTGTGTGTGTATGTGTGTGTGTGTGTGTGTGTGTGTGTGTGTCACAATAGCTGTACTTTCGTTCAAAATCCGTAACCCATTTTCCTTAACCCATGTGCTCAGGGCGTTCCTTACTTCGTGAGCAGTGTCTATAGAAACACTGAAGTGTTGATTTTCCTAATGAAACACACCATTGTCCTTTCATTATGCAACCCAGTGCTGGTTATGAAGGAAGGAAACACATTTAAAAGCCATTCGATATGGCTAGGTGTGCCAACCAGAGAGCGAAGTAAGGGATTAGGGCAGTAAGGAATGCAGAACATGCCAAAGACATAATATAATCACACAAAATAGGCACATACGATTGCTTTGGGGTAAAGAAAAACACTGGATCGGTTTATCCAAACCAGCCATGCCTTAAACTTGCTTTTGTGCTATTAAAGCCAAAATTGTGCTTTCTTTCCTGTGACAAGAAAAGATCAGAGTTCCCTTGTTTGAAATATGAACACGATAGTATGTAGTGTGATGTTCGACATGGATACATTACGTAATTTCCGTCATTTGACACAAAGAGAAGACTGGTGCCAGACTATCTATGGGGAGCAACCTGGGTCAAAAGATTATCCAAGGTAATCTATCAGTCATGCAGAGCTGAAAGACTAGCTAAAGATCAGGAAGAAGTCAACTGAGTATCTATAAAGAGCTAAATAACAAGCAGAATTCAAAACATTACCTAAGGGGATACTGCTACCAAGTCGAGTTACCTAGTCACCTGATGGGAACCAAATGGGATCTAGTTATCAAGCAGAGTAAAAGGATTGTCTAAAGGGAAATGGCTACCAATCAGACTCAACACATTACCTCCGGGGAGTAAAGTACTAAGTAGAGCCAAACCATTACCCTAGTTGAGCTAGCGACCATGCCAAGTCATCAGATTAGCATAAGAATTAGCAATAGAACAGATTAGAATCTATCTTACAAACAGAATCACCATTATGGGTAACCTGCTACCATTCCAATTCCCGGATATTTATGGAGATCTACAGTAGCTACTGTACCAACCAAGCCACAGGACAAATCCTAAATGGCTTCCTACTCGCCATACAATGCACCGCACATGGTGTTCTAGTCTATCTCTACATAGTGTAAGTATGGAGGGACCAGGAAACCATATGGGATTCAATGTAGTCTAGCATGCAATAAGCATTCACTGTTTCCATCACAGAGTCACAATGCAGGTCAGCATCATCAATCCTTGGGCCTGCATGTTTAAAGGCAATGTTTCACATGCAGTAGTTTGAGGAACGGAATAGTAGTTTTTTTTTTTTTTTTTAGGTTATTAGAGCCATTTATATGTGGCAGGCTGGGAAAACCTACTGGATGTTGATCTTGGCCAAAAGTTTGCTTTTACTCAAATAAAAATGGCATGGAAATCTTCTAAAAAAATGTATTGGTTAAAGTATTCAGTTTGTACAATGATGACCTCATGCCTGTAGCAAGTCATTGGACAGTTTTATAAATATAGTTGAAAATGTCAAAATTTCACTAAGTGGAAGATTTTCCTAGGACACCACACCTATTCTTGCTAAGCAGTTTCTAAAGTGGACTTATTTGATTGTCTGAGTGGAAAACAGTTGCATTAGTGCTGAGTTAGCGATCCTGTAACAAAAAAAAGAAGAACTTCAAAGTTATGTTCCACATTTGCATTTAGATACAAATTTCAGCATTCATATACTAAGACACATTTTTTCCATGTTTATAAATTTGCTAGGTTTAGTGCATTTATCCACAAAACTTCATCTGGCTTTGAAAAACTTGGGCTCCTTTCCAACAACTGACCAGAAATGAGCACATGATATTTACAGGAAGCTCAAAAAAAAAAAAAAAAAAACAGCCACTAAACATCCAGTACGTTAGCACACTAAAGGTGCTACAAATTAGGCAGTGCATTCTCACATGAAAGAAAAAGAGAGGTAAAAATAAAGATAGAATATTTAGAGATGATGTCAAAATCATAATATACTGTTATGATAATTCAATTAAGTGACCTTTATACAAAAACAATATTTCACCACTGTTTGTGTATTTACTGTAGTATATTGTAACAGGTTCGACCCTACAGTCTGTGCACAGACAACACCATGAAGGTCTAACGGAAAGGATGGTAATTTATTTATGAAAAATGGGGTAGGAAAGGGTTAAAGGAGGAAGGACGGAAAGAAAGGGGAAGGAAGGAATGTGCATGTGCAGGTCTGGTTGGCAGTGCCCCGCTGGCATGCATAGGCCCGCCAGATTTTATTTATCCTCAATCCGTCTCGCGCTGACTCTGCTCTGGGTGGATAGCTGTACCGCCCCCTCCCAGGTCTCTCTGTGGGCGTGGCCTCAGGCGAGAGTCCTCTCTGACATCCGGCGGCTGGATGGCTTTCCACGGCTGGGAACTGGGGTCGTGACGTGACATTTCTTGCTCCTTTTCCTCTTCGGCGGTCACCATAATCCGGCTCCATTGTGAGAGCGAAAGAGGCTTGCAGGAGTGGCATGCAAGCGTGGCGATGCAATGCGCCCACCTCCCCCTCCCCTTTGAAATTCAAAGAGGGAGCGGAATTCTTCCCTTTGATCGCCGCAAGCAGGACAGCCGCGAGCTCATTGCAGAAGCTCCCGCGGCTCTTAGACTCTCACTTGGAGCCGGATTTCGTGGCCCTGTTGCTGAGAAAGGAAAGGCCTCTAGGGGCACACGTCACGGCCCCTGTTCCCAGGGGAGAGCCGCCCCGTCGTACGTCAGATAGGACTCCCGTCTGGGTCCGAGCACACGAACAGAGCTGGGAGGGGCCAGCGGGCCAGCATCGAGAGTCAACGAGAACTGCGCAGGAACTGCTGTCCATGCGGGCTCACGTTGCCACTCTGGCCACCGCCACTGCTCACCAGTCTGTGTCCACATGCCAGCGGGGCACTGCCAACCAGACCTGTACATGCACATTCATTCCTCTCCCTTTCTTTCCATACTCCCCTTTACTCTTTAATGCTTTCCTTTCCTATTTATCCTAAATAAATTACTCTTTTTTCATGCGTTGTGCGCGTTCTTATCATGCGACCGGGGGGGGTTGCGCGTTCTGATCATAAAAATAGAGTAACGAGGCTATTTTTAAAATGTAAGGAGTAGAAAGTACAGATAATTGCTTAAAAATGTAAGGAGTAGAAGTAAAAAGTCGGCTGAAAAATAATTACTCCAGTAAAGTATAGATACCCAAAATTTCTACTTAAGTAAGGTAACGAAGTATTTGTACTTCGTTACTTGACACCTCTGCGTACTATGCAGTGGAAAAGCGCCATTATTACCATCTCAAAGAGTTTTTCCTTGCCACTGTCGCCCTCGGCTTGTTTATCAGGGACAATCTGATCATTTTGATTCCTACACATTCACATTTCCTATAAACTTTCATAATTCTTATGATTGTGTAAAGCTGCTTTGCGACAATGACAATTGTTAAATTGTCACAAATTAAATTGAATTAAAATCAATTAATTGAATTAACACAAATTAAATTGAATATTTAAATATCTGCTGATTGTATTGTCTTCTGAATTCACTGCTTAATATATGGTACAGAGCACGATACAGTATATTTCTAGTCAGAATTCTGTAAAGTTAATGCTGTAACCCCGTTATAAAAACAGTTTGATCAACTTGGCTTAAATAATTATTTAAAATATTTTAAATAAATTATACTCTGTCCAGGGTGTACCCCGCCTAGTGCCCGAAGTCTCCTGGGATAGGCTCCAGGTCCCCCGCGACCCTGAACACAGGATTAAGCGGTATAGAAAATGAATGAATGAATGAATAAATAAATTATTTATAAAATCTTTTAAGAAACTATAATTTTCCCACTGAGAATTTGGACAAATGCTGTGACCTGGCTGCACCATAAACTGTGCACCACATATGGAACAAGACTTGAGTTGAAGTTGCGGCTTCTTGCCACGTCCTCAACACTGATCACGCACCATTTGTGCCAGTCTTTTTTTCCCCCGTCAGCTCTGAGATTAATTATTCAGTACTGGCCTTGCCGCAACTGGAAGCTTTAATTGCAGTCCAGATTTTTTCCCCTTTCCAGTTCGTAGAGGTTCCCATGCTATTAAATTGTTCCTTTCCCACCCAGTATAAACAGCTTCTTATTGAACCTGAATGACATTTCAGTGTTTACTATGGCTTAGAATATACAGTATGGTCAGCTCCAAAATTATTGGCACCATACAAGAAAATGGGTAAAAAAAAAAAAAAAGTTGTATAATTTCCACAAAACGAAGAAAGAAAAAAAAGGAACTGATATTTTACATTGACAGAAATCAGAGAAACTTTTCCGAGCCTATTAACAAAAAAAAATCCATTAAAAAAGTCAATATAAGTTTTTTTGTTTTTAAAACGAATTTATCAACTCTCATCCTTTACAATATTTTTTTACTGTATCGTGAAAATTTGCTGATTCTCTTCTGTGCCTGTGCGGGATAATTATGTAGGTCGATTGAATTAATGGAATAAATGGGTAAGTTTGCGATTTAGAATTGAGTCACACTGTTTAAATCATTTAGGTAAACTTTTGAACACTAAAATTGGCAATAAAAAAAAATACAAATGACTTGCATGTTCTGCAAATACAGTACTCGCATTTTGAAAGAGTATGTCTTCTTTTCTTGAATTTATTTCAAGAG
Source organism: Channallabes apus (assembly GCA_030522415.1). Lineage (NCBI taxonomy): Eukaryota > Metazoa > Chordata > Actinopteri > Siluriformes > Clariidae > Channallabes > Channallabes apus. Next base: position 10,737,411 of record CM060109.1, on the reverse strand, counting down.
TTGCTGCAATACTGCCACCTACTGGACTGGAGTGCTGTGCATAAGACTGGCAGGAAACAAGATTATTGCTTTGCTTGAGATATGGCCTTTAAACAATCAACGACTCAAGGTACAATCCAGACAATTAACATTAGTGTTATTGAATAATTTTGCGTCAAAATGAGAAAAAATACCGCAAAGTTTAATTCAATCAATTGTCTACCGATGATCCATAGCTACTGTATAGAGCTGAGTAATATATTACTTTGTCTTCAACTCCTTTGAAACCTGGTTGCTTCTGCCAAGAAGTGAACAGATCTTATTTTTAATGGCGCAATGTCCCAAAACATAAAAGAACACTTAAACATCTGGACCGAATTTAAGAGCCCACATGTACACGCACACAAATCTATTTATTTATTTTATTTTTTATAAAAACCCACAGTTGCAGAATCTGCTTTAGCCTGATTAAAGTCACAGGTGAGGATACACCCTGGATGACATGCCAGTTCATTGCATACATATTTATACCTAGAGGCTATTTAACATAGCCAACCAACCCAGTGGCATGTGGTGGGATGCAGGTGGTGGGATGAAACCGGAGAACCAGATGGAACCCTGAAGAACAGACAGAACTCTACACAGAGAGTTATCCGAACTCAGGTCTTCCTAAGAATATTAAGTATATTAAAGTTAATATAAAGGATATTTAATAATAGAATCTACAAGTGTCTCTAACTGTTAGATATTACAGGAAGTGAGTCAATATTCAAAAGTTCTATTCTTTCTGGGAAAGAGAGCCTTCACCAGATATTAACTGTGGGATGTTAAATAGACTGTCTTCAAATAAAACTACACAACGTTCCAATATTTTTAAATTGGGAGTTTTATTGCATGTGTTATTTTTGGCCATCTTCATGAAGGGGTGCCAATAATTCTGTAGTCATACGTATTTAGTCATGCATGCAAGTTGAGTGTAGCCTGGAGGGTTGGACGCATGAAGCAGCAGTGGTGTCTTGGTGGATGCTGATGGCTGTGTGTGTGTGTGTGTGTGTTTCCTCACGGATGACGTGCTGCAGCTGTGCACACCGCCGATGCTGGAGTTGTTCAGCTTTGTGCTCTGGAGTGTAAAAGCAGAGGTGACGTGCCTGCACTCTCCCTGGGTTTTGTGTTTGAGACGAGACCAAGGGTGCACTCTCTCACATCACCCATCCCAACCAGCTGCAGCCTGCTAATCACAATCCCAACACCACACACACACACACGTCTGCCCCACACTCACACACATATACAGACAACACACACATCCTTCACACTCCGTGATCCCATTAGCAATGCCAGAGCATATGGTGGCGTGTGCCAGAGGAGGATCCTGCCACGCTGGGAACTCAGCTCCAATCAGGTTTATGCGAGTCTGTCAGAGTGAAGCTGTGTTCACAGCGCCGTGTTTCGGTCTGAGCTTACATTAAATTCTTACGGTGAACTGTCATATCCCTTAAATCATCTTGTACTGGTTTAGAGTCACGCAGAGACACTTGTTTAGAGCTTATAAACATTCTAATGAGTCTTTAAAGTATAGTATAAAGTATGAGTATTGGTTCAACAAATCAGATTTGCATGCATTTCTTACATACCTCAGATGTAAATCAACAACTAGCGTGTTTTGTGTCTTTATGGAGATAATAGGAGATACAGAACTAACATAGATAACAACTAAAGAAAGAGCAGATTAGCCTTCTATAGTACATCGTGATATAAACAAAATGTTTAAAAATATGTATATATAAAAAAAATCAAAACACCATAAGACTGAAGACTGTAATGGTGGTCATTTTGAACCTGGAATTACTAGATTCCAGTATTTACATATTTAAAACTTTAGCAAGGTAGCTCAGTGGTTAGCATTGCCGCCTTGCAACTCCAGGTTCCGGGTTCGATTCCTGCCTCTGGTATGTGTGTACACTATTTGTATGTTCCCCCCGTGTTTGGTGGGTTTCCTCCCACAGTCCAAAAACATGCAAGATAAAGCTGTATAGACTATGAGTGAGTGAGTAATAAAACCTTTTTATTATCGGGTCAGACACTATGATAAAAGTAAACTGCTAGCAAATAAACACACCTTATGCACTTACCTTTGATGTCCAAAGTTTTTTTTTTAATATAACAGAAACGAGAAATCGCTCGCATCTAATGTCTTTTCTATAAATCTTTTCTGCCACAAATCACACCTAGTTCTCCATAATGTGAGGGTGTCACAGGTGTTACATTGGAGCAGCATGAGGAGCAGCAGCGAGTTGACCACACATTCCATTCGCAGGTAAAGGTGGCGGGTAACGTCTACAGTAGTTATTTCATTAAAAAAAAATATTCCTTCATACTTTAAATGATAACTTCTTTAAATAGCTGAATGAATTTGTGCAAATAATAATAATTATATGAAGAATTGTACATTGTACAAAATTTTTTTATGATTGTTCTTGTTAGCATTATTAGCCTTATAGCTCTGGTGAGAAATTAGCAGATATTAAACAGGACACCAAATGCTAAACTGTTTATTTAAGAAAGAATGGCAGTCTTCCATAATGTATTTTGCACGCCAATATCTCAAATCTTTAGATAAATTACTTATTTATACACAAAATGACTTGTATGTCTTGTTGTATGACTTGCTATGCAAGATTGGTTTAAACATTGTTTATAGTTTAGATAAGCCTTTATAGGGAAAGTGTTATTTTGCTAGAAGTGAATATTTCTGTTTAGCTAGCAGAAGCTAATCGTAACATAAATAAGTGTTTGATTATCTGAATATTAATAAAAATTTAATTTAGCGAGGTAGACTCTTGTCAATTAAGGGGCAACTTCTGTTTCTGAAAAATGCGGAAGTTCCAAAATGTGAAGTTCCTCGAATGACTCCAAATGTAATGTTAAAATGCGCAACTTTACAACAGAAACAAACATGTTTTTTTTAAGTGTCTGCTATGCATCATTTAGCTAACCAGCTAACTAGAATTGTTGAAGAATTATCATAGTTTAACTTAGCAAAAGAAATGTAGGAGTTGACATGAGACAACATGTAAGGTATGAATGTTGGTGCTTATTCACAGTAATGTTAGTATATAAATTAGCAAAGCTCTACTAGCTAGCATGTGGATACTAAGGTAAGTGGACACACTCCAACCTTTAGCCAGGCTCTGTTCATTCTGGTCAGTAAATGAAATGCTCCATGTCATAAAAAACTAACTGTAAACATTTTGTTGCTCTGTTGCAGTTGATAAATGTTGGCCTTATTCCACAAACCTAAATGAACTTGTTTTTAATGTTTTAAAATCAGGACATCTGAAGGCGTTTAACTAGAAGAAAAAACAACTAAACGTTGAGAGTCCTCAATTCCACCACTTAACCAAATCCATCTAAGTTTAAGTGAGAATGTGTTTCTGACAATAATTAAATGTTGTGGGGAAAATGATGTGGTTTCCTTTTTTTTTTATTCTTTTTTTTTTCTCTGAAAAAAGGAACACATTAAAGAAAATGTTTCCACTAGGAATGAACGACTATTGTTTTTTTTTTTTAGGAGTTTTTATATTCGACTGTTAAACATGACACGGAACTGAGGTTGTTCAGACATTTTTTGTTGTTGTAACTCAATGTGATCATGCTACAGTCGGTGTGAGCAGTGAATTCTGCAGGCAGCACTGTGACTTAGTGGTTAGCCATATCACCCTGCACCTCCAGGGTTTGATTCCTGCTTCTCGTCTGTGTGCATGGAGTCTGCATGTTCTCATCGTGCTTAGTGGGTTTCCTCTGGTTACTTCAGTTTCCTCCCACAGTCCAAAGATAAACAGATTAGGCTAATTGTCGTTTCAAATTGCCCGTAGTGGGTGACTGTATGGATGTGTGTGTGTGTACCCTGTGATGGATTGACACCCCGTCTAGGGTGTTCCCTGTATTATACCCCAAGTTTCCTTGGGGTATAATACAAGTGACCCTGTATACAGAATAAAGTGGTATAGATGATGAGTGAGTATGTGAGTGTCCGAGCTACCTAATGCAGAGATCATTTCATATCATACAGTACCATACCAAATATTTAAACTTTCAGTTAGAATAAACTTATTTTGTGCATTAATGATGTGCATCAATTCACTCAGATTTGCGTTTGAGGTGCAGACATAATTCAGAACACAAATGAAATGCTCAGAAAAGAAATTTAAGGGATTTGCGTTAGTTAAAGCTCAGGAAAGTTCAGCCATTATTATTATTATTATTATTATTAATATTATTATTATTATTATTATTATTATAAATAAATACATAAATGTATCTGTGCCGCTTGGGTTTTAGGGGTTATCGTTACAGGCAGTTCAACCAAACACCTCTTCTGGCTTCCCCGTCCTCTTCCTTCTCATGCTCTCTTCTTACAGTTTTGCCTCCCCTCCCAACTCTCTCTCTCTCTCGCTCTCTCTCTCGACTCAGATATGTGGGCTGTGCTGTGACTGTGACATTCCTAATAAGGTCAGTCTGAGAGAACTGAGGGTTAAATCATTTTCTCACTGAGCACTAACACTGAATTGAGAATTGAGCAATGTTCCACCTCATTAACAACATCAACAGCACTGCACAGCTCAGGCCAAATAGCGTTCAGCCAGTATCTCACTGCAAACAAAGAGGTGGAAGGTCACCTATTTTTAGTCATTCAGAATAAGAGAGATATTAAGTAACTGAGCTACTGCTGCTGCTTCTACCGCAATTCCCAGTGAGCTGAACAACTAAGAGACCATTTTATACCTGTTTTACACAATGTCTGCTATTCAATTGAGAAATATTGCATGCAAATAAATAAATTAATAATAATAATAATAATAATAATAATAAGAGGAATTTGGCATGGTGGTTTAGTAGTTAGCACTGTTGCCTTGTACCTTCAGGGTCCAAGCTCGATTCCTGCCTCTGTGTGCATGGAGTTTTCATGTGCTTGGTGGGTTTCCTCCTGGTACTTCGGTTTCCTCCCACAGTTCAAAGACATACAGATTAGGCTAGTTGGCATTCCCAAATAGTAGTAGTGTGTGAATGAGTGTGTGCATGTTTGTGTGCCCTGCGATGGACTGGCACGTTGTTCAGGATGTGCCCCACATTGTGCCCTAAGTCTCCTGGGTAGGATCCAGCCCCCCATGGCCCCTTATGCAGAATAAAGCAGTACAGACGATGAGTGAGTGAGTGTAATTTGTCCTCATACTGTATACAATATGTACTACTAATAATATTTTAATCAATTACAATATATCAGATTTGTATGGTTTAATTATAGTGAAGATGTTCAGAATATAAGATCTTACAATAAATAATACTATAAAAATGCGATTATGATTTTTAAGGGTTTATTGGATAATTCAGGGTTCTAAGCTTCTTTAAAAGTTTCAACTTTCTTCTAGGAAAATGTCAATGTTCAATGTGCACAGAACCTTTAAGGGTGCTTTCACACCTATAGTTCGATTGCTTTAGTCCGCACCAGTCAGAAAAATGTTACAATGTAGTAAACAGACGTTGGTACGGTTTGCTTTCACATATGTAGAGTTCTAAACGAACCAAAATAGACCGCGAAGCCCATCGGCACCGGAAACAGACTATTTTCAGAAAATCGCGCCACTTTCAATAATCATAGAGGAACAGCTTTGCTTTGCGCTCATGGTGCTGATCCTCGCGCACTGCATTGTACGTGCAAATCATTATTTTCAGATAATTAATTTCGAACACGATTCGCGGCTGCGACTCCAAACCAGCTTCCCGGTTTATTCATCTCGCCAACGGCGCATCGCCGCCACTTCAAGGAGAGACGTGTCCTCCTCCTGAATGATCACTTTGTTATTAGCCGGCGATCTTCCTGCAGATCCATCAGGTAATCCGTTGGCTGATCGAAACAGCCCAGCCACACATTTTTTCATCTTTAATGTGAATACAGAGAGGCACTTAATTTTCATCGGCACTCCACGTTTCTCCGCGGTTTGATTTCATCGCGAGTCGAGCTTGAAAAATTTAATCGAGTCATCAGGAAGGGAAAATAATTTTACCCGCAACCCCGTATCTTATACCCAAAGTGCATTAAACTATATCATTTCATCAGATTTGGTTTGGTTGCTTTCACATCAGACGAACTATACCAAAGTAGAGCGGATAAAGCGGTCCGAGACCACCCCTTCAGGCAGGTCTCGGATCGATTGATTTGGTGCGCACCAAAGTACCGAGATTGCATTCACAACAACACAAACGAACCGAACCAAGGGACCAAACATGTTTGGTGCGCACCAAATGCTGTAGGTGTGAAAGCACCCTAAGGGTTTAACAAGGTCCTTATAGAGAAACACAGCTGTCAGAATGTGTAGAATCTTCACCAGTTGTGTGGGTTTCTTACAGGGAAATACTGCTGTAGAGTTCTGTATGGAACCTTTAACAGCAGTGTAGGTTTCTTAAAGGGAAACATTGGCGTAGGCTTCTAGATGGAACCTTTACTGGTCCTTCAAGGGATCTTTATTGGTTCCATTGGGTTCTCATACAAAAAGTGCTAGTGTAGCCTTCTACAGTACGTAAAACATGTAATGGTTGTCCTCCAAGCTTTAACTCATAGGTTAAACACTTGTGTTGGGTCTACATACATATGGTCTCTGATAGTTCTTCAAGGGTTCTTCCAAATGTTTCCTTCGGTTTGTTATAGGGAAACACTGCTATAGGGCTCTTCTTGAAAAACACTTTATTGGACATCAGCATAAAACCTGAACCAAGGATTCTTACAGTATATGGAAACAACCAGATAGGCTTCTATGTAAAATATTTAGTAGTTTTTATAAGGGTCTACTCTTTTTTCAAAGAGTCTGGAGAGTTCTTAAAGAAAAACAATTGTGTTTAGGTAAAACTTGTTGGTTCTTCAAGTGTTCTTCAAAATGCTCCATAGTGTTATTATGGGTAAAACTCTGGTTTGGTCTCTACTTAAAACGTTATTGGCTCTTTAAGGGGTCTTATATAAAAACAAATACTTGTTTGGCTTCTACAGTACATATAACCATTATTGTTTCTTCAATAGTTCTTCCAAATGTTCTGTTCTGTAGGGTCCTTATTGAAAACACATTTCTGTGTTAATGATATACTAATGAGGGTGTCTACTTAAAGCCTGTAATGTTTTTAAGTGTTCTGCAAAGAGTTATCCATGGTTGTTATAAATAAACTGCGTCTGCATGTAATCTTTAATGTTTCGTTAAGAATTCATCAAAGGATTTTGTAAGAGTCTATTTGAAAAACACTGCAGTAGAGATGAATCTGTATAGAGGCCTTATAGGACCTTGTAGGATTCTTACAGAAAAACACTGTAAGAAACCAAGGCTTTTTAATAGGGCCAGGGGTAGCGCAGTGGTTAAGGCATTGGACTATGGTTCGGAAGATCCAAGGTTCAAACCCCACAACCACCAAGTTACCACTGTTGGGCCCTTGAGCAAGGCCCTTAACCCTCAACTGCTCAGATGTGTAATGAGATAAAAATGTAAGTCGCTCTGGATAAGAGCATCTGCCAAATGCCTAAATAGGTCTTTAAATGGTTCCGTAGAGTTTTGTATAAAAGAAACTACCGCTGTAGGGAGTTGAATTGTTGTATTCTTCCTCATTGTCTTAACATGTGAGAATATTCTTATGTTTTACTCTTGACAAAGTGAACTTTCCTGCCAAGTTTTTTTTTTAATTATTATTATTTATTTATTTATTTTTATGTCAGTTATTAGAACTTCTTGGGCTATTAATCTTTGACAGTAAAGCATCTGCTTGCCATTTTTTGTCAGCTGTCTCAGTCTGTCTCTGATTACACAACCGCTCCCTGTGCTACAGTAGATCTGATTACATGATTGATGTAATATTTCTTGGGAAAACACATAACTTCACAAATGCGTTCAGAGCAGAGGAGCTGACTGATTATTTAATTGCAGTTTACCACAGACTCGTATCGGGTTCACAGCTTGGGTTTAGGTTCTACATAAATAAAATCAACTACTTTGAGTATTTTTTAAATAGAGAGGAGGATTTCGTTCTGAACTCGCAGCAACACCTACAGTTTGAAGCCGAAAGTATGTAAACAACCCTCATCATAATTAAGTTGTTTAAGTTTAAGCCACACCCACTGCTAAGAGGTGCGTAAAATCAGTAATTTATGCTGTGTGTGTCTGAGGGGAAGTTTCAGGGAGTGACGATAAATCAGCATAAAATATGAAAATAAATATAAATGATTATTATCAGATTGTCCCTGATGAGCAAGACCAGGGTGATGGTGGAAAGGAAAAACTCCCTGAGACGGCAATAAGAAAAAACCTTGAGAGAACCCAGACTCAACAGGGGACACACCTTCATTTGGGTAAAATCATATACTGTAGTATGCCCATAAATTAAACAGTGTTATTGATGTCTGCTTTATGGCTGAAAGTTCAATATAAGGGAAAGCTGTTTAAGTTAATATAAAGTTACAAAACTATTTGAGGGAATTTCAGCCCTAAACTGGTCAGTCTGTGAAATTCCTGAAAGTTTTTTTTTTCCCCCAGTCAACTGTAAGAACAATTACTGTGAAATGGAAGCAGCACCAACAGGTCAGCCATGAGGCAGATAGACCACGTAACGTCATGGAGCAGGGATACTGAGTGCTAAAATTTGTAATGTGGAAAAATCATCTATCTGTTTCATTACTCACTGCAGATTTTACTCCAACCTGCCTCTGGAAGCAACATCCGCGCTGTGCATCAGGAGGTTTGCTAAACGGGTTTCCATGGCTGAGCAGACACGTACCATTATCGACTAGACGCATGAAAAGCACGCCAGAGTAGTTGACGTGTTCTATTCAAATAAAATGCAGTCTGATTAAAATCTTATCTGGGTTTGGTTGATGCCAGGGGAATGCTACTTACCAAAATGCATAGCATAAAAACGTAGTATTGAAAGTAGTGTAATTATTGCTACGTATTTATAGACATTTATACTTATTGTGCTTTTTTTTTTTTTTTTTTTTTTTACAAATATATGCTACCAATTTTGTGGAAACAAATTGGATGAGGAACATTCTTGTTGCTGTATGACAATGTCCCAGTGAAAACAAAAAGAGTTTGGTTTTGAGGAGTTCCAGTGGCCTTTACAGGGTCCTGATCTTAATCTGAATGCACACCTTTGGGATGAATTGAAACACTGGTGGCTCAGTGGTAGGTGTTTCGCCTGCCCTGCGGAAGGCCCGGGTTCGATTCCCAGCCTGTGCCCAAACCCCCCAGCCACTGGATGCAGTGCCGGTCCCAAGCCCGGATAAAACTGGAGGGTTGCATCAGGAAGGGCATCCGGCGTAAAACCTGTGCCAAGTTGTTGTGCGGACTGGATATTCCGCTGTGGCGACCCCTTGCCGGGAGCAGCCGAAAGACCAACAACAACAATAGTGAGCCAGAGATCCTTGCCCAACCTCACTAATCCTCTTTTGACTGAATTTGGGTAAATCCCTATATACAGTACATACCCAAATACTTGCTGAAAACCCTTCCAGAAGAGTGGAGGCCATTATAAGGTGGTTTTGGAATGGTATATCCAACAAACACATAAAGGTGTGATGCTCAGTGGTGCACATACTTTTGACCATATACTGAACAGTATATTCCATTTTTGTAAGGTAATGAAGTACAAATACTTTGTTACTATACTTGGTAGAAATTTCAGGTGTCCGTACTTTACTTTGTTATTCATATTTCTGGCAACTTTCACTTGTACTCCATTACATCTCCAAATATAATGCGTACCTTTACTTTTAATTGTACCGTGTACAGTTCTTCTTGTTTGCAAGTTAAGGCACCAATTCGCGTTGGTGATGTGATGCCTGTCTCCGACTACAGTCCTGAACTCAGTGAACTCGGTGTGCCGGCGATGAAGGTAGCATTTATACACCCGTAGCCTTATTTGCGAGAAATGTTTTTGTGCACTACTTTAGCTTCATGGTTACAGCCAGTGTTGCAATGTGCTGCTGCTCTTCATCATTATAAGAACATAAAATATGTAGAAGTCTGCTGTTAGTGTAAGTGTTTAGCAACAATCTGGAGCTCAGCCACACTACTCTGTTTGGGGAAAGCCCTGCTCCGGGATCTGCAGTCATGTCATTCTGTATTTTTACAAAAAAGAACTGATCGAGCGAACTGATCTCTTATCAAAACCAGCAAGACAAAGAACCAGAGTTTAAATAGTACTGCACTAATGAGCACAATACAAGACACACCTGAACATGCTGAGCAGAATGGAACAAAAAAGAGAATGAGTTAAAGAAGAAGATGGGAAAATAAATTTGCAGTAAACCTGAAACAAATAAATTAATTATTTTATTAATTAATTATGCACGTAAAAATACGTTCACACTAAAGCTAAACAAGATAAATTTGGGATGAACCCATAAAGATAAAATGGCAACATGAAGTTAATGAAAGCCCAGAACAGAGATGGAACAATGTGAAAAAAAAAAAAAAAAAAACTGATGATGCACAAAAACAGACAAAATCAAACAGGACAAATGGAGAATGAATGGAAGACAGTGAACAGTCACTTCTGAACTGTATGTATGATGTGAGATTGTAGTGAACAGTGTGAGATTTGAAACGGAGCCGGATCACTTGGGCATGTGTTAAAGCTGTGGAGCTGCAGTGCCAAGTGACAGGACTCACGGGTGACAGATGGAGATAGGGAACTGATACTGTATATGTGTTTTACAAAGAGTGAGTGCATGTGCACACACACACACACACACACACACACACAAACATACACACCTACCTACACTTGATCTCACACATATAAACTGCACTGTTCCTGTGAATTTTAGCCTGTCATCCAGCCCAACTCTCATGTGTGCTTCAGTTCCTGAAAAAGAAAAAAAAAAGTTTTACTCTGAGCCTCCACCAAAATAAAATCCTCCCACAAAAAAAGGCCTGTTTTTGGAAAAAAATCTTTTTTTTTTTTCTTTTTCTTTTCTTTCTGGAGACGTCGAGTGCTGAGCTGAAGGGCCGAGTGATGCATCTGCATATCTGTTTTGTTTATTTAAAAAGCTAGTGGCGCATCTCTGTGCTTTATAAATGAAGCTCTCAGAGGGGAACGGCAGCAGTAACACAAACACACAGAGACCTGAGGCTAAGCAGTGAGACATGCTGACCCTGCACACACACACACAGGTCAGAGCCAGCTGTTCTCTAGGAGAAAGAGAGGAATATACGGAGTCCGCCGACGACCGCTGCGTCCCTGAAACTGCCTTCCAGCCGTCTATGTACCGACAGCTGGAGGTCATTAGCCTGAAGGCCCAGAGCTGGGTTTATTCCTCACACACACACACACACACACACACACACACACACACACACACACACACACATCTGTAATCATATGCATGCACTCCCATGCACATGATAATATTCATATGACACTCAAACGAACCCACATACAAACACACATACAAACATAACCACAAATATGCGTATATATCCATGCATGGACATACACACATCTGTAATATTAGACACACATCCACACCTACTTATGATAACATCAATACAACACTGAAACTAACCCAAACATAGAAACATGACCACAAATATGTCTATATAAGGCTACGTATTATATGTGACCTGTGTGACAGCGAAATGAGATAAATCCATTTTTGCTGTTTTGAGAATTTCCTCTTTTTTTTTTTTTAAATGAAGCAAGAAGTAAACTTGCAAATAATGTAATTGTAAATTGACAAAAAATGTTATGAGTCCCAAAGGGCAAATGGCAAAATATTTCGCCAAAATTGTTTGAGTTATATCTTGACAATTGTTAAAAGTGCTGTACAAATAAATTTAATTGAACTGAATTTAATTAAATCATATGTGTGAATTGAATTATGTTATTTTGCAAAATACTATTATTCCACATCTCATAATTATGTCCCAATAAATAAATCAGTCTACACACCTAAACATGGTTATTTACAGTAGGTATGTCATTTAGTACCAATAATATGTCGGTTTAATTTTCTTATAAAAATATAGCAAACTTTTGCTTTGATTGTGATTTTGAAGTGAGTCAAATAGCAATTAGTGACAGCAAATTAAAGGAAGGGAAAAACCCATTGCATTCACACAAGACCATTTTAATTACAAATATGTTTGTGATTATGTTAAAAATGTGTGTTGTTTATATTCACACAAAAATATATTTGACCTTGGTGGCTAATGGTGACCATTGTATATATTCCCATCTTTATGACCATGGACTTGGGCTTCACACTTGCACATACAGTAGGACTTCACATGTGCATTCACACACTACTGTTACAAGCTATTTGGGAAAACCAATTTGCATGTCTTTGGGCTGGGGGAGGAAACCAGAGTACATGGATGATGCCCACCAAGCATGGGGAGAGCATACAGTACCATGCACGCAGACCCCGAGGCAGGAATCAAACCCGGACCCTGGAGGTGCAAGGCAGCAGTGCTAATCACTACACCACTGTGCCGCCATATATATATATATATATATATATATATATATATATATATATATATACTGTATATACACAGCGCATTTAGACAGTCTTTCCGTAGCGGCCACGTAGGGTAGTAGTAGCGCATTCGATGTGTCTTGTTTGGTGCCACCAGTCTCTTGTACATCTAAGGAGTTTATTACTTAATGTCGGACGTGTAAGTGGAGCATGTTTTTTAAAGCTGGTGATAAATACAAGGAAATTTCAAGCAGCTTTTCCGGGGACAAGAATACCACATTGCGATACTGTGCAAGATTTAATAAATAAATAAATACATGAGTGAGAAAAATAATGAGTTTCATTAAACAAATATTTTCCCATAGCCTACAGTACTCTATGTAGAGGGACTTTTTGGCTGCACATTAAATAAAAAAAAATTATGGATTTTTTTTTTCAATAATACAGTTTTATATAGACACTAAGATAATAGAGATGAAAAAAAACACAGTATTCTCTGTAGTTGAAATATTAAAATTGATGCAGCTGTAAAGATGTACAGAGAGGTCCTGGGGCAGAACACTGCTGAGACGTGAACACTACAGGAGGGGTGTTGTGTTTTGTGTGTTGTTGTTGCAGGTGCAGAGATGGACTGGTTTGAAGTGTTTCTCGGTGACCTCTCGGAAATAGATCTGCGCATCTGACCTGGTCCTCGCGCAGCCGGGAGAAAAAAACAAATGCAAAACGCAGCAGCCGTGACACCAGCGCTATATTATCCTGTCCTCTTCTTTAAACACATGCACCTCTGGGAAATGACAAAACAATGCAAGGAATCCGGCAGCGAAATCGGAAGATTTCTGCACCATTAATCACTGGGATCAAATGTGACATGGCAGGCGCAAGCTAACAACGACAATAATGTGTTTGTTTAGTGCAGAGTGCAGGTTTATTAATGGATGCGCAGGTGAGAGAGCGATGAGTAAGCGCAAAAGAGTTAATGCTCAAAAGTAAATGCGGAGTGTGTGTGTGTGTGTGTGTGGGTGTGTGCGCCCACAATGTGTAATTCATCAGAATTGACCATGAGTAGGCGGAAAGGAGAAAGAAGGCCCATATGGGGGTTGTGTGTGAATGCCCCTGTCATGGAGAGTGTGTTAATGTGTGTGTAAATCTCTATGCAGAAGTGATGACGTGTTCCCTCATGTGAGTGTATTTATGTAAAAGTGTGGAGACTGATTGTCAGCTCTGTGCCATGCATTTTTAAGGAAAACTGGGCACTATGTGTAACGTCATGCTATAAAGTGTTTATAAGTTGTTTATAATTCATGCATTAATGATTTATTAACGATCATAATGTGTACAATAATAGTGAAAACTTTAAAACAAACAGAATCTGCTTGTTTTCCCATCTGCCAATTCTGCAATTTCATACCACAGCTAACACAAGCTTCAAACACATGATCTCATAAGCCCAAATTGTCCTATGGAGGCCATAATAAGACCCTCTCGATATTGGACTATTGTTTTGTAATTTAGAGTCCCCATGAATTTGCCACCAAGAATTGGACCGACTATCCAGGCCCCCAATGCCCTTGCAAGCCTGGAATGAAAAGTGGGAGATATGGCAAATTCAAATAAAAGCGCATCAAGCGTGCGCACATTCAGCTCTGCTGGCCGGGTGTTGGAGTCCAGGCGAAATAGATTAAACCCCAGTACAGTGGATGCCATTCTTTTTTTTGCACAGCGAACGTATAAACTCTAAATGAACATTTCCGTGTGATAAATGAAAAAAAAAATGTCTGGTTATTTAGCGTAGGCTGTAAACTGTAGGCCTGCCCTATACAAATCTAAAATAAAAAATTGTTTAGCCTAGATGACAAACGCTGCTTTGAAAATGTTTAAAATGTGTATCATTATCTTGTTATTAATATGACTCGATTCATCGTTCATATTCATAATCATAATCATATGTTGTTGCCAGTTTACAGGGCGATGTTTCCAAGCACTTTCAAGCTGAAATAAAGGCTGTGTTCATTTGAATTACAATGCCTAGTATGTCTATTTAATGATCGCGGACGCAGGACGGGGCGGGTTGTAAAAATAGATACAGTGGTGTGGGGCGGGCTGGGGCGGGCCAAATAATTTAATAAAAATGGGACCCACGGGTTGGAAAAATATTGACCCGCGCATCACTAGTGGCCAATGCTAAGTAAGCCCGACAGCTTGTAGATCCACCTTTAGCAGTAATTAATACCGTGGGCAAAAATTTGACCTTTATTGATGTTTTTGGGCATTCGTTATTCACAGCTCTTTTAAGTTCCCAATTCAGCATTTCAATTGGGTTGAGGTCTGGATTTTGATTAACCCATTCCAAAATTTTTTTTCAACCATTCTGATGTACATTTACTGGTATGCTTCAGATTGCCCTGTTGCATTTTGGCCTAAGCTGTCAGATAGATGACTTCACATTTGCCTCTAGGATACTCTGGTATACAGAGACGTTTATGGTCGACTCAACAACTTCAAGGTGCCCAGGTCCTGTGGCTACAACCCAAATAATCAGCCATTCATCGCCGTGCTTGACAATCATCAATAGATGTTTCTACTGAAACAGTGCTGGGAATTAAGTCTCATCTGCCTCATTGTTTCAGAAGCCATGTGGTTTTCTCAAGGGCAGTTTTGCGAACCTCACTTGTGCTCCCATGTTCTTTCTAGACACCAAAGGTTTCTCCTGGCAACCTTTCCAAGCAAACTGTACTTGTTCAGTCTTCTTGTTCTGTCATGTGCTGTCATGGACTTTAATATTTAACATGCTCAGTGAGGCCTGTAGGGACTGAGATGTACAGTGGTGTGAAAAACTATTTGCCCCCCTCCTGATTTCTTATTCTTTTGCATGTTTGTCACACAAAATGTTTCTGATCATCAAACACATTTAACTATTAGTCAAAGATAACACAAGTAAACACAAAATGCAGTTTTTAAATGAGGGGTTTTATTATTTAGGGAGAAAAATAATCCAAATCCAAACCTACATGGCCCTGTGTGAAAAAGTAATTGCCCCCTGAACCTAATAACTGGTTGGGCCACCCTTAGCAGCAATAACTGCAATCAAGCGTTTGCGATAACTTGCAACGAGTCTTTTACAGCGCTCTGGAGGAATTTTGGCCCACTCATCTTTGCAGAATTGTTGTAATTCAGCTTTATTTGAGGGTTTTCTAGCATGAACCACCTTTTTAAGGTCATGCCACAACATCTCAATAGGATTCAGGTCAGGACTTTGACTAGGCCACACCAAAGTCTTCATTTTGTTTGTCTTCAGCCATTCAGAGGTGGATTTGCTGGTGTGTTTTGGGTCATTGTCCTGCTGCAGCACCCAAGATCGCTTCAGCTTGAGTTGACGAACAGATGGCCGGACATTCTCCTTCAGGATTTTTTGGTAGACAGTAGAATTCATGGTTCCATCTATCACAGCAAGCCTTCCAGGTCCTGAAGCAGCAAAACAACCCCAGACCATCACACTACCACCACCATATTTTACTGTTGGTATGATGTTCTTTTTCTGAAATGCTGTGTTACTTTTACGCCAGATGTAACGGGACACGCACCTTCCAAAAAGTTCAACTTTTGTCTCGTCGGTCCACAAGGTATTTTCCCAAAAGTCTTGGCAATCATTGAGAAGTTTTTTAGCAAAATTGAGACAAGCCTTAATGTTCTTTTTGCTTAAAAGTGGTTTGCGCCTTGGAAATCTGCCATGCAGGCCGTTTTTGCCCAGTCTCTTTCTTATGGTGGAGTCGTGAACACTGACCTTAATTGAGGCAAGTGAGGCCTGCAGTTCTTTAGATGTTGTCCTGGGGTCTTTTGTGGCCTCTCGGTTGAGTTGTCTCTGCGCTCTTGGGGTAATTTTGGTCGGCCGGCCACTGCTGGGAAGGTTCACCACTGTTCCATGTTTTTACCATTTGTGGATAATGGCTCTCACTGTGGTTCGCTGGAGTGCCAAAGCTTTAGAAATGGCTTTATAACCTTTACCAGACTGATAGATCTCAATTACTTTTGTTCTCATTTGTTCCTGAATTTCTTTGGATCTTGGCATGATGTCTAGCTTTTGAGGTGCTTTTGGTCTACTTCTCTGTGTCAGGTAGCTCCTATTTAAGTGATTTCTTGATTGAAACAGGTGTGGCAGTAATCAGGCCTGGGGGTGACTACAGAAATTGAACTCAGGTGTGATAAACCACAGTTAAGTTATTTTTTAACAAGGGGGGCAATCACTTTTTCACACAGGGCCATGTAGATCTGGAGTTTTTTTTCTCCCTTAATAACGTAAACCTTCATTTAAAAACTGCATTTTGTGTTCAATTATGTTCTCTTTGACTAATAGTTAACGGTTTTTGATGAGCAGAAACATTTAAGTGTGACAAACATGCAAAAGAATAAGAAATCAGGAAGGGGGCAAATAGTTTTTCACACCACTGTAACTCTTGTTTTTTTTTCTTCAAGTATTATATGGTCGGATCTTGGAGAGCTGTCTTGATTTGGCAACTGTTTTGTTGCAGCAACAATTACTTCTCTAAGACCACTGAAGTCTGCACAGTTGCGGATGATCAATTAATCAAATTAATCAAAGGGCTGATGATTAGCAGCACCTGGCTGAAACTTACCATCTAAAGTCCTGTGGAAGCAGTAATGGAGAAGGCACTTAATCCCAAAAAAACCTTTCCACTGCATTTCATTGCAGTCATTAAAGGACCTGCTGAGATCATTTCCGTAATCGTCTTGTTAACTCAGGTGAGAATGTTGATGAGCACAATGCTGGAATCATTATGTCAGGCTGATTGGGTTAGAATGGCAGACTTGACATGTTAAAAGGAGGGTGATTCTTGAAATCATTGTTCCTCCATTGTTAACCATGGTGACCTGCAAAGAAACGCGTGCAGCCATCATTGCGTTGCATAAAAATGGCTTCACAGGCAAGGATATTGTGGCTACTAAGATTGTACCGAAATCAACAATTCATAGGATCATCAAGAACTTCAAGGAAAGAGGTTCAATTCTTGTTAAGAAGGCTTCAGGGTGTACAAGAAAGTCCAGCAAGCGCCAGGATCGTCTCCTAAAGAGGATTCAGCTGCGGGATCGGAGTGCCACCAGTGCAGAGCTTTTGCTCAGGAATGGCAGCAGGCAGGTGTGAGCGCATCTGCACGCACAGTGAGGCGAAGACTTTTGGATGATGGCCTGGTGTCAAGAAGGGCAGCAAAGAAGCCACTTTTGTCCGGGGAGGAAAAGAAGAGCGCTACCATCAGTCCTGTGTCATGCCAACAGTAAAGCATCCTGAGACCATTCATGTGTGGGGTTGCTTCTCATCCAAGGGAGTGGGCTCACTCACAGTTTTGCCCAAAAACCCAGCCATGAAGAAAGAATTGTACCAAAACACCCTCCAACAGCAACTTCTTCCAACAATCCAACAACAGTTTGGTGAAGAACAATGCATTTTCCAGCCCGATGGAGCACCGTGCCATAAGGCAAAAGTGATAACTAATGGCGCTTTTCCACTGCATAGTACGACACGACACGGCTCAGTTCTACGCACTTTTGGGGGGTTATCCACTGGGACCAGTACATAGTACCTGGTCCTTTTTTCAGTACCACCTCGGCCGAGGTTCCAAGCACGCCGAACCGTTAATCAAACCTTAACGTGTAAACACGCTAGTCACTGATTAGCCGGAGAAAATCGTCATTACTGCGTCACCGAACTTGCGACACGAGACACAACAGAACCGATATATTTAGAAACAGCCAGAGAAGGATCGCACGCACCTTTTTGTATTAACCGTCGGCCTCTTTTGAAACAAACTCCTTCGTCTCGCTGTTAAAAACATCCACATGCCGAGAATGAAGAACACCATGCCGTCGATATGCTCCATTGTTGTGTGTTTGTTTGTGGCGCGTTTACGATGACGTCACGGCAGTAGCGGCACCACGTGCGTGAGTAATCCCGCCCACGCTAAAGTGTTACTACACTGCAGTGGAAGAGCAAACCGAGCCAAACTGCGCCGAACCGAAGTGAGTTGAACTGAACCGTGTCGTGCTGTTCTATGCAGTGGAAAAGAGGCATAAGTGGCTTGGGGACCAAAACGTTGAAATTTTGGGTCCATGGCCTGGAAACTCCTCAGATCTTAATCCTATTGAGAACTTGTGGTCAATCATCAAGAGGCGGGTGGACAAACAAAAACCCACTAATTCTGACAAACTCCAAGAAGTGATTATGAAAGAATGGGTTGGTATCAGTCAGGATTTGGCCCAGAAGTTGATGGAGAGCCCAGTCGAATTGCAGAGGTCCTGAAAAAGAAGCTCCAACACTGCAAATACTGACTCTTTGCATAAATGTCATGTAATTATCGATAAAAGCCTTTGAAACGTATGAAGTGCTTGTAATTATATATCACAGAAACAACTGATACAAAGATCTAAAAGCAGTTTAGCAGCAAAATTGGTGAAAACTAATATTTGTGTCATTCTCAAAACTTTTGGCCCTTCATGGTTTTCCTTTTTGGCTTAATTTTTGTTAAATAAATAATGGCACTGTGCAAAAAAAAGATATACATTGTTCATCTGAGGTTTTTTTGCCTAATACTAACACCTGATACGATCAGATGATGTTGATTATGTTTTAACAATAAAAAAACTTAATAAAATAAAAACAATTAAAGGGAGGCACTAACTTTTACACATTACCCTAATACTCTAATATATATATATATACACACACACACATGTCGAAAGGAAGTCTTTGAAGGTGTGTGTGTGTGTGTGTGTGTGTGTGTGTGTGTGCGTGCATGCTCTCATTATGAGTCTCTAGATCCTCTTATCTGAAATGTTAAAACCCGCGATGTCTCCTCTTCCCTCTGTTTTGGTTTTTCCTCCTGATATATGGGACAGTAAAATTTCTGTATCGAAGGATTTAGCAGGAAAATATATAACAGCAGGAGTCGTCTTAACTCACAAACCTGTGTGTGTGTGTGTGTGCGTGTGTGTGTGTGTCTGTGTGAGAGAGAGAGAGAGAGAGAGAGAGAGAGAGAGAGATGCCTTTTGGGTTTGCATTCATATATAACACTGTTCATATTTTTAATCACAATTTAAGGTTATTATTAAATTAAATTTGATTCCTTGTGTGAAGAACTCTCTACGCCTAATGAATAATGAAGTTTAAATGCTACTAACTATGAGATGAATGTTGATGCTTGATTATTCACAGTTTTTCTATAATTGGGTAATTACTTTATACTTTTTACTACTATAAATAATGAAATTAAATGATGGTTCTGATTGATTGGTGGAGTTTATACATAAAATTCTATATTAACCTTAATGATGCATTAATGAAAAACAAGGTTTTCCAAAAGAAGCAAAAAGTATTGCAAACTGTTAGAGAATATTTTGTGCATTGTTAATTTGACACAATACAAGGATGTAAAAAAAAAAAAAAAAAAAAAAAAAGCTACATTTTACGTATGTTTTAGGAGTATAAATTTTATGTTGTGTATTATTTATTGAAATTAATTAAATAATTTTTTAACCCCACCTCCCACAAAAATATGATTGTGGCCATGTAAATATGCAATTCAGCATCAGTATAATAATGTGTTGGTTGAGATTTAATAAAAAAAACACAGAATATGTTTACAGAAATACATAAACTTTACGGCATCATCAGTCTCCTCCTCTACCGGTTCTGATTTCCAGGTGCCATGAATGACAGCACTTAACTCTCTGTTCTTCTTTCTTCTAAAATATTACCATGAAGTGCATTATGACTCCCAAATGCAGCAAAATCAGTGCTAATGATAAATATTGAATAAATTGATATATTGAAATATTGAGAAATGAGATAAAGTCCAAAATGGTGTCTATTTATATACGAGTATACTACCATATGAGTATACTACTGCTTATTCATACAGTATGGGAAGTCAGTTGGTATTTCCTGTGCTTCTGCCACAAGGGGACAGTGTTATTTCTAGAAGTATTAGACACAATCATACACTCATAGAGTTGTGGCAATGACGTGGCTCAGCTACAGTAGTTAGCGATATTTGAGATGATAAACACGATGATGATGAAAAATGCCAGTGGTATCAGTATGAGTATCTTTGGAAGCTGGTCTGTTTGAGGCAGATGATGAGATTATATGATGAGTGAGCTGTAAAGACGGACCCAGACAGAAATTTTTGGTCGTCGAAACATTGTGGTGACGTTAATTTGGCAACCTTATGGACGTTAGGACAACATTGGTATTGGAATTCTAAACCATCTAAAAAATTAAGAGACCGGGAATGTGGTCGGATGTGGTGTGAATGGATGTTAATCAAAAATGAAAAAAATTTTGTTTTTTTGGTGTTTAAAATTATGTTTGGGTGATTTATTTATTCTACATTTTTCTCAAAATCATTTTATCAAATGATCTAACTTTAAAAATCAACAAAGCCCTGATGGGGGACGTCATCGCAAAATCAATATCGCAACTATATTACAAAGGTCCTCCAGTCTCAGGGTTCCTTTTGACAAAGTATTAAAGTACTGCTTCACTGCTCACTTTGGTTAGAGATAAAGTGAGGGTAAGTGGCACTATTATCAGCGGGCACTGTTGATAGTGTAAGACAGTGACAATTAAAAAGAAAGAAAGAAAGAAAGAAAGAAGGTCTACATAGAATTTCTGTAGTCCAACTAGGGACAGTGGAGGCTATTGTATTTATTTCCATTTTCCACTTCCATTCAACATTCACACATAAAGGGCACTTTGGGAATGCCAATTAATCTAATCTGCATGTCTTTGGAAAGAAACCAGAGGACCCAGAGGAAACACATCAAGCACGGGGAGAACATGCATCTCCTTATACACAAACCTGAGAGGAGAATCGATCCTGGACCCTGGAGGTACAAGGCGACCGTGCTAACCACTAAGCCACCGTACCATCATCTTAAATCATATGCTGATACAAATCAGTATGGAATCTGTTCAATATGGAATTATTATTATTATTATAATGTGTGTTAAAGGTTGGAATTTATCATATCACCAATGTGTGCACACATACTGTATAGAGACACTTTCTGCCTGATATTTACACATATGGACACAGACACAGTACACAGACAGAGATAGACACAGTTTCAATATTCCATGTAAATACTTCGCTGGTTTGAGTCACTGCAGACACACACACAGTTGCAGGTTGACCCCCCCCCCCTCAACAATAAATCATTTTCATCTCAACACTGCTGATTTTCTTCCATTTCTGAGTCTGGGACAAACCATAAACTTAGAATCTCTCTTGTAAATACCAGCATTTGCTGAAAACAGATGAAATATGAGTTTCCTGAATGTTAGACGGGTGTGCAGACGTTTATGTAATGGCTGTAAAGGGAAGCGGGTCATGTTTAGGTTCCTTTCGCCCCCGCTGCATAAACTTTCTCACCGGTATTCAACTGTTTTTGTCCCCGCAGTGGCATACAGGGTTTTTCTTTCTTTTTTCTTTTTTTAACAAGAAGCGCTTTCTCTAATCTGAGTGTGAAATGAGCCATATTTAAAATTAAATATTTAAAATAGCCATACAATTAAAAGCGATATTTGAGTTGCTGTAATGGTGAAATCAGTGGCTCTGTTCTCTAGTTTTGTGCTCATTATTAAATTTTAGCTCTTGATTTATCACAGAAAACATTCATTACAAGAAATATACTGTATATGAAGTCATACTGTAGTAATTTATACTGTTTAGAAATAGAATAGAAAAGGAATAGAATAGAATAGAATAGAATAGAATAGAATAGAATAGAATATTTATTGTCATTACACAAAGGCAACAAAATGAAATATAGGATATTTCTTCTTTGTTCATGCTAAAACTATTATTTTTGTCAGTTCAAAAATGCGTCAGTCATACAATAATATCCTCATGTAATTTTACAAGGATGTGGTTACAACTATAAAGTTCAATTTCACCTTTTCTTTCTGTGCTGCTGGATGTGTGAAAATAATAAATAACAAATAACAACAAATTAAAAAAAAATTGGAAACAGGTAGAAATAAGTGGGGTGTTCAAGCCAATCCGGGACTTTTGTTGATTGTGCAGAATAACAGAACACAGTTATGAGAGAACCCCCCCCCCCCTCCCCTTTATTTCTCTAATTAATCCCCTGCTACACTAATGCATTTATCGCAGTGTTTCACTAGTGCTTGGACACCATCAAGGTAGAAAGTTTTCCCAGTACCCCAGAGTGCCAGCTTCACATCTGAAACACCAGCCTCCCAGGAACTCCTTTAATGTCCCAAACATGTGTGAATGGCTTGGAGTGAGGCCCGGACTGTACTGGAAAAAACTCCCAGCAGAGTTCCAGTAATGTGCAAGTGGTGCTGGTGAATGATTGTGTGTACAGTTCCCACAGACAGATACATCTCTTCCACAAGTTGGCCTCTAGTTATCCATGAATTTTCAAGACTCTGGCGTTCCACTCGCTCCCCTTCTTTAAATTGTTTGCACCATTTAAATGCTTACTACGGATAAGAGTCTCATAAATGTACTTAACTTGAAGTCTCTTTAAATGTCACTCCCGGTTTGACTTGCAGACAACATATGACATCACTGATTAGTCAAAATAGATAAACTGTTGAATGATTATAATTGTTAACATATTATTATACAAGTTATTATACACAAAATTAAAACACTTTAAATAAATTTTTTACACAGCGCCTTTTAATTTCCTCTATATAATAACTCAAACAGTTACATTTAAGTAATTAGTGTTAATAAAATAACACCTACAATTATTTCTAATGTATTTGAAGACAATAAACGCTAACACTTTGGATACAACTCCAGGAATAAAACTTTTTTAAATTAAAAGTTCATTCATTCATTCATTCATCTTCTATACCGCTTAATCCTGTGTTCAGGGTCGCGGGGGACCTGGAGCCTATCCCAGGAGACTTCGGGCACTATGCGGGGTACACCCTGGACAGGGTGCCAATCCATCGCAGGGCACACACACATACACACACTCACACACCCAATCACACACTACGGGCAATTTCGGAACACCATTTAGCCTAACCTGCATGTCTTTGGACTGTGGGAGGAAACCGGAGTACCCGGAGGAAACCCACCAAGCACGGGGAGAACATGCAAACTCCATGCACACAGAGACGGGAATCGAGCCCAGACCCTGGAGGTGCAAGGCAACAGTGCTAACCACTACACCACCGTGCCGCCTAATTAAACGTTAATAATCTAAAATATTAATTATTAATACTGTACCTGTTTATGTAACAACCAAGAATATGTAAAGGGTCTTCTACGTACCTGAGTGTTTCAGGTTTTAAGGAATGATGTTTGAAACCTGTGGGCGTGGCCATAGCAGGTCAGCGCTCTACCATGACCCCAGGGACTTCCCATGTGCAAACTGTAGACTCGATAGGAAATAAAATGTCTCTGAACGTGTCATCAACATCACTGCAGAATGGGAGACTTCATAAGTTACACTCCTGGGGATTATCCAGTAAGACAAGAGTGTGTAATCAAACACAAACACTCCCAGCATGTGTGTGCTATTTCTCGGTAGAATTGATGTGAAGTCTTTCGACAGGTTTGTGCTCAAAAGGATTTTTTTTTCTTCCAGATTTGGTCATTATTCTTTACTGAAAGCCATCGGTGCACGTGTGATATTTACAAGAAGGCATCTGGAAGTGTTTACATGATGAAGATTTGAATCATTGAGCTCCCTTTAGTTAAATATTTTCTTGTATCATCAGTTTAAGTCATTTACAAACAATGTTAACATCAAATAAGACCAGACGCCATTGAGGCTGTGTGTGTGAGCTTGAGACATTTGGGATTAGTCCATTAGTACTACACTAATGTAAGTAGTGTGACACCATTTGAGATTTACTCTTACTTTACTCTTACTGTCTTTAACACGGCATCTCTAATAGGAAGCCATTTGGGACTTAGCCAGTGTCTTTATATATATATAAATAAATGTAGAACAGACGTGATTCAGCTGCTGTCTATAACATGCACTACTGAGACTAATAAATGACTTCATGTCCTATTATTCAGGGACTAGAGAGCCATCTAGGACCCAACAATTGACACGCTATAAACTCTGTACTGTGCACTATTCCTTTAAAAGGAAGCCATTTCTGATTTCATAAAGCGCTTTCTAAACTTTATAGAATATAATCTATTTCTAACAAGGAGCTTTTTGTATTAGGTCCTTTACTGTATACCCCATGTGAAGCACTCTGTGTCCAAAAAAAGACCATTTCAGTGTTGTGACCTGTTGTAAATGGTGCAAAAATTCATTCGGGATTTAAACACTGACTGCTGCACTCAATGTGCTGGACTATTTGTGGTTTGGGGATCGTAAATGACTTCATACCCTGTGCAGTGTCCTTAAGTATGAAGTATGAAATAGGGAGTTGTTTAGGATTGAACCAGTGACTTCTAGACTCTAGACTTCTATAATACTTATATTGTGCATTTATAGGAAGCTGTTCAGCATACAGTACCACCCATGTCTTCTATACGCTATGAAATGCATGTACAGTATATTCCTAGGGTTAGGAAGGAGCTATACAGGATGTGCCCATTGCTTTATGCCCCACGATGCATAGTTTATGTCTAATAGGAAGCTATTTAAAATGAAGACTGGTTCCTCAAAACCAGATATAGTGCACTATGTCTAAGCAGAAGTAGTTTCTATATATTTTGTAGAGTAGCTACTACATACTCACAAGTTCAACAAGTGTTTGTTAGACTCTATCAAATGCATTATATTTTTAATAATGAGAGTCCTAAATGCAATGAAAGGCCCCCACAAAAAAAATTTGTCACCTGGACCAGATCTGGCATCCCCTTATTAGTAAAGTCAGTCAGCGAAATGATGACATCTGAAATAGTAGGTACAAAGCTATAACAATGGCCAGCCAGTCCCAGGATGTGGCTCAACCACTTTTGCTCTTAGGCCACATAGAAGCTAATATACTGTACTTCATCTTTTCCAATAGGAATTGTTTGGGTTTGTTGTGAGACCTAGTCATGTAAAAAAAAAATTGGGACAGCCCTCTGACTTTGCAAATGCTGCTGCCTATGATTGCTATAAATCATGATCTAATTATTGAGTGGTATAGGCATAGGCAACATTTTGGTCGTTGGATATTGAAATGTCACTGGGGTTCCAAACAACTTTTGGCTGACAGAAGGCTGTTTTTGCTTGGATGAAATGAATAAAACCAAGATGAACCTTACCAAGCATCAGACATACTGTATAACACTGACTTTTCAAAGTCCACACAGAACTGAACGATCCTGTCCATCTTGGGCACCAAGACCACAGGCTCCAATCATTGTGGGATTCACCAATTATCACCATATTAAGCATTGCCTTAAATTCTTGCCAAAATACATTTACTTTTCAGATAACTGTTATTTACAGCTGTGTACAACAACCTCTGAAAGGCTCTCAGTGGCATGCCTTATGAGCTTTGTGTGACCAGGTAGAGCCAAATTTCTAGATAAACTCATCCTTCAATTTGGCAACCTGTGTTTTCTAGGATGGTGAGAGGTGGTCTCCACAGGGCACTGGGATGAATTGGCCCACATTTTTTCAATTTACCTCTGGTCCAAGCTCCTGTCACTCTGAAACCACCTCATGAGGACCACAGTAGGTTGAAGGGATAAATCTGAAGTGGAGTGCCTCTATCCATTATCCATAACATTAAATTCAACATCTCATTTGCCATGTGACCTCCGAGGGTCCAAGCTCCTTCCCAAGGAATTTACAGCTTGATGTTGGTAGCAAAAAAAGAAAAAAAAAACACTATAGTTCTCAGGTTTCCCAATGCACCTGCAAACCTCCCTGGGCTTTTGCGACATTCTTGGTAGGAATGGAATGTTCTACCGATATAGAGAGAAAGGAAGTTAGAGGAAAAATCTGTGATATATGAGAAAATGGAGGAGGCAATACACAGGTTCAGGGAACCAGTTTTGGCAGGATAGACTCCTGTTTTGGTGTTGAAGGGTCAGGGGAAGGCTGGGGATAAGAGGAAGGATGTCAATGGCAGAGAGAGAGAGACACAGAGAGAGAGAACATGAAGGGGGTTTGCCTGCCCTTGGATTTGGTCCTCTTGATCAGATTGAACACCATGTGTTCAATCTGATCAAGATTGAACCCATTGTACCAAGTACAACGTTCACAACCACTTGTAACCACTTGTAGTAGGCATCGGGGAGCTGCTGATTTACAGCAAAATCACTCACTTTATTTGTAGGTCCTACAGCACCTAGTGACAGGAAGCTCTTAGGCTGAGGTCCTTTTACCCCAGTAGGGGCAGGTGGCCAGTTCTATTCCCTGCAGCATGCTTGAAGTGTTTTACAAAGGTTTGAAATCCTATGTTTGGAAGCATTATGTTATCCATCTGGAATATCCGCTGGCTGGAATAGTCTCTGAGGCACCTTCCTTAGCAAAGGCCTGGAAGCACCACTGCTGCCCTGCACATATCTCTAAGTGGGCCTTGTTGGATGATCTCTATGAACAGCAAGGGCACAGTTATGAATCTTCTTCTTCAGTTGCTAAGTTATTGGTTGCCAGCAATATAACTTCCTCTCAAATCTGAGGAAATGAGAAAGAGGGAGGCAGACTTGTGTGTGGCATCTCACATTTTTAAATAGTCATTTTTAAAGGTTTTAAACTATTCCTTTTCTCTTTGTTTAAATCTACAAACACCTTCAGCTCTTCCGTAGGTATCTCCACTGTCTCTCTTGTTACAAATTACTAACCTTGCAGTGATCGAACACAGGTGAGAATCGTTACGTTCTTCATCCACATGCAACGTTTGTCCACACCCCTGTTACCACAGTGACAATTTGAGTATTTTAATGGTTTGAGCAATTAAAAAACCTCCCATCTTCTGGGATTTCGATGTTTTCACACAGTCTACATTTCTGCAGCATGTGTAAAAAATATTTTTTTTTAAAAAAGTAAAAAAATGTCCAGCAGGTGATAATGAGAGCTATAAGGGGAGTAAAATCAGACTTTTTTAAAAATCATGTCAGGAAGGCAATTGAAATAACCAGTCGGTACTCTTTTGGTGGTCAGAAAAGCATCATACAATATGTTTAAATGTGAGGTGGGTTGGCTAGACAGCAGACGATTTGATCAGATTCTATTCATGTCAGGCAAGAACAAGAAAAAAAACAAGTAAATGCGGAAAAGCTGTACACCAGGGAAACTGATCACCTGTCCTTTTGGATGTTCTTATTCAAGTGGCCAGTTAGTGGATATAAAATACTATAATACAGTAGAAGCCAGAATTCATGATATGCTCCACTAAGTGCTACAAAGAGCCATTTGGGAGTCTAGTAGACTTTAAGCGGTGCACTAACAAGAACATTGTCCATAAAGGACTCGTTAGACCAATTAAGTCATGATGCTTTAAAGGATTTTAGAGCATGTGTGTGACCCCAGAGCACATTTTTCTGTGTGTGAAGCAAAGAAAGAGTGTGTGTATGTGTGTAGAATATACTTCTAGTCTCCTGCCGTGCATGTATGGCCTTCACAGCTCAGTCTGTTAATAATCACCCTCAGTACGCTCACCGGCTCACACTCACACTCTGTCTCTCTCCTTCTCACACACACAAAGTGAAATTTATCATATTTTACACTCATAGCCACACACAAACTCTTATCATCGCTGCTTAACACAAACCCCCACTCTATCGCACAGCACCACGCGCGCACACACACAAATGCACGAACAAACACAGCATCCTGACAAGGCAGCAGGAAGTGACAGGCCTGAGAAAATCCTTCCTCAGTCACGTATCACCAAAGGGACATCTGAGTGGTGAAGTAATCAAGCGACAGCTGTCAGTGAACGTCGGAAAGCATATTGATGAGAGAGACAGGTGTTGCTGTGAATGAGAATGGTACAACGTGTGTATGTGTGTTATATGTGTGTTAGTGGTAGTTGGGGGGTGGGCGGGGGAGGGGGGGGGGTAATGTGAGATATGACGACACCAACTGGTTCATGCCAATTTGTCAAACCCAACCTACCCACCCGGGCCAAAAAGGTGCCAAGGTTTACACCTCGTCTCATCTCATCTTGTCTCGTCTCCTCATTGCAAAAGACGCTGCGGCACTTTCACATCGCAGACTCCCACATGCTCATTCTCGGCGCGTGATTTTTCGCGGGAAGGTGTCAAGGTTCCCGCCGTCACTCGAGCACGTTTTGCCATTAAACGCAGGCACGACGATCGGGGCGAGATCCAGTCGGAGGTGGTAATTAATGTACCAGAGCAGTTATTTATACCGTAATATGCAGAGTTTTGCTCGTCAGTCGTTTTGCATGCCTCGCTTGGCTCGAGCAAGGGGAGGAAGAATGCACGCGGGTGCCTTAAATGGATTCCGCTCTTTTGTTAATTACACGGAGAAGCGCATTAAACGAGCTATACTACTACTATACACACATAGAACAAATGAAATAAAAGGTTGGATTTTAAATGATTCCTCACTACGCGAATCTGTTGGTATATAACAATTTCTTGCATCCTATATCGTGATCTTCCTAAAACAAAACTGCTGAAGTTCCTACAGATGGGCACATTATTCATAATGAACAGATAATGTTATACAGATATACGATACAGCATTTTGTCAAGTGGAAAGTTTTTAACTTTTACATACAGTGCTGTGAATTATTTCTCTTTTTTTTTCTTTTGCATATTTGTCACATTTAAATGATTCAGATCATCAAACAAATTTTTATATTACATAAAGATAACCAGATTGAATAAATAATAAAAAATAAAAAAAACAGTTTTTAAATCATGATTTAATGTATTATGGGGAAGAAAAGCTGTCCAAACCTACCTGGCCTTATGTGTAAAATGAAACTCAATCGCTCGATTAGTGGCACCACCAGGTTTGAATAATCTGACTGGTCTGTTTATATTTTAGCAACCTACTTAATTTAGTACAAATGTAATAGAAAGGTGTAAGCATTAAAAAACACATTAACAAAAACACAATTCTGCACATACAGAATCTCTTAATGTTTAAGTCACAGCCGGTTCACGTTTAAACCAAATGCAAGAAAACAGATACAGATGCAAAAAAAAAAAAAAAAAAACAGCATTGCATCATACTCATGTTTTGCATACATTGGAACCAGATGTTGTTTCTTCAGGACTGTGGAGTGCAACCCAACCATATATCAGTACAGTACACAGAACTACACAAAAGCACAAATACATAAAAGTGCAGGAAGAGTGCAAATGTGTGCAATAAATAAAAAGCATCTCAGAACATACAATATGTTTAAACGTGAGGTGGGTTGGCTAGACAGCAGAGGATTTGATCAGATTCTATTGACAAGACCAATACAGGCAGAACAAATTGCCTAAAAACTGTAACCTTGTTTTAACCATAATACATTGTGACAGAGAAAAGAAAAAGATGAAGATCAGTACAGTAAAAAGTGTCCCATTATAACAGGCCAACTGTGCCATAATGTAGCATAACTATATACACATTGTAGGGCATTTTGCACCCCACATGGAGCCATCTGAGATACAACTAATGACTTCGATGCCCTTTAATAGTGCACTATATTTCTAATACGAAGCTGTTATGGATGGTGTGTGCATGTGCGTGTGTGTGTGTGTGTGTGTGTGTGTGTTAATGCTCCAGCTGAAATAACCCAGATTCTTCATACCCCAAACTCCCTTTATTGTACTCCTGCTTCAAATAATGCATTTCATGGGCAATGTAAATGAGCTACTGCTGAAACACACGTAACGGAGAACAGCAGAGCTGAGAGACAAGCTGAGGTTGGGTACCTTCTTATACAATGCCGTGGACAAGTATTTGCCCCCTTCCTACCATTTACAGGTAGACTTTATTTACTAGGGTTATCTTTGTGCAATATTAAAATTTTTTGATTTGTAACAAATGTGGCAAAATAAAAATAAAAAAATCAGGTAGGGGGCAAATACTTTTTTCACGGCTCTGGAGTATGAGGTCCTATTTGGTCATTAGGGGAAATCTATTTGGATTGTTTAAGAGCCAGAACAAATTAAATTTTTCAATTCAATTTTATTTATATAGCGCTTTTAACAATGGTCATTGTCTCAAAGCAGCTTCACAAAAATTTAAGAAATTTAACAAAAAAAAATAAAATAAAAATTTATATATTATATATAGAATAATTATATATAAAATAATAAATAAATAAATAAAATTATAATAGAAAATAAATAAATAAAAACAAATAATAATAATTATAGAAAAGAAAATAATTGGAGGTGTGGATGTGTGAGAAAAATGTGCAGATAATAATGAGACGAATGAATGAAATCTCTCTGATGAGCAAGCCAAGGGTGACGGCGACGGTGGCAAGGAAAAACTCCCTGAGATGGCATTAGGAAGAAACCTTGAGAGGAACCAGACTCAACAGGGAACCCATCCTCATCTGGGTGAAACAGATAGAAATGATATAACATCTTGTGTGTTGTGCAGGTGAAAATTCAATATGACAGAAATTATTTAAATTGACATGAAGACCAGTTCAGCATAGGGACGAGTCAGTAGGTGTAGAGGGCAGATGAGGTCTGGATCACTGGAAGCACAGGAGCAGCATGTGTAGCTCCAACCATCATAAAGCTGAATCCAGTTGGAGCTGGTCCTTCTCTGGATGCCTCAGGAACCTCGCAGGGTCGGCCTTTGTCTACTGAAGCTGGCAAAATCTCCCGATGCCTCGGGATGGGTAGAGAAATACAGAACAGATGGGGAGAATTAGCGTAGTTGCCATTCGGTATAAGTGTACTGGAGTATGAGTACTGGGATGAGTTATGTGTATGTCAGATTAAAAAGATGCGTCTTGAGTCTACAGTACTTTTGAACTGAGAAACCGTGTCTGCTCCCCGAACACTGTCTGGAAGGCTATTCCAAAGCTTTGGAGCTAAATATGAAAAAGCCCTACCCCCTTTTGTAGATTTTGAAATTCTGGGAACTACCAGAAGTCTGGAGTTTTGTGATCTTAAGGCGCGTGGTGGATTGTAGCGTATCAGAAGACTGGTTAGGTATGTGGGAGCTAAACCATTTAAGGCCTTGTATGTAAGTAATACTATTTTGTAATTTATTCTAAACTGAACAGGTAGCCAGTGCAGGGATGATAATATTGGGGTTATATGATCATATTTTCTGGATCTAGTGAGAACCCTGGCAGCTGCATTTTGGATTAACTGAAGCTTGTTTATTGAGGATGCAGGACAACCACCTAGTAATGCATTACAATAGTCCAGTCTGGAGGTCATGAATGCATGAACTAGTTTTTCTGCATCAGATACGGATAAGATGTTCCTAAGTTTAGCAATATTTCGAAGATGGAAAAAGGCTGTTTTTGTGATATTTGAAATGTGATTTTCAAAAGACAAGTTACTGTCTAATATTACTCCCAGATCTTTTACTGCTGAGCTGGTAATAACAGTACATCCTTCTAAGCGCAAGCTGAATTGTGAAAGCTGTTGTGTGCTGGTTTTTGGGCCAATAAGTAATATCTCAGTCTTATCTGAATTTAATAAAAGAAAGTTATTGGTCATCCAATCTTTTATGTCCTGGACACACTCAGTTAATCTAGACAACTTAGGTATTTCGTCTGGTTTTGTTGAGATATATAATTGGGTATCATCAGCATAACAATGGAAACTAATCCCATGTCTTCTAATGATGTTACCCAAGGGAAGCATGTATATTGAGAACAACAGAGGTCCTAAAATTGACCCTTGTGGGACCCCATATTTCACTGGCATTATACCAGACGGTTCTCCATTTAGATCTACAAAATGGTAGCGATCAGACAGGTAAGATCTAAACCATTTTAGTGCCTGTCCCTGAATACCTATATAATTTTGTAAGCGATCTATGAGAATATTATGATCTATAGTGTCGAATACAGCACTAAGATCAAGCAGGACTAGCAATGAGATGCAGCCTTGGTCTGAAGCTAAAAACAAGTCATTTGTAATCTTAACTAGTGCAAAAAGAGAAAAATAATAAAAAGCAGTGAATGTTTTTCACCCTTTATTATTTTTTTTATTCATACAAACACACTGCAGATCTGAGTATCTAAAAATGACTAAAAAGTGACTAAAAATGACTAAAAAAGTGTTGTTGTTTTTTCCTTAATGAAAATAGGTTATTTTTTCTCTATCATGCTCTATTAAATTCTACAGCATAGTGATGCTTCATAATTAAACATAAGAGGCTCTTAACTGTAACTATTCACGTAGAACACTTTTTTTTTTAATTGTATGACTCTGATCTGGTGAAACATATGCTCTATGCAGGATATGCAATACTATTATTATTATTTTATTTTATTTTTTGCTTAAGTGCACTACATAGGGTTTAAAAACTAGTGTCAAGTGGATATTCCATGCAGGATGTTTTGCACAACAGAACAACAGAACTTTTTGGGATTTGGTTGATTATATAATCCGATGGTGTGCACTTCTATACATAATAGACATCAACAGGCATTACAGTACATACCCTAGTACATACCCTAGAGCAGTGGTTCTCAAACTTTTTCTGTCATTCCCCACTTAAGGGGGTGAGCGAATTTTCAAGCCCCACTTGTCAACAAAATAATAACGAAATCGACCAAGTTTACTGTTTATTGAAATATCAATTCCTAAACCAATACGATCAAACACCACCAAGTTAAAAAAAGATAAAATACACGTGCAATTGTTATACAAGGCTTACATTGTCACTTATCTTTGCATAATTGACCCCATGTTTATTAGCTGCTCAGCAATCGTTTGTAGTTTTTTTGTACTGGCCAATTCTGTATGCAACTTTGAATGAAGCCATTTGTGCTTTGCTGTCCACTGATTCAGATTTTACCATGCGATTCTCCTGCTGTCTGTATTCTGCCAGCTTTCTTTCAAAGACGTCCAGTGGTTTATTAACGTGACTGGAGTGTGTTGTCTCCAAGTGTCTTCCTAATTTGTTGGGTCTCATGCGGTCTGCTGCCAGCAGTTTAAGACACAAACAAAACTCTTCTGCCCCCACCATCCCCACCATGAATCCAAGCTCAAGATACAGTAGGCTACATTAGTGGTGGGCGATACAACCAAAATCTTCTATCACGGTAGAAGCAATTTTCTAACTCAATAATGATATATAACACAATATAGCAATTTGTATCTGAAAATGCATAAATAAAAATGAAAACACAAAGAAATTGTTTTACATAATTTCATTTTTTTATGTAATTTTATTTAAACTGTGAATTGCTGAGGTTTGCCGCATTTTTTGACTTTGGCCATATTCGTTTGGATGCTTGGATTTCAGATGATAGAAAAGGTTTGACGTGTTTCCACCACTTGTTAAAACAGTGCACTTGTGTACCTTCCAAATCACGTTCATCTCATTCGTATCACTTTTCTTATACCCAAACCAATTCCACACCACAGACGAGGCACCTTTTTTCTTTACAGTCTCCTTGTCACATGTAAGCAAACTCACTGCTGCTGCACCGTCTTCTTCCATTGTCGAAGTGTATGTGAAGCCAAACACATCAAAAGTGGGACGAAACCGCGGCACCCGATTGAACCAAATATCTGCGCAAATACAGCGCAGCTCGACTATCTGGACAGCGCAGTGATGATCTGGTTTATTTGCGCAGCCCGGTGGATCATGCAGCGCCGCTCGAATCACAAACCTGCGCGACCCACTGTGTTTTTATTTAAAATGTCAGGACTGTTTAATATTGTTTCCGCCTTGCCATGCCTGGATTGTACGTGCGCATCCCAGCGGGGTAAAATGTATTTTGATGGTCGGCGCGGTCTATTTCTGTCAGAGTCGCGCAGCGCTGCCCAGTGGCGCGCGCAGGTTTGTGATTCGAGCAGCGCAGCTCAAGTTTGTCCGACGTTAAACCGTTATTGTTTCACTATGGTTCCACTTTTTCTCCCGGCCCACAACTGATGTTATTTTAAATGTACTTGTATTAATGATCCATTTATTTGTGTGTGATTGTTTTGAGCGTACACTCTTCATTATCAATAAAGAAAAGCATGAATTAGAATAGGTACTTTCCTGTTTTTCCTCCCGTTCATTGCGCCCCACCTGTCATGTCTGTATTCCCCACTAGTGGGGCGCGCCCCACACTTTGAGAACCACTGCCCTAGAGAGTGCACTATAATATTTTTAAAAGGATGCTGTTTGGGACTGAGATCCTATTACATTCAGTATGTAATTAATAAACTATAATGGGTTGTGCTTAGCAGCTATTAATAGTTGTTACTCCACTTTTCTTTAACTTGAGGTTAATAAGGTCCCACCACAGTCGTAAAATGGGAATAAATACAATGGTAATCACCACTGGCCTCCACGGTCCCTAGTTGGACCACAAAGGTCCCTACAGTAAATAGATGGATGGAGGCTAACAGGATAGCATAAAGTACAGAAATTATTTTAGTGTTGTAGCAGGCAATTCAAGAATGTGCCAAAAAAAAGAGTAGTAACAAGATGACTAAAATGGAATGGTGTTCAATTTTATGTGTGTTTGTGCACGTGTGCTTGACCAGTCCAGTCCCTGGATGTGGAGGAGTCTGGTGCACTTCCGTACGTGGGAAGAAAGCGTTGCACAGTCTGGTTGTGTGGGCCCGAATGCTTCGGTACCTTTTTCCAGACGGCAGAAGAGTAAAAAAGTGTGTTGGTGTGTCACCAATGCTGGTGGCTTTGTGGATGCAACATGTGGTGTAAACGTCTGTTATGGACAAAAAAAAGACTCCAATGGTCTTCTCAGCTGTCCTCACTAATCTCTGAATGGTCTTGCAAGCCGAGACGGGTAAGATCCCAAAGCATGCAGTAATATACTGTAGCTGCTTCTTAGAGTCCCTCTGTAAAACCTTATGAGAGTAGGAGGAGGAGATTGGCTTTCATCAAACTTTGCATTAAGTAAAGAAATTGCTGTGCTTTCCTGTATATGGAGCCAGTGTTTAAAGACCAGTTGAGGTTCTCCTCCAGTTGAACACCAAGGATTTTAGTGTTCTGGATGATCTCCATGGAGGAGCCGTTGATATTGTTTATTTCCGGTTGGTAAACTCTTTGATTCCAATTTTCTCAAACCTGTATTTACTGGCTGAGGACGGAGAATGATTGCCTTACCCCTCCATTTCACACGTAGTAAAGCATCTAACCAATCACAGGTCTGACTGAATGAATCATAACAGACATGGTGGTATTTATCAGAAAAGATTAGGAGCCTAATCTCAATGTTAAGATAAAGAATTCAGGGTCACAGGGGCCTGGAGCATGTCCCGAGCGATTGAGGCACAAGGCGGGATACATCCTGGACAGGGTGCCAATCCACTGCAGTGAACACACACACACACACACACACACACACACACACACACACACACACACACACACACACTACGGACAATTTGGGAACCTAACCTGCATGTCTTTTGGACTCCAGAAGGAAACTGGAGTACCTGGAGGAAACCTACCAAGCACAGGGAGAACATGCAAACATCAGACAGGCAGACCCGAGGCGGCAATCCAACCCTCAACCATGGTAACCACTACGCCACTGTGCCGCACTCATTCTTCTTCTTCTGTTATATTTCTGTCAGATTAAATGCTTCACAATGGGAAGAACCGCTTTCCACATCTCAAAAGCAATCGCACATCTTAATAAGTCAAATGTATAAAGTTAAATTGGAATCTTTAATCAGAATTATTTGAATCAGATTAAAGAAATACTGTCTATGAAATCGCAGCTAGTGTCTGGCCACTCTGGGTGCTTTTTACAAAAAGTGCTTGGATCCTTTACAAGGTGGTTGAAAAGTAACTAATAAAGGTTTATTGAAACAATGCACATGTACACATGTATACTGCCTTTAAGTCTTCCAGTGTGCAAGGCTTTGTCCTGTACACCTACGTCTTTGCGGAGCCCCACATAAAAAAACCGGATGGAGTGAGATCTGGACTTCTTGGAGGACATTCATGAGGTCTGCGTCGTCCCAGCCAACATCCTGGAAAATGCTGAAGGACACATGAGAGGACTTGAAGGCACCGATTTAGGACGTTCTCAGCGATATCGCAAACAACTTTCTTCAGAAGACATTCCATCCACGACCACTTGAGGAAACTGGTTGAAATTTAAATATTTGCTTTCATTTTCCTATGTAATAAAGTAAATGTACAATGTGTTTCACAAAATTTGTATTAGAAATATGGACTTGAAGTGGTGCAGTGGTGAAGTGCTCGCCCTATCATCCTGAGATCGCCGGTTCGGTTCCCGGGTGATGCTGTAACCTCTCGCAGCCGGAGGTCTAGAGAGAGCTGATTGGCCGAGCTCTCTCAGAGGGGAGGGATGAGAGGTACTTAGTGCTCCCACATTAATCACGGCTCTACAGCCAATCAGGGGCGTCTGTGAGCTCACGCAAGCTAAAGGAGCGGATAGCGCTGTCCTCCGAGTGTGTTACGCTGCCCCCAACGGTGCGTGAGCGAGCAGTTTGAAAAGATGCAGTCAGCTGGAGTCACGTGGTTCGGAGGAAACCACGTGACTCCAGTCTTCGGTCTTCGGCCCTCCTGACTGTGTGGTAGTAGTAGCCTTAATGCGGGAGCCCCCTAGTGACGGGGAGGAATTGGACACGACAAAATGAGGGGAAAAATTCCAAATAATAATAATAATAATTTTAAAAAAATGAAATATGGACTTTATTACAAACTTTTAATGCCTATGTACTTTTCACCCACCCTGTAGATTGGCATTTTGGCAAAAAAAAAATTGTGTGTACCAATCAGATTTGAGAATTCAATGCACTGTAAAGTAAAACCCTGTGAAAGAAGGATTGCTACATTATATGTAGTGCACCATTTAGTTAACTGAACCAAATTGGAATTGAGACAAAGCCTGAAAAATGCGAAAGACCAAAGTTAGGAATGCACTGAGTAAGCTACAATTAAACAAAACACCAAGGAGCTGATCTATAGAAAACTCTCCAACATAAGCAACTGATTTAGCATTAGGTAATGATATTCCCGAACTCCCTCATGTCTCAGTACTGCTCGACAACATTCGTATGTTCTAGTTAATTCCAGCTGTGGAGAAGAGCTCTAGCTCCAGGCTCCTTCTAGCTCCAGACTATTCTGAGATCTAGTCTTTTTTCTTAGGTTACATGATTATTAAAGCTGTACTAGGTTTACACGAGCTAGACCACTAATCACAGAGATAATCAGGAGGACATCTAACACTGATCTTCACTTCAAGTGGTAAGAAAGAAAGTTTCTGGAAGTCATCTGGAATAGTTTACATGACTGAGCATTTGTATCTTTAAGTCGCTTTGATTGCTAAGTGTTTACCTGCATCATCAGTGTAAGTCATTTGGCAAGAATGTTAAGAGTAAATAATACCAGAAAAAAAAAATGGGACTTTTGTGTCTGGCTTTGTGTGAAACCCACAATGCAATTTCCAGCAACAAAGTGTAGAATAGTTCAGTGTGTGTGTGTGTGTGTGTGTGTGTGTGTGTGTGTGTGTGTGTGTGTGTGTGTGTGTTCCAGTTCCCTGCTGTGCTCACATGACATAATGACACATACACCATATGTAGTGCATTTTCTGTCCAAAAGGTAGGTTGGGATTTGTCCATTGCGTCATATCCAATGTAGTGCATTTATGAAAGCATTTATCATTTCAAACTGTATGTAGGGTCTAATACGTGTTCATTTGGAATTTACAAATAGCTTTGTAACCCAGGCTTACAATGAGCACAGATTAATTCACATTGAGATTTTTGCTCCATGTATTAACCTTACAGTGGATAATTATTTGTGTTTCATCCTCTTAAGTGCACTTCATTCATCACTTCATCCACATTTACAGTATATTAGGGCTTGTCTACTATTAAACTGAGCTGGTAAAAATGATGTGTACTCTATAGGGAGTAGGGAGCAATTTAGAATGTAGTGTACTATATGTGACTTGACTAATGTTTTTTTACACTATATGTAGTGCACTACATGGTCAGTAGGGAGCTTCTAATTGTTTATTATACGGAATGCAATACTATTTGAAATGTTTCTTCTACTTAGTGCACAACATCCCAAGTACAGTGGTGTGAAAAACTATTTGCCCCCTTCCTGATTTCTTGTTCTTTTGCATGTTTGTCACACTTAAATGTTTCTGCTCATCAGAAACCGTTAACTATTAGTCAAAGATAACATAATTGAACACAAAATGCAGTTTTTAAATGAAGGTTTACGTTATTAAGGGAGAAAAAAACTCCAAATCTACATGGCCCTGTGTGAAAAAGTGATTGCCCCCCTTGTTAAAAAATAACTTAACTGTGGTTTATCACACCTGAGTTCAATTTCTGTAGTCACCCCCAGGCCTGATTACTGCCACACCTGTTTCAATCAAGAAATCACTTAAATAGGAGCTACCTGACACAGAGAAGTAGACCAAAAGCACCTCAAAAGCTAGACATCATGCCAAGATCCAGAGAAATTCAGGAACAAATGAGAACAAAAGTAATTGAGATCTATCAGTCTGGTAAAGGTTATAAAGCCATTTCTAAAGCTTTGGGACTCCAGCGAACCACAGTGAGAGCCATTATCCACAAATGGCAAAAACATGGAACAGTGGTGAACCTTCCCAGGAGTGGCCGGCCGACCAAAATTACCCCAAGTGCACAGAGACAACTCATCCGAGAGGCCACAAAAGACCCCAGGACAACATCTAAAGAACTGCAGGCCTCACTTGCCTCAATTAAGGTCAGTGTTCACGACTCCACCATAAGAAAGAGACTGGGCATAAACGGCCTGCATGGCAGATTTCCGAGGCGCAAACCACTTTTAAGCAAAAAGAACATTAAGGCTCGTCTCAATTTTGCTAAAAAACATCTCAATGATTGCCAAGACTTTTGGGAAAATACCTTGTGGACCGACGAGACAAAAGTTGAACTTTTTGGAAGGTGCGTGTCCCATTACATCTGGCATAATAGTAACACAGCATTTCAGAAAAAGAACATCATACCAACAGTAAAATATGGTGGTGGTAGTGTGATGGTCTGGGGTTGTTTTGCTGCTTGAGGACCTGGAAGGCTTGCTGTGATAGATGGAACCATGAATTCTACTGTCTACCAAAAAATCCTGAAGGAGAATGTCCGGCCATCTGTTCGTCAACTCAAGCTGAAGCGATCTTGGGTGCTGCAGCAGGACAATGACCCAAAACACACCTGCAAATCCACCTCTGAATGGCTGAAGAAAAACAAAATGAAGACTTTGGAGTGGCCTAGTCAAAGTCCTGACCTGAATCCTATTGAGATGTTGTGGCATGACCTTAAAAAGGCGGTTCATGCTAGAAAACCCTCAAATAAAGCTGAATTACAACAATTCTGCAAAGATCAGTGGGCCAAAATTCCTCCAGAGCGCTGTAAAAGACTCGTTGCAAGTTATCGCAAACGCTTGATTGCAGTTATTGCTGCTAAGGGTGGCCCAACCAGTTATTAGGTTCAGGGGGCAATTACTTTTTCACACAGGGCCATGTAGGTTTGGATTTTTTTTCTCCCTAAATAATAAAACCCCTCATTTAAAAACTGCATTTTGTGTTTACTTGTGTTATCTTTGACTAATAGTTAAATGTGTTTGATGATCAGAAACATTTTGTGTGACAAACATGCAAAAGAATAAGAAATCAGGAGGGGGGCAAATAGTTTTTCACACCACTGTAGTTCTCTAGTGATCATGTAAAACCCTACATAGGGTGTAAAAATATAGCTCATAATTGGATGGGTGGATGAATGGATGGACTTTATGAATCCCAAAGGGAAATTGTATCGAATATCCTATACAAGGTAGATACACAAAAAGACATATGTACTGTAAGTAGTGGTATATATAAATATGCATGAAGTGTATTTTATATAAACCATCTGAATTCCCAATAGCATTGTACTGTACGTACTCTATACTTACAACAAGCAAATATGCTAGTGTCTCCCCATTGGCCATGTATTGCCTAGCCTACGAGGCGTGTGGTCACACTTCGCCTCTAGGACATAGGGCTCATTCATCCAGGGGGATGCATTGCCCTGGTAAGAGGTGTTCCTCTGCAGCAAGTATGTGATGCGGCAGGTTGTCCTCTCCGCACACATTTGTACAGTGTAAAAGACGTTGGTATAATTTCATATAGTGCACTGCATGAACCATGGAGATCCCTGTGGATATTTATGTTCTGTGTAGGACATACCTAGATATTTGGGATTCAGCCATATTTAAAAAAAATTTTTACACCTTATGTAATACACTATAGCGAAAGTGGCTCCCTATTGACCATGTAATGCACTGTATGTGATTTAAGAAGTTTTCTTTTTTACTCTCTGTAGGGAACTTCACAGCCAACAGGAAGCCGTTAGGTATATTTCCATGTTGTGCATTACAGCATGGCCTCAGCATTAAACAATTCTTGTCTTTAAATATCTTTATTAACATTTAATACGACAGTGCCGAGATGGTTAGCATTGTGGCCTCGCACCTCCAGTGTCGAGAGTTTGATTCCTACCTCTGGTTAGTTGGTCCATGAACTTCTCAGGTTCTTCCCAGAATAGGTGGGTTTCCTCAAGGTGCTCCACTTTCCTCCCACAGTCCTGCAGATTAGAATAATTGGCATTGCCTGTCGTGTGTGAGTGAGTGTGTGCCTGCTTGTTCCCTGCAATAGACCCTGTCCAAGGATGGGAATGCGAACCTAGTGCATTGAGTCCCCTGTGGTAGGATCCAAAATCTGTATAGACATTACATTTACATTATGGCATTCAGACATGCTGAGCATAAACAGTTACGGCATTGGGCAGAAGTCATCCAAAGTGACTTTCAATTATTTATTACCTATGAGCAGTTGAAGGGTGGAGGCCTTGTTCAAGGGCTATATACGTGGTGGTGTTGGGGTTTGAGCTCATGACCTTCTGATCAGTAGTTCAATGTTTCAACCACTGAGCTACCCCTGTATAGCGAATGAGTGAGTGAATAATTTTAATGTTTAATAATATTTCACTTTAAGACTCACTCACTCACTCACTCACTCATCGTCTATACTGCTTTATTCTGTATTCAGGGTCGCAGGGGTCCTGGAGCCTATCCCAGGAGACTTGGGGCACCCTTGACAGGGTGCCAATCCACCTCAGGGCACACGCACTACGGGCAATTTGGGAACGCCAATTAGCCTAATCTGCAGGTCTTTGGACTGTGGGAGGAAACCAGAGTACCCGGAGGAAACCCACCAAGCACGGGGAGAACATGCAAACTCCATGCACACAGAGACGGGAATCGACCCTGGCTGGAAATCGAACCTGGACCCTGGAGGTGCAAGGTAGCAATGCTAAACACTACACCACTTTAAGACTATATATTTATATAATTACATTATTATATCGAGCTGGATTTTTTAAAAATGAGTTGATATTTTTTTTAAAAACTAATGTCAGAGGACCAAGCAGAATAAATTTTATTTGTATTCACTATTTTTTATTTAACCATATTCGCTATTTTTTATTTAACTGTATTCACTAGTTTTTGCGTTGTGTAAATATAGAACAGAATGCCTTTAGCAAAGCATTCAATTACATCAGCA
Source organism: Channallabes apus (assembly GCA_030522415.1). NCBI lineage: Eukaryota > Metazoa > Chordata > Actinopteri > Siluriformes > Clariidae > Channallabes > Channallabes apus. The sequence continues at coordinate 10,695,247 of CM060109.1, read as the reverse complement.
TTAAAAAAAGTACTGACATAATAACCTGCATGTGCTTAGAATAAAAAATAACAGGACTGAAGGTCAGCCAGTAGAGATTATAAGAGGCTGTGTGTAATTTTTCAATTATATTTTAAAGTGAAAAATCCTGTTTGGAGACAAGTTAATATGTTGAAAGTCTTGCAATTTAGATTTTACAGATTACATTTACAGTAACTTATTAAAATGAATAAATTATTATAATTTGATCTTGATAGGTATAAAATGATCCTTCTCTTCTGAGTTCATCTGGATTTTATAGTTATTTGCTAAGGAGTAAATTAAGGAGTTGTTTTTAATAAAAAACAGAGAGGTGGACACAATTCATCCATCAGAACAGCATATTCATGATAAAAGGTAAGATAAAAGGACACGTGATGATTAAGACAAATTTGCTTCTGGAAGGGATTAGGTTCATTCTGGTGCGGTGTGAATTTAAGAGCCTCAGACTTGTGAGCCATTTAATTACAAGTGGGTAAGACTGTGGTGTGTTTGGTGAAGGAAAATTGGCTAGGCTCTTCAGGGTGGAAGAGATGACATAACTTTTTTGGTCTGTCAATCACACTGACATCATCCAGTCATGGGTGAGTTCATGTACAGTGGTACCTTGGCATATGAATTTAATCCATTCCGGTGGATTTCTTAAGGCAAAATGTCATACTGTGAAACGCATTTTCCCATAGAAAATAGTGTAAATGCAAATAATCCGTTCCAGCCACCCAAAAATAATACAGATATTACCCATTTCCAAAACTATGTTTTTGTGTATAAAAACAATCAAAACATTTAGAAAAGACGTGTTAATGTCTGAACATTCTAGTTTTGTTCTAGTTAAGTGCTCCATGTTCTTTTGCACCTACAGCTGAAATCAAACTCAGATCTTCCAGTGCACTATGTGGGCATGCGAATCAGTTCGTTAACCCCAAGAGAACTTAGCGTTTTTTATAATGTGGGTTCGTTTCATCTAGAACGTTTGTCAAAGAAATGCATCATGACTCTGACGTCGCGATCCACCGAGTCCCATGAAGTTAAGCAGGTGGACTTTATTTTCTATACATGCCACTGCCGTATGGACTTACCCATTCTTGGAGTTCAGAGGGAGAACGTGGGGCCTGAGAGGATCTGGATGTGATATTAGTACTATGAGTTACTGGTGAAATAAAACAGGACCAGGCTGAAGTCCATGTGGCAGCCATCAGGCAGTGAGGCCTGTAATAAACTGATCAATGCTTTCTCATAAGACCCTGTGCAGTCACTCTATTTTATATTTAAGGCAGGAGATAAAATCTCAAAGTCAGTTCTGCATGAACAGGGTGACCCTGGAGTCCAAGGCAAGTCCAGGTCGCTTAGAAGCTAGCACTTCCTGTTTGTCTTTTGTTCTATTGTTTGACCTCCTTTCCTTATGCATTGATGTCCGTACAGCCTCTATCATTTTCATATGAGGTTGAACAATGTGCTCTGCTGCTATTGTACCCTACTTCCTGCTTCGTTCATTTTTATATAACATAGCTGATAGCTAAAAGGCTAAAATAGCTCTTGTTTTAAGCAGCTTCTCATATACAGTGCTGTAAATTACGTTTTCAACATAGAATGATTTACAGAAATATGTACAATAAAATAGTACATAGCTTTTCCTATTAGGAAAATAACTAGCGAGGTGATGCATATCAATGCGACTCCCCCCTTCCCTACTAGTCTGACTGGTACAGTGCTTATTTTTAAATTACAAGAGGGGTCAAACCAGGACTTGTTCAAGTCAAACCAGGACTTGTGATGAAATTTCTGGTGAATGAGGGCATAAACATGATTGAAATTTATGAGTGGAACGCCTGATACTTAAATATTGACAGATAACTTGTTGCTAACTTAAGGGCACTGGTGGCTCAGTGGTAGGTGTTTCGCCAGCCATGCGGAAGGCCCGAGTTCGATTCCCAGCCAGTGCCCAAACCCCAGCAACTGGATGCAGTGCCGGTCCCTAGCCCGGATACAATGGGAGGGTTGCGTCAGGAAGGGCATCCGGCGTAAAAACTGTGCCAAGTTGTAGTGCTGGATAGTCTGCTGTGGCGACCCCTTGTCGGGAGCAGCCGAAAGACCAAAAAAAAAAAAAGTGTCGCTAACTTGAAGAAGAGATGCGAGATTTCAAGCCACTTCAACATGTTTGGGCCATTAAAGGAGTTCCTGGGAGGCCAGTGTTTCAGATGTGAAGCAGGCACTGATCATGGCTTTGGTGTACTGAGAAAACTTCCTACCCTGATGGTTTCCAAGCACTAGTGAGCAGAGGATTATTCTGCATAATATTAAAAATGTATCCAGTTGTCTGATCAACCAATCGGTGCAATGCAGGTCCAGAGCTTCGGTTAATGTTTTTTGTTTGTCAGACCAGTTGTGATAATCCTGGAGTTCAGCAGTTTCTAAAATACAAAAACTAGCCCATCCAGCCCTTTCTGATGTTTGATGGAAACATCAACTGAAGCTCATACAGTGGTGTGAAAAACTATTTGCCCCCTTCCTGATTTCTTATTCTTTTGCATGTTTGTCACACTTAAATGTTTCTGCTCATCAAAAACCGTTAACTATTAGTCAAAGATAACATAATTGAACACAAAATGCAGTTTTTAAATGAAGGTTTACGTTATTAAGGGATAAAAAAACCTCCAAATCTACATGGCCCTGTGTGAAAAAGTGAATGCCCCCCTTGTTAAAAAATAACTTAACTGTGGTTTATCACACCTGAGTTCAATTTCAGTAGTCACCCCCAGGCCTGATTACTGCCACACATGTTTCAATCAAGAAATCACTTAAATAGGAGCTACCTGACACAGAGAAGTAGACCAAAAGCACCTCAAAAGCTAGACATCATGCCAAGATCCAAAGAAATTCAGGAACAAATGAGAAGAAAAGTAATTGAGATCTATCAGTCTGGTAAAGGTTATAAAGCCATTTCTAAAGCTTTGGCACTCCAGCGAACCACAGTGAGAGCCATTATCCACAAATGGCAAAAACATGGAACAGTGGTGAACCTTCCCAGGAGTGGCCGGCCGACCAAAATTACCCCAAGAGCGCAGAGACAACTCATCCGAGAGGCCACAAAAGACCCCAGGACAACATCTAAAGAACTGCAGGCCTCACTTGCCTCAATTAAGGTCAGTGTTCACGACTCCACCATAAGAAAGAGACTGGGCAAAAACGGCCTGCATGGCAGATTTCCAAGGCGCAAACCACTTTTAAGCAAAAAGAACATTAAGGCTCGTCTCAATTTTGCTAAAAAACATCTCAATGATTGCCAAGACTTTTGGGAAAATACCTTGTGGACAGACGAGACAAAAGTTGAACTTTTTGGAAGGTGCGAGTCCCGTTACATCTGGCATAAAAGTAACACAGCATTTCAGAAAAAGAACATCATACCAGCAGTAAAATATGGTGGTGGTAGTGTGATGGTCTGGGGTTGTTTTGCTGCTTCAGGACCTGGAAGGCTTGCTGTGATAGATGGAACCATGAATTCTACTGTCTACCAAAAAATCCTAAAGGAGAATGTCCGGCCATCTGTTCGTCAACTCAAGCTGAAGCGATCTTGGGTGCTGCAGCAGGACAATGACCCAAAACACACCAGCAAATCCACCTCTGAATGGCTGAAGAAAAACAAAACGAGGACTTTGGAGTGGCCTAGTCAAAGTCCTGACCTGAATCCTATTGAGATGTTGTGGTATGACCTTAAAAAGGCGGTTCATGCTAGAAAACCCTCAAATAAAGCTGAATTACAACAATTCTGCAAAGATGAGTGGGCCAAAATTCCTCCAGAGCGCTGTAAAAGACTCGTTGCAAGTTATCGCAAACGCTTGATTGCAGTTATTGCTGCTAAGGGTGGCCCAACCAGTTATTAGGTTCAGGGGGCAATTACTTTTTCACACAGGGCCATGTAGGTTTGGATTTTTGTTCTCCCTAAATAATAAAAGGCCTCATTTAAAAACTGCATTTTGTGTTTACTTGTGTTATCTTTGACTAATAGTTAAATGTGTTTGATGAGCAGAAACATTTTGTGTGACAAACATGCAAAAGAATAAGAAATCAGGAGGGGGGCAAATAGTTTTTCACACCACTGTATACACCTTTATGCATTGCAATGCTGCCACATCATTAAATGATTAGATAACTGCATGAATGTGCAGATGTGTTCCTTATCAAGTAGACAGTGAGTGTAGGATAGAAACCAGGCATTTACCTAAGGTACATAGACATAGAGATGGTAACAAATGCACATAATGGCCTTGGGGCCATTATACAGGGTCGTGGGGGCCTTGAGCCTTGAGCCTATACCAGTTGCCAATCCATTATAGGACACACACACACACACACACACACACACATATATACACATGCTCATTCATACACTACGGGCAAGGTGAGAGCACCAATTAGCCTAACCTGCATGGACTTTGCTTTGGACTGTGGGTGGAAACACACCAAGCTGGGGGAGAACATGTAAACTCCATGCATACAGACCCAAGTTGGGAGTCGGGACCCAGAACCTGGAGGTGCAAGCCGACAGTGCTAACCACTAAGCCCCTGTGCCACCTGCACATAATGTATAATTCATCAATATCGTCATGGATATTGGTTCCTGGACCAATATTGAAAGCTAAAAGATTCCTACTTTATACAGTATATACTCCTCATCCATTGTATGAAGGGGTTATTGAGGATTCAGCCTGCATACGTCTTCCCTGCTGAGCTGCTGAGACTGAAAAGGAGAAAAAAGTTTGTTTCAGGCGACGCACTGCGGTTTCTTTCACAGTATAAATGTTCGACACAAAATAAATCCCATATTCTACTTTATTAATCACATCTGAAGCTATGTGGCACTCCACAAGCAGCCTGAGTCAATCAACTGTGGAGAGAGAAAGAGAGAGAGAGAGAGAGAGAGAGAGAGAGAAGTATTAGTATGATGACAAGAAAAAAGTGAAGAAAGAGATAAATCGCAAAGATAAATCAAAACTCGTCTTTCACCACTGTGTGTGTATGTATTAGAGAGAGAGAGGGAGAGAGAGAGAGAGAGGGAAAGACTCAAACCACCACTTGTAAGCATGAATGCAGTCTTACAGTATGACAGTCATTGCAGTATACTCTATGTTACATAATATATTAAAATGCATTTATTATGCATTATGAATAATTGCGTCATACTTTATGTGCAAGTGATGTTTCATGTTCATAAATAAATGAAAAAGCAGAAAGTAAGTGTTGGAATAAGTGCTGGAAAAAACCTGTCACATTACCCACGTATGTAAGCTTAGATGTAATCGTATACATCTTTTACATAAAATATAAGTTTCTCAATATTTTATTCTTATTCTATTCCATAGTTTATTCATTATTGTTAATCTTGATTTTAAGGTCACAAGCAGCCGTAAAAGCATTTCACTCCATATCATAGTGTGTATGTGACAAATAAAACTTGAATTAGAATTTTAAAATATAGAATTTTAAGTATAGCCTTTCTAGAAGGTGTATGAATTCAAATAGGGCTGCATAATATATCGAAAAATTATTGTTATCGCGATAATGGTATACACGATATCTGTATTGCAAAGAGTTGCGATAAATGAAATTAAATTCATTTCAAAATCAGATGGACCCTTACTATCTTTATACCCGCCTCTCAAGTAGGTGATAAAATGCTATTAGCTAGACCAGGCCAAAAGGTGAACCTAGCGGCTCAGAGCAGAGAATGAAAAATAAATATGGCAGGAGTAGAGACAAGCGAGGAAAATCAGAATATCTGCTGAGGGTTTTAAGTCATTCATAGTGTTTTGAAGTCTAAATATTTGCATATTTCTTGACATATAGTTTCTTTTTAGCCTGAATTAGATTTAATTACATCAGATGAATATCTATTACCTGTTTATTTTAGTATGATCATTACATATATATAAATAATTTTTAAAAATAGGCAATGATAATAATTAAAAAATGCATTTCTCTAGGGAAATGTTATATCGCAAGAAATATCGTTATCGCAGTATTCAACAACAATATCGCATATTGCATATTTTCCTAATATTGTGCAGCCCTAAATTCAAACTGATACAAACCCAGGTATTGACGAAAATGATTCAGAAAGCTTGATAGAAAGTTTCTCGATCTAGTAAGAAATAAAGAAACTCATGAAACTAAGAAAGATGGCAGGATTAAACTAAAATAATAACTAAATTAATAATAACAGTACTGTGAAAATACCAATATGAAAAAAATAAACAAATTTGACTTTAGCCATTCTAACTTCAGATTTTATGTTTTTTCATGTCCTCATCTTTTATACAGTATGAGTTTGGTGGTAGCACTTACAGTACAGTAGAATATGGTGAGTTTCAAGTCTCACTCATTCTGCTTATCTTGTACAGGGTCGTGGGTCAGGGGACTCAGGGGGCAGGTGTGCCAGTGCCGGTACAAAGCAGAGCACACAAACACACTCACTCATGCTATGGGAAATTTGTAATCCAAATACAGTAAGTCCCCTAAAAAAAACGAACATGCATGTTTAATCGCTGAAGTTAGATCACATGTCCAGCATGCATGCAGCATGCATTCCAGGATGTCTGGAAGCAAGCGTAAAAGCAGCGTGATGAAGCTGGTACTGCTAAGAAGTGCCAAGCAATACCGATAGTGACAAAAGTGAAAATAATTTGGAGAATGGAGCATGGTGGAAAGATGGCAGACATTGCTTGTTCTTTTAACATGAATCGTTTAAACATCCGCATGATTCTAAAGCACACTGTACTGTAAAATACGGTGTATAGGCAATTGTATAAGCATTCTAGAACCTATATAATGTTTGTTGGGCTTACAAACGACCTCTTGGAATGTGACATGTTCGACTGTATATAGGAGAGTACCCAGAGGAAACCCACCAAGTAGAGCTGAAGATCTTAGCCTGAACCCGACGGGACCCGACGGGTTCGGGCTTAATTAATATAATTTTACACGGGCTCGGACCGGGTTCGGGCTTGCGTGGTCATGTGATGCGTTTTGATTAGCGTGAGAAATGCGAAAATGGATGCTGAGGAGGTTAAACAGAGGCTTGCCACTGGCGATTACGTTTTGGTTGCACCAGCAACTAAAGCAAAGTCTGCGGTGTGGGAAAGTTTTGACCATGTAGGCTAATGTTGGCATTATTCTTTTATTAAATTTCAGCTGCAGTTCACCGTCGCGTTGAGGCCGGATTGTGGACGGAAGTGGCGAAGCAAATCCCGCGGTGCCTTTATTTTAATTTCGTTATTGCCAAAAACACATCTTAATTTTGAATTTATCTTATTTTAATTTGTAAAGAAATACTTATTTTTATGGGACTATTGTTGGCCTATTTATAGGGTAAGTATATGCCTGGACTTATTTGAGTGCTGAGATGTTACAGGGGGTTTGTTTATTTTTTGTTCCAACTTCCAAGTTGCATGTAGTTTATTCGTTAGTCATAAATAAATTATGTTAAAACATGTATAAATTACTCAATCTTGACCAAAGGCAAAAGCGCCGTGTGTTTGCGCACTTTTGAATAATGTCGGGCTGTAAAGTCAGTTCGGGCTTTTAAAAGGCTGTCAATCAAAATGTGCTTGTCTGGCTCGGGCCGAAATCTGTCAGGCTCGGGCCCTGTCGGGCCTAACTTTTAAGGCCCGATTACAGCTCTTCCACCAAGCAAGGGAAGAACATGCAAACTCCACGAACGCAGACTCAATGGTGGGACTTGAACCCTTGGCTGTGCTACCTTCTATGCCACTGTTCCCCTTCTATTTTATTTTTCGTGTATTTTTTGTATAACAGGTAGCTCAGTGGTCAAGGCATTGGACTACGGTTCAGAAGGTCCCAGGTCCAATTCCCACAACCACCAAGTTGTCCCTGTTGGGCCCTTGAGCACGGCCCTTAACCCTCAACTGCTCAGATGTATAATGAGATAAAAAAAAATGTAAGTCATGTAAATATTAACGACACACTCCCAAATCAGGATGTGGGGGCTTCTTGAGAAAAATCTGTGATACCAAGAGATTAACATTTTGGTGATGCAGTGATTTAGAGTGCTAAACACGTACAGAAGGAATTTTAGTCCGCCAGAAATTTCGAGCATCCAAAAGCGACAAGAAACAAAATAAACACTTTAGACAAATCACTCAAGTAAATTTGTCCCTCATGGGCCAAAAGCAACATCAGAGGCTTTGAGAAAACTCAAAGTAAACCCCAAAGATCGAGTCAGCGGCGCCTTTTTCACGAAACCAGGCCGATGGTGTCACTGTGATATTTGAGATCAAATTAAAACAATACACACTGACAAATTACTCAAGCAGAGGCTTCACTAACACACCACGTAAACCTCAAGACTCAGTGAAATCAGGCCGACGATGCCAGTGAGACATCGCAGTGAGGCGTCAACGCACATCTGCTTTCGTTCAGGCTGGAGTTCGTTTCCCAGTGTCACACGCCGGGTTAATGGGCTTTAAAAGTTTCCAGGGTTAGGGAAACCCCCACGGCTCGGGACAAAAGCTTGGGAGGAACACACTCCTGCCCTTATAAGGACAAGGAAAAGATTCCTCTTCCTGCAGCTCACAGAAACTTGTGGGATCCACTGGGGTATGACACACTCCCTATGCTTAGGGTGTATAAGTATCCCATGAAAATGGATTTCACACTGAGGGGAAACATGATCTTTGTAGGGGAGGCAGACACGTGGGCATGACAGTGGAATGAGTGTCTCCTCTCAAACCTCAGCTGGACCAAACATGGTCACAGAAACACTCATTTAATGTATTTATTAGCACTGTTTATCATCATTTTCTCAAAGAGACTCAGGATTAAAACACTCATGTCATGCTGTTGCTGGCCCTCTGTCTTGACAACTTTCTCATGATTTTCAAATTGACATCTAATTGCATTGTAGAGGTGTTCAGAAAATTATGCACAGCAGCAGCTCGTGACCAGAGAGTTAATTGTAGCAAACAGCATTGCTTCAAAGTAAATTGAGCAGATACAGTACTACAAGTTTCTCGCTCACTCTCTCGCCGTCTATATAGCTTTATACAGGGTTTCGGGAAGCCTGGAGCCTATCTCGGGAGATTTAGGGCACGGGACGGGGTACACCCTGAATGGGGTGCAAATCCATCGCAGGGCACTCACACAGCCACTATGGACAATTTGGGAACGCCAGTTAAGCTAATCTGCGTGTCTTTGGATTGTGGGAGAAAACCAGAGTACCCACAGAAAACCCACCAAACATGGGGAATGGGGAGAACATGCAAACTCCATGCAGACAGATGCCAAGGTGGGAATCTACCCCTCAACCCTGGAGGTGCAAGGTGCTAATCACTACGCCACATGTATCTGTATCTGTATCTCTATGAAGTGATAGTTCTTCAGAAATAACTTATCATTTATGGTGGTTTAGAATCAAATAGCACACAGTCAGGTGAACAGTTTTAAACATTTAACTAGGTTTCATCTAATATCTAATATATTTTCCTATTATTTCCTCAGTGTGAGATAAACACCAGGCAGCACGGTCGTGTAGTATTTAGCACTGCCGCCATGCACCCCCAAGGTCAAGTGTATGAGTCGTGCCTTCTTGTCTGTGTTTTCATGGTGTGTCCTCCATGTCCTCTGTGTTCCTCCCACAGTCCAAAGCCATGCAGATTGGCCTATTTGGGATTCCAGTAGGGTGTGTGTGTCCTGTAGTGGATTGGCACCCTGTCCAGATCGTACCCTGCCTCTTGTCTGAATTATCCTGGGATAAGCTCGAGGATTCCCGAGACCTTGTACAGGATAAGCGGGATAGACAATAAATGAGTGTTTTTTCCTTCTTACTGTAGTTTTCTTGCAGGATGGCTGGAATGTCTCTGGATGAGATGATGAGTCCTGAATTTGCTGTAGCATAAGACAGAGAATGAAGAGAGAGATACAGTAGAAATAGAGAGGCTGTGCTGACACTCTGGAGACACTAATTAGGAGATAAAATAATTAGGCGAGTCCGTCCACTGACTGTATGTTTGAAGCCCTGACGAGTTGTTTCACCGTCCCCCACAGCAAACCACTGATGGGGATCGTTGTACTGTAAATCCCTCTGTGTAAACAGCAAACACCTCCATCCGCATCCAAAAGGCAGGTTTAGTTGATGTCACAATATTGTTCTCAACATTTCTGCACTTTGGAGGAACATTACTTGGACTGTGGGAGGAAAACAGAGAATTCAATTCAATTCAGTTTTATTTGTATAGCGCTTTTAACAATTGACATTGTCTCAAAACAGCTTTACACAATCAAAAGAATTATTTAAGTTTGTATGGAATGTGAATGTGTATGAATCAAAATGTTCAGATAGTCCCTGGTGAGCAAGCCGAGGGCGACAGTGGCAAGGAAAAACTCCCTGAGATGGTAATAGGAAGAAACCTTGAGAGGAACCAGACTCGACAGGGAACCCATCCTCATCTGGGTGAAACAGATAGCAGGAAATGATCTGCATTTATACAGTGTTAGGTTCAGCTATAATAGTTGATGTTAATTGATGTTATAATAGTTGATGTAAAATGGAGTCCAGGTAGTTTGTAACGCTCAGCCAAAATCTCTTTAACTAGAGTTACACTTAAGTAGGGCTCTTTATCCCTGTGCCTGAGTGCTTTAAAAACCAGTGAGCAAGAAGGACACCAACAAAACCAAATTATCCAAACCAAATGTGTATTATACAAAAAAGAAAACAAAACGGTGCACCAACCAAGAAAACTAATAAAATAAATATATATACAAAATATATACAATAAAAAAACGGAGTCTAAGTGAATGTAGAAAATGTCCAAAGTCCAGGTTATTGTAAGTTTGTATGAAGGAGATGGATCGGTCTCACCGGAAAGGATGGAAAACAACCGGGAGGCCGAGGATGGAGGGTGAGAACCGTAATGGAGCAGTGTAGACGGCAACAATCCAAAACGAGTGGAAATCCCGCAAAGCACAGTCTCCTTTCGTCTCCGAAAAACCTCCAAGATAATCCATATACACAGCGCGCTGTAACTCCTTACTCCCTCCTCGAGTGCTTTGCCGGGCCGGCTTTTGTTTCCGGGTCATGTGACCACGTGCGTCGTCATGTGACCACGTGCGTCACCTTCTTCCCGTTCCGACCGGCAACGTAGTCTCGCGAGAGTAGGATCAGGAACCAATACATTTAAAATACATAGGGACAATAAACCCTTCGGGACATAATTTAACAAGTGCTGCAGCTTTCTCATTATTTAGCCGTCTTATTTACACAAGCTAAAATTGCCCCCTATGTGGCTGCGCTACATAGACCCCCCCCCCCCCCCCAGCTTCCGGCGTATGAGGAGAGGTCCGTCTTAACACATACAAAAAAACCACAGTATATTATACGTAGGTAATTGTGGGTTGCCCTATGGATATGTAATTCGTTGGTCCTTTTATAATTTTTAATAGCTGCTGGATCCCCCCACTTGGGCGCTAGCTTAGCAGAGAACTGTTGAGGTGCAGAGGAGTGGGAAAACATCGCAGGGCCAAACCAGTTCGCCCAGTAGCATGTGCACTTTGTACCACCAGGAAACAGTGGAACTGGCTTGTTTGACCTTCTGACGGCTTTGATGTTGTGAGTCTTCCCCTGCGGTGTCTCGTGGGTTTTGACAGGAAGAAATTGCTGCTTGGTCTGAGGAGGGTGGACAGTCAATGCATCTTGCCAGGTGTTCCTGGAGTAGCCCGAACCGCGATAGCTCCCCTGATGTAATCCCCGGGGTTTCTGGAAGGGCGGAGCTACTAGCATAGCGGGACTCCGGTAGCCTCTGGTCTTCGTTTGGCCGTGGTTGGGTCCCTGGCAGATTTTACAGGTGTCGACGAAACGCCATACATCCTTGCGTACGGAAGGCCACCAGACTTCTTCTAGCAGCCGCAACAGGGTTTTTAGTCTCCCCCGGTGTCTGCCCGACGGATGGATATGATAGTGGCATAGGAAATGTTGGATCAGTGATTGTGGGATTATCAATTGGAGCTTTTCTCCTTGGTGCTTGGTAGCTCTCCGATACAGCACCCCCTGGTGCGATACAACGGAGCTCTGCCGGCTTGGTATGTTCCCAGGGTACTCACCAGCAGCCAGTTGAGCTATTCGGCTGTCGTTCTGCTGTGCTTGAGCTAACTTCCCCAGGTCACAGAGCAGGTCAGAGGATAACGTGGGAAGTTGTGGAGGATCCAACTTCGCAGACAGCGCACAGGAGAAATGAGAGGCTGCTGATAGGTGCTCCTCACCCGGAGATGCAGCTTGGCATGAGGTTGGAGATCGATCTGTGTCTTTCTTCACCTCCTCCTTGCCGTGTGGAGCCTTCAGCTTCAGCCGGACATCCGTTTCTGATATGCCTCCGGTTTCCATGTTGGATCCCCCCTTCACCTTCTGCTCCATTGCGCTCCCTGTGGGTCTCAGACCATCAGCTATCCTGGGGTTCCTGTTGAGACTCACGCCGTCCCTCCGCTCTTCTTCCATGTTGTCGGCATGCAGATTGGGGGGAGGAGCGGGACCAGCTGGGAGAACATCAGCGGAGATCTGGCTTCCTGGGAGTGGAAGCCTTTCCTGGGGTGCCGTGACTGGAGTGCTAGGCGTAGGCTGTGCAGAAGGGGTCGATGGTGTAGGGGAGCAGGTCGGTGGTCGGCGAAGAGTCAGACCACTAGTGAGACGTAGTTTCTTCAGCTGCTTCTCCCACATTGCGTCTCTCCGCAGAAAACAGTCAACGACTGCCCTCTCCAGCTTTCCCAGGGCCTCCTGAACATAGTTCTCCAACCCTGCTAAGCTAGCGTCCACAGATTGCCGAAAACTAATTTCCCTGTTAATATTACTGTCAGTGGCTTCTTTAAAAGCAATCTCTAAGGTGTTAACATTCTTAGAAAAAGTCACTAAATCCGCTTTACAGCTATTAACTTCCTCCTGCAAAGTCTGTACCACAACCCTATCCGTCACACAATCCACACAATCATTAGAAATGTACATTGAACTTAAAGATGTTGTTGATGGGCCTACTGAAAAATCTACAGCATCCTTATTAGCCTGTACATATCCTAGGTTTCTCAAGTCAGCCATATTTACAACACCAGCATTAACGTTCATCCTACTCATTAGTTTCAAAACACCCTCGACACACAAAACAAGATCCCCGTACGGGCCACCAATATGTAACGCTCAGCCAAAATCTCTTTAACTAGAGTTACACTTAAGTAGGGCTCTTTATCCCTGTGCCTGAGTGCTTTAAATACCAGTGAGCAAGAAGGACACCAACAAAACCAAATTATCCAAACCAAATGTGTATTATACAAAAAAGAAAACAAAACAGTGCACCAACCAAGAAAACTAATAAAATAAATATATATACAAAATATATACAATAAAAAAACGGAGTCTAAGTGAATGTAGAAAATGTCCAAAGTCCAGGTTATTGTAAGTTTGTATGAAGGAGATGGATCGGTCTCACCGGAAAGGATGGAAAACAAAAGGGAGGCCGAGGATGGAGGGTGAGAACCGTAATGGAGCAGTGTAGACGGCAACAATCCAAAACGAGTGGAAATCCCGCAAAGCACAGTCTCCTTTCGTCTCCGAAAAACCTCCAAGATAATCCATATACACAGCGCGCTGTAACTCCTTACTCCCTCCTCGAGTGCTTTGCCGGGCCGGCTTTTGTTTCCGGGTCATGTGACCACGTGCGTCGTCATGTGACCACGTGCGTCACCTTCTTCCCGTTCCGACCGGCAACGTAGTCTCGCGAGAGTAGGATCAGGAACCAATACATTTAAAATACATAGGGACAATAAACCCTTCAGGACATAATTTAACAAGTGCTGCAGCTTTCTCATTATTTAGCCGTCTTATTTACACAAGCTAAAATTGCCCCCTATGTGGCTGCGCTACAAGTTATTCGAGACTCAGATAGACTTGTAGAAAGTTCCAGTACTGAACTATCGAATTGTCAAGTCCTCAGAGAAACAGCTGACAACACCAGTCGAGGCCAGAACCATCTTCTAAGTAGATAGAATCATCCCCAGACACCAGACGCATCCTAAAGAGACACACGGGGCATCCATGTGATGAGACCTCCAACCAGAAACCGGGCACCAGGATGGATCAGACAGGTCCGGAAGGCACAGGGAGTCTGGATCACTGGCAGCTCAGGAACCACATGTGTAGCTCGACAGAGAGAGAGAGAGAGAATGAGTGAAAGGGGGAGACAGGGGGAGAGAGGAAAGAGAAAGAGGGGGAGGAAGAGAAGAGGAGGAGAGATTGCAATTAGGTATGGTCACAGTCACAATGTCTAATGTGAATGTATATTTACTGTAGAGTGCAAGCAGGGACTCCGGCAGGACTAACTATGACAGCATAACTAAAAGGGAGAGCCAGAAGGAAACACAAACATGAGGGGGAACTGAGATGTAAAGCAAACAATCACCTCACCGTCAACAAACCTGAGTGATCAAATGAGACTGAGGAAGACAGCATCTAAACATACCAGTTCACCATAATACTCTACGTCCATGAGTCCCCCAGATCTGCTCCTTTACCTTATGGCAAATCTATTTATAAAAATGCTTGGCTAAATAAATAGGTTTTGAGCCTAGACTTAAACACTGAGACTGTGTCTGAGTCCCGAACACTATTTGGAAGACTATTCCATAATTTTGGGGCTTTGTAAGAAAAAGCTCTGCCCCCAGCTGTAGTTTTCATAATACGCGGTACTGATAAGCAGCCTGCATCCTTTGACCGAAGTAGGCGTGGCGGATCGTAAGACACTAGCAGTTCGCTCAGATACTGCGGGGCGAGACCATTTAATGCCTTATATGTCAAGAGTAGTATTTTAAAATCAATGCGAAATTTCACAGGGAGCCAATGCAGTGAAGATAGGATAGAGGTGATGTGCTCATATCTTCTGGTTCTAGTGAGGACTCTCGCTGCTGCATTCTGGACTAGCTGAAGCTTGTTTATGCACCTAACTGAACAACCAGACAGTAAGGCATTACAATAGTCCAACCTAGAAGTGATAAAAGCATGAACTAGTTTTTCTGCATCGTTTAGCGACAATATATTTCTTATTTTGGCGATATCTCTGAGGTGAAAGAATGCTATCCTGGTGATATTATCTACATGAGCTTCAAATGAAAGGCTGGAATCTATAATCACGCCGAGGTCTTTTACTGTTGCACTTGACGGAACAGAAAGGCCATCTAAAGTTACGGTGTGATCTAAGATTTTACTTCTAGCTGTATGCGGTCCTATGACTAGAACTTCTGTCTTATCCGGATTAAGCAGAAGGAAGTTAATTAGCATCCAATTTCTTATGTCCTGCACACATTGCTCAACTTTAGTAAGATGGTTTTTCTCATCAGGTTTTGTTGAGACGTATAGCTGTGTGTCGTCAGCATAACAATGAAAACTAATACCATGCTTACGGATTATGTTGCCCAGAGGAAGCATGTAAAGGGAAAAAAGCAGTGGGCCTAAAACTGAACCCTGCGGAACGCCAAACTCCACTAGAGAACATGCAGAATAATCACCATTTAAGTCTACATACTGATAACGATCAGTCAAATAGGATCTGAGCCAGGAGAGGGCTGTACCCTTAATTCCTACTACATTTTCTAATCTGTGAAGAAGAATAGCATGATCAATAGTGTCAAAAGCTGCACTGAGGTCGAGTAATACAAGCATAGTTACACAACCCTGATCAGAGGCCAATAGGAGGTCATTTACTACTTTAACAAGTGCTGTTTCTGTGCTGTGATGAGGCCTAAATCCTGACTGATACAGTTCATGTATGCCATTTCTATGTAGATATGAGCATAGCTGCTCCGCTACTATCTTTTCCAGAATCTTAGAGATAAAGGGGAGGTTTGATATTGGCCTGTAATTGGACAGCTGACAGGGGTCGAGGTCAGGTTTCTTAATTATTGGTTTAATAACTGCTACTTTAAAAGATTTTGGAACATAACCAATGCTGAGTGAGGAATTAATTATTCTCAACAGCGGTTCTGTTATTACTGGTACTATCTGTTTAAGAAAATGTGTCGGTATAGGATCTAATATACAGGTTGATGAATTTGCAGAAGAGATGAGTGAAATTAGTTCATTCTCTTCAAGAGGAGTAAAGTATTCTAGGTTTGAATCTGACATGGCTAGGTTAACATCTGTATCAATTACATTGTTTGGTTTCAAAGCCTCAATTTTATGCCTGATATTTACAATTTTATTATTAAAAAAGTTCATGAAGTCCTCACTATTGCATGATGTTGTTGTGGAGATTTCTGTAGTGGTCTTATTTCTGGTTAATTTGGCTGCGCTATTAAATAAAAATCTAGGATTATTTTAATTTTCTTCTATAAGAGTGGAGAGATACGTTGATCTAGCTACACTAAGAGCTTTCCTATAGTTCAGGATGCTCTCTTTCCATGCTATTTGAAATACCAACAATTTAGTTTGACGCCATTTACGCTCTAATTACCGAGCAGTCTGTTTTAAAGTGCGCGTGTGATCGTTATACCAGGGAGCGAGTTTCTTATCTCTAATAATTTTTCTTTTAGCTGGAGCTACATTACCTACATTACCTTACATTATCTAAGGTACAACGAAGTGTCGACTCTAAATATTCAGTCGCCTGATCGAGTTCTGTGGGGTCAGACGGTGGCCTAATCGAAGTTGGTAACTCTGGGAGATTACTGATAAAACTCTGTGTGGTAGTTGATGTGAATGTACGTTTAATACGGTAGCGCGGTGCTGTGCGTACATTATCACTGTGACACACTTGAATGGAGACAAGATAGTGATCTGAGATAATTTCAGACAGTGGAATTGTAAATACATTTCTTATAATTAATCCGAAGAATATTACTAAATCTAAAGTGTGACCTGCTTTATGAGTGGGTCCTACTACACACTGATTTACGCCTACGGAGTCCAGTATGGATATAAATGCTGTTCTCAGAGGGTCTTCTGGATTCTCAAAATGAATGTTAAAATCTCCAGCAATTAACACTTTGTCTACAGAAACGACTAGATTTGAGATGAAATCTGCAAATTCACTAAGAAATTCAGAATACGGCCCTGGAGGTCTGTAAATTATAATTAGTGGAATCGACTGAGCTGATTTAATATACTTAAATAGACTTATGTTACTATAGAGAATTTCAAATGAGTTAAATTTGTGTCCGTGTTTTTGTACGATAGACAGATTATCATTATGAATAACTGCGATGCCTCCTTCTCTACCAGTTAACCGATTCTGGTGTATGTAACTGTATCCAGGAGGACTAGCTTCATTTAGAGCTACATACTCGTCCTGTTTAACCCATGTTTCAGTTAAACAGAGTATATCAAACGCCTGATCTGTGATAATTTCATTAACAATAACTGCTTTTGATGTGAGAGATCTAATATTTAACAATCCTAGCTTCAGATCAGAGGTGCCGGCTGCGCATTCAGTATGATCGGAGTTTGTGGACTTTATGTTAATTAGATTATTGAAAAAGACTTTCTGAGTCTTTCTACATTTTTGCTTAGATCGGGGAACAGACACAGTCTCAATATGGTGAACCCTGAGTGACGACTCTATGCAGCTAGCAGACGGTTGGTTTAGCCTGTCTGTCTGCTCCCTGGCCTGGGCTCTGGATTGTCACCGATTAACTAGACCTCTACTGAGACTATGAGCTATACTACAGGAAATGAGAGCAGCACCTTCCCGAGTGGGATGGACACCGTCCCGCCCTAACAGGCCAGCTTTGCCCTCAAAGGTCTTCCAATTATCTATGTAGCCCACATTATTTTTGGAGCACCACCTGGACATCCAGCGGTTCAGCGACCATAACCTGCTGTAAGCTATGTCGCCACGTCTCATTGGGATGGGACCAGAGCATATTATTTCATCGGACATCGCCTTCGCTAATTTAAACACCTCTGTAAAGTTACTCTTACTAACCTCTGACTGATGAAGGCGTATATCGTTAGCTCCAGCATGTACCACTATCTTAGAGAACCTGTGCTGTCCTAGAGCCCTAAGATTACCTGCTATGTCCGGTGCTCTGGCTCCCGGGATACACCTAACCACTGCCGCTGGCGCCCCTAAAGGTCTAGCTAATGTCACGTGTCTCAGTATAGAGTCTCCTATAACCAGAGCTCTTTCAGGTTTCTCAGCGGGTGCAGCACTGAGGAGAGCAAACCTGTTGGACACGTGAAGCGCAGAGGAGGTGTGCTCCGGTGGGCTAGCCTTAGCGTTAGCTTTGGCTGAACGAGTATGCCGCCGAGTCGTCACCCACTCGCCCCGCTGTGAGGGCTCTAATGCCGGAGTCGGGGGCTGATTATCTCCGCCTGTGGCACCCAGACTGTCCGCTATGGGAATAACGCTGCTCTCACGCTGTCTAACCCTCTCTAAAGTCTGGATGCGCTCCTCTAACGCTGATATCTTCTCCGTCAGAGTGCTCACTAACACACACCTATCAACAAGCTGAACGGTAGACATTATAACGTACCTCTGTGTCGGAGTTTTAGTTGTTTGGAGATGAATTCCGTTTGTTGTTCTTAGACGAGGAAACTCGCGCGTTGCGAAACTTTCGCGGCAACGATACGAAAACAGGAAGCTACGTCACCAACAGCGAACTGGAACAGTGAACCAACAGCCAAAAAAAAAAAAAAAACCGGGTGCGCGCGTTCAGATCATGCAGGGGGGGTTGCACGCGTTCAGATCTTGCGACTTAGGTTGCAGCCTGTGAAATCTAATACCGTATTGTGTAGTGTCCCTTTTTAGGCGGATTTTTCCGCTACCGCAGATCATTTTATCAACTTGTTATAAATTAATTTTGTGAGTATATTAAGATGTGCTTTCTCGACATTTCAAAATTTTTATTTTGAGGGGGCAAGACAATTATTTGAGGGGACACTGCCACCCCCCATAGAACCAACCCTGCTCACTAATCACATGGAGAACATGCGAACTCCATGTACACAGAACCATGGTACTGTAGGAATCGTATCTAGATCCTGGAGGTGCGAGGCCACAGTGCTAACTGGTCTAGCAACAAATTATTTCTTTAAAATAAAGGACACATACTGTATGTAGCATAATTGTGTAACTTTAATTATACAAATGATGGCATAGAAATATATTTATGGAAAAAAACATGTGGCTTTAACATGCGTGCCGGTTGAACGAATCATACGTGGACAGAGTACATGCAGTTGTTCACAACTGGAGTTATAAATCCATCTTCATTGGCCACTTGTGATGGGATTTCATACATCATTTCCAGAGGAGAAAGGCTGTTAATTTTAGGCAGAACTGTCGTATAAATCATATCGCATTTATCCACATGCATGGTATCAAAAGTTTTAATTGCATGGTCTTCTAATGGTACTGAGAAACGAGACAACGAATGATGCTAGGTAAAGCTAACTTCCATTAGCCTAACCCTAGTAGCATAAAGCTCAACCATTGAGCCTGATTTCCAAATAGTCTCTCAGTGGTTATATATTTTCCAGCAAGAGTAATGATGGAGTCGGACAGGAAGTCCATTACTGCTCTGTCCGGAGCACATCAAGACACATTAGCATTCATACCACGAATGTTCATATGGGTCTCACAGAACCTATGAATTCATCACTCCTTATCATTTCCATCATCACAGTACAATCAGGGATAACTTGCAGAATCTTAACTTAAGATTTCAGAAAGTATGAAGCAAATATTCAGTCTCGTATAACGAATAATAAATTGATATTAAATATATATAAATTGAGGGGCCTTATTTATGGTCATACTATGCAGTATCACCCAATGGAGAATTGCTTCCCTTTTAAGTTTTGGAAAGGAGCTTTTTTCTTTCCACTGTCACCTCCAGCTTGCTCATTAGGAACAAACTAATAAATCTACACTACCGTTCAAAAGTTTTAGAACACTTTCTAACTCCATGATGGTTCCTGATTTTTATTTCCTTCTACATTGTAAAGTTTTGCTGAAGGCGTCCAAAAACTGCATGAATCTCCTTTGAACAGTTGATATTGAGATGTTTCTGCTACTTCTGCTCTGTAAAGACTTCATAACGCCTCTAATCTGAGATGCTGTTAATTGGTAATTTTTCAGGCTGATAACTCTAAATGAACTTCTCGTCTGCAGCAGAGGTAGGTTTTGGTCTCGTCCTCCTGGGACGGCCTTCATCAGAGACAGTTTCATTATGGTGCTTGACGGATTTTGCAAATGCACTTGACAATACTGTTCTTGCACGAACTATTACAGAAAGGCCGACCTCTGTGTCTTAAAATAACAACTAACTGGTGTTTTTGTTGTTGTTACGTAATTACCTAATTCCATATGTGTTATTTTATAGTTTTGAAATCCCCAGTGTTGTTGTAGAATGTAGAAAATAAATCACTAAACAAAAAAAGAAATTTGCAAGTGTTCTTATGTTCCAATTTTCTCCCCAATTTAGTCGTGGCCAATTCCTCCCCGTCACTAGGGGGCTCCCACATTAAGGCTACCACTACCACTCAGCCGGGAGGGCGAAGACTATCACGTGTTTCCTCCGAACCGTGTTGCCAGCCAACCGCATCTTTTCGAACTGCTTGCTCACGCAACATTAGGGGCAGAATAACACACTCGGAGGACAGCGCTAGCCGCTCCTTCCGCGTGCGCGAGCTCACAGACGCCCCTGATTGGCTGTAGAGCTGTGATTAATGTGGGAGCGCAAGTACCTCTCATCCCTCCCCCCTGAGAGAGCTCGGCCAATCAGCTCTATTTATGCCTCCGGCTGTGAGAGGAAAACAGCATCACCCGGGGTTCGAACCAGCGATGATAGGGCGAGCGTTTTACCACTGCGCTACTCGGATGCGCAAATGTGATTTTTGACATACAGATTGGAATCACCCCCGCGACCCTGAACACAGGATTAAGCGGTATAGAAAATGAATGAATGAATGAAAGATTGGAATCAGATAGCTTTCACATATTCTGCACAGTAATTTAACAAATTTGATCTGAAACACACCCAGAAGTGGTTCGAGATCAGATTCAAGTGACATTTCTGAAGCTGTATCGCAGGCTACCCACTCAAATCGGATTTCAAACTACCAAGTGCCCATGATCACATGGAATGGTTCATGGATCCATGGTAAAAACTTATTACTATGCTTAAGGAGGTTACAGAGGAACTTTTGAGGCTGTCATTTTTGCACAGTTCTCTAGATTTAGGAACATTCATGACTTATGTGAATCATAAGTAAATATATATTAGAACACCTTTCACAAGAAGTGATAATTTTGTCTCCGCTATAAGAGGAGCTGGTGTAAATGTATAACCATGTCATAAAGTGCCTCAGAGTAACTCATTAATTCAACTTTAAAACAACTAATAGTTCCTACTAAAAGTAGGAAAATTAGACAAGGATGTTAGTGATGAGAAACAGAAAAAAAATGTGCAAGAGAGAAATAAACAGTAAGGCAGTGCAGTGTATTCAGGAGACTAAGGATAGTTAGATGGAAGTAAAGCTTTTTTTCTGTCAGAATATGCAAATATCACCCACATTTACTGCATTTCACAATTGTGAATTTATGTCTTGACATTGCAAGCTTAAGCTCATGAGTGTGAATTACTGTGACTTTTAATTCTAAGTCAATTGTCTATACCTAAGCAAATGACATTTACACCACTGAATGTCACAAATGAGAGAAATAAACTTGTAATTATGAATTTAAAAACAAATGATTGATATTAAATCACAATTACGAGACTGAAAAAAGGATGCTATGTACAGTACTTACAGTTCTGGGATTAAAAAGAGAACAGATTCTTATGTAGCTTTTACACATTGCTATTATGCCTATTTTACTAAAAATAGATTACTGTTATAATGTACTTAATGCTATTTAATTAGTTTAACCTAAACTTATAAACGCATTATTGATCCTTATTGCATATACAGTAGCATTAAGAGTTCCTTTGACTGTAAGTAAGGGGCGGAGTGAAAACAACCCCACACCAGTTCCAACATGACTCTGCACCAGTGCACAAAGCAAGGTCCATAAAGACATGGATGAGTGAGTTTGGAGTGGAAGTCCTGACCTCAACCTGATAGAACACCTTTGGGATGAATGAGAGCAGAGACTGTGAGCCAGACCTTCTCGTCCAACAACAGTGTCTGACCTCATAAAAGCGCTTCTGGAAGAATGATCAAAAATTCCTATGAACACACTCCTAATCCTTGTGGACAGCCATCGGAGAAGAGTTGAAGGTGTTATAGCTGTAAAGGTTAATAAACCGTATGGATTAGGAACTGGATGTTACTCAAGTTCATATGCATGTGAAGGCAATCGAATACGTTTGGCAATATAGTGTGTAAAGTGAAATATGGAGGTTTCTTGTGTGTGTGTGTGTGTGTGTGTGTGTGTGTGTGTGTGTGTGTGTGTGTGTGTGTGTGTGTGTGAGTGTGCGCGTGTGTGTGCATATACTGTATATAGTGGCTTGCAAAAGTATTCAGCCCCCTTGAACTTTTTGTCACATTACTCCACATTTTGTCACATTACAGCCACAAACATGAATAAATTTTATTGGAATTCCAGGTGAAAGACCAATTCAAAGTGGTGTACACGTGAGAAGTGGAACGAAAATCATACATGATTCCAAACATTTTTTTACAAATAAATAACTGCAAAGTGGGGTGTGCGTAATTATTCAGCCCCCTTTGGTCTGAGTGCAGTCAGTTGCCCATAGACATTGCCTGATGAGTGCTAATGACTAAATAGAGTGCACCTGTGTGTAATCTAATGTCAGTACAAATACAGCTGCTCTGTGACGGCCTCAGAGGTTGTCTAAGAGAATATTGGGAGCAACAACACCATGAAGTCCAAAGAACACACCAGACAGGTCAGGGATAAAGTTATTGAGAAATTTAAAGCAGGCTTAGGCTACAAAAAGATTTCCAAAGCCTTGAACATCCCACGGAGCCACTGTTCAAGCGATCATTCAGAAATGGAAGGAGTACGGCACAACAGTAAACCTACCAAGACAAGGCCGTCCACCTAAACTCACAGGCCGAACAAGGAGAGCGCTGATCAGAAATGCAGCCAAGAGGCCCATGGTGACTCTGGACGAGCTGCAGAGATCTACAGCTCAGGTGGGGGAATCTGTCCATAGGACAACTATTAGTCGTGCACTGCACAAAGTTGGCCTTTATGGAAGAGTGGCAAGAAGAAAGCCATTGTTAACAGAAAACCATAAGAAGTCCCGTTTGCACAGCAAACATGTGGAAGAAGGTGCTCTGGTCAGATGAGACCAAAATGGAACTTTTTGGCCAAAACGCAAAAAGCTATGTGTGGCGGAAAACTAACACTGCACATCACTCTGAACACACCATCGCCACTGAATATTTTTGCAAGCCATTATATATATATATACAGTGGTGTGAAAAACTATTTGCCCCCCTCCTGATTTCTTATTCTTTTGCATGTTTGTCACACAAAATGTTTCTGATCATCAAACACATTTAACTATTAGTCAAAGATAACACAAGTAAACACAAAATGTAGTTTCTAAATGAGGGGTTTTATTATTTAGGGAGAAAAAAATCCAAACCTACATGGCCCTGTGTGAAAAAGTAATTGCCCCCTGAACCTAATAACTGGTTGGGCCACCCTTAGCAGCAATAACTGCAATCAAGCGTTTGCGATAACTTGCAGCGAGTCTTTTACAGCGCTCTGGAGGAATTTTGGCCCACTCATCTTTGCAGAATTATTGTAATTCAGCTTTATTTGAGGGTTTTCTAGCATGAACCACCTTTTTAAGGTCATGCCACAACATCTCAATAGGATTCAGGTCAGGACTTTGACTAGGCCACTCCAAAGTCTTCATTTTGTTTTTCTTCAGCCATTCAGAGGTGGATTTGCTGGTGTGTTTTGGGTCATTGTCCTGCTGCAGCACCCAAGATCGCTTCAGCTTGAGTTGACGAACAGATGGCAGGACATTCTCCTTCAGGATTTTTTGGTAGACAGTAGAATTCATGGTTCCATCTATCACAGCAAGCCTTCCAGGTCCTGAAGCAGCAAAACAACCCCAGACCATCACACTACCACCACCATATTTTACTGTTGGTATGATGTTCTTTTCCTGAAATGCTGTGTTACTTTTACGCCAGATGTAATGGGACACGCACCTTCCAAAAAGTTCAACTTTTGTCTCGTCGGTCCACAAGGTATTTTCACAAAAGTCTTGGCAATCATTGAGATGTTTTTTAGCAAAATTGAGACGAGCCTTAATGTTCTTTTTGCTTAAAAGTGGTTTGCGCCTTGGAAATCTGCCATGCAGGCCGTTTTTGCCCAGTCTCTTTCTTATGGTGGAGTCGTGAACACTGACCTTAATTGAGGCAAGTGAGGCCTGCAGTTCTTTAGATGTTGTCCTGGGGTCTTTTGTGGCCTCTCGGATGAGTTGTCTCTGCGCTCTTGGGGTAATTTTGGTCGGCCGGCCACTCCTGGGAAGGTTCACCACTGCTCCATGTTTTTGCCATTTGTGGAAAATGGCTCTCACTGTGGTTCACTGGAGTCCCAAAGCTTTAGAAATGGCTTTATAACCTTTACCAGACTGATAGATCTCAATTACTTTTGTTCCCATTTGTTCCTGAATTTCTTTGGATCTTGGCATGATGTTTAGCTTTTGAGGTGCTTTTGGTCTACTTCTCTGTGTCAGGTAGCTCCTATTTAAGTGATTTCTTGATTGAAACAGGTGTGGCAGTAATCAGGCCTGGGGGTGACTACAGAAATTGAACACAGGTGTGATAAACCACAGTTAAGTTATTTTTTAACAAGGGGGGCAATCACTTTTTCACACAGGGCCATATAGATTTGGAGTTTTTTTTCTCCCTTAATAACGTAAACCTTCATTTAAAAACTGCATTTTGTGTTCAATTATGTTATCTTTGACTAATAGTTAACGGTTTTTGATGAGCAGAAACATTTAAGTGTGACAAACATGCAAAAGAATAAGAAATCAGGAAGGGGGCAAATAGTTTTTCACACCACTGTATATATATATATATATATATATATATATATATATATATATATAATGGAAATTCATACCTTCATTTAAATATGTTGATTTTTAAAAGTGCAGTTGTGTGTGATGTTATTTAATTAATTCAAATTCATTCATTAAACGTAACATTGTGCATTTTATTAATTAATTTATTCTTAGTTGACAATGTTTACATTTGTGAATTTACTTAATGTGTTATCATCATTCTTCTTCTTCTTCTTATTATTATTATTATTATTATTATTATTGTATTTGGACATTACTCACACTCCAAAACATACAGAACTGGATGTCATTATTGTCTGGTTCTAACCATGTTACATGGATAGATTTTTTTATTACAAAAACATTTCATTACAAATGTGGGAGTGTTGTACCGCGCAAACTAAACTTTTAGGGTGAGTGTGAACTGCCTATGCACTTATGCCTTCGTCTGGAAGTAGCTAAAACCGCCCAATAACTCAAACTACTCAAACTCCTGAACTCAAAACGACTGTGTTGCTGAACAGAATCATGTGTTTCAGCAAAAACAGTAAGAGCCTTACTGTAAGATTACAAAAGCAAGAATTAATAGTGTTATAATTTCTAATAACACTTGGTATAAAAAGAAAAATCCTAAGCAAATATGGATTCTACACTACGCTAATATTGCAAACTACAGTATGTAGTCAGAGCTCTAGGAGAAATTACTGTACTGCAGAGATTAATGTGTTTCAGCGGCAACAATTCTTTTAACACTAACTGATACAGTAAGTATCTAAAAAAGGATGTCAGAAGATGTACTTTGTGGTCATGGAAAAGATATTACTATGTTTTAAACGAGTCCGATTATTGGGCTGCATCAAGTTAAGGAAACCACTAAGGGGATTATAGAAATCACTGGAATTAGAGAAAGAACTCTAATTACATACATTACAATTATAATACAACTGCATTATATTATTAAAACCTGAAGATTTGAAGGGGACGAACAGCAGCAACGAGGGGCCACGCAAGGCCGACGAGCTGGGTATATATATATATATATATATATATATATATATATATATATATATATATATATATATATATATAGACGAGGTACACCCTGGACGGGGTCACACTCATTCACGCATCGCTGAAAATTTGGGACCGCCAATTAACCTAATCTGCATGTCTTTGGATTGTGGGAGGAAACTGGAGTACCCAAAGGAAACCCACCATGTACAGGAAGATTAGCTAGTGTTAGCTAGTCAGCTAATAGGTGTCTTTAGTTAGCTAATTAGTTTTGTTAATTTATATTGTTAAATTTATGTTGTATGTACAGTATGTAGCACCTACAGTAGGTCCTGGAGGAATGTTGTTTCATTTCATGGTGTACAAAACTGTATAGGGTTGAAATGGCAAACGCCTACTTGAATTGATAAAATCAATGCACACAGACTCCGAAGCGAGAATCGAACCTGGACCCTGGAGGTGCAAGGCAACAGTGCTAACCAATAAATCACCATGCCGCCACTGTTTGTTTAATTTGTCTGAAATACAGTCCTCATATAGAAGTAAAATGGAATGCTGTTATTGATAAATAATCAACAACCAGCATACTTTATGTGATGTTGCTTAATGTGACATTTATTCACTCTTCCAGGAACAAGATGTTTGTTCTACTCACCACAACAATTGGCAAATACAGTAGCTTAGTGTTCAACTTGTTTATAATAACATTTAACGTTGCAGAAAGTTTGTGAAACAAGTTCTTGTTCCTGTTCCCCACAATTACGTCATAACAGCTATACAGAATTGTTCCTATACCAGCATCTCTCTTTTTCCTCTTTCTTGTCAAAAACACAAGTTGTTGTTATACTGAGACACTACAAGGTTCCTTAGACCTTCCCATGTCAAAACACTGAGACTGAGATGTTAGTGCTTCTAAATGTTAGTGCTGACATTGGAGACTCCTTCCAAAAATACTAAATAAACGTCATCTCATAGGAAACCTCATTATAAAAGTGATATGGTTTTAAAGAATGGATATCAATATATTTTATTTTATTATCTTTTCCGCTATAGGAACCAACAGACTGTGACCAGGTCTAGTGCATAAAAGAGAACCGTTAATGAAAAACTTTTCTAGGTTTGCAATGTGAAAAAATGTGTGCACATCTGGACAGTAGGAGGGAACCCACCAAGCACACAAAGAGCATGAATACTCAGACTTTAAGTGATGATTTCATCTCCCAACCAAGTAATTATGAGGCTAACCTCTAAGCCACCATTCTGGCACAAAATTAATCAAGAGGTGAAAGTTATAATGACACATTAGGCAGAAAGCCAATAGCAGGGAAGCTATAGAGACAAGACATGAACAACAATAATCTGCACATGGCAATATAAACACAAAGCATCTCTTGTACCATCTAAAATTACAACAATGTTTTGTTTAGAGAGCAGAATATTGCTACAAATAGTGTATAGTTATTGCATAGTTGCAGTTGTAGTGATCAAATGGCACTCAGATGAAGCTTTGCCAGGAGCAAGTTGCAGTATTCCAATCTCACAATGACAACAGATTAAATGATCATCATTTCTAGGCCTGTGTGCATAGAAATTAATGAATGCTTTTGATGTTGTAAAGTAAAAACCAACATGAACAAGTCAGATTAGCAGTGTGAGAGGAGAAGCACACAGGAGATTAACCACAGTCACCCCAAGGTAGTGTGCAGTGACCGAATGTGAGATCATCGAGTTGTCCAGGGGAGATCACAAAATCCTGAGAGGATGATGAATCACCTGGGATAAAAGCAGTCTGTTCCAGCTGATGAGATGTCTGCCAGACATGCTGAGTTCTAAGAATCTAACCTCACTTGCTCAAGCATAGAGAAAGAACAGAAGAAGAACAAGTACTGAGCCTTGTGGGATACCAGTGAAGAGTCTGCATGGAGTAGATGTGGATCACCTCCACGTGACCTCATTTGACCGACCTTCCATGCAGTGTCATGTCTTCTAAGGCTCATGAGGATGAACAAGAAAGTCTTGGGGTTGACTGTGTCAAATTCTGCTGAAAGGTCAATGAGGACAAGGACTGACTTAGCAGCATGGAGATACTCCATGACTTCCAAAAGACCAGACTTTGGATCTTGGAGACTTTAGGATCTTGGAGGATGCCACATGAGAGATAGAGTGACAGTGTATTTGAGGATTATAAAGGACAGGTAGAAGGGATACGTTACAGTAGATCCAAATGTCTGTGGGATCTAGATTGGGTTTCTTCAGGTTGGGAACAACCCTTGCTCTCTTAAATGCAGTTGGTACATAACCAGATGTTATGGAGCTATTGATGATGAAGCAGATGATGGTCTGGAGCATTGTGGAATGGGTGGGATCCAATGGGCAAGTGGTAATTATGACAGGATCGCAGGTAACATTACTTAAAAGATCTATTTTGTTTCTTGTGAAAGAAAAGTTGAATCTTTTTTACAGTTGGGAATGGGTTGCCAGGTTTAAGCAAAATGTGTACTAATTATCTCAAAAACTGCACAAAAAGACTTAAAACCAGCTCACAATATCTGGTCAGTGGACAAGAAAGATGAAGATGAGAATGTAACCATCACACAAAAGCGTTTGTGTATTAAACAACTGTACACTACTGTACTGATGGCCAGCTTTATCTGTGGTCTATGCAGATGAGATTGAGAGGAAGGTGGAGGGATCAGAGGCTGTATTTAAAGCTGACAGGTTAAAGCAGAGAAGCACAGTGTTACTCCCAGAAGCAGCTGCACTCGGTGCAAGCTTCTCGTGTCGGGCCGTGACGGCTAAACTGCCATTACAATAAACCTCCCGGAGGAGTCACTTAGCACGCCATCTGAGCTTCATCATTAAAGATAAGGTGCCGTCTGGGATGCCAATGAGCCATGGAGTGTGGATAGAGCGCCATCTGTAGATGAGAGTTAACACAGTTGTAATATTTTATTATTATTTTTTTAATAAAATGCTCTTTGACGTACAGAACTTTTTGAAGAAAAGAAATAAAGAAAAGAAAATGTGACGCCTTTTTCCCTACAGTACCGATTAATCACTGTAGTTAACACATTTAATGAATGTATACAACATTATCATAATATTATTTAAATATGAAATGGACTTATTTGTCTCTTGCACTTCATACTAACCCTGTGTGAAAGTAATATAATTAACACAAATGTTAATCCGCAAATGTATCCAATGCAAGGAACCTTATAAGACAGTTCTCGTTTTACTGCAAATCAAATCAGACGTTTAAAGGGCATGCTGTTCTGGGAAAATAATGAATGTCAGGGTGGTGTGATGTGAGCTAACACAAAGTGGAGATGAATATTTCCCAATAGTAGCATGCCTTGAAGTGATGTATTCCTCTTTCACCACAGCAACAACATTTGTATTTATTGAAGAATGTCATGCTTTTCTGCTCACCACATTTGTAAAGAGCTGTTTTGGAGTTACTCTAGCTCAAACCTCTTTCGATATTCTCCTTTGATTTTGCTCATCAGTCGCACTGGATGTTTTGTTGTTACTTTTGTGCACAGTTCTGAGCGAACTCAAGAGGCCGTTTTGTGTCATAATCCTATAGAAGATTTCTGGAATATTCAAAACCAGCCTGTCTAACACTAACACTCATGTCACAGCCAAAGTCCTATTCAAAGCCAAGGCTCTTGATCTATAGTATATGTTCATAATTTTATGGATTGCATATGCAAGGGTGGAAATATGCATTTAATCACGTTATTGATTTAAGGGAACACCATGTTATACACATCCATATACACATTTTGCTCTTGGGAAACCGGCATTAATATAAAACTTCAAAGTTTTATTTATAAACAAAGGCATTATAGATTAATGGTGTGCTTTTCATTCATCAACTCACAATAGCACATGGTCTGATTTCTTCCCTGTGGAAAGCATCTCAGGACTGTTTATAGCAGGGCTTTGTTTGTGGAACAGGATATCCTGAATTTTAATAGCCAATAAAACATCCAGTACCAATAATGGCTCTGTTTTGATCAATGTGCATGAACAGTGGGCTTTTTGAGTAGAAATGATTATTATAAAGTGAACAATGTCCACATGAGCTAAAACATCAGAAACCATAGTATGTGATATACAGTAGTTATAATATATAACCATTTTACTATACAGTAGTCAGTCTAGTGCAGTGTAGATTTTGGGAAAAAAAATATTATAACATAAATATGTGCATTAACATGAGCTCATCTCATTTTCTTAAGAAAAGCCTTTGCAGAAAAAAAAAAGTGTCTGAATACCTGAGTAGCCTATTGAAAACAAAAGTAAGCGCCTTGTACTTGAGTATGTATCATGATTCATGGCACTCACCAACACACAAACACACACTCTCCCATGGCTCACTTCATCTCAATTAAGTCATTGTGCTCAACCACTTGTAACAGCTTTACCGGCATGGAGAAAAACACACACATATACACACTTGAACACCATTCAGTGTGGTGTTCAAGTGTGTGTGCGTGTGTGTGTGTGTGTGTGTGTGTGTGTGTGTGCCTTTTGTCCTATTAAAGGTGGGGTTAATAGACAGAAGCTCTCATG
The DNA here is from genome assembly GCA_030522415.1 of Channallabes apus. NCBI lineage: Eukaryota > Metazoa > Chordata > Actinopteri > Siluriformes > Clariidae > Channallabes > Channallabes apus. The sequence goes on along the minus strand of CM060109.1, from coordinate 10,664,590 downwards.
AAAAACTAATGAGAACTTAATAAAATGAGGGTAATGAGGTTAATACTGTAGATTACTGATTAACAGAGAAAAAAAACATTAATTATTGTGAAATAACAATGAGCTTTTGGTACAGTAATTGAAACCATTTCTAAATCTTATTTACCAAAATAAGACACTCATCCAGTTTTTACACATGAAGCCCATTAAATAACAAATTGTACGTACGGTTAGGACTTTCAGCTTGGAAATGTTGGCTCAAAAATTTCACCAAAGTAAATTTAGTTAAAGAGCATAAGGAGTTTAAATTTCCTCCAGGACTACAAATTTCAAAGACGTTATTTTAACCCAGATAAGAATTTAACCTGGAGAATTTTCAGTCAAGCAACAGACATTTTTAATGAATCAACTGTAGCCTTGACATTTGATCTGAGGAACGTCTCAGGAACAACTTAGGAACAAATCAGCTCAGATACTTTAGTTTAGAATTAGTTTAACATCAGTAAATCAAGCCCTAAAATCTTTAGCCCAAGAAGTTTACATGGAAAACTTCAGGCTAGAAACTTCAGCTTTGAAAGTTAATGTCATGACCTCTAGCCAAAAGAACTTACTGTATGAGGACTTGTTGTGTTTCCTTCCAACTTTTCCTGTGTAAGACCCTCAAATGAGGACCAGTGTGTATTACTCTTCTGCCAAAAGTCTTCTTGTTTGAAGCCATTGTTCAATTTCATAGCTATCAGGTGAGAATCAACAGAAACTCTAAGGAGAAGAAATTACAAAGGCATTAACACAGTACAACATTACAGTTTAGGTCTGATAAGGTTTATAACCACAGTCCTCAATCTATACATTTACGACCAGGAAACAAATTGTGGCTCAGGAACATAACAAACAGTGAAACATAAAACAGTGGCTTGAAAAGCTCAATAAGTCGCGTGCTGGCGGGTGTCGCAGATCGGCGGTTGTGACACACATTTTGAGCGACAAAAAATTAGACACGTTACAAGATCACCATAATTTTCAAATTTAGAATTACATTTATACTAAAATAAAATTCATTTTAATGAAATACTCATTATTTATGTTCCAAAGTCACAGGGAGCCGCAGTAGCGGGATAAAAAAGGCACATGCAAGTCCGGAGCTGGAGGTTGCCGACCCCTGGTCTACATTTACATATTTGGCAGACGCTCTTATCCAGAGCGACTTACATTTTTATCTCATTATACAGCTGAGCAGTTGAGGATTAAGGGACTTGCTCAAGGGCCCAACAGTGGCAACTTGGTGGTTGTGGGGTTTGAACCTGGGATCTTCTGAACCGTAGTCCACTGCCTTAACCACTGAGCTACCCCTGGCCTGGTTATATGGTCTAAGAGATTCATTCCAAAAATATTATCCCAAGACCTTTTAATCAGGTTAAGAACCAAGAAATAAAACCTGCACATTTTAGGCCAGGAACATTAACTCAAAGATTTTAGCCTGGTAACGTTACCTCAAGAACTTAAGTCTATCAACCTTATCTCCAGGAATTTCACCTCAATAACATCAGCATAATTCATCCCAAAAACTTGACCTCAGGAACATTAAGCCTTAATCTTCACATCAGTAATTTAAGCCCACAAACCTCAGTCCATGAAATGATATCCAGGAACTTTAACCCATTAAACTAAGTCTAGGAACATAAAGCCCAGCAACTGGGATGAAAACTATTGCCATGTCTCTGTTACTAACATCAGCAATTATACAGTACGTGACATTTATAACGGCACATTTTCAACACTGCAAATTATCTGACACTTGCCATGATTTAAAATCTGACTTTCAGACATGATAGATAATTTGCCTTGTTTTAAAAATTACTTACTTGTTTTTAATACTTGATTTTATATCATAATCTTAAACTGAGCATGAGTATATCATTTTGTCTTTATTAGTCCAGAAATCCTAAATTGGATAGAATAGCTCTTAAAATAAGCTAAATTAGTTATTTCACCAGACGTCTCACAAAATAAAACTTCTTTTAAGATTCTTTGACAAATTCAAAGATTTGTTTGCTCAGTTTGCTTGATTTAAAAATCTTATTTCAAGATTTCTTACCAAGTAAAATTTACTTGCTGCATGGACAGATAATTTCACTAGTTTTAGGTAATTTTTTTATCAAATGTAGTAATTGTTTCTTATTTTTAGACTAACAATTTTTGCAGTGAACAGAAACATCAATAGCAAAAAAACTTCATCAAAGTTTGCCCTGCTGTTTGTTACTATACAGAAGTTTATCTTTCTGGACCTTATCGTATTTGGCTCATGTGCTATCTTGAAGGCCAAATATAAACTTTTGCAGAACAGTCAGTCGGTTTGCCTGAGGTAACCAAATGCAACTGAAAAAATGACAGAAGTGAACACAGAACACAGGGAACAGTGCCTCGATGTGTCTAATATCTCTGCTAATTAGAGAAGAATGTGAGAAGTTTAACCGAGCTGTCAGTCATGCCTCTTTGGACACTGATACAAAATGATAATTGGAATAACAGTAAGTTTTGGAATCATTTTCTGTTCTGCTGCATTGGAACTGTGTTAGATCCAGATGTCTTGATGTACTCGAAGGCAGCTGGAAATATCTTTTTGAAACTTTACTGCCATCAGACTGTATACATTTACTTAATGAGAACCTTTAATACACACCTGATTTGTTGCTGGTTGGTGGACTGTTCTAGCTGTAATCTTTGACCAAAGTGACCATGGTTATATTTTGTACGATTGTCTAGCCACTACTGTTCAACATATTGTAGGTTGCAAACTAATTGCCTTTCCAAAGTGTCTGTGCATCAGTCTCCAAACAGTATGACACAGTAAGATGTCTGGAGCAGCGTATAGTCACTAGGCTAAAATATTTACAGAATCCAATAATTAAAAAGTTTTTAGGAGAGTTTAGTTTGAAGCAATACTGTATGGATTGTATTCAATTGCAATGACATAATACACACTCCATCCATCCATCCATTCATCCATCCATCCATCCATCCATCCATCCATCCAGGAACCGTTGTAGTCCAACTAGGGGCATGAAGGCCAATGGCGACCATTGTATTTATTCCCATTTTTGCGACCATGGTAGGGCCTTCAGTCAACTCTATATTGACAAAAGTTTGTGAACACCCTTCCGTCAGATCCATATGTTCTATTTGTACAGTGCATCCTATTCCAGATTTATTTCCTTTAATAAGCTCCATTCCTATGGGAAGGCTTTACACAAAATTTTTATCTATTGATATGGGGTTTTGTAAGCATTAGTGGGGTCAGGGTGAAGAGGTCTGGAGGGCATTCCTAAGGTGCTCAATAGGACTTAAACCAGGTTGTACAGGACAATCAAATCCGTCTTCTTCAAACATGCCATGCAGCTCATTTTGAGAACAGGTTCAGACATTTTATCAAATCAATGCAATCTGTAAAGTATTCAAAGACATTCTATGTGATTTTAAGTATGTGCTGCTTTGCGTAATACACTTCCACTGCCCCAATATATACCCTCACACACGCCCTATTCCAATATAACACTAAATAATATCTAGTTAGTTATGGAACCTTTCTTTATTCATTCACTCTGGTCAGGGTCAGCGGATCCAGACCCTATCTTAAGTCTAGCAGTTAGGTGGGAGTACAACTTGGAAGCGACACCCCTATAAATAATTCAAGCATTAAAAATCCTAAATTAAGCAGTGAACCAGTAAGAAACAGAAGCAGAAGACCAGCCCGATGATTAGTACACTGGTGTTGCTGAATGCTGAGTTGGTTGGAACAGACGAGAGGGGAAATGGTTGCTGCTGAGGTTGTTACATGAAAACATGTAAAAGTCCACACAGACAGTAACCCAAAGATCAGCCTGGCAGTTGGGACGTGATGATACCCAATGCACCACTGTGTGTCCACATCTTTCTTTGGAAGTTTATGGTGTCTTCCCATAAAAGTCATAGCTCGGTCACAGCCCTGTCCTATCCGTTTAACCTTAGATCCTTCTGCCGTTTATGTGAAAGTACAACTGCTGAGTTGTAACTGCTGACAAAAGGAATGGGGCAACTCAAAAGTGAAGCAATAATAGCAACTTCCATCAAGATGTACTGTAAGATAGTCTTTGCAGAACCTTGTGTCCAAGTCAGCAGTAATGACAGTGAAAGTATGAGAGGAAGAACAGTTGTCACATACTGAGTGTGTGGAAGTGAGTGGGTGGGGGAGTTTGATAAAGTGGCTTTCAAGAAGGAACAGAATGATTTGTACTTTTTTTCCTGACCTTTTAGCCAGTCAAGTCTCTTTAAGGCACTGTGTCTATGTGTGTATTGGTGGGTTTGAATAACTTATTCACAGTAGCAAGTGATAATTTGCTCGAGTAACTCATAAGCGCTAACTATCCAGCGTTTTCCTTTTTCGTTCTAAGAAAAAGTAGTAACATACAAAATATGAACTGTATAACTATAAGTTTTAACTGTATAACTAGAACTACAGTGGTGTGAAAAACTATTTGCCCCCCTCCTGATTTCTTATTCTTTTTCATGTTTGTCACACAAAATGTTTCTGATCATCAAACACATTTAACTATTAGTCAAAGATAACACAAGTAAACACAAAATGCAGTTTTTAAATGAGGGGTTTTATTATTTAGGGAGAAAAAAAATCCAAACCTACATGGCCCTGTGTGAAAAAGTAATTGCCCCCTGAACCTAATAACTGGTTGGGCCACCCTTAGCAGCAATAACTGCAATCAAGCGTTTGTGATAACTTGCAACGAGTCTTTTACAGCGCTCTGGAGGAATTTTGGCCCACTCATCTTTGCAGAATTGTTGTAATTCAGCTTTATTTGAGGGTTTTCTAGCATGAACCGCCTTTTAAGGTCATGCCACAACATCTCAATAGGATTCAGGTCAGGACTTTGACTAGGCCACACCAAAGTCTTCATTTTGTTTTTCTTCAGCCATTCAGAGGTGGATTTGCTGGTGTGTTTTGGGTCATTGTCCTGCTGCAGCACCCGAGATCGCTTCAGCTTGAGTTGACGAACAGATGGCCGGACATTCTCCTTCAGGATTTTTTGGTAGACAGTAGAATTCATGGTTCCATCTATCACAGCAAGCCTTCCAGGTCCTGAAGCAGCAAAACAACCCCAGACCATCACACTACCACCACCATATTTTACTGTTGGTATGATGTTCTTTTTCTGAAATGCTGTGTTACTTTTACGCCAGATGTAACGGGACACGCAAAAAGTTCAACTTTTGTCTCGTCGGTCCACAAGGTATTTTCCCAAAAGTCTTGGCAATCATTGAGATGTTTTTTAGCAAAATTGAGACGAGCCTTAATGTTCTTTTTGCTTAAAAGTGGTTTGCGCCTTGGAAATCTGCCATGCAGGCCATTTTTGCCCAGTCTCTTTCTTATGGTGGAGTCGTGAACACTGACTTTAATTGAGGCAAGTGAGGCCTGCAGTTCTTTAGATGTTGTCCTGGGGTCTTTTGTGGCCTCTCGGATGAGTCGTCTCTGCGCTCTTGGGGTAATTTTGGTCGGCCGGCCACTCCTGGGAAGGTTCACCACTGTTCCATGTTTTTGCCATTTGTGGATAATGGCTCTCACTGTGGTTCGCTGGAGTCCCAAAGCTTTAGAAATGGCTTCATAACCTTTACCAGACTGATAGATCTCAATTACTTTTGTTCTCATTTGTTCCTGAATTTCTTTGGATCTTGGCATGATGTCTGGCTTTTGAGGTGCTTTTGGTCTACTTCTCTGTGTCAGGTAGCTCCTATTTAAGTGATTTCTTGATTGAAACAGGTGTGGCAGTAATCAGGCCTGGGGGTGACTACAGAAATTGAACTCAGGTGTGATAAACCACAGTTAAGTTATTTTTTAACAAGGGGGGCAATCACTTTTTCACACAGGGCCATGTAGATTTGGAGTTTTTTTTCTCCCTTAATAACGTAAACCTTCATTTAAAAACTGCATTTTGTGTTCAATTATGTTATCTTTGACTAATAGTTAACGGTTTTTGATGAGCAGAAACATTTAAGTGTGACAAACATGCAAAAGAATAAGAAATCAGGAAGGGGGCAAATAGTTTTTCACACCACTGTATATAACAGTACTTTTGATGTTTATACATATCACTTAAAGTATGCTTAACCGGTATTCATGTTTGATTATGTGCTAGGCTTCGTACTAGCAGTGTTAATAAAGTGAGTTAACTGTACTAGCTACATACACTCCCCAGAGATTATTATTATTATTATTATTATTATTATTATTATTATTATTATTTTTGAGCGTGAATCCCAGGTGTGCACAAGTTACAGTATTAATGCGAGTAATAAGGCAGTGATTTATATATATAATATTTGACAATACCAAAGAATCTATTACAACATTAATATAATTTATACCCTAACAGTATTATTGTATACAGTACATGATGCTCTGTATTATCTATTGTTTAAAATTTTATTGTATTATGTAAAATATGAATGATTTGTATGACCATATTTGACTGTGGGCAATGCTGCCTCAAACAGTTAATGCTGTGGGTTACTGATCAGAAGGTTGGGGGTTCGAGGCCCAGCACTGCCAAGTTGCCACGGTTGTCCTTCACCCTATCTGATCCAGGGGTGCTGTAAGCTTCCTGACCCTGTGCTCTGTATCTATTGTAGAGCAGAAACACACACACTCATGACCCAATCAGATACTGCAGGTAATTTAAAATTGTTGGATCATATACACTGAATATCCTTAGACTGTGTCAGGGACGCGGAGTACCTGGAGGAAACCAAGCCAAGTATGGGAGGAACATTGAAACTTCACTCACACAGGACCAGAGAGACAGGATCTGAAAGTGATGGTGCTAAGCACTAAGATACTGCACCGGCATCTTATAGTAATATTAATAATTATAATAATAAGAATAATAAGCATAGACAAAAAACTATTATTATTATTATTATTATTATTATTATTATTATCATCTGGCAGAATCTTACCTAAAGACAGGGCTGTTACTGGACTGAAAGTGCTAAACGAAAGTGTTCATCATTTGATCAGAAACATGACTGAAGGAGGCGAAGCAAGAACAAAGAGAGATGGAGTTCAACATAATCAGTCAAAAATATCATGACGAACAGTTTCACAATACACTGTATGGCAGCACTTTACTCGACCCCTCCATCATATGTTCCCATCATGTGTTGGAGAAAATAGAACATGGCCATTACATACATCTTCACTGGACAAGAAACTGGAATCTGGCCAGTTCTGCAAAATATAAAACCATATTCACTGATTAAAGCAATAAAGCAAAACAGGTGACATTCAGATTAGGCTAATTAGTGTTACCAAATTGCCCGTAGTGTATGAGTGTGTGTGTGAATGAGTGAGTGAGTGCTTTTGTGCTCTGTGATGGATTGCCACCCGTCCAGGGTGTACCCGCCTCCGAGTCCCCTGGGAAAGCTCTCACCTCCCTGAACAGGATAAGCAATATAGTGAATGAGTGAGAGAGGGCCGTGTACCGACACCTGAGCCGAGGCTAGAGTTAAGCCGATTACACTCAATGCTTTGTCTCCCTCATGTGGTGATCCACATAGTCACTTTAGAACAGTGATTCCTGTCGAGAGTGTGTGTGTGTGTGTGTGTGTGTGTGTGTGTGTGTGCGTGTAATTAAAAGTCTTTCGCTATGTGCATGGTTGTTATTACCAGCTATACTACATCACAGTCCAAATTCTCAGTTCTGATTGGTCAGAAGCTGTTAATTCATTTTCTATAACAGGAGAACTGATATTAATTCCAGCTCCTAGGTTCATATTCATGTGCTTGTTACATTTCTATAGTAACAGCCCATTCACAGGACGGACACTCCTCGTACTTTAAAATAACTTCAAAATAAGTGTTGTCATCTAAGAGAGATATGTAATGATTGAGTATTGATATGAGGAAGGAGTGGTTTATTTGATACTTTTGGAAGGAGTCTCCCGTGCTAATGCTGTGTAACAGTCGCGCTGATACTTTTAAAGTATTGATGGAGTTTTCAGGACAGAAGATAGTGTCTTTGTTTGTTCATATGCCATCAGCATTAAACAATCGCCGAACTGTTTAATTAACACATATTCACTTCCTTTCAAGCTGGAAGTTCATTTGTATAATATAAATTTAGATTAAAGTTAAATAAAACAAACAAATAAATAAATAAATTATATATATATATATATATATATATATAGAGTACATGCCAAAAGTTTGGACACACCTTCACTCATTCAATGTTTTCTTTATTTTCATGACCATTTACATGGTAGATTCTCACTAAAAGCATCAAAACTATGAATGAACACATGTGGAGTTGTGTACTTAACAAAAAAAGGTGAAATAACTGAAAACATGTTTTATATTCTAGTTTCTTCAAAATAGCCCCCTTTGCTCTGATTACTGCTTTGCACACTCTTGGCATTCTCTCGATGAGCTTCAAGAGGTCGTCACCTGAAATGGTTTCCAACTGTCTTGAAGGAGTTCCCAGAGGTGTTTAGCACGTGTTGGTCTCTTTGCCTTCACTCTGCGGTCCAGCTCACCCCAAACCATCTCGACTGGGTTCAGGTCCCGTGACTGTGGAGACCTTTTTTTGTAAAGTCCATAAACCACACACTCCACATGTGTTCATTCATAGTTTTGATGCCTTCAGTGAGAATCTACCAGGAAAGGAAAATTGTCATGAACATAAAGAAAACACATTTATATATATATATATATATATTATTATTATTATTATTATTATTATTAATGTGGAGATTACTATAAGATCAGCAAAGTCGTGAAATTCCTTCTAACAAAATACTTTGAAAAATGTTACTTTATTTATTTGCTCCTTCCTTTATTTATATCGTGTGCTCATTTCCTTCCTTCCTTACTTCCACGTGCCCCCCCCCCTCTCTCATTTTTTCCTTCCTGTGCCTCTTCCCTCCTTCCTGCCTCCCTTCCTTCCTTTCATGTGCACCTTTCCTTTCTTCCTTTATTTATATCTTGTGCTCCTTCCTTCCTTCCTTCTTTTCTTCCTTTCATGTGCCACTTTCTTTCCTTCCTTTCTTTTTTCTTTATTGTGTCCCTTTCCTCCCTCCCTCCCTCCCTCCCTCTTGTCCTCATACCTGTATGTTATTAAGCTGTCTGACTAGTTGCTTAAATTAGATGAGTTTAATCCAAACCCCAATAACATAAAAACATAAATAATAATACCTTAATCATAATACAATAATACAGCCTTAATCATAATGTGATATATCTGTAGATGGGCATAAAAACTCTGGATAGTAATAAAATTGTGCATATTTTAAGAGTGAGTCTGAGATTGCAGGAGATTGATCATGATCCTGAAAACACCAATCAGCACTAAGATGAAAACCACCTGCGTAATGTTGTGTTTGTCCCCAGTGTGCCACCAAAACAGCGCTGGGTCACCGAGGCATGGACTTCACAAGACCTTGAAGATGTGCATGACTGGATTGAGATCTGGAGAATTTAGAGGTCAAATACCTTTTCCTCAAGCTGTTCATGAACCATGTGTATCAGGGTCCATTATCCTACTGAAAGAGGCCACTGCCACCAGGGAATACCATTCGGGTGAAGGGATGGAACTTAGTAAGGAACAATGTTAGGTAGGTGGTACGTTTCAAAGAAACATCCAATGTCAGGACCTGAGGTTAATCAGCAAAGTATTACCCTGCTGATGCTAGCTCGTCTTCTTCCCATGTTAATGTGTATGAATCAAAAAGATTGTACCTGATGAGCAAGCGAGGGTAACAGCAACAGTGGCAAGGAAAAACTCCCTGAGATGGTATTGGGAGGAAACCTTGAGAGGAACCAGACTTATCAGGGAATCCATCCACATCTGGGTGAAACAGATAGCAGGGATTGATCTGCAGTGTTAGAAGGCTAGAAGTTCAGTATAACTGGGGATGTGTTTAAGTTAATATGGAGTCCAGTTTGTTATTGGAGGCTCAGGTAGGAAATTCCAGTCCTGAACTACTGAGCGAATGCAATCACAAGTCCTCAGAGAACAGCAGCATCAGTCGAAGCCAGGAACATCTTTGTGGTAAAGTGGAACCATACAGTAACTAAAAGGGAGAGCCAGAAGGAAACACAGACAAAAGCAACCAATCACCTCACCCTCAACAAACCTGAGTGATCAATGAGAGTGAGGAAGACAGCATCTAAACATACCAGTTCACCATAATACTCTACGTCCATGAGTCCCCCAGATCTGCTCCTTTACCTTATGGCAAATCTATTTATAAAAATGCTTGGCTAAATGAATAGGTTTTGAGCCTAGACTTAAACACTGAGACTGTGTCTGAGTCCCGAACACACGCCTGGCCATCCACATGATGTCAAAGAAAATGTGATTAATCAGATCAGGCCACTTTGTTCCATTGCTCCATGGTCCAGTTCTGATATTCACATACCCATTGCAGGTGGATTTGGTGGTGTATGGACATCCTGACCGGTCTGCAGCTACACAGCCTCATACATGCATTGCTTATTCTGACACCTTTCCATCAGAGCCAGCATTGATGTTTTTGGGTAATTCGTGCTACAGAAGCTCTTCTGTGGGATTGAACCAGACAGATTAGCCAAGAATCAATGAGCACTGGCGACCATGACCCTCTTGTCAGTTTTACCGGTCTTTCATATCTTGGCCATCTTTTGGTAGGTTCTAACATCTGAATACAAGACCTGCTTTGGAGATTCTCTGACCCAAACATCAAGCAGTCTCAATTTGGACCTACATAACAAAACATTCAGATCCTTGCTCACCTGAACATTTCTTCTACTTATAATGCATCAAGATTGAGATCTGACCGTTCACTTGCCGCCTAATACTGTATATTTCATCCTTGACAGGTGACACTGTAATGAGATAACCAATGTTATTCATTTCACCTCTCAGTGGTTTTAATGTTCTGACTGATCTGTCAATCTGAACCGAGGAAGAACATCATCATACCGGTTAAAGCTACTCTTCAGTGATTTGTTGAAGCATGAGGTTTTTAGTTGAAACGCTCAATTTAGCTGGATTCTATTCCTTCAGCTCGTAATCTCAACAAGAGAGCTTCGCAATCAAACGTGACCTGGAAGATTTTCATCTTCAGCTGGTGTTCAGTTGTTCTGAGAAAGAAAAGAAAAATGTCACATCCATTCAGCAGAGATTGGCGATGAATCCGTGGCTGTTTCATTCCTCCAAAATGACAGCAAGGGGAAACATGAGTCTCTCTATTCACAGCCAAAGGGCAAACGTCATTAATCCGGAGGCCACTAGGGGGCTGTAGATTTCACTCAGCAGTTACTTCTTCTCCAAGGTGTGAATGTGAGATGCACACACATACGCACACACGTTCAGGGATAATCCTGTTCTGCACAAAGGGACCAGAGAGCTAGAGAGAGACAGTGTGTGTGTGTGTGTGTGTTGGCATTGACAGTCATCCAAGAAATTTGCAAAATTGTAACACAAATACATGAGAGTAACACACACACACACACACACACACACACACACACACACACCTTATTAGGGATGCAATGCAGTTCTTAGTATCAGATTGTCACGGCTCCTAATCCGTATGTTTGATTTAATTAGCTGACCAGGGATCACAGTAACCGAAACCGCACACGCTCACCTCATGCTGACTTTGATTGATGGCTGCTGATGTCAGTCAGGCATGCCCATGCATAAACATAAACACCCCCCCCCCCACACACACACACAGAATGCTCCAGAGTTGTCTTATGGCGCTTTTCCACTGCATAGTACGGCACTACACGGTTCAGTTCTACTCACTTTTGGGGGGTTTTCCACTGGGAACAGTACCTGGTACCTTGTCCTTTTTTTAGTAGCACCTCAGCCGAGGTTCCAAGCGCGCCGAACCGTTACCAAAACGTGACGTGTAAACTCTGCTGGTCACTGATTGGCCGGAGAAAATCGTCATTACTGCGTCACCGAACTTGCGACACGAGACACAACAGACCCGCTATATTTAGAACAGCCAGAGAAGGATCGGACGCACCTTTTTGTATTTAACCAAAAATTTTCTTTGGCTGCCATCAGCCTCTTTTGAAACAAACTTCCTCTTCTCGCTGTTAAAAACATCCACATGCCGAGAATGAAGAACACCATGCCGTCGATATGCTCCATTGTTGTGTGTTTGTTTGTGGCGCGTTTATGATGATGTCACGGCAGTAGAGGCGCCGCAACTATAACGACACGTGAATAATCCCGCCCACTCTAAAGCGTTACTACACTGCAGTGGAAGCGAAGTGAGATGAACTGAACCGTGTTGTGCCGTACTATGCAGTGGAAAAGAGGCATTACAAAATACATAAACAACACACAGTAGGGCGGCACGGTAGTGTATTAGTTCGCGCACTATTGCTTTGCACCTCCAGATTCGAGGGTTCGATTCAGGTCTGTGTGTGTATAGAGTTGGCATGTTCTCCCCATGCCTGGTGGGTCTCCCCCAGGTACTCCGGTTTCCTAAGACAGTCTAAAGACATGCAGTTTAGGCAAACTGACGTTCCCAAATTGCCCACAGTGTGTGAGTGAGTGTGGTGGTGTGTGTATTGTACGTGTGCCATGGCATGGATTGGTATCCTTTCCAGGGTGTTCCCCGGCTCGTGTCCTGGGGAAGTCTCCTGGGATAGGCTCCAGGCTTCCTGCAACCCTGTACAGGATAAACAGTGTGAAAAAAAAATGGATGGTATAAATTTGTAATGGTTATATGCAATGATTTTCAGCTATGAGGCTACACGGGCAATTTAAAATGGCAAAATGTGCCACCAGTGGCATAATTAAAAAAGAAAAAGTACAAACAGTCCAGAAAAGTGGGAGATTAACCAGGAATCGCACCCATGAGCAAGGAAAAGCTCCCACATGTACTGTTTTGCATCTGGCGTTTGAAGGGTTTTTAAGAATGTTAAAATGTTTAAAAAACGAATGGCACAATAGATTCTTCTCAGAATGTTTCAGCTCTTTGTCTCTGCAAAGAGGTTAAGCTTTGGACACTTGGCCACGGATTGATATTGTTAATAAAATAAACCCAGTCATCCAAATTTACATGGAAATGTTTCACGGTACGAATAAAATGTTTTGCAATGCTTTAATGCTTCATGACAAGGTGAAACGCACACTGTCAGAATTTACGTGGACCGTTCACACGCACAAACTCAAGAAGAAAACGTGCACAGTGCCATTATTATCTCCCCGGAGGTCACGTCATTTACGTAATTTCAACGAATTTGGAAAGCAGCATTCTGTGGAAGAAACTCAATGTGTTTAATATTAACATATCAGTCACAGCGATTTATCGGAGTTGTTTTGGAGTTGGACAAGAGATCCATATGTCCTATGGGAGACGTCAATCCTAGCCTGGACACTCTAAAGCTGGGGTCTGTAATAGAGCCATGTGAAGAAGCAAAACGTTGTTGAACGATGCCAAATTTATGAATTAATTGGTAAATTCCTCTGTAAAATAAGTATTTGGTCACCTACAAACAAACAAGATTTCTGGCTCTCACAGACCTGAACTACTTCTTTAAGAGGCTCCTCTGTCTTCCATTCGTTACCTGTATTAATGGCATCTGTTTGAACTCGTTATCAGTATAAAAGTCACCAGTCCACAACCTCAAACACTCCTATGGCCAAGACCAAAGAGCTGTCAAAGGACACCAGAAATAAAATTGTAGACCTGCACCAGGCTGGGAAGACTGAATCTGCAGGAGTTAAGCAGCTCGGTGTGAAGAAATCAACTGTGGGAGCAGTTATTAGAAAATGGAAGACATACAAGTCCACTGATAATCTCCCTCGATCTGGGGCTCCACGCAAGATCTAATCCCGTGGGGTCAAAATGATCACAAGAACTGCGAGCAAAAATTGGGTCACAGAGTTGGGTCACAAAGGCTGCCATCAGTAACACACTGCGCCGCCAGGGACTCAAATCCTGCAGTCCCATGTCCAGGCCCGTCTGAAAATGCTAGAGAACATTTGGATGATCCAGAAGAGAATTGGGAGAATGTCATATGGTCAGATGAAACCAAAATAGAACTTTTTGATAAAAACTCAACTTTTTGGAATGCTGAGTTGCATCCAAAGAACATCATACCTACTGTGAAGCCCAGGACGACTGATCCATGTAAGGGAAAGAGTGAATGGGGCCATGTATCGTCAGATTTTGAATAAAAACGTCCTTCCATCAGCTGGACAAGGGCATTGAAGATGAAACGTGGTTGGGTCTTTAAGCATGACAATCATCCCAAACACACCACCCAGGCAATGAAGGAGTGGCTTCGTAAGAAGCAATTCAAGGTCCTGGAGTGGCCTAGCCAGTCTCCAGATCTCAACCCCATAGAAAATCTTTGGAGGGAGTTGAAAGTCCGTGTTGCCCAGTGACAGCCCCAAAACATCACTGCTCCAGAGGAGATCAGACATCCTCCATAAGGAGTGAAAGCCTCAAAAGGTAATTGCAAAAGATGTTAGATGTTCCTAAAGTGCACAAGCAGCAGAGATGGGGACTCTCACAAGGAGTGGACTGAGACTTGAGTCAGTGCATCGGATCCTGGACATGGGCTTCACATGTCGTATTCCTCTTATCAAGCCGCTCCTGAACAACAAACAACCTCAGAAGTCTTACCTGGGCTAAAGAAAAAAAGAACCGGTCTGTTGCTCAGTGGTCCAAAGTCGTCTTTTCTGATGAGAGCAACGTTTGCATCTCATTTGGAAACAAAGGACCCAGAGTCTGGATGAAGAATTGAGAGGCACACACTGCAAGATGCTTAAAGTCCAGTGTGAAGTTTCCCCAGTCTGTTGATTTGGGGAGTCATGTCATCTGCTGGTGTTGGTCCACTGTGCTTCATTAAGTCCAGGGTCAACGCAGCTGTCTACCAGGAGATTTTGGAGCACTTCATGCTTCCTTCTACAGACAAGCTTTATAGGGATGCTGAATAAATTTTCCAGCAGGACTTGGCACCTGCCCAAACTGCCGAAAGTGTGCTTGATTGGCCAGCAAAACTCGCCTGACCAGAACCCCATAAAGAATCTACTCTAAGATTCTTATAGGCATTGCTAAAACAAAGATGAGAGACATGAGACCAAACAATGCAGAAGAACTGTAGGCCGCTATTGAAACATCCTGGTCTTCCATAACACCCCAGCAGCGATAGCTTCCGTGCCACACCGCATTGAGGCAGTAATTGCTGCATAAGAGGCTCAAACCAAGTACTGAGGAAATATGCATACTTATACTTTTCAGAGGTCCGATATGTTCTATATACAATCATTGTTTTATTGATTGCATGTAATATAAAATTTTTTTAATTTGGGGTTTTCATGAGCTGTAAACCATAATCATCTCAATTATGACAAATCACGGAGTGAACTATCTTGCTTTGCATCTCATATATTAGTTTCACCTTTTAAGTTGCATTACTGAAATAAATGATCTGCACGATATTCTAATATTTAAAGTTTCACCTGTAGGTGGGATACAGGACATATCCGATATGTGCTAATGTGCCTTGACTGAGAGCGGGCAGAACGGAAT
Organism: Channallabes apus; assembly: GCA_030522415.1. Lineage (NCBI taxonomy): Eukaryota > Metazoa > Chordata > Actinopteri > Siluriformes > Clariidae > Channallabes > Channallabes apus. The sequence continues at coordinate 10,649,020 of CM060109.1, read as the reverse complement.
TCACACGATTTTTTGCCTCTGCCTAAGCGTAGGGTGCTGACGTCTTCAGTCAGCACCGGCAGTGCAGGGATTTCAAAGCAATCAAAGCGAGGTGCCTGGCTTTCTTCTTTCGTCTGGACCTCAACAAATACAGTTGACATCATGAATCACAATTGAATGAATTTTAGCTCCTGGACAGGTCAAAAAGGACAAATGTTCTCAAGTAAAAGCAAAAGAATTCCTTTACAGAGGCCTAGGCTACCACAAGCTAATTAAATACATTTCAATGATATAAACCAGAAACCATCCTCTATCTTTAGCTCTCATGAGGTCTATCAAAGGATAAAAATAGGCACATACACACCAAGGGACAGGTTATATATTTTTTTTTATTGTGTATGAGGAGATATTACATCGGTGGCTCATTTTAGCCGAGCTACAAAACGGTCAATGAGCTTCTCTTCATTACAAAGTGACAAAGGTAGAACAGATTCACAACATCGGGTCATCACAGAACGGGAAACTGCTCCAGGGGCTCAGAGAAATCACATCGTCTTTAATATTCTACACCTAGATGCTTTTCTGTTTTTTTTATTTATTTATTTTTTATAACATCATACAGATAATGGTTTAGACTAAATGAACCATAATATTTGGTTGACCTTTCAGGAACAGTATCCTTAATACATCACAAAATACATTTGTTTTTTTAATATCCCAAAGAAGCAAGACTTGCGAGTAGGCATTTAAACATAACTAAAATCTACAACTACAAAGAAAAAAAATAATAAAAATAATAATAATAATAATACACCGTTAGCGTTTAGCTTGGCGGGATTGCGTCGGTTTCCCCAGTCTGTGTTGGGTAAAAGAAAACAAGGCAGAATCGGGGGGAGGGGTGGGGGGGGGGGGGGGGGGGGGGAGAGACATATATATATATACACAAGTCCATATTGTAAAGGCTATAAAGATTCGCTGCACGTTGTTAAGTTGTCTCTCCACGATCTGATCGCTCCTGCATGAGATTTAAAGGGGGGAGGGGTGGTCTGAGGGGGTGAGAGGGAGGGCGGATGGGTGTAAGGTGGGTGTGTGGGTGGCATTTGGTTAGGCAGAATTGGGGTTGGGTGGGGGAGGGGTGGGTAGCTTGAGGACAGGCGGAAGGTTGCCAGCATCTATGTGGCGTATCTCGTGGTCCACTGTCGAGCTATCCTGTCATGTTCTGCTCTGTTGGTCAGATACTGAGTGGCTATGCTTCCCACCAGAGGGTCCGCTAAAAAAGAGAGAGAAAGAGAAAGACAAAGGGTGCGTGAGTCAGGTGCATTAAATCTCCATTTATGTTTTATCTCTTGAACCAATCACAGCGCACTCTTAAACATTTTCCGGTCTGCTTCCCTATAAAATTGTTTTACGCGTAAAAATATCTGTTGTGCTTCATGCAAGGTTTAATTCCCACCTCACTACCAGTGTTAAACAGGAGTAAAGCGCGTACTGAGTCCTAAATTGTGTTTTTTTTATTCAATCTTTACAGCTGAAGTAAAAAACTTGGAAGATTTGGGATTCTATAGTCTTAAAAATCTTTAATCGCAAAATTGGTGTTTTAGAAACTCAGGGATGATCAAAAACCACCACGTTTCATCAGTCGTGGCAGGATGGAGCTTGCTTTCGTCTGACAGGTCCCCAGACGCCTCCGATCCGGATCTGAATCGGAGGCGTCTGCTATCTGGGTCGGAGCTGTGAATGGTTGGACACAACTTCCATTCAGGGAAAGTTTCTATAGTCGTGTCTGAAGTTTAAACGAGTTTGTTCAAACAACTGTTTCTCTGATTGAGCTCAAATGCTGCATTTGTTGAAATAAAAAACACTTCACTTATCAGCTAATCAGCTTTCAAGAGTCACTTGAAAGAGCTAGAACTGAGCTTCTGTTACAAATCTTTACTGGAAGCAAAATAGGAAACAAGAGATGGCTCAAGACTTTCACAGAGTACTGTATATATGATCACAACTTATTTCTCTAAACAGTAAGATGAGTATATGGTTAGCTGGAAGTAGGCAGTGCAAAGCAGAAAGTCGTGAGAACGCTACCAATTTATCTGTGCTGGAAAGCTGACTGAAGAACCAAAAGCAGAAGCATAAATAATAATCTTTGATGTGATGAAAAATATATAAATATAAATATTAAACATTTTTTATAAATAGATATACTACTATAGAATTTAGCCTTCCTCATTCATCATGTCTGTGTGTTGGTGTAGCATAACATTAACTACATTTTTTGGTTTTTGCACACATTACTCGTAAATCACAGAAATAAAAACAGTAAAATTACAAAGGAAAAATATCAACCACATTCACACACACAACCACGATGTCAGAAGCATAGGCAGACAGCTTGTCTAAACATATTTACACAATAAGGCAGATAAAACGACAAGGAATATCATTTAGTTGCTCCAGTGTAGAGTGTAGACTTATGGTGCTATTAGAGTTTTTGCTCTCTACTTTAATGCACTGATTTCGATATGAATCACTGGAGATACTGAACACAATGTCAGCAGTGATTTAAGAAAATTTCCATCAATATTGTTTATCATTTTGTCACATCAGTATGATTCTTGAATGATAATGTAAATAATAACCTTGGATTTAATTTTTCATCATCTGGAGGTGTTCATTAGAGCTGTGCGATGATGATCTATTGTTTTTTTTTATTTTTTATTATTATTCTGAATTGATTCAGACTTTTAAATGATTTAACTTAGTTAACATTAAATGGTCCAAAATGAACAAATGCCTTAGTCATAAACTATAGCTTTTACAGAAAAAACAAAGTGGTTAGAACCTCCGCAAATACTCGTGTTTTGGGAGAGCATCGCTTCTTCGTTTGAGTTTATGGGTGGTTGGTGGAACAGTGCCACCTAGTGAACTGAATGATCGATTGAAATATGTTCCCTCTGGTTCTCCGAAATGTTATTGACTTCACCGCAATGAAAAACTATTTCCAGATTAAGAAAGTAGACGTCGGAGCAAGTCGGAAAGCTCTAATAATACAAATCCAACAAATCCAACAACTTGAGTGTCCAACATGAGTTGTTTTCACATTCCGACTTATAAACTCGGGAATTGAAACGACCCGATGAGCATGTGAATGTAGTAGTTAGCACACTAAGCTAAACATGTTTAAATTAAAATGCATAAAGCTAAACGTCCTACAACGTGGCTGTATTTCACAACAAACTAATCTGACAGCTGCAGACAGGAAGACACAGTCAGCACCGGGAACGCGCTCATCATCTCCGAGCACGACGTGAGGAGAGCCTTCAAGAGAGTGAACACCAGGAAAGCAGCAGGACCAGACGGCATCTCAGGTCGTATTCTCAGAGCCTGCGCAGACCAGCTAGCACCTGTGTTCACTGAGATATTCAACATCTCTTTATCTCAGTCGGTGATCCCCACATGCTTCAAAGAGTCCATTATTGTTCCTGTTCCAAAGAAACCACATCCTGCTTCCCTCAATGACTATCGCCCTGTAGCTCTCACCTCAGTAGTGATGAAGTGCTTTGAACGCCTTATCAGAGACTTCATCATTTCTTCACTACCCGACACACTGGACCCACTACAGTTTGCATACCGTCAGAACCGCTCCACAGACGATGCAATCTCTCATCTCCTCCACACATCACTCACTCACCTGGACACTAGGAAAGGGAATTATGTTAAAATGCTCTTCATCGACTACAGCTCTGCTTTTAACACAATAATTCCTTCCACACTCACCACCAAGCTGGAGCACCTGGGACTGAGCTCATCTATATGTCAGTGGATCTCCAATTTTCTGACTGGCAGATCACAGGCAGTAAGGATGGGCGGACATGTCTCAGCCACACTCACTCTCAGCACTGGAGCCCCCCAGGGTTGTGTTCTGAGCCACCTGCTGTACTCTTTGTACACCCACGACTGCGTGGCCACTACCAACTCCACCTCCATCATCAAGTTTGCTGACGACACCGTCGTGGTCGGACTGATCACCAACAATGATGAGTCGGACTACCTAGAGGAGATTGGAAATCTGGAGAACTGGTGCCAGAGGAACAATCTCCTCCTGAATGTCAGTAAGACAAAGGAGCTGATAGTGGACTTTAGTACAAAGCAGGAGAGGAACTACCAGACCCCCGTCATCAACAGGAGCCCAGTGGAGAGAGTGGACAGCTTCAGATACCTCGGTGTTCACATCACGCAGGACCTATCATGGTCCTGTCACATCAACACCGTGGTGAAAAAAGCCCGGCAGCGTCTCTACCACCTCAGACGCTTGAGAGACTTTAGACTGCCCTCCAAGGTGCTCAGGAACTTCTACTCCTGCACCATAGAGAGCATCCTGACGGGAAACATCACGACCTGGTTCGGGAACAGCACCATGCAGGACAGACGAGCTCTACAGAGGGTGGTGCGATCAGCCGAACGCATCATCCGCACTGAGCTCCCTGACCTGCACTCCATCTACAGCAAGCGGTGCTGGACTAAGGCCAGGAAGATCATGAAGGACCTCAGTCACCCCAGTAATGGACTGTTCTCTTTGTTGCGGTCTGGGAAGAGATTCCGCTCCCTAAAGGCCAACACAGAGAGACTGAGGAGGAGCTTCTTCCCGCAGGCGATAAGGTCTCTCAATCACACCTCCACACAGGACTAATAACATCTTTTAAGCTCACAACACTGACTGGACAATCATGGACACATTCATACACACTTGCACTAAATACTCATACATCTGGACAATTGCACATGTCACCTTTCAGGCATATTTGCACAACCACTGACACTTTAATACCATATTTCTATATTTTTGCAATATTTTATTATGCCACTTATGCACAGTTAATTTTACAAATTTTACTAGTTAAAATTATTTCTTTAGTATTTCCTTTTTATTGATTATTTATTTTACGTACAAGATTTTATTTTCTTATTTTCTTTTTTTTTAAGGTCACTGGCGGTCGTATAAAAGCATTTCACTGCATATTATACTGTGTATGATTGTGTATGTGACTAATAAAATTTGAAATTTGAAATTTGACACAGCGATACAGAAACAAATGCGTGTAAAGGGGGGAAACAGGTCATGAAACATTTGAGGACACACAAGATGAAGTTAAAAGCAGAGGGACGCAGCGTGTTTAACAGCTTGCGGACGTCAGTTGGCAGTGTGGGCGTCCCTGGCCCCAGTCAGACCAACCGTAGCAAAGTCAGGAGAGATGTAGCATTTTGCCAGATAAGGCAGATATGCTCATGTTTATGCAAAAGAATTACTGAAATTTGAAGCTGGTTTGGAGCATACCAAGAATGCCAACTACTTTGCAGTTATATTATGGTACTTGGGTTAGTTCGTATGTACACTTGTTGTTTTGTTTTTACATATTTATATATACTTAAATATTTTGTATATATTTTTTCAGTTAAAAGCCATTGTTCAATAGTTAACCAATGTTGTGGTTAATTTTTTGTTGATCTTTTTATTTTTTTTATTTAAGTATCGGTTCAGGCACAGTTTAGGCACAAGTACTATGTATTGTAAATAAGCAGTTTTATCATCACATTCAAACTCACGTTGTGTCTCTGGTGAAGAGTATAGTCAAAAACTTGACGTTTATTTAGCCAATAAAATGTGTCCACTTGAAGGACTTAATATTGTGAATGGGTTCCTCCAGAACAGGACCCGAGATCCTTGACTTCTCAAGTGCCCTTAAGACTGTTTAGGATTTCTAAACTAAATATCTAGACAAATATTTTTGTCAAACAAGGCTAATATGAAGCTGCTGGCAAGAGAACTGGTTGAAAATAAAAGAAACAATGCAATTACTGTCTGTTTTCTAAACATCACACACTTAGCTAAATCTTTAATTAAAAACATTGAAACTGGACCAGATTACACAAGGGTTGCAATAACAAGCATGACAAATGTTTTACATGTTAAAACAGAAAACAATGCAATAGTCTGTGATAAACCTTGGCATATAACAGCATCTAATAACCTAATAAATATTGTGCACTGATTTTAATTGCTGAGTTTAAACTCCTGTTAATGGCACTCTGGCAGATGATAATAATACATAATCGACTGATAAAACCCTCATTTACAAAACTCAGACATCACGAGTGAACTAATTTATACTGTCCGAACAAAACATTCTGAAGTCTGAGGATCTCAAATGAATAATGTGGTAGTTAACCTTAAGGTCTCTCGATGATGCAATTAACGCGTGTCCTTCAGCCGTGCTGCAACACACGTGATACAATTAGAATAAAGGAACTGGTTAAATATTTTTCACTCCCTGTGTGAAACATTTCCAACCTAAAGTTAGCTAACTCATAAAAAAATAACCTGTATCACAATATTCTCTACTAAGTTAAACTTAAAGAGAAGTGTAAATGTTTCCACATCTCTCATGAATAAAGTATGACTTCAGGCTACAGTAACGACTGCTATCCTTTTTCAATTTTCTTATTTTTATTTTCCTTTTTACTGCAGCTCAATGATAATGTTTTCAGTTGCTAGAATCTGTTGTGATTTTAACCGTTGCTTAAACATTTGTCTGAATTGACTAGAAAATGACAGGAATTTCCGAGGCATTTACTTAGCCTAAGTAGCAACAATATCACATAGACAACTATGACGAGTAGGCCATGTATAAACTCAGGATATGTGAATGCAGAAGCTGTGTATCAAATGATAACATTAAATAATAGATATAGATATAGAGCACTGAGCCAGGAATGGTATATGGCCAAAACCAGCACAAAACGGTGGATCAGATATCAGAGAATTCACAAGAAAAACTAATCAATCTAATGCTTTTTAAATGGGGAAATAACGTTAAGATAATTGGCAGGATCTCTTTATTATATGTACAAATTATTCTACTAGTAATGTATGTAGTGCTTGTGTGAAAGGAGTATTGAAATGTATTGTTTTCTTTTGTCTAATTTTTAAGCACTTAAGCAAATAAAAATAGTATTATTATTATTATATTTTTGAGAAAATGAAATGTAGGACATGAAAATTATTTTTTAAAGAAAATAATATGGCATTTCTTATGACAGTATAAAACGTTACTGTGATAAATTATTTCATAATATAAACTACTGCTCAAAAGTTTTAGAACACTTGCAAATTCCTTTGTTTTTGTTTCGTGATTTTGTTTTCTACATTCTACAACAATCGTGGGGATTTCAAAACTATAAAATAACACATTTAACAATATTTAATTTCATTACGTAACCGTAACAACAACAGCAGTCAGTTGTTATTTTAATACACTGAGGTCAGTTGTTCTGGAAGAGTTCTTGTAAGAACAGTATTGTGTCAAGTGCATTTGCAAAAACCCATCAAACAAAAACCCATCAAACAAAAACCCATCCCAAATTTTGAGTGGTAGTGTACTTTTCTGAGATATTGTACATTTTTGCAATATTAAAAAAAAAAAAAAAAAAAAAAGGTCAAGCAAAAGGCATTCTTTTTTTTTTAGTTTCTTAAACTTTCCATAACTTTCTAGATATTATAGATAGTATTATATATTTTTTTATTTAATTTTATTCTTTTTATTTATAAAGAGCCACTACTATTTTGGCTGGCAGTCTGTTAGGAAGCTTCTATATAATTATACATATTGTTTAGAATAGAAAACATCCTGAAATCTCTCTCTCTCTCTCTCTCTCTCTCTCTCTCTCTCTATATATATAAAATTTTTGTCATGTCATTCCCTTAATGTTCGCAATTATCTAATTGACATTGTGGTACGTATTTCGTTAAATAATTGTCTGATTGTTTGCATGCTCAACCATTCCTTGTACTCAGTCCTCGTTTAAAATGTGCATAGAAGGTTTATGTTATTCATGTTAAAAAGGTGTATAGAAAGCATACAGTACTCTCAATCCCGAACAGAGAAATGGGCTCGCCGGCATGAGAGAAACACTATGGCGTCATTCATAGAGCAGGGCAAAATCAATATTCCAGGAGTCAGGGACATGCAGATGCCCAGTGGACATCGGGTTCTGTCGGCTGTTGATATAACAGTTACACTTCTAAGAATGAGAGAAAGAAATAAAGCTGTACTTCATATTGTCCTTCACCAAATAAACCTTTTCGTTTGCTCTGCTTGTTTAAGCGTAACAGACTCGAGTTGGCCCATAATATTTATTTTTGTGTTCTGAATCATGGCAAGAATTATTTTTACTAGACATATTAATTAGCTTTGAAAGGATGCTGGATGATATTTCCATAATCAGTGAATATAAAAAGGCAACAGTGACTAAACCGAGCAAAGGAATCTCCTCTATTACTTTCCGTGAAAAATAGAAACTGAACACAAATAATTTCATGACTAATTCCAAGGACTTTCTGCCTTGGTGCAAACACTACACTATCACAAGACGATAATGTAATGGCCTGTACAACGTTCCCTCTCCGGGATGTTCGCACATATTTACCACAGTGAGCATTTCTGCTCATCATATTTATTTGTTACAGCGTTAAAAAAAAATAAATTATCACAATTTTATCATGTCCAATTCCTTCCAGTCACTAGGGGCGCTCCCACATCAAGGCTACTTACTACCATTCAGCCAGAAAGGCCGAGGACTGTCATGTGCTTCCTCCGAACCACGTGACACCAGCCGACCTCTTTTTTTCAAACTGCTCGTTCAAGCATCGTTGGGGGCGGCGTAACACGCGCGGAGGACAGCGCTATCCGCTCGCTCCGCGTGCACGAGCTCACAGGCTCGTATGGCGTAGAGCCGTGATTAATGTGGGAGCACTAGATACCTCTCATCCCTCCTCGCTGAGAGAGCTCGGCCAATTTAGCTCACGAGACCTCCGGCTGTGAGAGGAACCGAACCAGCGATCTGATGATAGGATGATGGGGCGAGCATTTTACCACTGCGCCACTCGGAGGCTTGTTACACCGTTTTTAGCCTAGATAACAGAACTTTTGCGGAAGCACTACTTGTTTAATAAAGTGATGATCTGCCCCCCCCCCCCTTTGGTGTGATAAATAAAGTATCGCATCGTGAAAATGCTGTCTGTCTACAAATGATGCGCTACTAAAATCACATTTTATACAGTCAGGGCTGAAACACAGAGCAGCTGTGTGATGATTTTGTTCCTAAAGCCTAAGAGCTGACTCTGCACAGCGTACACACACCCAGCCTTAACTGGGGATCTGAAACTGGAGCCTTGAGGCCAAATGCACATTGAGCTTCTGTCTGGCTGTTTTTAGTTACTGATCGCTCTGAGTCGAGACCGCGTCCGAAATTAGATCACACAGAAGTGGTGATAAAAACAGGCCGAATCAAACACTTCCTCAAACTGTCTCGGTCCAGCTTACCTGCAAATAACGGCTTTTAAGAGAAAAAAAAAAAGTGTTTGAGTATTTTCAATCTTAAAAATTTTAAAGTGAGCCAATTGAAAATTTGGAAAGATTGGATTTTGTAATACAGCATTAACTGACAGTAATAAGCAGAATGTTCTGCATCATGCAGGTGAAACTGCAAATCAGCCAACAACAAAGTGCAATAGCACATGGTTTTTATCAAGGAAGGGAGTATAAATGAATATAAATTAACTTAAACTGTTAACAGTGTTTATTAATGCACCTTAATTGCACCCTTTTTCTTTATTCTTCCCTATTGCAATTCTTGCTATTTTTGTTTGCTGCTTATTAGTTATATAATTTGGTGAACCGACTGCTGTAATGATACAATTTCCCTTTGGGATTAATAAAGCTATCTAGCGATCTATCTGTGATAGTGCTGTGAAAAAGTATTTACTTCACTTTGTCGGAATTAAGTGATTGGGTTATACTTTGTGTAATATCAAAATTTGTTTGATGATCTGAATCATTTAAGTGTGACAAATATGCAAAAAATAAATAATAATAATGATAAAAAAATCAGGAAGGGGCAAATACGGTATGCGCCAAAATATACAGTACTGAAACTCGCGCACCTCAGACGCGCATTTGCATTTGTCGACGTAGCATAGCTCCAGCCGTACGTGTTCCCAGTAGTGAAAAGGAAGTTGTGTTGTGCGGTTGTTGTTGGAAATGGGTCTCTCGATGGAGGGAAAATATTCATAGTATTTAAAAGTATTATTTCCGCTCATCAGGAAGTGTGTACTGTATGTTAGTTTCTTTCAAAGAGGAATAGATGACAACAAGGTAATATTGTTCTTCTTTTCTTCATTTTAGTACTGTATATTCTGACGTATTTCACATAATCATGTAATGTGAGGTGAGGAGAAGGGGCCGGGGCTTCCAAGAGATGAGCCAATATCAGAGAGTTTAAAACCATCACGAGCAAAAATGTCAATCATCATTTCACTTGACACTTGGATATCTTTATAGATACATTGTTACTCATCCAACAACTATTTACATTTTCAAATATATTTCTGTACTTATTGTCTCGTTCTTCCTTCATGCTCTTATATGTTATTACATGAGGCCTTGTTTCTGTCATGAAAATATCTAACACACTGCCTAGTTAAACAGGTGCCAGTTCCTGGAGTGCTGAGATACACACATTAGTGTTTAGTGCTGCACTGTAACATTAACAGTTATAGTCATGTGATTTGTTTACACCCGTATCGTGACGCTGAATTATTTGCATCATGGTGAATTAAATTCAAATCCTTACAGGCATGTTATCTTTATGGCTTTTATGAGATCTGTGTCTACAACAACAACAAAAAAGCTGAGTAAAAGCACGAGTCTGCTTTGCAAGGAAAAGACATTCAGTGCAGTATTTCTATGCAGACTTTCATCATACTGCTTTCTTTGCTTCTGCTGCACAATTGTTGTCTGTGTGGGTGTTTATAAAGATGCAGTAGTAGCTACGTGCTGATGAACTCACCAGGGTTACAATCCGTCAGCAGTGAGCAGATGGACAGCAGGACCTTGGAGATGGTGAGCGCTGGACTCCAGTTGTCCTTCAGGATGTCCAGACAGATCACTCCCTGACTGTTAATGTTGCAGTGGTAGATTCGTGTCCGGAACGTCACCTGGGTGATCAGGAGAAGAGACAAGGAGAGCACAGCAGGGTCAGGCTCGCTGTAGTTCTAAACCAAACACCAAAAATATGTCATCATCGTACAGAGACAAGACCACAAAATGAAACCACCGTATACAGTGCCAAAGTTCAACGTTCTCCAAACACACCAACAAGCCACAGGATTTACAAAAAACAATAAACCGCAACATTCACCATCAAATGTAAACACTGCAAACCAGCAAACAAGAAATGGTTGACGAGAAACACCAGAGTCCACATCAAACTAAAGAACCAAAGTTCATTATTAAATAAAGCTCTACATGAAAGAAACATCAAATGGTAATGTTCAACAGGGAATACAATCAAATGTCACAGTTCAATGGGAAATATTATCAAATATCAAAGTTCAACAAAAAGTACAATCAAATGTCATCAATAAATACCATCAAATACCACCACCATCACCAGTGTTCACCACCACCATGACCAGTGCTCATCACCACCATCACCACCATCACCAGTGCTCATCACCACCATCACCAGTGCTCATCACCACCATCACCAGTGCTCATCACCACCATCACCAGTGTTCATCACCACCATCACCAGTGTTCATCACCACCATCACCAGTGTTCATCACCACCATCACCAGTGTTCATCACCACCATCACCAGTGCTCATCACCAGTGTTCATCACCAGTGTTCATCACCACCATCACCAGTGCTCATCACCAGTGTTCATCACCACCATCACCACCATCACCACCATCACCAGTGCTCATCACCACCATCACCAGTGCTCATCACCAGTGTTCATCACCACCATCACCAGTGCTCATCACCACCATCACCAGTGCTCATCACCAGTGTTCATCACCAGTGTTCATCACCACCATCACCAGTGTTCATCACCACCATCACCAGTGTTCATCACCACCATCACCAGTGTTCATCACCACCATCACCAGTGCTCATCACCAGTGTTCATCACCACCATCACCACCATCACCACCATCACCAGTGCTCATCACCACCATCACCAGTGTTCATCACCAGTGTTCATCACCACCATCACCAGTGTTCATCACCAGTGTTCATCACCACCATCACCAGTGTTCATCACCACCGTTCATCACCAGTGTTCATCACCACCATCACCAGTGTTCATCACCAGTGTTCATCACCAGTGTTCATCACCAGTGTTCATCACCACCATCACCAGTGCCCATCACCACCATCACCACCATCACCAGTGTTCATCACCACCATCACCAGTGTTCACAATCAATCACCAGTGTTCACCAAACTCCGGCCAATACCAATATCAAATACTGTAATATATTAACTAAACATGTCATAAAACACAACATTGTTAAACAAACAGTCTAAGAGAAGATATTTACTTAAAAACAGATATACCAGTGGGACCTTTATCACAGAAACAATCAGGAGATTTGGGTTTTTAAGCTTCTGATATGAACAATGTTTGTACAGAAGGCAGTGTTCAGACCGCTGCTACTGAAAGCCAATTTAAACATAGATCTAGCGAATGTGAATAATACTGTGCAGCAAAATAAATATCAGTTAATAATAATAATAATCAGTGTGTGGAAATAGAAATGGGTCAATCGGCACATGGTTATACCAAAGCCAAAGGTGACAGTCTCATTAACAAAACCTAAAGTGAAGCCTACAGTATTTATCTAATAAAATATAATCATCTTAACCTAATCTCATTCCATCATCATTAACTCTTACCATAGCAACGAATGATTTAACTCTGGTTGTGGCACTCACATTGTTAATCAGTTTTTAAATGAGTAGAATCTTCAAACACAACAGAAAAAGGAGAAGAGTGAGAAACGGGATAATCTTCCGGATTTAGTGCTTATTAAATTATACTTTTAATAGCAGTAGCAATTCTTTAATGTAGACCTGAATGAAAATAAGTCGAGTTCAGCAGCTTGGGAAAGTGGGAATCAACTATCAGAGCTCAAAAACACAGGCTAGGGTTTGTTAAAGGGCACCTACGGTGCTACATGGACATTTTCAAGCTGTTTGGACTGCATTGTGTGTTAGGAGAGTGTGTACACAACCACTCTACAATGATAAAGAGCCGCCCAGCGATTTTCTTTTAATTTAATAAAATAAGATGCCCCTTCTGAAATCAGGCCGTTTTCAAAAGCCTGTCGGTGTGACGTCACACTGACAGAGGCCGCTCTCACTATAGTTGATTGACACTGGTGTTTTAGTAAAGACCCGCCCCGAGTGAAAAGAAAGCCGTCAGCCATTGTTTTTCTACGCTGGAGCAAAATGTCGCCTACACGAGTGTGGTGTGCAGTTTTATGGTGTAGTGCGGTGGTCTAGTGGTTAGGATTCGGCGCTCTCACGTGGGAGACCCGGGTTCGATTCCCGCTCAAGGTACATACTTTCTTGCACTACATATTTATAAAGTTTTTCTAAAGTTGCATAGTAGACGAGGCGAGGGTGCTATGCTTCGGTAAGCTTTTCTGACACCAGGAGAGACTCAGTCAAACACACACACACACACACACACAATGCTTCGCGTGTATGATGTCCTAAATTGAATACCCGGTCTCTGTTTATTAACAGCAAAAGATCGGTCTATATATGTTTGACTAAACGCCTGTGCTATAGACATATGTTACTACAAATTAACCATTGTAAATGTCCTGGTGATATCACAAAAAAACAATGCTTCGCGTGTATAAGGTCGCGGGTTGAATAGCCGGCATTTCCAAGCGGCAGCCATTAATCCCTCGTGGTCTCGTGGTTAGGATACGGCGCTCTCATCGCAGCAACTCGAGTTCGATTCCCGGTCTGGGAAGTCAAAAAACTTTTACAACCAGATTCACATGTAAAATTTTATATATATATATTTCTCTCTCTCCCCCTCTGTCTCCTTCCACCTATCCATCTTCCTCTCCTTTGATTCAAATTCAAATTTTATTTGTCACATACACAGTACGATATGCAGTGAAATGCTTATACGACAGCCAGTGACCTTAAAAATAAAATAAAAGCTTATATGTAAGGAATAAATATCAATAAAAAGAAATACTAAAGAAAATAAATTTAACTAGTAAAATAAACTGTACAAATGAGGGCATAATAAAAATATTACAAAATATAGGGAATATATATATATATATATATATATATATATATATATATATATATATATATAAATATATATATATATATATATATATCTCCTCCTCCATATAATCTCCTAAAGCTGCAAATTCAACAAAAGCCCATTTTCAGTTCTTTACAATCTATACAATTTTTTAACTGTGTTGTGCATAATAATTTGGAACAGTGCATTTTCATTTTTATTTTTTTATAAATATTATCATTAGGAGGGTTGTTCAATAAAATTAGAATTATACCTAATGGTTGATGACTTGAAAATTACACTGACTGTCATTTGTATTGGATAATTATGAAAATCAGATAACGATATCCTGTGTATAATAACTTGGAACGCGGTGTAAAACCTGCTTATTATTACACTTAGAATATCTAACTTGCCCTCTACAGAAGCCAGAGAAGGAGATGTTACTTCACTCCCATGTAATTACGTGCTAGAATGAGTTTATTCACATAAACAGCTGGAACGACTGTCTGTGCTGCGTGGTTGGTAATAAAAAAATCATCTGACCAATCAAATTTAAGAATTTAACCACTTTGTTGTATAAACTCCAACAAGAAAGAGTTTCCATGAAGCTGGCATATTTGTAAAACATTATCAAATGATTCCGTGGGTGGAGTTAATAGAAAAACAACACAGATACACATTTTATCCACATAGAGGCAAAGAGGAGCTAATTCACAAACAAGTCAGCACTACCAGCCTCTCTGTTTACAACCTGGCAGCTGTTCCTTCTGGCTGCCCCGGCAGTTTGCTCTCCCTCCGTCTCCTGTCCTTCTCCATCTGTTGCAGCTATTCGTCGTTACATTCAGGTCCACGAAAAAAATAAAAGTTTACTAATTAAACTTACAAAATAAAAAAGTTAGTTAAGAAACAAAACTCTAGTGCTGCCGAAGAATTCCACATTTGATGCACAGGTCGTCACAAAACCTCAAGAAAAGTGTACGAAAAGGTAGAAGAAAAAAAACTCGTGTGTCTCATCCTAACACCTTTATAATTAGAATCTAACTGCACTCTGAGTTATATAATCTCTGATTTTATGCAAGAGATAAAAACCGAGCACATGCAAACTCCACGCACACAAACCTGAGGCGGGAATCGAACCTGGATAATGGAGGTGCAAGGCGACGTGCCGCCCACAGTTTTATTCCCCTATAACATCATTATTTTCCAACAAATTTAAATTTTGCATTTATTACAGAACAATATCTTGTATATTTACCCCAATTACTGTTTAGGGATAAAGGCAGGGTATCAGTGGGTCAGTGGAAAGTTTCTCGCCAACCATGTGAAAGGTCTGGGTTCAATTCCCACCCAGCGCTCAAACCCAAGCCACTGGATGCAGTGCTGGTCTCAACACAACGGATTAATTGGAAGGGTTCCGTCAGGAAAGGCATCCAGTGTAAAACCTGTGCCAAGTTGTGTTGGGATCAGATGGTCCGTTGTGGTCCGGGAACAGCCGTAAGCCATAACCTTACTTACCTTATTAGGGCTGTTTTTTTTTAATCAGACTGGCTGGAGTTTTAGCACTGCTTAGGGAGAATTTGCCAGTGTGATCTGGCAACCTGGTTTGACAATATTAATTTCCTTAAAGAGATAAAGTTGATGAATAAAAACCTATATCATGTCATGGGAACAGTAATTGTTTTTGTGCTGTGCTTTCTAACTGAGCAGCAATCTCAGAAGCACATACCGCTCATGCAATTTTAAACAGGAAGAGAGTGCAGGGGATCTTTACAGTGCATCAAGAGTCCTCCTGAAAATGTTTCACTTCACCTAATGTTACACATGTTTGGGGAAAACATGAGCAGGAAGAATATAAGACACGATAAATGTAAGAAACGACCGGATCAAGTGTTTAAATATCTAATATTTACTTAATGAAAAGATTATCAAAGGTTTAAACTTCCGATCGGGTTGGATCATTTCAGATTCTTCTAATGAGGTGTTACTGACTGGGCTACTATTCTGATACAGGTACATGGTGGAATATTTGGGTCAAATTTAAACATAGTGATACTCAGATATGGATTAACCATTAACCCAATCACCTACATCTCATGATGTATTTTCTTCCAGCCTCATTTTCTCCTCACCCTTTATGGTCGCAAACTGTTTACAAATGTTTACTAATGTGCCTCAGCTCTGCAGCATGAAGCCAAACATATGAAGTATTAAGGAATTTTAGAAGTCGTTAAAGCTTGCCCTTACACGTACCAAGGAATAATTGCTAACTCGTTTAAGGTCAACCACTGTTCTGACCCTAGATCAGTTTTAATGTGCAACCAGATCGTAACTGTTCAGTATAACATCATCAGAAACTATTATTATGGTACATGATGGTAGAGAAGAGATAAAGATAGAATAAGAGGGAGAGAGAGTTTTCAGCTAAAACTCCTCAGTAATGAAAAGACAGAGGGAAAGAGAACCGGGGTAAGTGAGAGACAGAAAGGGACAGTGAGAGAACAAGACAGAGAGAAATGAAGATGAAGACAAAGAAAGGGAGAGGAACACCGTGAATCAAAAAGACAGGATGAAAAATGACCCAGCTGCTCCTGAGATTCTCCCAACAGCCCTCAACACCCCCCCCCCCCCAACACCACCACCAAAGCTCCCATGAGCCTCTTTGTGCTGGGCTCTGAGGGAACAAGCTGCTGAGTTTCAGGGATTTCTCTCTGTGAAATAACGATCTCACATTTCTGTACATTTCCCATCAGACCTCTATCCAGCTAAAAATCTGCAGCAAGAGTACGCATTAGTGGACCATGAACCCGAGCAACACCACCCATTAGAAACCATCAGATAATGACTTCATATACGATTGTTAAGTCTGGTTCAGATCACATAAAGAATGCGAAAGACGTTTATCACTACTGTCGACACACAGTTTGGACCTGGAACACTGTTCTCTGTGTGTTCTACTGACGAATGATAGAACATTAAACAGAGTTCCACAGAACCACACGCTGACCTTGACCTTAATGGTGGATGTGGAGGGACTGCAAATGTTACACAGCATGAATGCCCAGAAGGTCTACAGCCACTCTTCCACCAAAAGAAACACATTTTCATTACAGGGAACTTTTTAAGAAGTCACGACACACACAGTGGCCACCACACCTACAATGTGCTATGTGTATGATATGAATGTGCAGAACACTGCACCCCTTAGTTTCCACCACAAGAGTTTTTTCGGAAACATTTTAGACAGCCAGGAACTTGAGGTACTTTTTGATCCTAAGAATGTTAAGCATGTTTCCACCAGAGGAAGCCTTTTATGAACTCCAGAACTTCAAGAGACTTTTCAGACAGTCAGGAACCATAGACACCTTTTCAGAAACTTGGATGCTTCAGATGTTTTCACCTCAGGAAGTTTGGGGATAGTTCCAAAACAGGAGCTTTAGGCATAGTTCCAATACAGAAACTTTGGAAATATTTCCACTAAAGGAACTTTGGGCATAGTTCCAATACAGGAATTTTGGGCATTGGTTTCACTACAGGAACGTTAGGCATAATTCCAATACAGGAACTTTGGGCACAGTTCCACTAAGGGACCTTTGGAAATATTTCCACTACAGGAACTTTACACATAGTTCCAAAACCGGAAACCTTGGGCATAGTTCCACTACAGGAATTTTGGGCATTGGTTCCACTACAGGAATTTTGGGCATTGGTTCCACTACAGGAATTTTGGGCATTGGTTCCACTACAGGAACTTTAGGCATAGTTCCAATAATGGAACTTTGGGCATTGTTCCAATACAGAAACTTTGGGCACAGTTCCAATACAGGAACTTTGGGCACAGTTCCAATACAGGAACTTTGGGCACAGTTCCACTAAGGGACCTTTGGAAATATTTCCACTACAGGAACTTTACACATAGTTCCAAAACCGGAAACCTTGGGCATAGTTCCACTACAGGAATTTTGGGCATTGTTTCCACTACAGGAATTTTGGGCATTGGTTCCACTACAGGAATTTTGGGCATTGGTTCCAATACAGAAACTTTGGGCACAGTTCCAATACAGGAACTTTGGGCACAGTTCCAATACAGGAACTTTGGGCACAGTTCCAATACAGGAACTTTGGGCACAGTTCCAATACAGGAACTTTGGGCACAGTTCCAATACAGGAACTTTGGGCACAGTTCCAATACAGGAACTTTGGGCACAGTTCCAATACAGGAACTTTGGGCACAGTTCCAATACAGGAACTTTGGGCACAGTTCCAATACAGGAACTTTGGGCACAGTTCCAATACAGGAACTTTGGGCACAGTTCCAATACAGGAACTTTGGGCACAGTTCCAATACAGGAACTTTGGGCACAGTTCCAATACAGGAACTTTGGGCACAGTTCCACTAAGGGACCTTTGGAAATATTTCCACTAAAGAAACTTTAAGCACAGTTCCAATACAGGAACTTTACACATAGTTCCAAAACTGGAACCTTGGGCATAATTCCACTACAGGAATTTTGGGCATTGGTTACACTAAAGGAACTTTAGGCATAGTTCCAATAATGGAACTTTGGGCATTGTTCCAATACAGGAACGGTGGGTATAGTTCCACTACAGAACCTTTGGAAATATTTCCACTACAGAAACTTTAGACACAGTTCTATTACATTAACTTTAAGCACAATTCCACTACAGGAAGTTTAGGCACATTTCCATTACAGAAACTTTATACATGAATGTTGTATTTGATATTCAAACAAATGGTAAAGGCAGCTGCAGCAAGGTACAACCAGCAAAATGTAACCTGATCAGTACTGCTGTAACCTCAATCATTGACAACGTACAGATTCCCACATGACATGTTTACCTTTGGAGGTTTGAAGGGGTAGTCTGAGGAGAAGGTGATGTCCAAGAAGAACACTCCACCCTCATAAACGGAGCCTGGTGGACCCAGGATGGTGGACCTCCACTCGTAGATGTTATCTCCTTTGGGTCCCGCACTGCAACAACACACACACACAAACACAAAAAGCAACACCAAAGGTTATTTCTAATCTTGTTGCCACTTTGCTCCAACAGAGCAGATCTTTTTTCAATAAACAACATTTTAATGAATCCATTTCCCCCCACAATTCCAACACTACACCAGTGATCACATCTCTTTTTTTTTACTCTATCCATCTATCAACCTGTTAAAATACATCAGACTGTCTGAGTTCTCTTTCTGTACTGACAGCCCCAGCATTTGAAAGTCAATGGCGACAGAACAGAGCTGATCCACCTTCCGGCTAAGAGCTTCTTTATGCCAGACCTCTCAATCACCATCCACACTCAAGGCACAAACTAACAAGATTTCTGGTGCGATTTTATGACATGATTTTTTTGTTTCTTATCTGATTGCATTAACTCTCATACAAGCTATTTTTTTCCGTTTAATCCTGACCTGTAATCTGATGAGCACATAACCATGCATGCTATTTCCATGGTTTTTCACCTTGATTTCAGCTGGAATTGAACACAACTTGTCATTTTAAGGCCTGGACAATGTCATCCACATGTTTTATTTTTACACATATTGATATTCTTAACTCCCTCGGTGTGGGAACATGTCAGACCAACGTGCTGTTACTATTACTGTAGCTGGTTCGATTTAATACAATACAGCTGTGAGGCTCCTGACGGATACATTACAAAAAAAAAAAACCCTCCTTTCTACTTTTTATGTTTAGTGTTTCTGCTTCCATACATTCTAATAAGTTAGAGGGTAAGTCAAAAATTATCCGCACTCTGGGTTATATTAAAGCTTCCGTTGTTAAATGTTCTGTCTTATCAGCAGTGCTTTCTGTTCAAGTCTACTACTGTCTCGTCCGTCACTGCTGTGCAGGACACGACCGGTTGTGATGTGCACGAAAGAGGAGCAGCATGCAATGATTCTTTTTTTTTTTTTTTGTGGTCTGAGAGTATACCTGTGCATAAACAGAAGTGTTTGGATTTCTGCAAACTAAATTTGGACCAATAGACTAAGGAAGGTGAAAGTTTCTTCTTAAAGAGAAACATGTCTCATCACCAGTAATTAGGATTCATCACTAAGAGTCACTGAGAGTAAACGGCTGATTATGGGATGGAATCATCGCCGACTGAGGAAAAAGTCCAAAAGTCAACCATCAGCTGGAAAATCTTGAATGCGTACAGTTTTCTGGGATTCTCAAGGGCCAATATTGGGACGTTATCAGGAAAAAGGTTCAACAATCTACAGTACTCGTTACAGTGAGACGCTTATTGAAGAGCTGAAGCCTAAACTTTAGAGGACTGATATCTAAGGGCGTTGTGATCTTACATGACGATGCACGTCTGCAAACTTTTGCCCGAACTTTCAACACTCGGCAAAAACTTCATTTTGAGGTGTTAAAGCATTCTCCTTATAGTCCTGATCTTTCACATGTTTGGTCTCCTGAAAGCAGAACTAAAAAAATTTTTTAATGAGGGAATACGAACGCTTTTTGACAGATGGACAAAGTGAGATTATGTCGAAAAGGTCCATTAAAATAAATTCTACTCTACAAGAGTGTGGATTATGTTTGACTCAACCTCATACTTAAGTATTATTCTCTAATCAGAAGTGTTTCATCATTCAACACCCCCAAACTTCTTGTAAAGAAGTATACAGTATAAAAGTATACAGACACCTCCCAGTATGTGCTTATTGAACATCCCGCTCCAGTTTTATTCTCCTTTACGGTTATAATCTGCCCCACCCTCATTGCCCTCAACTTCATTGAGTTGTTTTGGGCTTTGTACATGTGGGCCTTGTCATACTGGGACAGGTTTGGGCGTCTTAGAATTAGTGAGGAGAAATTACATACATGCTTCTCTCACAATTGACATAAAAAAAATTTTATACTGAATGCATTCCATCAATCAATCTGCGCTGTCTTTTGTTTTATTTAATTTAATTTACATTTACTGTACATGACTTACTAGTACTATTTAAGTGTCGTTTTGGAAAACACATCAGACATCATTTTGGATGAATTCTGTCCAAAAGACAAAAGATTTTCTTCCCCATTTCCCCTTGATCAAATTGGGTAAGAGGCTGCTTTAACAATTTCCATGGCAAAAAAAAGAGTCTGTCTGCTTAAAGAGGTCACAAACCTTGCTAGCTAAGTGTGATTTCCTCACACGCTTTGATCAAGTACCCAGATAGATATATACGCTGTAGAGAACCGGCGTACTGCAAGTTTAATCTATTTAGTCTGTAAGCTGACATCAGCTGTCAAAAAGTCTGCTGCAGTTAGAATTAAAATGCACTTCTTTGTCATGTTCTCCCGATTTTAAAATGCTAGAACTTTCCCTTATGGTTGAGATGCATATAAATATGGAAAGATAATAGTTTTGGAAACTTGTCAAAGATATATGCACGATCAGCCTTTACACTAAGGGAACTGAATAACACTGATTGTCAATCATATACTGATTGTATAATCATAATCATATTGTCAACCAGTAAACCTGTGATCATGAGTAGACTAATTTATCCCAGTGGGGACCGAGTACTAGCCTGTCTGTTCTGATCCCACAGATCTCAATCCAACCGAGCATCCATGGACAAACAAGTCTGATCCGTGGAGATCCCACCTTGTAACTTAAAGCAGCTCTTAAAAGACCGGCTGCTGTAACGTAATGGTGCCAGACATACAGCACACCATCAGAGGTCTCACAGAGTCATGACTCAAGGGGGTCAGGGTTGTTTTGGTGGCACAAGCAGAACCTACATTATATAAAGACTTAATGGCCTGATAGCAAAAATATGTTATCACGTTAATGGGGTTTTCCTTAAACTGCTACAAAACACTATTCTCTGTGGAACAGTGAAGTTCTTCACATGACCTCTATATACTGAGGTCACTTCCTGTTGTGCCAAAAAAACAAAACAAACCAACCAAAAAAAAACCTCTTAATTGAATAAACAAGTAATGTCAGGGAATGCTTCAGGTTATGTGGTTTTATTTTCTGCATTCCAAACATCCAACATTTTTACATTTTAAATCCACAGACTTCAACCAGTTAATGCTACTTTTCCCTCCCACTTGCGATATACTATAATTTACCCAAACATTAATCAGTTTATTTGATTTCGGCGGATGATTGCAGCACATTGTACCAAGTACGGACGCTAGCATTCTCACCAGGAGGAATCGAAAACCTTTAACGTCGCACTGCAAGTCTCAAATATTACAAGCAATATGATGAAAGAGAAAAATAGCCGTGCGCAGGCAGAGCCTTTGAATACGTTCACTCGGTTGGTGGGATCCTCCTTAGGTAGGTGCCTTAAATGATAAACATGATATAAGTGAGGGTACAGACATGAGACTGGAGGAGGAGGGGGAAAAAAAAGAAATGAATAAAACAACTTCCAGACAGGAGGAAGATATAAAGCGCACGAATATAAAGCGACAGAAATATGCACACGGACAGGGGGAAAATATAGCTTTGGGGTGATTATCTGATCTCTTAAAATATTTGGCCAAACCTAATTTTAACCACTAAAACAAAACAAAAGACAATACCCACTGGTCGACAACGCTATTTTCATCCGCAACGACTAACCCTAAAACGACCACAGCTACAATTAGGACGTCATTCAGAAACGGTTAGAATGAAAAACTGCAGCACTGCTGCCATGTTTCCTGACTGCGCACAAAAAACCCCAAAAAAAACCAAACATAAATTTCCTCGACACCAGGCTGAGAACATTAGCATCATCTGCAGGCTCTCCTCACAGAAAAACCAGACAAGCGAGACACCGTATCAATCATTCTAATGACCCTTATTCTCACTTTCAGTTACGCATCTTAAATCCAT
Source organism: Channallabes apus (assembly GCA_030522415.1). NCBI lineage: Eukaryota > Metazoa > Chordata > Actinopteri > Siluriformes > Clariidae > Channallabes > Channallabes apus. The sequence goes on along the minus strand of CM060109.1, from coordinate 10,626,005 downwards.
GAATAACAATAGTGTGTTACAAACTACGCCGTCTTTCTGTTAGTTATCCTCAACGATGAAGACTTTAAATGCTAACGATTCTCGTCAATAATAAACAAAACGATTAGTTTTAACATAGTACAGTCGAAATTTCAATTAGTTTTGGTTAAACATTAAGCAGATATCAACAATTTTATTAAAAATTGCCGTCTATAAAAAGTCTAGATATAACCATGATAGTATAAAATCCTTATTATTGAGGTTTGCTACAACATAAATTGAGAAACCAAAAAGAAAACCATGTATGTAAGCCCTAAAGTCTGGACATGTATTATTTAAAAAGGTGAAGATAAAATGAAATATCTCCTTGACATACACTTTAATGTCCACATTCAAAGGGGGATTTATTTATTTTTTATTATTAGATCTTGGTATGGTTGTTGGTGCCAAATGGGATGTTTGAGGAAGTTAGGAATTTTTAACACACAGCAGCAAGAATGTACACATTGTGAAACTTCAGGCTGATACCGATACAGATGTTTAAAATTATAATTTGGACGATGCTGATGACTTTTGGGTTTTCTTTTTTGGCTGTTACTTAATTCTTTCCTTTTGTTCCATGGAAATGGAAGAAAGGAAGAAAAACTAAAGAAATGTGATAAGGCCAAATACACGCCCCCCCCCCCCTCCCCTTTTTTTGTCATGGTGCACTAGACATGAAGAGAAACAGTGCTGCAGCGCTACTCTAATTAACCGCCAGGCTGAACATTTTCCTACGTAACAAACGATATAGAGAATGATTGTTGTTTTCTATATTACAGTCATGTATGACATAAATAATTAATGCAGTATCATGAATACTGGACTCTCACGGATGATGTTTGGATCTTTCCCAATCAACTATCGGATAATTACTGAGAGGCTATTGGACAATTTCTGATCAACTATTGGATCTTTCCCAAAGCTGAAGTTGGGTAATGTTGCTGTTGTCCCAATCAGACTACAATTAAACAACACAACATTTAATCAGTGCTGTATTAAACAGATGTGACGCAACAGAAAAACATCAGCCACTGACATCGGCGAAGACCAACATATTGCCAACAATAGCAAATATGGGGCCGATCCTGATGTACAGCAGATTAATTTATGCATTCTTACTCTTAAGGTTACACTCGCACGGCACAAAAATGGCCACAAAACCACTAAATATATTATCGATGAGAGAGGTCCAAAGAGAATGGCCTTATTCTTCCAATAAGGAAGGCTTATTCCTATTGGATTATTCTGAGCCAATAGAAAGGCTACAAATAACCACTTTCTCTAACTGTGATGAAAACAAAAGCATTCCAGAACACCTAATGCACTGAGATCCTTGAAGTGGATGAGATACAACAGCAGAAGAACACACTGGGTTTAGCATCGTTAAAATTAAAACAGCTGAAAACTGGAAGATTGACCTTCGAAATACACAGACCAGTCTGTCTGGTACCAACTCGGACCCCAATCTGATTTTGAGGTGAAGATTAACTAAAGCTTTGCGTATGTAAAATCAGATGGACACAAAGTAGAACATTTTACAAAAGTTACTACTAAATTAAAAACTAAAGGAAAATCACATTAGTGTGAAAAACAGCTGTAAAAGAATGGACCAAAAAAGCCTGAAAGGTTTTTGTACTTCTATTTGAAAAAGTTCACTGAAACTGAAGCGGCCTGGAGTATTTTTGAGCAAACCAATGATGTCTTGGACATAACTGCCCTTGACAGATAATGATCCACAAATTATATATTCTGTTCCTCATTTTGGTTTCCCCTTCCACCGAGCAACTGTGAGCAGTTTTAGAACATGTACTTGTGTGTTTAAATAAGAACAAGCTTTAAGAAAGCACAAGACAGTGATGTAATATCACAAACAGTAAAGTAATAGTATATAATATCACAGATAAGTAATGCAATAGAGGAATAGAGGAACAGAATGTACAAAAACAAGAACAGGTTTAAAGAACCGTGTGTACAGAACATATGGACCTATTTAGCCACAGAACACAGACAAAAGTAAGGTTTAAGAAAACTCAGTTTAATATAAGGATTAGTCCGAGTGTGCAGTTAAGATTTCACATATCAGTAGACAATACGCTCTGAGCAAGAACAACAGCCACAGGAAGAGGAGTAGGAGCAGGAGTACAATCGGTTTGGGTGCCAGCGGTAACACTTTCACCAGTTTGTGTACTGACAGAAACTTCGAAATCGGTCTGAATGGCAACATTATAACAAATTTGCAATAAATCAGCGCTAAGCTCAGACCCTGCGAGCGAAGGGACATGCGGGTAAGGAGCGGGTGTTCGCCATCATTTGGTGGGAACGGGATTGGCGTGATAACGTGAAACGTGAAAACAACAAACACTGTCTTGTTCATTTTTTTATAGATTGAGCAAAAGAAGTTTAAAGATAATGGAAAGGAATTCGGGTTAATGTAAAGTTTTAATCGGATGAAATTTAGGAGTCAGATGTCAAGGTATAATTTTAAAGATAATGGGAGTCAATCTATGACATAAAATCTAAAAAAAAAAAAACAATAATAAATCAGCTTATAGTGGGAATCAATGTTGGCAATAAATAGAAAATAAAAAAATAGGGTTTTTTTTTGTAAAACATTTGTAAAACTGTATATAAGGAATGTACATACACTTGTCTGCTCTGCTCATTTGGATTTTTATTGCTGCAATAAATTCTGCTTACTTCATCCAGATCTACGAAGTTTTAGTTTGTTCTTTGATTCTATTGTTTATTGATATTATATCAATAAGTTGAACTATGCAGCATTAACATATATGTGGAGGATGTAAAAAATCCCTGCCACAACCAAAATGATTGGCAGCACTGCGTTTAAAACCACCAAACTCAATGAAAATAAGTAAGTTACGCAAGTACGTTAAAAAAAAAAAACGGAAGGGCAAGAAGGGAAGAGAAAAGAAATGAAGACAAAGATGAGAGTAGACTCTTCAGGTTCTGAGAACCACACTGAATGGATCGCTTCCCAGAAACAGGCGAGTCTTCAGAGGGAGAAATGCACTGAGAGTGGTGTTTTGCTGGATCGGGCATGAGCTGAGTCAGCACCTAACATCCCTGCCGTAAGCAGACTGTTATCTACAGCATCGGACTTACAGCTAGCAAGGGACTAGAGGAACACGACACTGGCCTGATGAAAGAAAATGAACACTGAGACTGTGTTTATGCTGTCAGTGGGTGTCGTTTGTGATGAGACCTAAACAGTAAAGAGAAAAGAATTGCATCACATCACATCCTGATGATGTTTAATGATACAAAATTATAGCTGAGTGTAAATACTTAGCCAACACTTCTCCTCCACACTCAAACGTCATCACTTCACAATTACGGTTTGCAGGAGAATAATTGCGTACGATAACGAGTATTGGAGTGTGATGGTGTTGTATACTGTAGTGGTGAATGAAAGAGAACACTGGTAGTGTTTGATAACGAATACTGGTGTGTGTTGGTGGTACAGGAGATATAAAATGTTGTTTGACTGAACAGCTGTTGGTCATTGATGAGAAAATGGAGTTTAGTGAAAAAATATTGGTGTTTTATGAACAATACTTAAGAGTGTTGGAGTTTAATGGTTCAAGCTGGTGTTTGATAGAAACTGCTGGAGTTTGTTACCATTTGATGGCGACTATGTAGAAGGAGAACACTGGTGCTTGGAATTAACACTAGAGTCTTTGGTGTTTGATGGTAAATATTGGTATTCAATGGAGAATGTGTGTGTGATGGTAATTTCAGTGGTGGATGGACAATATTGACATTACATTGAAAATATTTGTGTTCGATGGTGAATTATATAACATGCTTGGTGTACTATAGTAAATATTGATATTCGATAAAGAACATTTCAGCCAAAACTATTGTATTGATGCTAAAGTGTTTTAAATTATTTTTTTAAAGATAGTATCATATAACAAAATTTTTCATAACACTTAATGCTTCTTATCTCCCGATCCAAGCTTTGTTTTTTGTTGTTGTTGTAAATATGCATACACATTTAGATTTTTATCAGATAAAAAGAAACATATGTTTAATACAAGTTCATGCCCTTTTATGCAAGTTCAAATCTTTTAATGATCCTTAATTATCGTTCAGATGAAACATGGCCAATTTAGATTTAATGTTTTTTTGGAATTAGATTGACATGGTTACGGACACTACAGATTCTTTTTTTTTAAGCTTTTACCAAAAAAAAAAAACAAAAAAAAAAACTTCATATACTTCTAGAAGCGTACATCAATTTTAGTATCAATACTCATTAATAAATATGATTTTATATGATTATTTTATATTTGAAGCGAGACAGTATAACACTGAAAAATGATTCTTCACCAATATTCACCATCACACACACAAACACACACACACACCAAAGTCATCAAGAATTCACCATCACACACCACATACTGTATAAAACTGCTCAGCTCAGGGCTTCGATTGAATTAACATGTTTTAAAGCATCTACCTAACTAATAAATACAGAATTTGTAATTAGACGCAGAACAAGAGTCAGGACTGCTGGGCAAAAACTGGAGTCTACAAATAATTAGATTACGCAAAGAGGAAAGCACCAGTGATCGATTGACAAGATGTGTTCATTATCATTAATCCCATGAGCCAGGGGAATGATTCACAAGCACTTGGGGCTGTCGGTCTCCTCACACAGCTTACACATGTACAAGCTCCAGAGTAAAATCTTTTCTGAGGGAAAAGAAAAAAAAAAGAAAAAAGGGAAATAGCTAAGGCAGTTTGCAGACTTTCTATAGAGCTCTTAAATGACAAACCAACCACTACTTTACACCATAAAATCTAGAAAACCCCACAACAGAGTGAATCTCGCTGCTGTTTGTAATGGGGCGATCTGTGTCCTTCAGCGAAGAAAAAACAACAAGACAGCAGAGAAATCTTTTTAACTGCTTGTTTATCTGACAGGCTGACAATGCTTCGATAGCGCGTCAGTAAGTCTCGGAGAAAAGTGCCAAAAGTTGCCTGATCCAGCCCTGTCTCTCTCACACACACACACACACACACACACACACACACACACACACACACACACACACACACACACACACACACACAAAATGTCAAAATCTCCAGCGAGGTAAACAGTAAAGAGACATATTCAGGGAAACGAACACAGAAACCTCCCTGAAACACAGGACAGGGACTCGTGTTCTTCAGTGATAAAGAACGTCCAATAATAAATTCCCACGTCTTGCTTGCTCACAAGGTGCGTATCTCTGCTTCTGAGATAACTCGTGCCTTCTGGACATATAATACTGTGGCTCTACATTTCTTTAACAAATTTGTTCTAGATATGTTTATATTAATCAATTCAGTAAAAAAAAATTATAAAAACGATTATGTTAAGCAACAGACTACATGAAAGAAATTAGGGCTGCAAATAACGATTATTTTGATAATCGATTAGTTGAACAATAATTTTTTCCTTCGATTAATCGGATAAAAGCTAAACGCATATTTAATTTGATGTTTTGCTCATAATTATATATAAGAGCATACCAATAGTTGTTTTGTTTTTAACAATAATTGCAGGTGGCAAGTTGACAGTGGTTTTATATATATATATATATATATATATATATATATATATATACACACACACACACAAAAATACACTGACATTCAGTTGTTAAGATATAAACAGCTAAAATAATGTAATTTTGTATAATAAAATGAAATACGCATAAGTAAAACCACAGTAAATTTCCTTTGAAAACAGATTTGCTAGTTAACAAGTTAACTTTGTAGTGGACTATAAAAAAAAAAAAAAAGAAACTGTACAAATGCAAAATGCTAATAGTTACAAATGTACTGTTATTTGCATTCGCTGAAAACCACAACAACCACTTAATGTTATATTCTACTGTTATACACACCGTGTAATTTAAGCTGATCTAAAGTAGCACCATTTAACTAATCACTATTGCTCATGAGGTGATTGCGCAATGTGATGCTAGCGAGTAGCAAGTGAACAGATCTAGCGCGACCTGACCTGAAGTTAGCAAACAGTATAAACAAAAGCACTTAAACTGTACAACTTTTACACGATGAAGAGATACAGTTGTTACTGACTCTGCTGATGTTTTCTTTTTAAGTGTTCGTGCATGACTGTGGTACTGCTATGCCATGAAAGCTCGGTCTTGCATAGCGTGCAGGTTACCGTCTTTTTAGAGGCGTTTAATGTAAATTGCTCTCATACCTTTGAGGACGCGTGCTTTGTCCTGCAGACGCTTCTGTAACCGCCATTGCACAAGCGGCTGTGTATCTGTGTGTATCTTTGTGTATGTGTGCATCTTGTGGTCGCGCTTCTCAGTAGCAGCCCAACTAATCGACATTCGGTGACAACCAAGTTCATTATCGATAATTAGCGATTTTATCGATTAGTTGTTGCAGCCCTAAAAGAAATCATACTAAATTTCTACTTATAAATGGTTAAGGCTGGGGATTAAAATTTTTTTTTCTCTGGTGCACATTCTTGAAGAAACAGAGAACAACCTGGTCAGTTTTCTCATAAAACATGCCTGTTTCCCCCATAAATAGTACAGGCATTGTGGGTCGCCATGCGAGCGAAACCGCCAATTATGTCATAATCTAATATCGTCCAATATAAAATACTGTAACAGTCAGAAGTTTTGTCATGTAGCTACACAGTAATACCAAATAACTGCACAAGGTGGCGTTTCCTTTTTCGTTGTGGTAGAACGTACAGCAGAACGTGTGTATAGAAACAGAAGTTGTTTTGCTCCGATGCGGTGCATATATTGCTAAATTCTACAGTCGCGCCTCGATCACGAACGGCCCACCGAGGACAACCAAATTGTTTCACAACCAAAAAATAAGCCTAAAATTTGTCTCTTAGCACAAAAATTTTGGTGTTGCTAAATGAATTATAAGTAGCAAATATATTTAGTTATAGGTAACGTTACCTGGTTTACGTTGATATACATAAGGAATTTAATACTTTTTAAAAAGTTTTTAGGACATAAAAATGTCTGTCAGTCATGGTTAGGGGTGTGCGATTGTTTAAGGAAGTTATAAGTCTCTATAGTGGCCCATCTGGAAAAGCCGATCAGATGACGGAAAACTTCCGAGACAATTTCTTTGCGCGCTGCTAAAATGGCTTCCCCGGTCTGGTAATTCTATGTGGTGTGTGTTAATAATTAAGTCAATAGCAATCTGCAACCTGTGTAACAAGCAAATTCCACAAGGTGGGAAACACCCAAGGCATTTTAACACCACGAACATCATCAGACACTTGTTAGGTTAGTCACATAAAAGCAATATGAGCAGTTTTCAAAGTTAGCTTGCGTTTTGAAGAGAGAGTGGGAGAGATCAGCAGCTCAAGCGCCACTCACTCAGCGGTCGGTAACAGAGAAGTTTCAAAGACAGCAAACATACTGCAAGACAGTAAGAAGAATAATGAAATATCAAACAAAAAAATTATGGAATTCATATGGCTCCATCATCAGCCGTTGTGTATTGTAGAAGACGAAGGGTTTCAGATGCCTCGTGTCCTACTTCATATTTCACGGTTGCACTTTATTAACTGTGGTCACTAAGGTAAATTAGAAAAACTGACTTTAAAAACGGTCTTGAAACACTATTTTGCCTACAGCCTTTTTTTGTTGTCGTTTTTAGTCTAAAGTCTTAAAGTAGCAAAGACTCTGTTCTCCGTGTTTTTAATTTTTAATATGATCTACAGGAGAGCTGTATTTATCAAGCTCTAAGCTGGTCCCGATTACTCACAAAGCAGAGGCTGCTATGTTTTAAGTTGACATGTTGAACATGTTGCTTGCCAATAAATACACTTGTCAATTCATGATATTCCTCTTCTCGTATTTTTATATTTGTTGTTAAATATAGTTTAATAAACAATGCTACGTGATAAAGCTTCAAACAGACCCTGTAATTGGTGATCGTTATCACCTCTTTTGACGATACAGCTTCTAGTGATTGGAGATCAGCCCCAAACATCCTGATCAGAGGTGATCGGAGCACCCCTAGTCATTGTCCGATAATTCATTCATTCATTTTCTATACCGCTTAATCCTGTGTTCAGGGTCGCGGGGGACCTGGAGCCTATCCCAGGAGACTTCGGCGGGGTACACCCTGGACAGGGTGCCAATCCATCGCAGGGCACACACATACACACACTCACACACCCAATCACACACTACGGGCAATTTGGGAACGCCAATTAGCCTAACCTGCATATCTTTGGACTGTGGGAGGAAACCGGAGTACCCAGAGGAAACCCACCAAGCACGGGGAGAACATGCAAACTCCATGCACACAGAGACGGGAATCGAGCCTGGCCGGGGAATCGAACCCAGACCCTGGAGGTGCAAGGCGACAGTGCTAACCACTACACCACCGCGCCGCCTTGCCAGATAATGCTACAAGTAAATAAATAAACGCATTGAATAAAGAGCTTGACCTCTCCAAAATCAGCACAACTCTGTAATACATTCAATTTTGTTGAAAAACTAAATCATAATTACAACTCTAGTAATGCAATAGACAAGGTGCTGCCGAAATAAAGGGCTTGGCCTCTCCAAATCAACGCTACCCTTTTAGGAAATTACCAACAAAAAAGCGCTAGGAAATTACCAACATAAAGTCTTGTGTTGTGCGAAAAATAAATAACCTCCCATCATTCTCTTTCCACTGTGCCTAAAACATTTTCCACTGGGAACAACACTGCATGGCAATTTCTGTATAGCGTTTATAAAAGGCAAATTGGGTTATCATTTCTCACAGATATAGTAATTACTCTCATAATTAGAAACTTTTTGTTTCATCATTTTTAATGAATAATGAAAGAAAGAAAGAAAGAGTATTTTTATCTCACCATCCTTCCTAGCGCTTTTTCACACATTGCCTTGCACTTAAAGTAGCAAATGTTTAATGCAAAACACGGATATGCAAAATTCCGCACAGAACTCGAGCTCGCAAAACAAACATGAGACCCTGGAGCAAAAAGCCACACCTCCTTTGGAAAGAATGACAGGCATAGAGGTAACAAAGAGCTTTATCTATGAAGATTCTCAGTCATCCAGGTGAGGTTATTGGAAAGATGTGTCACGTCAACTGGACTTCTTTCTTGTTAGGTAAAACCTACTTAACAAGACAAAGAGTTTTATACCAAACCCAGATGCTCGTACTGATCTCAGGAAGCTCTGTGTAAACACGCCTGTGGCTCCTGGATGCTCCAAGCTCTACATCTTCAGAGCTTAAGAAACCTCGAAAGAAACACCATGATGACAATGGCAGTCGTTTTGAGTTGGGTGATGATAAAAAAGTTGCATCGTAGGAAAAAAAAAAAAAGCTTGAACGCTTTCCTAGCTTGTTTGGTTCATGTAGGAACGTGATCAATCCTGATTTGTGATCTCTCTGCCTTTTTCTAGCATGCATCGTTCATTCTCACCTCTTTTGACTATCTGACTGCCTGTTCCCAGAGGCCATGCACGACACATTTCTAAGTGGCTTCTACAAGTACACTAGTCGCTAATGCTAGTTTTCGCCATGATTTTTACTGTCAGAATAAATCTTAATACTCCATGCAAGAATACATCGTATCAAAGTATCACAACTAGTGCTTGAGACACACCCTCTAGGTCAAGATCAACAACGTGGAGTCCAAATTCCTGACAGCTTTACAAAGACGATAACCTCATGAGTGTGTAGCAGTTGGATTGGTGTGCATTATTGCCGTAAGTGTATTTTCAACCAAAGCCGGCAATTATTTCAGACTGCAACAGGCGACAAATTTGAACCCTCCTGCTAATAAAAATGTCGAGCTGTCTCGGGGTGGGTGTATAGGCGATTTATTTAGAAGAAACCCCTCAGGTGTTCCCGAGCCCCAGCTGGGGAAGCTGAGATCCAAATCGCATTTATGAAGCAATTACGCCTGACTCCCTGCCAGCGTTATATAAGAGAATAGATGTTGGGTGTGAGCGAGCGTGTAAGTGGCGGATTTTTGGCCGGGATCCCAGCTGCAAAACAGGTCTGACCTCTCGAAAAAAGCAGAAAGCCCTCGATGTGCAGCTCCAGCAGTAAATGTGCGAAAGTACCCCGTATAATCCTGAGTTTACAGTGGGTTAGGGATGCTGTAACTTAAAATGTGCTTGAAATGTTCTCACTTAGACATTTATACGCACTCTCACAGCCCACTCTGTTCCAGTGAGCACTTTAATAGCCATGCTAAGACTTATTAACCTTTACTGCTGGAGAGGAAACTCACAAAAACCTTATGTCTCTGTGCAGAAAAGCATTCAGGTTCGGATGTGTTCGGTAGGAGTGGATTATTCCACAGGACTGCGTCAGCTCTGCTGAATAGGGGAAACATTCTCAAGAACAAGACCACAAGAAAAAAAGAAGAAAAAAAAAGCAGCCCAAAAACGTGTTCTTATGTACCCACTTTCCCCCAATTTATACGTATTACAGGAAACAGAACTGCTATAATGCACTGCAAACCCTAGACAAGGGGGACAATTATTAATTATGTGTCTCTCCTAGTGTCAGACAGTCTATATTTGTCTTTTAATCTTTAAATAACCAGTGTGTTTATTACAAAAAACCCCAATATTAAAATATATTTGTGACTTTACCCCGTGATTTTATTTACTAGCCGTAACTGTAATCTATCAGTAGCAACTTAGCCAATTGTCAAACAAATGTGTGTGGAACAGTAACTCTACATATCTCTTAAAGACAGCTCAGTTAAATTATCTTTGCTGTCAATGAACTGGCGAAGTTATGTTAGTTTGCTGTCTGATTATGTTACTCCTGTGGTGACGTTAGCTAGCTATTAATCAGCTCCTATGGTAACATTAACTAGCCATCAGCTTTACCAAACATAACTTTACCACAGATTAACCACAGGGAAATTTAGCTAATTATTAACAAGCTCCTGTGGTAACTTTAGCTAATTATTAACAAGCTCCTGTGGTAACTTTAGCTAATTATTAACAAGCTCCTGTGGTAAATTTAGCTAGCTCTAGTGACTTTAGCTACATAATAATGAGCTCCTGTGGTAAATTTATCTAGTTTTTAATGAGCATCTGTGGTAATTTTAACTAGCTGTAGTGACTTAGGTTATCTATTAATAAGCTCCTCTGGTAACTTTAGCTAGCTACTAACGAGCTCCTGTGGTAAGTTTAGCTAGCTGTTATTGGCTTTAGCTAGATACAGTATTAAGGAGCTACTTTGGTAACTTTAGTTAGCTATTAATAAGCTCCTGTGTTGACTTTAACTAGAAATTAATGAGCTTTTGTGGTAACTTTGGATAGCTAATAATGAGCTCCTGTAAACTAACTAGATATCAACAAACTGAACGTAGGGTGTGTTTAGCTCTGCTGAAAAATGCAAAGCTACATGTGGAGATGACTTAGCTAATCTGACCTGATATGAAATAACAACAAAAATAAAGACTTTAATAAAAAAATATGGTTGCAAGCAACAGTGACGAGTCCAAGCACCCTCCACCCCAGGGGCACTACACAACCTGTGTGTTATTTGAGACTTTTAAGACCTCTAAAAAGCCACTGCCACTCGGTTGCACCACACAAATTGCCACACATCACACACTACACAGGGCTACTGTCAGTTTGGGCTCTAAATATTCGTTAGTGTGTGTGTGTTGTGGTCTGTGTGTGTTTGTGTGTGAGGGTTAATGTGTGTGAGTGAGGGAGAGCGGTGTGTGTGTGTGTGTGTGTGTGTGTAGGTGTGTGTGTATGAGACGTGTGGATCTGTCAGTCTGTGAGTGACGAGTAAATGTGTTTGTGCATGTTTGTGTGTGTGGTGTGTGAGTCTGTGTGTTAACATTAGTGATGTGTGTATTATGGGTGTGATGTGTGTGATGTGTGTGTGTGTGTGTAAGACATGTGACTTGCTAGTGTGTGTGGGTGTGTGCGGGCGTTTAAGACAGAAATGTGAGTGTGTGAGTGTTAAAATTTGTGATGTGTGATATACATGAGTATGAGTGTGTTTGTATATATGTGCGTGTGTGTGTCTGTAGGAGTGTGAGAGTGTTAACATTGTGATACAAGTGTGTATGTATGTGTGCATATGTGTGATGTAAGAGTGTTTGTGTACGTGTGTGTGTGTGCGCGCGTGTGTGTTAACATTTGTAATATGTGTGTATGTATGTGTGCATGTGTGTGATGTAAGAGTGTTTGTGTGTGTGCGTGCGCATGCGTGCGTGTGAGTCTGAGTGTTAACATTTGTGACGTGTACGCGTGTTCAACAGGCCGCAGATGCTCGACAGTAAGAGTCACACTATGATGTTCCTCCATGTGATGTCACTGAACATGGTGTCATGAACATGTCCATGAATATGATGTCACTCAATATAAGGCCACACAGAAAGTTATTAAGCATTTTTCAGTGTAAGTGTAATTATGACGGCTGACCCGTTTGAGATATCAAAAATCCCTCTGCAATTTTGCGTCCTCAATGTCTTTAATGGTTTGGTGACGATCGTACAAGTTATCAAAATCCATCGAGTGCGTTTTTGCGAACAACCCCAAATAACTGGCCTCCTGTTGAGTTGAGCCCATGACATGCGGTGCGAAAGTTGTTCAGGTCAATGAGCTCTAAATGTGTACGCAAGTTTTGTGTGCCTATGTGAAAGTGTGTATGAGCTATCCAGCAAAATCTCATGTGTGAGCCACACGACTTTCAGGCATCCTAATGGCAGCAGATTCCAACCTGTCTGCCAATTTTCACGAGTTTTTTTAACACATGTTAAGACCCTCAAAAAGTCCAAAAGGGTGGGAAAAAAATATTAATAATCCTTAGGGAAACAAGACAAGTCTTGCGCACCTTATATTGCTTGGGCCCTAATAAATGAATAAAGATGAAAGTAGGATGTTGAGTAGATGCTACTCAGTTAAGATTAACCAAATTTAAAGGACAAGTTTGTTGTTGTTGTTATTATTGAAGTCTCAGTGTTTTCAGTCTTTCGGGTTGATTGGTATCTATAATCTGCTTCCATTTGGTTCGAGCACTCTTCTCTGTGGCACCGAGGTCGAGATTATTTCATATTTATCTAGCTCATTAAGCTCTTAGAAAACAGCACACTCTGGCGCACTAGACGATTTATTTACTCTACACAATATTTTGCGTTTGAGAACTATTACACTGGGTCCCGAATTATTTATTTATAAGCGGAAATAACAGCTTGAATGTCAGCACAGATGTGTTTACAGAGCATTCTGTAGTCTGATGGTCACCTCTTCTCATACAGCTGCGGCGTGATGGCCATGTTTAAAAGAGTTCGCTTTTTATCCTGTGGCTCTTGGCTTGTCGCTGGAGCTTAAATTTCGCCTTACAATGCCAAAACACACACACGCTGTACCCATAATCCCTCAGACTGGATCAGGCTGGCTCTTGGGAGGGTCATAGAGTGGGGCTGGAGCAACTCCAGGCACAAGTCTGTCTTTAATGCAACCTGAAGGCCAATTATTAGGGCGCTTTCCCCAGGGTACTCGGGGCCCTGCTGAATATCCTGCTGGGGAGGGAAACTTGAAAATCCACTGTGATTGAGTGAAAGAGAGAGAGAGAGAGATTTCTGGCAGTCACCTTGGAAGTCTCAGTAACTGAATCCTATATGTTACACAAGGCAGACTCAAGTAAATCCCACCAGAGACACACTTTATACACCCTCACACTCAGCTAGTTTCTCTTTAGGTCTCTCGCTCCCCTGGTATCTCCTTATGACTCTTAATCTCAAACTGTCTTTCTTTATAACCCTGTCAGGTTGATGTCTGCAATAACATTTTTTATTCTGTAATGACAATATCTATCTGTCAAGTTCATGTTTCTTACAATTCCAGTCTCTAAACATAAGACTATATCTCATTATGTCTGAGACAGATGTCTTTAGGTCATTCCTAATCTTAGACAGTATTTCTTCATTCAATTCAATTCAATTTTATTTGTATAGAGCTTTTAGCAATTGACATTGCCTCAAAGCAGCTTTACACAATCAAAAGAATTATTTAAGTTTGAATGTGAATGAATGTAATAAATTATATAAATTAAATTCATATTCTTGTAATAAATATGTAAAAATAGAGATGGGGTTTCAGTGTGTATAAACGTATAAAATATATATATATTTTTTTATATGGATATACAGTGAAACCTCGAATTGCGAATAACGCGGTTTGCGAGTGTTCCGCAAGACGAGCAAAGATTTTTAATACATTTTGACTTGAAAAATGAGCAAGTCTTGGTTTACGAGTACCGAGTTATGTGTGTGTATGAAGCACCCCCTCTCCCCTCACACACACACTTCATAATAATTAGTTTTATTTTTACTTTATATTTTGTGTTAATTATTTTTTTGGGCTGTGGAATGAATAATTTTGAGCTTCCATTAGGGGTGGGCGATAAACCGGTATACACGGTTAACCGGTAGAAATTTGTCGACCGATAGAGATTTTGGTCTATCGTCTTCATCGCGGCTGAGATCACATAACGTTGCACGTTACATTTAGGCATTTGGCAGACACATTCACTTCTATGGGAAGCCAAAGACATCTAAAGTGGGACGAAACCGTGGCACCCGATTGAGCCGGCGTGGGCAGAACAAATATCCAGACCCGGTGGATCGCGCAGCGAAGACGAACTTGAGCAGCGCTGCTCGAATCACAAACCTGCGCGACGCTGATAGAAATAGACTGCGCCGACCATGAAAATACATTTTACCCCGCTGGGATGCGCACGTACAAACCAGGCATGGCAAGGTGGAAACAATATTAAACAGTCCTGACATTTTAAATAAATTATTTTTAAATAAACAATGGGTTGCGCAGGTTTGTGATTCGAGCAGCGCTGCTCAAGTTAATCCGCGCTGCACGATCCACCGGGCTGCACGAATAAACCAGATCATCTCTGCGCTATTCAGATAGTCGCGCTGCGCTGTATTTGCGCAGATATTCGGTTCAATCGGGTGCCACGGTTTCGTCCCACTTTTGATGTGTTTGGCTTCACATAAACTTCGACAATGGAAGAAGACGGTGCAGCAGAAGTGAGTTTACTTACATGTGACGAAACCAACAACGAGGAGATTGTAAAGAAAAAAGGTGCCTCGTCTGTGGTGTGGAATTAGTTTGGGTATAAGAAAAGTGATACGAATGAGACGTACGTGATTTGCAAGGTACGCAAGTGCATTGTTTTAACAAGTGGTGGAAACACGTCAAACATTTTCTATCATCTGAAATCCAAACGAATATGGCCAAAGTAAAAAAAAGCGGCAAACCTCAGCAATTCACAGTTTAAATAAAATTACATTATGTAAAACAGTTTCTTTGTGTTTGAATTTTTATTTATGCATTTTCAGATACAAATTGCTATATTGTAATATATATCGTTATCGAGATAGAAAATTGCTTATACCGTGATAGAAGATTTTGGTTATATCACCCACCACTAGCTTCCATTACTCCTTAAAAGAAAATATGCTTTGACTTACGAATATGAGTTTTGGAATACGAGCCCGCTTCCGGAACGAATTATGCTCGTAATCCGAGGTTCCACTGTATGTGTATATATATTTGTATATGAGGCGGTGAAATGCAGTTCCTCTATAATCCTATAAGTTTATAGATCTGTATATAACAATATCCTAATAACACAATAGGCAGCATGGTGGCTTATTGGTTAGCACTGTCACCCTCGCACCTCAAGGATTTTGGGGAGTTTGCATGTTCTCCCTGTGCTTGATGGATTTCCTCCGGGTTGATCACCATTGGCATCCACGGTCCCTAGTTGGACTACAAAGGTTCCTAGATGGAGATATATATATATATATATATATAAAATAGTAAAATAATAGTAATATAATGTCCTAAAATAATGGCACTGGGTGGTCTTTGGTGATCTCTTTCTGTCTATCAAATGGTATTCCTTTTAGTCTCTCAAAATATTATACAACAGTTAGTTCCAACCGAGGAATCTGAATGGACAAGAGGCTTACTTATAATAGGTAGTAACAAACAGGAAGGTTTAACTACATGCATCTCTCCACGTCCCTGGTGTCCTAATTACTAACTGTAACATTAACTGTTAATTACACTAACTGTCGGTATGGAAACTCCAAGCCAATCACGCAAGCACTTTCAGCAAGAAAACACATCTGATAACACAATGTCATCTCAAACAACACTTTGTCTCCTTAATAACTGCTCATGAGTCGATCCGAATTGCCTGAGTGTTGTTTTATTTACATCTAAGGTGAGCTATAAAACTAACTATCTTCTAACACAAAGCTGAATCCAAACTCCATCTCTTTAACCGCTAACTGAAGACACTTCTCGGTGTGTGGAACAAACGATTGTACTGTACACCACAGTGAACTAGCATTCTGTTTAACACTATTTGGGATTTAACCCCAGAGCCTGGAAATCAGCTGCTGATATTGTAAAGCGGAATAAGTGTAAATATAAAGAGAAACGAGATTTACAGAGCTGTCCACCACCTCCATGGTTTACTCTTCTCACCTATTGGTTACAGAGTACCGTAAGAGTTTACGACTACTTTCACACGGTCACAAGCTCCGTCAACTGCGGTTAATTAGTTTTCGTGGAAGGATACGTGTTGATGGAGGAAAATAAGTAGTTAACTAAACAAACAAATCATAATAAATGAGCTTAAATGGTGAATTTGTGTGTGTCTCAAATTGAAAACAGTTCTTTAGGCCCCTTTGGATAAAGGACAGTATCTCTCACTTAATTGTATTTAGTATCTTTTTAAGTCAATTCAAGTCAATTTTATTTGTATAGCACTTTTAACAATTGTCATTGTCGCAAAGCAGCTTTACACAATCAAAACAATTGTTTAAGTTTGTATGGAATGTGAATGTGTATTAAGATCTTGAACATGTATAAACTATTGCTTTAGATCTCTTCTAATCTTTTCCTGTCTGTTTCAGTTTTAAACGGTATCTCCTTAGGTCGCGCTTCATCTCAGACACTATCTGCTGGTGACTTTCTCAATCTCAACCAGTAATACTCTAGATATCTCACAATCTTGTACAGTATCTCTGTAGAGCTCTCTCTTAATCCTACACAGTACCTCTTCGTGTCTGACTCAATATCAACCAGCCCTACCGTAGGTTTTTCCTAATCCTATAAAACATCTATTTGTATATATATCTTAATCTTTAACTCTCTATTTAGACTAATATTAATTTCAGTATCTCTGTCTTTCTTAATCTAAGAGGCAATCTCTTCTTTTTTTATTTTAGTCCCATGTATATGTATTTCTCCGCATGGATGTTCTGGTGATCATGTTTCACAAGAACGAAACTAAATGACTTATACATTATTACATAAATATCCACCTTCAGCAGCGAATAGAATAATAAGCCGATAATGAAATGTGAAATAAAACGACTAAACGTTTTCTTTCTGTCTGTAATAAAGTGATAACATTACCACTCCAGTTTGCTATAAAGCGCCGTTCAGCGCGTTCTTTGAAATCTTTGACCTTGTAGTAGAAACACTCGCAGCGAGCTGTGAATAAACGACACGGGTCATTTGATCTGCTGCTGAACGCAGCGTAGTACGATGTTGCACACTCCACCGCCACCTCCGCTTTCTCTCTGAATTCAACTAACGGCTCTGTCTGTCTGTCTGTCTCTCACCCTCTCACCACACACACACACACACCGGCATCTCTGCCTGACACTGTTATTGATCTGACAGGCAGAATAAGCGTGCAGTCGGTCTGTAATTATGGTGCCGGATGAACTTTAACATGATCTCTGGAAATGTCACATTCGGCTAGTTTTATTAACACACAAGTCGCTGGTGTGTGTGTGTGTGTGTGTGAGTTGAAATAACATCTGTTTTTAGTCTGAGAAACGTACAGACGTGATAAGAATAAACAGGGTGTATCTACTGTACACTCTCGACTTCATGCCATCACTCACTGTAATTGGACAAAATGACATCATAATTTATGTGTGTATTATTTATTTACGTGTGTGTGTGTGGTTTATACTCCTTTATTGCACGGTGAGATGATCATTGTGCAGGAGTGTGAT
Source organism: Channallabes apus (assembly GCA_030522415.1). Lineage (NCBI taxonomy): Eukaryota > Metazoa > Chordata > Actinopteri > Siluriformes > Clariidae > Channallabes > Channallabes apus. The sequence continues at coordinate 10,607,881 of CM060109.1, read as the reverse complement.
CAATAACAGCTGATGTACAGGACGATCTGTCATCATTAACCTGAGCGCCGATGAGGAATAACTAAGTGAAGAGAACATTATTGGCCGTGTATAAAGCTTGATTAGCAATTTCCTCAGCCCAGAAAAAAAAATTTGATTTAGCATTCACACGCATTGAAATATATTACCGAGGTGAAAATGATAGAGCCGTGAAATGAAACACAAACTCTGTCGTTTTATTCTTTCGTGATGAATATCAGTATCATCACAATTCATTTTCGCTCTTTCATTACCTACATTAATTCTACGTTGTTACTGTGACCGATATTAAACTCTAGTTCATTTTTATTATGGAGATTGGTATATAATGTATATCTTCAATAGTTTTAATGTTGAATTGTTTTGCCACCAAATCAGCTCGAACCCTAATTATTTTATTTAAATTTATTTTATTCTATTTTATCCGACTCACTAGTTAAGCATTGATTTGTTAGTTAAGTGTTCATGTTTAACAATCGTAGGTTGGACGTCATTCCACTATTACACGTTTTTGTACGACTATCGCATGAAAGAAGGCTCAAGTTTTTGATGCGGAATTGTGGAGACACAAGCTTTTGACCGTAAGCTACCATAAGCTAATGTAATCTAACGTAAGCTAAAAGATACAGCAAACATATTGTTGTAAACGTGACCTACAGATACAGCGATTGTGTTGTTGTAACTACAGTGGATTTACTTAAGACAACTGTACGAAGTGTTGAATCGTTGATGCTGGAAAAATAAACGAGAGACAAAGAAATCATCGGACTTCCGTGTTGTGAGTGAAAATTCAAACTAAAGATACGCGTCAAAACATGTGTAATAATATGACGGCGTGCACAGTTCCCACACGCATAAATGAGCCCTTATGTGCTCGTGATCCTGTTTACTGCTATATATACTGTACGTACAGTACCAGTCAAAAGTTTGTACACACCTTATAATTCAGTGTTTTGAAAATGATTTCCTACATTCTAGAACAACAGTGAAGATTTCAAGACTATGAAATTACGCATATGGGATCTTATGTTATTAAGCAACAACATCAACAATAACAATCAGGTTGTTTTTTTTTTAACACATGGAGGTTGCAAGAACAGTATTGTATCAAGTGCATTTGCAAAACCCATTAAGCTCCATGATGAAACTGTCTCTCATGAAGACCTTCTGAGGAAAGCAAGACCAAAACTGACCTTCTGCTGCAGAGGAGACGTTCAGCGTCAGAAATCACCAGATAACAACCAGCACCTCAGATTAGAGTCGTTATGAAGGATTTACAGAGCAGAAATAGCAGATATACATCTCAATATCAACTGTTCAAAAAGGCTGTATATTTTGGATAAACGCCTTCAGTGTTGTTTTACAGTGTAGAAAGAACGAAAAATCAAGAAGGACCATTAGTTTAGAAGGCGTGAACAAACAAAGGTTACAAACGTCTGGAATCCAAGGCCAGCTCGAGTGTCATTATTGCCAGGTCTTTGGTATAAATCGCCATGGTGTCAAACTCCTGGCTTGCCGTGGATCTGGTGTGATTTGACGTCGGTGCTACATACATAAAGACACTGAAAAGCTGACGACTTGGTGCAGTAAGACCACAGATAACTTACACAGAGATATACACTGTAAGATAGACTACAGATCTGTCATGATGGAAATGCGATTCTTTAGCTCGGCATCACCAGCATCCTCACCTGCAGTACAGACACTGTGTTACACTTTCCCAAAAAGCCTTCGCAGCCTGAAAAGTCTTCTGCCTCAAATGAAAGCATGTTGAATATGCCCTCAGTGTGTGTGTGTGTACTTATTTCTCTCTAAGAGCTCTGCAGTCTACCTCAGTAGAAACCTGAACTACTTCATTGGAGCGAGTAGGCCTGCTGTTATTTCTGCTGCATTTACATTTTTATTGTTGCATTTATCTTTGTTTTAAACCAATTTGTTATGGATGTTGAGAACTACTGAAGGAGCGTTCTCAGAGATGGGCCTGTTTCTATTTAATACAGCCTATTTATTGGACATTTGTCTTTTTCTTAGCATTTGTCGTAGCATTTTACTTTGATTAAAAAGTGCTACTGTCTTTGCACATGTGACTTTAACGTACAACTTAACACGTAGCCTACTTAGTAGAAAATACTACAATATTTCCTGTTTATCTTTAATCAGCCTAAAAAAAATAACAACACATTTCATTCAAATCATGAAACCTTACTATAATTCATATATCTTTCTTTACGAGTGTGCAATTAGTCAAATTTTTTACATTAAATCACAATTTCCGCTTCCAACGATTATATAAAAAATAAAATTATTTACGATTATTATTAGGGAAAAAAACGTTTATTATATAAACTATTATTATGCGGCTTTCCATTTCAAAATGATTTTCTCTTTTTCTTTTAGAAATCTTTCGCGTTTCTCCCTTCCTAAAAGTGAGTAGTGAAAGACTGGAGTTCAGTATAGTTGACAATATTTGATTCCAAAATATATTTTTTTATATATATTTATTATTTATATACGTTTTGGATTTGAGGTGATAAAATGTTGCTGTTCCTCTACAATCCTACAGGTGGTGCTCTAACCCATTCACACATTTGCAGGCAGCACATCGTCGTGTGGGAACCAATGATTTGCTAAGTTTGTTCAAAATTCTAATAAAAGAATAGAATTTGTATCACAATATTAATAAAACTGTGATGTTAACAGAATCACGATATAAACTGATCGGTCACCTGAGTATCGTGATAAATATCGTATCGGATTCTCCCTGATGATTCCCATCCCGAGTCGGCACCCCGTCATAGTACGAGATGGAGGTTTGGGGGAGTTTTGTTCCCGATATTTTCACTCAGCCAACCGCGCTCTCACACACACCACTGCTCTGTGCTCACTTGGGATTGCCAGATAACACAGAATTGGGAACATGTTGCCAGATAACGAGGAAACCCACCTTGTTGTTTTTGTTTTTATTAATTACATTAAAAGTTTAAGAAATTTTACTGTTATAAACACAACAATGCAGCCTCGCACCTCCAGTCCCGAGGGTTCGATTCCCACATCAGGGTCTGTGTGGCTGGATTTTGCATATTCTCCCTGGTTTTTGGTGGGTTTCCGCCCGGTACTCTGGTTTCCTCCCACAGTCCAAAGACATGCAGATTAGGCTAACTGGAGTTCCCAAATTTCCCGGTGTGTGTGAATGAGTGTGTGAGTGTCTGGTGTGTGCCTTGTGATGGATTGGTACCCTGTCCTTGTTCACAATGTTTCCTGGGATAGGCTCCATGTACAGGATAAGCGGTATAGAAAATAAATGAATGAATGATTAAGCACTGTTGCCTTGCACCTTCAGGGTCCGGGTTCGATTCCCGGCCAGGCTCGATTCCTGTCTCTGTGTGCATAGGGTTTGCATGTTCTCCCTGTGCTCAGTGTGTGGATGATGTAGGCATATGTGGAATTGCTGCTGAAATACAAGCTTAGGTTCGAACAAATATGTATTTCAGGACAAAAGACATTTTTACTGTGTGTTTATTTCCAGGGAATTACAGTAATGTATACACTGACAGAAAATACACTCGGCAAAGCCAGAGCTACGAGTGAGACTGTAAGTCACTTCTGTACACACACACACACACACACACACACACACACAATATTATATAAAAAGACAAGCTTAACCATTCATACATGTACAAAGTCAGTAGTCAGGAGCAAACCTGTTTAATGATAATGTATAGCAAACTCAAGACAACAGACAGGATAAGTCTTCATCATCATCATCATCATCATCATCCTACCAGAGCTGCTATTTCTAAAGTTGAGTCTGTAATTGTATTTGCTTTCCTTTTACTAGCCATCATTAACTGCTATTAAAGTAATAAAGTTATATGACTGTAATATAAAAAAAATGAATTAACACCTTCTGGCCAATCAGAGTGGAGGATTTAACATCTCTGTAACGTGAGCTTAAACTAACACACGGTTTCAGGACGGAATTAACATGTAAGAGCCGTAGACGAGCCATTTTTAATAATAACGCTCCTGAGTTTTGTCTTGTGCTGCTTCTTTACACGTCAGTGTTTACGGCGTGTGATGGCGAAGCCGCGTCGGGTGTTTCACAGGCATGAAAGACAAGAGACTCGCTGATGAGCTTGCTTACTGCAGACACACACGCACACACATAAGGAGAGGACATCTTCCCTGAAAGTGCTGAGCCTAACAGACGAACTGATGAATTAGTCATTAGAGAGAGACAAAAGTAGAGAGAGAGAGAGAGAGAGAGAGAGAGAGAGAGAGAGAGAGAGAGAGAGAGAGAGAGAGAGAGAGAGAGAGGAGAGAGAGAGGAGAGACCTACAGAATAAAAGATATACAGAAGCATAAAAGATAAAAACAGAAGGATAAAAAGGGGTAGAGAGAGACTAGAAAGAGGTGGAGACGGACATAGACAGAAGGAAAAAGGGTGGAGAGAGAAAGAAATTCAGAAATAGAGAAAGGAAGAAGCAGAGAAAGAAGGGGAAAAACAGATATATAGACAGACAGACAGACAGAGAGAGAGAGAGAGAGAGAGAGAGAGAGAGGAAGGAAAGAGAGAACTTGTGAATGGTAATAGGTAGGAAATATGACCCTGTGAGAAACACACACACACACGCACGCACTTCATTTTGTAATTGTATCCGTGTGCGTTTCCATCGACTTGTGTGTGTTTCTGTAGCTGAACACACTGCTACACCTACACTCGGCTCTAGCCTCCACACCCGGTCCGAAAATACACTTTTTTCCTAAAATAAGAACATTCTGAACACAAAAAGTGCAGTGAAAGACACCCACAGTGCTGAACATAACACATAGTCCTATTATTAGTGAGATAAATACACACACACACACACACACACACACACACACACAAACTTGTCCTACTGTATGGTGATTTCATGTGACTACGCAGCGTTAGAGTGGACTGTGTTAGAAGTAGTAGTAGATCATTTCAGTTTAAAATCAGATAATTTCCAATAAGAATCAGATCATTTGGTTTAGTATCAGATAATTTTAGTTATCAGTATAAGTTTATAAACTGAACAGGCCAAACTCTAAAATACCCTAAACATGTATTTGAAATTAAAAGTAAATGGCAGACATTTGACCTTGCTGTGACCTTGACCTTGTTAGGATGAAATATGAAATGTAAGTTAAGTCTTTAGTTTTTAATGCGTCACATAGACGGACTTTAAACACAAAAACAGGACATAATCATAATTTCATCGGTTACACACACGACTACTTTTAAACACTTAATTGAATTTAATAAACAGCAAATACATGTCAGGGATCGGTTAGACATAAGATTCTGTTTTATCTGAACTCTCACACAGGTAGAACTTTTCCCCCTGGTTCAATGTCAAAGTATACTGACAAAGACTTCGCAAAGAAATTCACTATAACTGTTCACTATATAAAATAAAATGACAAACTTCATCTTATTAAAAATTCTGAAAATTAAATAAAAATAAATTGACTTTCATTCAATTCAAATGTATCAATATAATAAACTATATTAAACTCTCAACTCCTCATCTCTCTCAGTCATTCGTGAAACATTTAAAATAAGTTATTAAAATGACGGGCAAAGCAAATGAGGACATATGCAAATGAGGACAGCAGGATTTGTTTATGTGCGTGTCTTTTGGTTTTGTAAGCAAGTGCAAATAAAAAGAAAGTTTTCTTTTAAAGAGTAAACCAAAGTCAAAGTAAGAAGCTGGTTAAAAGCACTAGAGAGGCTAATCCTGAGACTTAAACTCACTCATCTTCTGGTACTTTGAACGCAAGTGTAGCATTTATGATGGAGGAAAAAGTATTCATAGTAGAGTATTATCTCCAATCATACTGAAGCGGTCGTGAACGGGGACAGAGTTTTTAAAAAATGCCAGAACACATTCCTTCCCGTACCCGTCACATTCCCCTGATGCCTATTTGTGGGGAATGTTAAAGGAGAGTGTGTTCAACTGTGAAGATCCGCCAAGAACCGTGTCTGCCTTACACAAACAAATTATCTCATGCAGCGATCTTTGTTCTGGGAATCCGGGTTGAGAATCTACGTGAACGATATAAACACTATCTATGGCGAGGTTTCGAATACTTAATTACATTACGCATACCATGGTAAATCAACACGCTAATAGAGTTCAAGAGAAATACTGTTCGTCTTTTCATTTCAGTACTGTACACATTGGCGCGTACTGTATATATGAGGCAGTATTTTTATTCATTTGTAATTATTTTTCTATTAATTTGTAATTACATTTTACAGATCCAACCTACTAACTCTCCCCTCCATCTATATATACAGTGGTGTGAAAAACTATTTGCCCCCTTCCTGATTTCTTATTCTTTTGCATGTTTGTCACACTTAAATGTTTCTGCTCATCAAAAACCGTTAACTATTAGTCAAAGATAACATAATTGAACACAAAATGCAGTTTTTAAATGAAGGTTTACGTTATTAAGGGAGAAAAAAAACTCCAAATCTACATGGCCTTGTGTGAAAAAGTGATTGCCCCCCTTGTTAAAAAAATACCTTAACTGTGGTTTATCACACCTGAGTTCAATTTCTGTAGTCACCCCCAGGCCTGATTACTGCCACACCTGTTTCAATCAAGAAATCACTTAAATAGGAGCTACCTGACACAGAGAAGTAGACCAAAAGCACCTCAAAAGCTAGACATCATGCCAAGATCCAAAGAAATTCAGGAACAAATGAGAACAAAAGTAATTGAGATCTATCAGTCTGGTAAAGGTTATAAAGCCATTTCTAAAGCTTTGGGACTCCAGCGAACCACAGTGAGAGCCATTATCCACAAATGGCAAAAACATGGAACAGTGGTGAACCTTCCCAGGAGTGGCCGGCCGACCAAAATTACCCCAAGAGCGCAGAGACAACTCATCCGAGAGGCCACAAAAGACCCCAGGACAACATCTAAAGAACTGCAGGCCTCACTTGCCTCAATTAAGGTCAGTGTTCACGACTCCACCATAAGAAAGAGACTGGGCAAAAATGGCCTGCATGGCAGATTTCCAAGGCGCAAACCACTTTTAAGCAAAAAGAACATTAAGGCTCGTCTCAATTTTGCTAAAAAACATCTCAATGATTGCCAAGACTTTTGGGAAAATACCTTGTGGACCGACGAGACAAAAGTTGAACTTTTTGGAAGGTGCGTGTCCCGTTACATCTGGCGTAAAAGTAACACAGCATTTCAGAAAAAGAACATCATACCAGCAGTAAAATATGGTGGTGGTAGTGTGATGGTCTGGGGTTGTTTTGCTGCTTCAGGACCTGGAAGGCTTGCTGTGATAGATGGAACCATGAATTCTACTGTCTACCAAAAAATCCTGAAGGAGAATGTCCGGCCATCTGTTCGTCAACTCAAGCTGAAGCGATCTTGGGTGCTGCAGCAGGACAATGACCCAAAACACACCAGCAAATCCACCTCTGAATGGCTGAAGAAAAACAAAATGAAGACTTTGGAGTGGCCTAGTCAAAGTCCTGACCTGAATCCTATTGAGATGTTGTGGCATGACCTTAAAAAGGCGGTTCATGCTAGAAAACCCTCAAATAAAGCTGAATTACAACAATTCTGCAAAGATGAGTGGGCCAAAATTCCTCCAGAGCGCTGTAAAAGACTCGTTGCAAGTTATCGCAAACGCTTGATTGCAGTTATTGCTGCTAAGGGTGGCCCAACCAGTTATTAGGTTCAGGGGGCAATTACTTTTTCACACAGGGCCATGTAGGTTTGGATTTTTTTTCTCCCTAAATAATAAAACCCGTCATTTAAAAACTGCATTTTGTGTTTACTTGTGTTATCTTTGACTAATAGTTAAATGTGTTTGATGATCAGAAACATTTTGTGTGACAAACATGCAAAAGAATAAGAAATCAGGAGGGGGGCAAATAGTTTTTCACACCACTGTATATATATATATATATATATATATATATATATATATATATATATATATATATATATATATATACATTACGAGCATAATTCGTTCCGGAAGCAGGCTCACATTTCAAAACACTCGTAAACCAAAGCACATTTTCCCATAAGAAATAATGGAAATTCACATTATTCGTTCCACAGCCCAAAAAAATAAATACATAAAAATAATTAACACAAAATATAAAAAAAAATAAATAAAACAAATTAACCTGCACTTTACCTTAAAAAAAAGTAAAAATAAATCCAGACTAGGGATGCTCAATTCAATTCATTTTCCCAACCGACAACCGCCTTTCGTTATCCAAACATTAACCGTTAACTGATCCGATTAGAATATTAAATTAAAATTAAATGAAAATAGAACTGAGGAGTGTCTGATTAAATATACAAACATTTTTATTTCAGTTTTTATTTTAACATGTGCGAACAACAGCACACAGAACATATCAAGAACAGAATCTGGATTCACACATCGTCAAATTTTCACGCACCTGCAGTGTTTCCGACAACAGAGAAAAACAAAGTACTATAAATAAAAAGAATAAAATAAATAGGCCTGCACTAAATATTTTTTACTTAACAAATTAGGATTACAAAAACGAATACACGCTGAAATACCTTTGAAGCTTGCCTCAGGTAGGCACATTTTTTCATATGTTGGCTACTAAGTTTTTTCGGTTAAAAAAAAAATAGCAGGCCTGCCTCAAACCACAAACTGTCTAGTTTTTATAAAAAAAAAATCCCCACCAAAAGAGATGGCACACCATTCCCGATCGAGCCGCACGAAACGGTGTAACATACGTGAGGGTCGTCTCAAAGCTGCGGGGCGAGAAACGGTCCAAAGTTTTAGGCGGAAGAATAATAAATGGATTTCGGGGGCATTTCTGGGGGAAGAGTAATAAGTGCGCCTAGGCAAACTTAATAAAAAAATATATATATAAAAACATTTTCAACCGTTAACTGATAATAATCGGTCAAAATTCATTCTTTCGGTTAACGGTTAATATGAGCATCTCTAATCCAGACAGATAAGTGTTTCTCTTTATGTGCACAGGCGCTGTGTGTGTGTTTTTCTCTCTTGCACTGTGGAGTGTGTGTTGTGTGTGCGCGCGCGTAATTTGACACCGTGCCGTGACACACACACACACACACACACACACACACACACACACACACACACACACACACACACACACACACACACAATTAAGGCGAGGGAGAGAGAGAGAGAACCGGCGCTGTGTCAAATAACACGCGCGCACACACAACACACACTCCGCAGCGCAAGAGAAAGAAACACACACACACACGGATGTTGATTATACCAGTAAGAGACGAGCACTAAGACCCAGCAGGGGAGACCATTGGCTCAGTTGTGATCACGTGACGCTCGGCGTCAAATCAAGAAGCGCATGCGTGATACATGATACTCAGTGCTCGTAAACCAGGACAACGCTCGTTTTCCAAGTCAAAATTTATTACAAATCGTTGCTCATCTTGCAGAACACTCGCAAACCGCGTTACTCGTAATCCGAGGTTTTACTGTATATATATATATATATATATATATATATATATATATATATATATATATATATATATATATATATATATAAAATAAAAAAAACTCTTCAGTGTACAAACATGGCACGTAGCACGTAGCCCTTAAAAGCTAGAGTACTTCTCGCATTACTATATTTTAATAAATATTTAATTACAGGGGTCAGGATTGTGTAATATACAGTGAAATATACTTTTTCTTAAGCGCAACTTTTTTTTTCAGCAATATGATGAAATTTATTTTGTTTTGTTTTAACCAACTATACAAATACGACTGAGAAAAACACTACAATGAAACAGCAGGTCACAGATTCATAATGTCACATGTTTTTATGGTTGTTTATGTGACTAAATAATAACAAACATATGTGCATTTTCTGAGTTCTACATTTCTGACATTATTTCTTAGTGACATCGTTTCATAGTTCCCAGCTAGCCAGTTAATTAGGGGCCAGGGGTAGCTCAGTGGTTAAGGCATTGGACTACGGTTCGGAAGATCCCAGGTTCAAACCCCACAACCACCAAGTTGCCACTGTTGGGCCCTTGAGCAAGGCCCTCAACCCTCAACTGCTCAGATGTGTAATGAGATAAAAATGTAAGTCGCTCTGGATAAGAGCGTCTGCCAAATGCCTAAATGTAAATGTAAATGTAATTAGGTCTCTAAGTGAGTTAGTTAGTTTTTTTTGTTAATTTATGTTGTAAATTTATGTTGCTTCTTTGTAGCACCTTGGTCCTGAAGGAACGTTGTTTTTGTTTCACTGTGTACTAACTATATATGCTTGAAGTGACAATAAAGCCTACTTGACTTGAGTAACAACTTAAATTCTTGATCAAATTCTTCAGTCATGAAGACAATGTGCTGTTGAAACGGCCACCACGTTCACCTGACTTGACACCTTATGATTTTTTTTCAACTGGTCTTTACCCTCCCTCTTCCTACAAGCCTAGATGAACTTGAGCAAATTCAATTCAAATATTATTTGTCACATACACAGTCATACACATACAATATGCGGTGAAATGCTTATATGACCGCCCGTGACCTTAAAAAAAAAAAAGGTTAAAATAAAAAATAAATCATGGAATAAAATAAGAAATATAATAGAGAAATTTAGCTATAGAAAAACAGAACAAAAAATATACAAATATAAAATATTAAAAACATAGTTATACAACATAGTAATTTGTAATTATAGTAATTACAGATGGGGGCGGGGAATCACTGAAGTGCTGGAGAATTAGCAAGTTTTGCAAAAGCGTATCTGGCAGGAGCTGGACTACCGACTAACAAGCTGTGCGAATCTTGAACTTCTTCATGAAGTCAGAAAAAGCAAAAAAAAATGCACAGTGTGATATCTGGACATCTGTCGATTTTAAGGGTTCCTTCCTGTTTTTTGTTTTTTTTATCCTGTTTCCACAAATGGGTTCAGACAAATATACTGGGGGGAAACACTGGAGTTATTATAAATGTTTCTAGAGTGTACTGCACTTTCGACACTATACTGTACAAAACACACCTCTTTAAAAAAAACTCTACATTTTGTAATTACCGCTCCATATGGAGATAACATCTATTCATCTATGGCATATATTATTTGTAATGTTTAATAATATTTAATAAAAACGCTTGTTACTGATGTTTCATCAGCTCACACTGAGTCACACGTTATTAAATTTTCAGCAGCAAAAGGGGGAAATGTGGGAGCCGGTTCACAGGAATGATATCAGCTATCAGAAGTGTTTTTACCAGCTAATGTAATCCCCGCCACTCTGTGTGTGTGTGTGTGTGTGTGTGTGTGTGTGTGTGTGTGTGTGTGTGTGTGTGTGTGTGTGTGTGTGTGGAGGCACTATGCTTTTAGCACACAAGGGTGCAATAAGAAGTGTAGCCTATATTATTATATATAATAATGTGTGTGTGTGTGTGTGTGTGTGTGTGTGTGTGTGTGTGTGTGTGTGTGCTCATAGTATCATATCACAGTGTTTCAACTCCCCTTCTAATGATCAGCAGTTTGTTAGTAGCAGCTGAGTGAGTTCCGAGAAGGTTATGAGAAGTCAAACTGAGGCAGAGCTGCTGCTGATCTTTACACGAGATCTTTAACACTCATCTGCTCAGCTCGCTGCTTGGGTTACAGCCTGAAACTGAGAGGTTAAGAGTTAATTGTTAATCTGTTAATTACTGTTAAAGAATTTAAGTATGAATTAAAAATGCATTACTCGTTAAGGTTTTCTTTTGCATGTAGTGGCAACCTCAACCACCTGGGTGTATTATAACGTTGCCTTAGCCCAGTGGTTCTCAAAGATTTTCTGTCATTCCCCACTCAAATGGGTGAGCGAATTTTCAAGCCCCACTTGTCAACAAAATAATAACGAAATCGGCCAAGTTTACTGTTTATTGAAATATCAATTTCTAAACCAATAAGATCAAACACCACCAAGTTCAAAACAGATGAAATACACGTGCCATTGTTATAAAAGGCTTACGTTGTCACTTATCTTTGCATAATTGACCCCATGTTTATTAGCTGCTCAGCAATCGTTTGTAGTTTTTTTTGCACTGGCCAATTCTGTATGTAACTTTGAATGAAGCCATTTGTGCTTTGCTGTCCACTGATTCAGATGTTACCATGCGATTCTCCTGCTGTCTGTATTCTGCCAGCTTTCTTTCAAAGACGTCCAGTGGCTTATTAACGTTACTGGAGTGTGTTGTCTCTAAGTGTCTTCCTAATTTGTTGCGTCTCATGCGGTCTGCTGCCAGCAGTTTAAGACACAAAACACACACGGGTCTCTCTTCTGCCCCACCATCACCACCATGAATCCAAGCTGAAGATAGGCTTCATTAGGGGTGGGTGATATAACCAAAATCTTCTAACACGGTAGAAGCAATTTTCTAACTCAATAACGATATATATCACAATATAGCAATTTGTATCTGAAAATGCATAAATAAAAATTCAAACACAAAGAAACTGTTTTACATAATGTGATTTTATTTAAACTGTGAATTGCTGAGGTTTGCTGCATTTTTTTACTTTGGCCATATTCGTTTGGATGCTTGGATTTCAGATGATAGAAAAGGTTTGACGTGTTTCCACCACTTGTTAAAACAGTGCACTTGTATACCTTCCAAATCACGTTCATCTCATTCGTATCACTTTTCTTATACACAAACCCATTACACACCACAGACGAGGCAGCTTTTTTCTTTACAATCTCCTCTTTCTTGGTTTCGTCACATGTAAGTAAACTCACTGCTGCAGCGTCTTCTTCCATTGTCGAAGTGTATGTGAAGCCAAACACATCAAAAGTGGGATGAAAACGTGGCACCCGATTGAACCAAATATCTGCGCAAATACAGCGCAGCGCGACTATCTGGATAGCGCAGTGATGATCTGGTTTATTTGCGCAGCGCCGCTCGAATCATAAACCTGCGCGACCCCCTGTGTTTTATTTAAAAACTATTTAAAATGTCAGGACTGTTTAAATATTGTTTCCGCCTTGCCATGCCTGGATTGTATGTGCGCATCCCAGCGGGGTAAAATGTATTTTGATGGTCGGCGCGGTTTATTTCTGTCAGAGTCGCGCAGCGCTGCTCAGTGGGTCGCGCAGGTTTGTGATTCGAGCAGCGCTGCTCAAGTTTGTCCGACGTTAAACCGTTATTGTTCCACTATGGTTCCACTTTTTCTCCCGGCCCACAACTGATGTTATTTTAAATTTACTTGTTTTAATGATCCATTTATTTGTGTGTGATTGTTTAGTTTTGACCGTACGCTCTTCATTATCAATAAAGAAAAGCATGAATTAGAATAGGTACTTTCCTATTATTTTTCCACTAATTTCCTCCCGTTCATTTTGCCCCGCCTGTCATGTCTGTATTCCCCACTAGTGGGGCGCCCCACACTTTGAGAACCACTGCCTTAGCCATACTTACTAGCCAGGCTTATTACATGCTGGCTAATAACTTAAAGAGTCGGATCTCTCTGTGTCCGGATTGACTCGACCTGCTTGTGATCCGCTTTTCCTTCCGCCATTTTCATTGTCATGGAGAGATTGGTCGCGACATCGATCCCTGTCATCGTAAAACACTTTCGCTAAATCGTCTGTCGCGTGCTCAAGAGCGTTTCACTAGCGATTCACTTGCACAGCCGGTGTGTGCGCATTCACAAAAAGAAGAAACCGTTTGTGTTTGTTGTGTTTTTGTTGGTGTGAGAAGGGAAAGTTTAGTGAATTATTTTATATAATAATAAATTATATAATAAATTATAGTAAATTATATATTATATAATACAAATAATGGTGATGATTATTATTAGGTATGTGCAAAATTTTAATTTATTATGTGGAGATCATTGATTATTATTCATGATTACTGATTTTTAACGTCTGACCATTATGTTTTACTGGGTATGAAAACTGTGTGAAATTTACAATTCTAGCCTGAAAGTAGAGTTGGGCGATATGTCCTAAAAATGTAATCTCTGATTTTTTAAGACAAAAAAATAAATCTTAAAATTAGTAGAAATTAATTAAACACTAGAGGGTATAGGATTTATTTTTTTTTTTTGCTTTTTACTTTACAAAAACAATATAACCAAACATGAACTGCTTATTTGGACTAAAAATGCAAAGTGCAAATTTACTTTCACTAACAAGTTTTCGTGTTATCTTAGAAAAACAGTAAACAGTACAACATACATACTGTAAATGTATTCCAAACCAATGCTCTCCAGATATCCTTAATCAGAACCATTACACATCATGACTGCCGTAAATCTCCTCATCTAACAACTCTCAACACTTACAGAGAGCTGAAAACCATAAACAGGGAAAATACTTTCTATCTATTTTTTTCAACATTGTCTGCAAAATTACTTCAATAAGAAAACAAACAAAACATTATGAAAAGTGAAACCTACCAAACCAAATTAGTTCATGTTCTGGAATTCAAAGCATTCAGATGCCTTGAACGTCATCTCCGAAAAAAAAAAAAAAAAAAGTTATCATACTGAAGAGTTACGGACACTCCCTGAAGGATTTGGCTGTGATATCTTCCTGATCATGAGACTATAAAAGGCACTCTGAAACAGAAGACTATGTTCCTCTGGACACTGAGCCAGTGTGTAGTATTTGTTTAAGCCTGGGGGCGTTAAAGAAGAACCACGAATATTCATGATATTTCTAGTGATATTGGTGCTAATTTGCTGGTTGCTGCTGTATTTTAATGTTAAGATTCAATTATTTGTCACATGTTCATTACAGCACAGTGAAATATCCCAATTAGGAAGTTGGGGTCTGCCTGCCATGATACAGCGCCCCCTGGAGCAGACAGGGTTAAGAGGTCTTGCTCATACAGTACATACAGTATAGAATGATTATAATCAGTGGGCTGAGAACTGAGCCTTGTGGGACACCAAGGGAAAGGTAAGACAACAGTGGCAACTTGGCAGTGCTGAGGTTTATCAGTAACCCTGAGCCTTAACCAATGCCCTTTTATGAATTTATTTATCTATATGAAAAATAGCAGGCATCTACCACATTAACTAGTTAAGATTTAACTAGCTGTATTTACACACATCCTCTAATACATCACTAATTATCGGGATAGAAGCCAGATCAGAATAAAACTGCCTCATGTAAACACTTCAGTTGGAATGGTCTGACCTGACCTGATCCAAGAACTGTTCCAGACAGAGAAAAAAGGCAAGTTCAGAGATATGGTAGGATAAGGTAGGGTGTATTTTTTACTTTGAAAGCTTGGGATGAAACAAGCATGTTGATGATGAAGCAAGCTTGTTGGAACAGATGGTATTTGCTAGTCTTTTGAGGTCTGCTCACACTTGACCTGTTTGGTTCGATCAGAACGAATTCTGGTGCGGCATTTCAAGTGTGAAAGCTCCCATCCAAACCAATCCACTTGAAAAGGTGTGTTTCCGTCCACTTCCACAGGAACTCTGGTGCAGTTTGATTGAATTGTGAACGCACCACGGACCAAAGATAGAATCCACTCTTTTGCTCTTTTTAAAGATACCACGATATATATGCCTTCTGTTGTATCTTTTGGTCCATTGTTGAAAATGCTAGTGTGAACGCTACGTTATTTGTCAGGAGAGTAGATTTCACCATTTGGTAGTACTACTGAGCATTTGTACATCTAGGTTGATTATAATCATTATAATCTCAGTGGACTTGAGCCTTAAGGGACACCAGGGGAGTCTAGCAATACAGCCAAATTGATCAGATCTAAGGTGGAGTAATCCATCAATATTGTCAATTCTACTTGTATAGTGGTTGTAACAATGGATTTTTTGCAAAAAGTTGCCTTTGGGAAATGAAAATTTTGGATACAAACTGAAAAATGTATATACAGTATTTACCGCTATATCAGTTTGTCCATAATGAGTTTTACAGCAACAGCGAGACCAGTCCATTTTTCAGGTTGACGCTGCTGTGTGTCATGGCACACTGTAAAGCAAAAATAAGTGAAATGATGGAGCTGAAGTCCAACTGTGACACGGTCAGTGTATGACATCACAGTATGTATCACCTCACAGGCACTAATGGAGCGAAGGTACAGACTCGACATACAAGCACCATCTGTGACAGAGAAACGCCACCTCAGTCTCAAAGCTGTCAGACACAAGAATTAAAAAAATATTCCAGAGTTGATCCTCATGTCCACCTGTAGTTTGCTAATGGCTTTTTTCGGGTTTGAAGCAGAAGCTGATGTGCAAATTCCCAGATAACTCGACACACACTGTGTCAAAAGCAGCGGAAAATACAGGACTGGTATCATCAGCCTCAGTCCGCTGCGACCAACGCGTCATTTATCACCCTAACCCGAGAGGTTTCATTACTGCGGTTTTGTGCCTCAAACCCAGACTCAATGTCTTCCTTTAGGTTATTGGAGGCGATGTGTTCTTCAAACAGGGCTGCCCACAATCTTAATTTACCAAGCAAGGAAAGGTTAAAAATGGGGCTGTCAGTTTTGAGGTCCTCAGGACCTGGCTTTTTGAGAAATGTGGCGAGTGTGGTTAGTTTCAACTTGGGGGAAACAGAAACAGAACTAGGAGAAGCTATAAAAACCTTTATGTATAGTATAAGGAGAAAGAACATAGATATGCTTGGGCATAAATACAAGAACAAGTTCCTGAGGGCAGGTAGTACCTGGACCTGCCTGTTTCATCCTGATGATAGACGTCTGCTTGAAGAGTCTTTCACCTGGGAATAACTCTCAAGTTGTGTGGAAATCTTTACTGCAGACTTGAAGCTAAAAACGTCCTCTGTAATCCTATGAACCCATTTACTTGCACTGTCAAACCAGGATTGTGCAGAATAACAAAAAGCTATGAGAGTAAAAACTCCCTTTATTCCTCTATATAATCTCCTGCTACACTGATGCACTTATCCCAGTTTTTCACTAGTGCTTGGATACCAGCAAGGTAGAAAGTTGTCTCAGCATGCGGGAGCCACAACTGGACTCCTTGCTTCACATCTGAAACGTTGGCCTCCCAGGAACTCCTTTAATGGCCAAAACATGCGGAAATTTCCTGGAGCGAGATCAGGTCTGTATGGGGATGTGGCAATAAACCCTAGCTGAGTTCCTGAACCGTACACGTGATGTTGGTGAATGATTGTGTGTACAGTTCCCACAGACCAATGTGTCCCGTCCGCAAGTTGTTATCCATTGATTCTCAAGGTTCAGGCATTCCATGCGCTGAATGTTAACGACTGCATCGAGCTCGGATTCACCTCGGCCATTACAGCCTTATTTAAAGAGTTTGCATAATTCAAATGTTTTACTGCAGCTAAGAATCTCATGACCATACTGTGCTGGAAATCTTTAAATGTCAATCAGCTGTATGTCTTCATTCAAATGAAATTTCCTTAAAAGTCCTAGTTTGACATGAACGCCCCACGTAGAAGAGTAATGAGTATCAGCCAGAAGAGGATGGGATCCTTTTTGAGTCAGGTTCTTCTCAAGGTTCCGTTCTCATGTCATCTCAGAGAGTTTTTCCTCGCCACTGTTAACACTGACTTGGTAAGGATCTATATTTGCATTTGGATTTCTATACAGCCGCTTTGTGATAAGGTTATTTGTTAAAGGCACTAATTGAAGAGCTATCCGATTAGAGAAACCTTGATCCGTCTATCCACAGATTTGCATGAATGGGTTTCCATAACAAACCAGACATGCAAAAATGGCCAAAGTCACACTCAGACTAACAGGTGACGGAGCAGAGATGCAGAGTCACGTCTGCATATCAATTAAAAAACAAAGACCAACTCATCGTGAGATGATCAAACGGCACACTGGCTCGGACTGGAAACAGTAGAAAATTATCAAGCGGCTACTTTCCCGCAGATTTATATGTCTGAATCTTTTAACTTTTAATTCAAACTTGAGACCACCTGACAATAAGGCGAACACTTTGAACAGCTGCCACACTTGGCTGCCCTTGAGTAATATCTCGTGAATTATTTAAACAGAGCTCAGATGGCGCTAGAGGTGAGGCTGTGAGCAGTCCGTAACAATTTATTAATAACAGAGAAAAGCACTTCCTGGACCATCACTCCTCCTTGTAGTGTACATACAACATGGGACTTTTTTATGCAAGCTCACGCCTGTCAGCTCAGAAGTAAACCAAGGGGCAGAGGGTGAGATCACAACATCACAAGATACAATCCGAGGGGTGAAACCTGGTTTAGAGCAGCTGGAAATTCTTATTACAGAGGGCTTGGAGGCAGGGGAGCGATGGTAAAACATACAGGATGGGGAGATTGATCGAGCAGTGTTCATTGGGATAAAAGGGCCAAGGATTATAGAGTTTTAAAAAAAAAAATCATGCATGGAAAATATAATTTTAGACAAGACATGTTTTTAAAAAAAAAAAAAAAAAAAAGAGAGAGAGAGAGAGAGATTATGACGTGTTCAATAAGCAAACACCGGAGTGTGTCCTTCAGTGTAAGTGTAAGTGAGGTTAAAGCACTGGGGGATATTGTTAAAATAATTAAGCACAGTTCAGTAATAATAAAAAATAAAAAAAACCTTGGATATGTTCAGAAATAAATCATTGGCCTGTAGGAAATAAAAATGAAATGCCCTGACTTGAAATGCCTCTTGATTCAATTAATACGCCAAAGAAAACAGGGTTTCTCGATGGGTATTTAGATTATTAACACTCCTAGCTTGCTAAACGGTTCTACTTAGTAAAAGCTGTGTAACATTCACAGCGAGCTCGTCCCAAAGTAATACGTAACCTGACGAGGACGCCAGAACCAACAGGTCAACCAGAAAAGTGAAAGCAGTGAATACAGTGATATTATAGAGCCACAACCCTGACTATCCCTGATCACTAATTTTACAGACGGCTCAGGCTGGCTAGAGACGGTTTTATGGTGTTCAGGTCTGACTTGCTCATTTACAAACAAAGCATAAATCTGTGATTCTGTTGCCACCGACGAGAACGTTTTAAAACCCTATGGAAGCCAGAACCAGAACAAGAAAGTGGACAACAACCAAAATTATTACCTTTTCTACAACATATTCTGCTTATTTTTTTTTTTTTTTTTAGAAATTGGCTTTTACACAAAATCAATAGACGGAGGTTTTGAGAGACATGGATACTGTCAGCAGTAAAAATGGACATTCACACTAGACAGGCGTTTTTCACGCTGCTCCGTCTTTTGTGTGTGTGTGTGTGTGTGTGTGTGTGTGTGTGTGTGTGTGTGTGTGTGTGTGTGTGTGTATGAGAGCAAAAAGCGAAAGAGACCAGCAGCTGGACTTAAGTATCCACACAATCTATTGTTCATGATGTGTAATAAATAAACGTCTGTCTGAGCGCTCTCTCTCTCTCTCTCTCTCTCTCTCTCTCTCATACAAAAGTCTTAGGCACATACAAACAACTACTGTAGAGCGAGGACGTCTTAAACAAAAAGTTTCTGCATTCAAAAAATACTATTAAAAAAACAAGAAACAGTATTTAATTTTTAAAAAGTCAATAATTGGTGTGACAGCCCTTCAGATAAATTATAGACTTGGGTAGAATTTGTGGAGTTTTATAAGAAAATTAGCAATTAGCTGCTTAGTTTAACTGAAACATCCTGCAGAACCAAGCACGGTCCTTCTGAGGACTTTTTTCCATGCATGCAAAACCCAGAAGCTTTATTTTCTTTTCGTTTTTTCTTTTCTTGTTTTGTTGGAAAAGTAGTCTTTTACATAATAACATGTTGCTTTCTCTTCTGGCCTACAGATGTGTTCCTGTAAGATCTGACTTAATAAAAATTAGTAATGATAAAATAAACATGTATAACAAAGTTTGTACAAAAAAAATAAACCCAAACACACACAGACTTTTTCACAGAACTCTATACACTCCTAAACCCCAATTCATATTTTATTGTAACAAAATTGTAGATTTTATGTGTGACATATAAAAAGTGTATTTGTTTATGTCACACACAAAATCTAAAATTTTGTTACAATAAAATAAAGTGTAATGTAGAAATATGTTAAATATATAAGATGTAAAAATGTAAATTAAAAAAAGTGAGATCTGTATAAATAAACTGTTTAAATATGTGTATTGTGCTATTTTTTTAGGGAGTACGTTTTTATACCGTACTCAGGCTGACCCATGTAGCCATGCTAATTTACGCTGGATCCGTGGGCACAAGAAACTAGTGAATACATCAGATTATTTCATTATCTGATAATAATAACTGAATGATGACTCGGTTGACATCTGATGTACGTAAAGGTCTAGATGGGCAAAGAAAGCCTGAGATGTTTCATTTAGCCATTTAGTTTACTTGTCAGATGTTCACATTCCTTGACTAACATTAGCTAACATTGGCTAGATAGCCAGCTAAGCTACATCACGACCCTTATTTAGAATGACACGGGAGTTTCAAAAGTTTTCAAGACTTTTCAAGACAAAAAATATTTAGAGTCAGGAATGAATTTAAAGGGAAATCGCTGCCAAAATGTTAAATGTTAAATTAATCTGTTCGGTGAGTTTGCAATTCATTTCACGTGCGGAATCTGAGACCTTCCGAACCGTAGTCCAATGCTTTAGCCACTCCGAACCGTAGTCCAATGCTTTAGCCACTCCGAACCGTAGTCCAATGCTTTAGCCACTCCGAACCGTAGTCCAATGCTTTAGCCACTAGGCTACTACCCCCGCGCCCTACAGGAAAATATCGCATGTTACTCCCATGTTTCTTTAGATTCTTTGGCTATAGATAGTGCTGTTACAATTCTTAATCAAACTATCACCTAGATACCCAGATACAGGAATGTCCTCTTATCTTTTTTTTATTTAATGCATTCCTTCTCAGAAGGAATTTCTCATAAATCTGAGAATTATGGCCAGGTTGTCACGGTTTACAAGTTCATATGTTTGTCAGACAGAAAGGTGAGCAAAGCTGACAGTCTGAAAAAAGCAAACAAACAAACAGCTCCTTTCTGCCACTGCTGAAGAAATCTTTTTTTTTAAAGCCTTGAGCGTTGATTCGCACAGAGTGAATTATCCTGAAGCGATCATTTTAACATTTCTTTATTTATGCAGATCTTTTGAGACTACTTCATTGTAGAGGAGAATGTAAAGGAGAGAGCTTCAAGTAGAGAATATGAAATTAGTTGCATTTGGTACTGAAAACAGGGAGAAAACAGTGTTCGAAACATACACAAGCATACAAAATGTATGGATGTGTTTTTACTGAGATTATAAAAGTGTACACACTGGGGTTATGAGGTTTCTAATGAGGTTATAAAGTAATTTAGATGTCTAGCAGAATTATGGAGGTGTAAAGTAAGGTATTGGAAGTGAATAGTGAGGTTATGGAGGTGTGAAGCGCATGTATGGCAGTGTTCAGTGAGGTAATGGTTGTGTATAGTGAGATAATGGAGGTGTATAGCAAGGTAATGGAGGTGTACAGTGAGTTTATGATTGATTATAGTGAGGTTATGGACATTTACAGCGAGGTAATGGAGGTGTATAGTGAGGTCATGGACATGTATAGTGAGGTTATGGAGGTAATAGGGGTGTAATAGTCTGGTAATAGAAGTGTATATAGAGATAATAGTCATGTATAGCAAGGTTATGGAGGTGTATAACAAGGTTATGGAGATATACAGTGAGGTAATGGAGGTGTATTGTAAAGTATTGGAGGTGTATAATGAGTTATTGGAGATGTATAGTGAGGTAATGGAGGTGTATAGTAAAGTATTTGAGGTGTATGTTCAGGAAATTGATGTGTACAGTGAGGTAATGGAGGTGTATATTGAGGTAATGGAGGTGTTTAATAAGGTAATGGAGGTGTATATTGAGGTAATGGAGGTGTAAAGTGAGGTAATGGAGGTGTTTAATAAGGTAATGGAGGTGCACAGTGAGGTAATGGAGGTGTATATGGAGGTGTACATTGAGGTAATGGAGGTGTATATGGAGGTGTACATTGAGGTAATGGAGGTGTATAGTGAGGTAATGGAGGTGTACAGTGAGGTAATGGAGGTGTATATTGAGGTAATGGAGGTGTTTAATAAGGCAATGGAGGTGTATATTGAGGTAATGGAGGTGTATAGTGAGGTGAACGAGGTCTTTAATAAGGTAATGGAGGTGTATATTGAGGTAATGGAGGTGTACAGTGAGGTAATGGAGGTGTACAGTGAGGTAATGGATGTGTACAGTGAGGTAATGGAGGTGTACAGTGAGGAAATGGAGGTGTACAGTGAGGAAATGGAGGTGTACAGTGAGGAAATGGAGATGTATATTGAGGTAATGGAGATGTATATTGAGGTAATGGAGGTGTTTAATAAGGTAATGGAGGTGTACATTGAGGTAATGGAGGTGTACAGTGAGGTAATGGAGGTGTATATTGAGGTAATGGAGGTGTTTAATAAGGTAATGGAGGTGTATAGTGAGGTAATGGAGGTGTATAGTGAGGTGAACGAGGTGTTTAATAAGGTAATGGAGGTGTATATTGAGGTAATGGAGGTGTACAGTGAGGTAATGGAGGTGTACAGTGAGGTAATGGAGGTGTTTAATAAGGTAATAGAGGTGTATATTGAGGTAATGGAGGTGTTAAGGTAATGGAGGTGTATATTGAGGTAATGGAGGTGTATATTGAGGTAATGGAGGTGTATATTGAGGTAATGGAGGTGTATATTGAGGTAATGGAGGTGTATATTGAGGTAATGGAAGTGTATATTGAGGTAATGGAAGTGTATATTGAGGTAATGGAAGTGTATATTGAGGTAATGGAAGTGTATATTGAGGTAATGGAGGTGTACAGTGAGGTAATGGAGGTGTTTAATAAGGTAATGGAGGTGTATATTGAGGTAATGGAGGTGTAAATTGAGGTAATGGAGGTGTATAGTGAGGTAATGGAGGTGTATATTGAGGTAAAGGAGGTGTATAGTGAGGAATTGGAGGTGTATAATAAGGTTATGGAGGTGTACAGTGAGGTAATGGAGGTGTATGTGAGGTAATGGAGGTGTATATTGAGGTAAGGGAGGTGTATAGTGCGGAATTGGAGGTGTATAATAAGGTTATGGAGGTGTACAGTGAGGTAATGGAGGTGTACAGTGAGGTAATGGAGGTGTACAGTGAGGTAAAGGAGGTGTATAGTGAGGTAATGGAGGTGTATAATAAGGTCATGGAGGTGTACAGTGAGGTGTGTAAAGAGAGATTTACAGAGATGTATATTAACACACACAGCGTCGTCTATTGTCATTTAACAAACTAATGCTCCGAGTAACAGTGGGAGTAAAAGCAGTACGCCAAAAATTACTAATAAACAAGTTTAACGAGCGAGAGCTAATGTGTGTGTGTGTTTTACAAGCCACATATTCATACCCTGGACAAACAGACAAGCACAAGTGCTTTAAACACATACTCCCACACACACATACATACACAGTTTACACTATTCAGAAACACTAGCCGTTTACAAGAAAAAGAGGAAACGTAACATTTATATGAGACAGAGAGAAAATTACTTGTATGTAAAACTGCTAATCAGAGCAGTCAGTCAGTCAGTCTGTGTGTGTGTGTGTGTGTGTGTGTGTGTGTGTGTGTGTGTGTGTGTGTGTGTGTGAATAGATTCGCTGGATCCATTTGTCAGTGTGTCAGTGCGGTTATCTTTAACGCAGGCCAAACGGCCGCACCATCACACAGCGTTTCTGCTCCTTATCTGAGGCTGGTAATGTGATGGGGGTCAGCGGCTTGAGAGAAACACACATCTAACACGAAACACAGGACGCTGGAGTGGCTTATCACACACACACACACACACACACACACACACACACACACACACACACACACACACACACACGTTCTCTCATAGAACAGCGAACACAGTGATAATGAATAGATGTAATCGGGGAATGTGAGCGGATGCCCTTGATCCTCGGTTAAAAAAACGTCTAAAATGATTCTCTCTGTAAATCCACATTTTACTGTTACAGCAACTGAGATTTCTACTGACGTTATTATTGTTACGTACACAAGATTAACTTATTAGGAGGTGTGGCCTCTGAGTGTCAGTCTCAGTGCAGGAGGAGTGGCCTCTGAGTCTCATTGCAGGGGATGTGGCCTCTGTATAAATCTCAATGCAGGAGGTGTGGTCTCTCTAGCCCTTGGTGAAGGAGGCGTGGCCTCTGTTAGACCCAGTGAAGGGGGTGTGGCCTTCCCAGCCTGGTCCTTTTTTCTTCTAAGGAATCAGATCAGTCTCAGTGCAGAGGGTGTGTTCTCTGTTAGTCTCAGTGCAGGAGGTGTGGCCACTCTTAGTCTCAGTGCAGGTGGTGTGGCCACTCTTAGTCTCAGTGCAGGAGGTGTGGCCACTCTTAGTCTCAGTGCAGGTGGTGTGGCCACTCTTAGTCTCAGTGCAGGAGGTGTGGCCACTCTTAGTCTCAGTGCAGGAGGTGTGGCCACTCTTAGTCTTAGTGCAGGAGGTGTGGCCACTCTTAGTCTCAGTGCAGGAGGTGTGGCCACTCTTAGTCTCAGTGCAGGAGATGTGGCCACTCTTAGTCTTAGTGCAGGAGGTGTGGCCACTCTTAGTCTCAGTGCAGGAGGTGTGGCCACTCTTAGTCTTAGTGCAGGTGGTGTGGCCACTCTTAGTCTCAGTGCAGGTGGTGTGGCCACTCTTAGTCTTAGTGCAGGAGGTGTGGCCACTCTTAGTCTCAGTGCAGGTGGTGTGGCCACTCTTAGTCTCAGTGCAGGTGGTGTGGCCACTCTTAGTCTCAGTGCAGGAGGTGTGGCCACTCTTTGTCTCAGTGCAGGAGGTGTGGCCACTCTTTGTCTCAGTGCAGGAGGTGTGGCCACTCTTTGTCTCAGTGCAGGAGGTGTGGCCACTCTTAGTCTCAGTGCAGGAGGTGTGGCCACTCTTAGTCTTAGTGCAGGAGGTGTGGCCACTCTTAGTCTTAGTGCAGGAGGTGTGGCCACTCTTAGTCTCAGTGCAGGAGGTGTGGCCACTCTTAGTCTCAGTGCAGGTGGTGTGGCCACTCTTAGTCTCAGTGCAGGAGGTGTGGCCACTCTTAGTCTCAGTGCAGGAGGTGTGGCCACTCTTAGTCTTAGTGCAGGAGGTGTGGCCACTCTTAGTCTCAGTGCAGGAGGTGTGGCCACTCTTAGTCTCAGTGCAGGAGGTGTGGCCACTCTTAGTCTCAGTGCAGGAGGTGTGGCCACTCTTAGTCTCAGTGCAGGAGGTGTGGCCACTCTTAGTCTTAGTGCAGGAGGTGTGGCCACTCTTAGTCTCAGTGCAGGAGGTGTGGCCACTCTTAGTCTCAGTGCAGGAGGTGTGGCCACTCTTAGTCTCAGTGCAGGAGATGTGGCCACTCTTAGTCTCAGTGCAGGAGATGTGGCCACTCTTAGTCTCAGTGCAGGAGGTGTGGCCACTCTTAGTCTCAGTGCAGGAGGTGTGGCCACTCTTAGTCTTAGTGCAGGAGGTGTGGCCACTCTTAGTCTCAGTGCAGGAGGTGTGGCCACTCTTAGTCTCAGTGCAGGAGGTGTGGCCACTCTTAGTCTCAGTGCAGGAGGTGTGGCCACTCTTAGTCTCAGTGCAGGAGATGTGGCCACTCTTAGTCTCAGTGCAGGAGATGTGGCCACTCTTAGTCTCAGTGCAGGAGGTGTGGCCACTCTTAGTCTCAGTGCAGGAGGTGTGGCCACTCTTAGTCTCAGTGCAGGAGGTGTGGCCACTCTTAGTCTCAGTGCAGGAGGTGTGGCCACTCTTAGTCTTAGTGCAGGAGGTGTGGCCACTCTTAGTCTTAGTGCAGGAGGTGTGGCCACTCTTAGTCTTAGTGCAGGAGGTGTGGCCACTCTTAGTCTCAGTGCAGGAGGTGTGGCCACTCTTAGTCTCAGTGCAGGAGGTGTGGCCACTCTTAGTCTCAGTGCAGGAGGTGTGGCCACTCTTTGTCTCAGTGCAGGAGGTGTGGCCACTCTTTGTCTCAGTGCAGGAGGTGTGGCCACTCTTAGTCTCAGTGCAGGTGGTGTGGCCACTCTTAGTCTCAGTGCAGGAGGTGTGGCCACTCTTAGTCTTAGTGCAGGAGGTGTGGCCACTCTTAGTCTTAGTGCAGGAGGTGTGGCCACTCTTAGTCTCAGTGCAGGAGGTGTGGCCACTCTTAGTCTCAGTGCAGGAGGTGTGGCCACTCTTAGTCTCAGTGCAGGAGGTGTGGCCACTCTTAGTCTCAGTGCAGGAGGTGTGGCCACTCTTAGTCTCAGTGCAGGAGATGTGGCCACTCTTAGTCTCAGTGCAGGAGATGTGGCCACTCTTAGTCTCAGTGCAGGAGATGTGGCCACTCTTAGTCTCAGTGCAGGAGATGTGGCCACTCTTAGTCTTAGTGCAGGAGGTGTGGCCACTCTTAGTCTTAGTGCAGGAGGTGTGGCCACTCTTAGTCTTAGTGCAGGAGGTGTGGCCACTCTTAGTCTCAGTGCAGGAGGTGTGGCCACTCTTAGTCTCAGTGCAGGAGGTGTGGCCACTCTTAGTCTCAGTGCAGGAGGTGTGGCCACTCTTAGTCTCAGTGCAGGAGGTGTGGCCACTCTTAGTCTCAGTGCAGGAGGTGTGGCCACTCTTAGTCTCAGTGCAGGAGGTGTGGCCACTCTTAGTCTTAGTGCAGGAGGTGTGGCCACTCTTAGTCTCAGTGCAGGTGGTGTGGCCACTCTTAGTCTTAGTGCAGGAGGTGTGGCCACTCTTAGTCTCAGTGCAGGAGGTGTGGCCACTCTTAGTCTCAGTGCAGGAGGTGTGGCCACTCTTAGTCTCAGTGCAGGAGGTGTGGCCACTCTTAGTCTCA
The DNA here is from genome assembly GCA_030522415.1 of Channallabes apus. Classification (NCBI taxonomy): domain Eukaryota; kingdom Metazoa; phylum Chordata; class Actinopteri; order Siluriformes; family Clariidae; genus Channallabes; species Channallabes apus. Next base: position 10,581,040 of record CM060109.1, on the reverse strand, counting down.
GTGCAGGAGGTGTGGCCACTCTTAGTCTCAGTGCAGGAGGTGTGGCCAGTCTTAGTCTCAGTGCAGGAGGTGTGGCCAGTCTTAGTCTCAGTGCAGGAGGTGTGGCCACTCTTAGTCTTAGTGCAGGAGGTGTGGCCAGTCTTAGTCTCAGTGCAGGAGGTGTGGCCAGTCTTAGTCTCAGTGCAGGAGGTGTGGCCACTCTTTGTCTCAGTGCAGGAGGTGTGGCCACTCTTAGTCTCAGTGCAGGAGGTGTGGCCACTCTTAGTCTCAGTGCAGGTGGTGTGGCCACTCTTAGTCTTAGTGCAGGTGGTGTGGCCTATACCTACACTCTTGGTCTCAGTGTAGGAGGTGTGGCCTCTCAGTCTCAGTGCAGGAGGTGTGGCCTTCCCAGCCTGGTCCTTTTTCTTCTAAGGAATCAGATCAGTCTCAGTAAAGGTTGTGTGGTCTCTGTTAGTCTCAGTAAAGGTTGTGTGGTCTCTGTTAGTCTCAGTGCAGGAGGTGTGGCCACTCTTAGTCTCAGTGAAGGGGGTGTGGCCACTCTTAGTCTCAGTGTAGTAGGTGTGAGGAAGTGTTTGACCCTAGGCAGGTAATACTGAATATACTGAATAATAATAATACTGAATCAATGTTATTCACTTCCCCTTTCGCTGGTTATAATGGTATAACTGATCAGTGTATATACAGCACACACTGAGAACAAAACAGATGTATCACACCTCACACAAACACATTTCTGCCAGAAGCCTGCTAAGACACACAGGATGCAGTTTTTGCACTAATCAGCTGACTGAACAGCACCTGTTTCACAAATAATTAACTTATAATGCGGTTATTGAGCATAAACATAATAAAATTTTCTTCATTTTTTTTTTCATCTGAAGGCAACAGAACAGGATCGATACTGAATCTCTCTCTCTCTCTCTCTCTCTCTCCCCCATCTATCTTTAATCACAATTGGGTTTCCGCTGCATCGTGCTACATTCGCCCTTCTGCACACGGCCTGAATTTTAATCAATTGCTCCAACCCTCACATGCTGGATAAAAAGTGCATCTCAGGAGGAAATGAGCAGTAAATCATACACTACACTCGCATTAGAGGTTTGAAGAGGCACAAATCTGCGAGGGTGGTTTTTTTTCCCCCAGAGTGAAAAAAAATCCTTTCAAATCAGATCTGGGCTGCTTGATATCTGATTCATACTGGATCCGATACACGGTTTTAGTGACATTTCAACAGGAATCCATGTGTCTTTTACATCATTTTCTTTCTGACTGCTGTATCCTGTCCTCCACACATACACACACAGACACACACAGACACACACACAGACACACACAGACACACACACAGACACACACACACCAGCAGAGAAGTGTCACGAAAAATTGCAAAAACAACAAAATCTCCTCGCTGAGGCCTTTGAGGGGGATTTTACACCCTGATTATAAGAATCTGCCCTCCAGAACAGATCAGAACAGAACTGCTAGTTTGCTCGTTTCGTCAGTGATGATGTACCCTAACAAACGCCAGTATAAATGTCAACCACACAACAACACATCAACACCATGTTATTGCCTCAAGACTAAACACTCCAAAACTTGTGTGGATTTTCGGCATTATCGTGAGAGCTGATTTATACTTCTGAGAGTGTTGTGCGGAGAACAGACTTGCACCATATGATGCCATCATGCACGATATTCTGCTTCCTCAATATTATGGCTAATTCGATTACAAAAAATGATCGAGGCAAAATCTTCTGCCTCGAAGCTTCTTTTAATTAATTAAGCTTATGTCACCCAAAAAGCGGAAGGAGACGTAAACAGTTAGCGGTGTATTGATTTGACGGAGTGTTCTGGTACGGGCTACAAAATAGAACGGAGCGCTAAAATTATTAGCGAGCACTTATGTAATGCACTTAATTCATCTCAGTCAACTTTTATACCCCTATCTCACCTACCCGGTTTCGCGCGGTGGCTGGAAGTACGGTTCATCATGATTCACCGCGAGTTTTGGCGCTGCGATTACATTTCCATCTTTTTCCGCACGAAAAATTAACCATGTTTAAGCCGCCTTAAAAACATGTTTGAACTTTCCTCTCTTTGCGGAACGTCGGCGGGCAGTCGCGGCGGCTCACGGCGCCTAACGCCGCAACTCACCGCAAGTCAAACCGCGTAGGTGAGATAGGGATATAAGCTATTACTTGTATTGTGAATAATGACAAAGTTGTTTTTTATAAAAAGAAAACCATTTGATCTTTGTTTCTCTTATTTTACGTTGCTGTTTAATTAAGCAAAAGTACATTTTATCCGATTACTCGATTAATCGAGTAATTTTTGGTAGAATAGTCGATTATTAAAATATTCGATAGCTACAGTCCTACACAATATCAATATCATACATTATAAAGACAGAATCAGATGATCGACGTTATTTAATATCTCAGGATGTCTCTAATATTACTGTTGCACTTTTTTTTTCACGCTGCAAAAATTTTATTGACATTTATTGTGGATTGAACCAGGGAAGGGAATGGGGTGCTATTACTTTTTTTTCCTAAGGAATTAGATCAATGGTTTCCAGTTCCAAAAGTTTGAAAATCTTTTACTTACTATTTCTGATTTTTTTTTTTCAGATTTAAAATTAAGCAGCCACATCTCACGCAATTTTGCACACACACACACACACACCTATGTTATATCAAAACATTTGGCCGTGTCTCCCAATGCACCAATTTTGAGTTAGAGGAATTTGTTTTAAAATTTCTTTTACTTTGGATCTTGGATCAAAAAAGCCAACTCCTACTAACACCTACGCGAAGTCAGCGGTGTTCCGTGCTGTAGCCATAAGTACGGTCCATCACAATTCACAGCGGGTTTTGGTGCAGTGATTACGTTTCTAATCTTTCCGCGCAAACACCACGTCTCACCGTCTCAAACTGCGAAGGTGAGATAGAGGCGTGAGCTCCAAATTCTCTCCATTGAAAATAATTGTGATTCTACACGAAGAGAAAAAAAAAACCCTACCTCAACCTCTCTCTCTCTCTCTCTCTCTCTCTTGCCAAATCTCATTTTAATTTACACCCTAGCCAGGTTTCCAGAAAGCTCTGAAAAGAAAAAAATGGAGAAGACTGGTCTAACCGCTTTAAGAGACATTAAGGTTTGTTTGGGACGTGAGACAAAACTGCAATACACATAGGAATTAATTGACTTTACCAGTCGACCAGTTTTTCTCACAGACAGAACCACTTTGGAAAAACTGCCATCGTGACCACAATTTTTTTAAATCAACACACTAAACTCGGCTTTCTGCACAATTCAAGGCTTCTCTCTGGAACAACAAAAAAATGAGCAGTCTAGGACTAACATGTCCCGAGATCTCCGGCAGAGAACCAGCACAGGCACTTTCAGTTAAGTGTACTGTATGATATCAGACTACATTGTCTCAGTGTGGAGTCAGTCATGTGGTGAAGACGACCAGGCTAAAGCACACCACACTCATGAGCACACACACGCACACACACACCTGACCAGAATAGGTGAATGGTCCTATCTCAGGAACCCTCTGGCCTACAAATGAGCCATTTTAACAGTTTTTCCACATGAAAACCATCAGAGCTGCCATGCTTTACACTAGGGCTGCAACTAACGATTATTTTGATAATCGATTAGTTGGCCGATTAGTTTTCGATTAATTGATTAATCGGATAAAACGGAACGCTTTGATTTGATGTTTTGCTTAACTATATATAACCATAAATCAGGGTTTTATTTATGTATAAAAGTAAACTTTCAAAAATGCAAAAGCCACATAGAGTATAGAGATTAAGGCTCTTTAATTTTGACATTTAAACCTTATTTTATGTAAATCAACATTTTTGTTTTTAACAAAAATTGCAGACGGCAAGTTGACAGTATATAGTTTAAAAAATACACTGACTAAGTTCAGTTATTAAGAATGACCTCAATTTTAAATTCTCTTAAATCAATTCAACTTAAGAAGAATAATAGACTTCTAGACTTCGGTTTATACATTATTTCAATCCTCTCGTGTATTTTATACTTGTTTGTTGTCTCAATAATAATAATTAAAAAAAAGAATATAAATATATATATATATATATATATATATATATATATATATATATATATATATATATATAGATAGATAGATAGACCATTTTGCTACACTAGACATTAATCTTATTGTTTTAAACATTCTCGTAATACGGCGACGTAGGGAGAGAAAAAAACCCGGCTACTGGGTTCACTCTCTTTATTTTGCCCTTTTTCCGCATTTCTCTGTGTATAGCGTGTAGAATCATGGCACATATCCGGTCCTCCGAAGCATAAAATGAACGCGAAGAAAACGAACTAGAAGTGTTTTCCTTGTGTTCGTTGGGATTTGAACGGCAAGTGTAGATCATTACAGTGAATAATCTCTCTGAGCTTGTTGTAATTAATGATCTTGATGCGTTGCACTTTAGGTGTGTTGTGCTCTTTAAGAAAGGGGCCCGCCCCCGCCCCCGCCCCTCCCTGTTTTTTCACTCACTCATGCTCGAGTTGTTGGTCATGTTGGTGGCTTGACGTTAACAATAAATACGTCACGTTCATGCTCTCTATATCGTGATGGTCATTTTATTAAACATGCAACACCAAGAAAAAGCTGCATGCAACAGTTTTTTCTTTTTACCCCGTATAACCGCGCAGCCGGACAAACGCGCGTCACCAAAGCCCATGTGGACAGACTCACTGACTCCTTTTTTTTTTTTTTTTTATAGTCGTGGCCAATTCCTCCCCGTCGCTAGGGGCTCCCACGTGTAGAAAACCCTCGGCACTTCATCCGCGCTCACCGGACACTACGAACGGCAGAAAACCGCTCGATTTTAACGCCCGATAAGAGGTGTTTAATGTAAATTACTCCCATACCTTGGAGGACTTGGGGCGCGCGCGCTTTTTCCTGCAAACGCTTCTGTAAACTCCATTGCGCAAGCGACTGTGTATCTGTGTGTATCTGTGTGTGTATTTGTGCATCTTGTGGTCGCGCTTCTCAGTGACGTGAGCAGCCCAACTAATCGATAACGGCATTCGTTGACAACGAATTTCATTATCGATAATTATCGATTTTATCGATTAGTTGTTGCAGCCCTACTTTACACAACTGCAAAGATTTGCGTAGGTGTTTTAAAACCTCCCATATTACCAGACCTGCCTTCCTGGAAGCTCCGCCCACTCCATCATGTTTATTAACGTGAAATAAAATCCATTAGAAGTATATTGACCTTAACCTTAAACAATTAAACACGAGAATCAACAGTTACTTTACAGAGTCTTTCCTTATATGACATTTGCTATATTTCTTTTTATTTCAGACTCAAGATGGCTTCGAAACTAAAAACTAAATCTAACACGACTCGGCTTTTTTCTTCGTTCTCATCTGAAGTCGGTGAACTGTCAGAATCGACCTAGAACTATCACAACAGTACTGAAGGAGGAAATCACCTCTGCATGGAACAACATCCGCTCTGCTACATTAAAAAACAAAGTTCCTGTATACAGTGGGGATATGAGAAAAGTTTGAAGGTCAAAACCAGGCAGGAGAAATTGACAAAAAGGGCCTTGGATGAAGCGTCAGACCTTACTGTCTTTTTTAAAAATGTTAACGCTGATCATAATTTTAAAAAAGCAGATAGTGTAATTATAACATGATTTCCTTCACACTGAGCAGCACCCAGCGTTTCAGAAACCATATAATTGGTCAAGATAAAGAGAAATGTGTTGTGCTTATTTCTTTTGACTTGCAGAATCACTTAAAGAACCATCTGGATATCTGGATATGTTTTCAGGAACATTAAGCAGACAGATAAATAGACATTTTATTGATCCCAATCTCATAATTCTCATGGTGTATGCTTTATATCCGATCTCATACCCTATAAATCATGGTGTACGCTTTATATCCGATCTCATACCCTATAAATCATGGTGTACGCTTTATATCCGATCTCATGTCCTATAAATCACGGTGTACGCTTCATATCCGATCTCATGTCCTATAAATCATGGTGTACACTTTATATCCGATCTCATGCCCTATAAATCATGGTGTACGCTTTATATCCGATCTCATGTCCTATAAATCACGGTGTACGCTTCATATCCGATCTCATGTCCTATAAATCATGGTGTACACTTTATATCCGATCTCATGCCCTATAAATCATGCTGTACGCTTCATATCCGACCTCATGTCCTATAAATCATGCTGTACGCTTCATATCCAATCTCGTGACCTATAAATCATGCTGTACGCTTCATATCCGACCTCATGTCCTATAAATCATGCTGTACGCTTCATATCCGACCTCATGTCCTATAAATCATGCTGTACGCTTCATATCCGATCTCATGTCCTATAAATCATGCTGTACGCTTCATATCCGATCTCATGTCCTATAAATCATGGTGTACGCTTTATGCAAGATCTCATGCCCTATAAATCATGCTGTACGCTTCATATCCGATCTCATGTCCTATAAATCATGGTGTACACTTCATATCCGATCTCATGCCCCATAAATCACGGTGTACGCTTCATATCCGATCTCATGCCCCATAAATCACAGTGTACGCTTCATATCCGATCTCATGCCCCATAAATCATGGTGTACGCTTCATATCCGATCTCATGCCCCATAAATCACAGTGTACGCTTCATATCCGATCTCATGCCCCATAAATCACGGTGTACGCTTCATATCCGATCTCATGTCCTGTAAATCATTCTGTACACTTCATATCCGATCTCATGTCCTATAAATCATGGTGTACGCTTTATATCCGATCTCATGTCCTATAAATCATGGTGTACGCTTAATATCCGATCTCATGTCCTATAAATCATGGTGTACACTTCATATCCGATCTCATGCCCCATAAATCACGGTGTACGCTTCATATCCGATCTCATGCCCCATAAATCATGGTGTACGCTTTATATCCGATCTCATGTCCTATAAATCATGGTGTACGCTTCATATCCGATCTCATGCCCCATAAATCATGGTGTATGCTTCATATCCGATCTCATGTGCTATAAATCATGGTGTACGCTTTATATCCGATCTCATGTCCTATAAATCATGGTGTACGCTTCATATCCGATCTCATACAATATAAAATGCTTGTTTTCTTTTTTTGTTTTTTTTTAGGGTAGCCATTTTGGACAATTCAATTACTGAATGTCTGTGATATTTAATTAAAAACCAAAAAACAACAACAACAATCAGCATCACTAGCACAGCACTGGCACGGACGAACTTCATACCAGTAAATAACGTGATCAGAGTTTATCAAAAGCAGACAGTGAGAAAGAGCCAAAACAAAGGAGAGTTGTGTGTTACTGTAGAAATAATAAACCGGAATCCAACATGAATCTCATTTTACTTTCGAAAAGTGTCGTGTGATCAAGAACCCAAGTCTGTTCAGCGAAATCAAGCGGCTCTTGTTTCAAAGCAAGTGTTTAAATCCACAGTTCTGGCTCTGACAGGATGACAGATGCTTGAAATGTGTTGTAATTAAGTTGCTGTGGTTTTCATCATGTACAGCGAGTCTTTATTTTGAGTCTGGAAAAAAAAGAAAGGAAGAAAAATGCTGGAGTCTGAAGGATTAAATATGACGTTGTAATGAGCTACAGCTCTGGTTATAAAGACTTACACTTTATCTTCACATTCACACGTGCCACGAGATCATGAGTTTAATTCCCTGTACATAAATCTATTATACAGCGCAGCATCATAAGAGCATCATAGGAGAAAAATAAAATGCTACACACTTTATATCTGATCTCACATTATAGAAATCATACGCTGTACATGTTACATCTGACATTATATGATACAAGTCATGCTGTACACTTCATATCCGATATCATAGACTATAAATCATTCTGTACACCATATCCGATCTCATACACTATAAATCATTCTGTACACTTCATGTCCGATCTCATACGCTATAAATCATTCTGTACACTTCATATCCGATCTCATACGCTATAAATCATTCTGTACACTTCATATCCGATCTCATAGACTATAAATCATTCTGTACACCATATCCGATCTCATACACTATAAATCATTCTGTACACTTCATGTCCGATCTCATACGCTATAAATCATTCTGTACACTTCATATCCGATCTCATACGCTATAAATCATTCTGTACACTTCATATCCGATCTCGTACACTATAAATCATAGTGCACACTTCATATCCGATCTCATACACTAGAAACCATTCTGCACGCTTCATATTCGATCACATACACTATAAATCATTCTGTACACTTCATATCCGATCTCATACACTATAAACCATTCTGTACACTTCATATCCGATCACATACGCTATAAATCATTCTGTACACTTCATATCCGATCTCATACGCTATAAATCATTCTGTACACTTCATATCCGATCTCATACGCTATAAATCATTCTGTACACTTCATATCCGATCTCATACGCTATAAATCATTCTGTACACTTCATATCCGATCTCATACACTATAAATCATTCTGTACACTTCATGTCCGATCTCGTACACTATAAATCATAGTGCACACTTCATATCCGATCTCATACACTAGAAACCATTCTGCACGCTTCATATCCGATCACATACACTATAAATCATTCTGTACACTTCATATCCGATCTCATACACTATAAACCATTCTGTACACTTCATATCCGATCACATACACTATAAATCATTCTGTACACTTCATATCCGATCTCATACACTATAAATCATTCTGTACACTTCATATCCGATCTCATACACTATAAATCATTCTGTACACTTCATATCCGATCTCATACACTATAAATCATTCTGTACACTTCATATCCGATCTCATACACTATAAACCATTCTGTACACTTCATATCCGATCACATACGCTATAAATCATTCTGTACACTTCATATCCGATCTCATACGCTATAAATCATTCTGTACACTTCATATCCGATCTCATACGCTATAAATAATTCTGTACACTTCATATCCGATCTCATACGCTATAAATCATTCTGTACACTTCATATCCGATCACATACACTATAAATCATTCTGTACACTTCATATCCGATCTCATACACTATAAATCATTCTGTACACTTCATATCCGATCACGTACGCTATAAATCATTCTGTACACTTCGTATCCGATCTCATACACTATAAATCATGGTGTACGCTTCGTATCCAATCTCGTGACCTATAAATCATTCTGTACGCTTCATATCCGATCTCATACACTATAAATCATTCTGTACACTTCATATCCGATCTCATACACTATAAATCATAGTGCACACTTCATATCCGATCTCATACACTATAAATCATTCTGTACACTTCATATCCGATCTCATACACTATAAATCATAGTGCACACTTCATATCCGATCTCATACACTATAAATCATTCTGTACACTTCGTATCCGATCTCATAGACTATAAATCTTCGTGCACACTTCATATCCGATCTCATACGCTATAAATCATTCTGTACACTTCATATCCGATCTCATAGACTATAAATCATTCTGTACACCATATCCGATCTCATAGACTATAAATCATTCTGTACACTTCATGTCCGATCTCATACACTAGAAATCATTCTGTACACTTCATGTCCGATCTCGTACACTATAAATCATAGTGCACACTTCATATCCGATCTCATACACTAGAAACCATTCTGCACGCTTCATATCCGATCACATACACTATAAATCATTCTGTACGCTTCATATCCGATCACATACACTATAAACCATTCTGTACACTTCATATCCGATCTCATACGCTATAAATCATTCTGTACACTTCATATCCGATCTCATACGCTATAAATCATTCTGTACACTTCATATCCGATCACATACGCTATAAATCATTCTGTACACTTCATATCCGATCTCATACGCTATAAATCATTCTGTACACTTCATATCCGATCTCATACGCTATAAATCATTCTGTACACTTCATATCAGATCTCATACGCTATAAATCATTCTGTACACTTCATATCCGATCTCATACACTATAAATCATTCTGTACACTTCATGTCCGATCTCGTACACTATAAATCATAGTGCACACTTCATATCCGATCTCATACACTAGAAACCATTCTGCACGCTTCATATCCGATCACATACACTATAAATCATTCTGTACACTTCATATCCGATCTCATACACTATAAACCATTCTGTACACTTCATATCCGATCTCATACGCTATAAATCATTCTGTACACTTCATATCCGATCACATACGCTATAAATCATTCTGTACACTTCATATCCGATCTCATACACTATAAATCATTCTGTACACTTCATATCCGATCTCATACGCTATAAATCATTCTGTACACTTCATATCCGATCTCATACGCTATAAATCATTCTGTACACTTCATATCCGATCTCATACGCTATAAATCATTCTGTACACTTCATATCCGATCTCATACGCTATAAATCATTCTGTACACTTCATATCCGATCTCGTACACTATAAATCATAGTGCACACTTCATATCCGATCTCCTACACTAGAAACCATTCTGCACGCTTCATATCCGATCACATACACTATAAATCATTCTGTACACTTCATATCCGATCTCATACACTATAAACCATTCTGTACACTTCATATCCGATCACATACGCTATAAATCATTCTGTACACTTCATATCCGATCTCATACGCTATAAATCATTCTGTACACTTCATATCCGATCTCATACGCTATAAATCATTCTGTACACTTCATATCCGATCTCATACGCTATAAATCATTCTGTACACTTCATATCCGATCTCATACACTATAAATCATTCTGTACACTTCATGTCCGATCTCGTACACTATAAATCATAGTGCACACTTCATATCCGATCTCATACACTAGAAACCATTCTGCACGCTTCATATCCGATCACATACACTATAAATCATTCTGTACACTTCATATCCGATCTCATACACTATAAACCATTCTGTACACTTCATATCCGATCACATACGCTATAAATCATTCTGTACACTTCATATCCGATCTCATACGCTATAAATCATTCTGTACACTTCATATCCGATCTCATACGCTATAAATCATTCTGTACACTTCATATCCGATCTCATACGCTATAAATCATTCTGTACACTTCATATCCGATCACATACACTATAAATCATTCTGTACACTTCATATCCGATCTCATACACTATAAATCATTCTGTACACTTCATATCCGATCACGTACGCTATAAATCATTCTGTACACTTCGTATCCGATCTCATACACTATAAATCATGGTGTACGCTTCGTATCCAATCTCGTGACCTATAAATCATTCTGTACGCTTCATATCCGATCTCATACACTATAAATCATTCTGTACACTTCATATCCGATCTCATACACTATAAATCATAGTGCACACTTCATATCCGATCTCATACACTATAAATCATTCTGTACACTTCATATCCGATCTCATACACTATAAATCATAGTGCACACTTCATATCCGATCTCATACACTATAAATCATTCTGTACACTTCGTATCCGATCTCATAGACTATAAATCTTCGTGCACACTTCATATCCGATCTCATACGCTATAAATCATTCTGTACACTTCATATCCGATCTCATAGACTATAAATCATTCTGTACACCATATCCGATCTCATACACTATAAATCATTCTGTACACTTCATGTCCGATCTCATACACTAGAAATCATTCTGTACACTTCATGTAAGATCTCGTACACTATAAATCATAGTGCACACTTCATATCCGATCTCATACACTAGAAACCATTCTGCACGCTTCATATCCGATCACATACACTATAAATCATTCTGTACGCTTCATATCCGATCACATACACTATAAACCATTCTGTACACTTCATATCCGATCTCATACGCTATAAATCATTCTGTACACTTCATATCCGATCTCATACGCTATAAATCATTCTGTACACTTCATATCCGATCACATACGCTATAAATCATTCTGTACACTTCATATCCGATCTCATACGCTATAAATCATTCTGTACACTTCATATCCGATCTCATACGCTATAAATCATTCTGTACACTTCATATCCGATCTCATACGCTATAAATCATTCTGTACACTTCGTATCCGATCTCATACACTATAAATCATTCTGTAAACTTCGTATCCGATCTCATACACTATAAATCATTCTGTACACTTCATATCCGATCTCATACGCTATAAATCATTCTGTACACTTCGTATCCGATCTCATACGCTATAAATCATTCTGTACACTTCGTATCCAATCTCGTGACCTATAAATCATTCTGTACACTTCGTATCCGATCTCATAGACTATAAATCATTCTGTACACTTCATATCCGATCACATACGCTATAAATCATTCTGTACACTTCATATCCGATCTCATACGCTATAAATCATTCTGTACACTTCATATCCGATCACATACGCTATAAATCATTCTGTACACTTCATATCCGATCTCATACGCTATAAATCATTCTGTACACTTCATATCCGATCACATACACTATAAATCATTCTGTACACTTCATATCCGATCTCATACACTATAAATCATTCTGTACACTTCATATCCGATCACGTACGCTATAAATCATTCTGTACACTTCGTATCCGATCTCATACACTATAAATCATGGTGTACGCTTCGTATCCAATCTCGTGACCTATAAATCATTCTGTACGCTTCATATCCGATCTCATACACTATAAATCATTCTGTACACTTCATATCCGATCTCATACACTATAAATCATAGTGCACACTTCATATCCGATCTCATACACTATAAATCATTCTGCACGCTTCATATCCGATCTCATACACTATAAATCATAGTGCACACTTCATATCCGATCTCATACACTATAAATCATTCTGTACACTTCGTATCCGATCTCATAGACTATAAATCTTCGTGCACACTTCATATCCGATCTCATACGCTATAAATCATTCTGTACACTTCATATCCGATCTCATACGCTATAAATCATTCTGTACACTTCATATCCGATCTCATACGCTATAAATCATTCTGTACACTTCATATCCGATCTCATACACTATAAATCATTCTGTACACTTCATGTCCGATCTCGTACACTATAAATCATAGTGCACACTTCATATCCGATCTCATACACTAGAAACCATTCTGCACGCTTCATATCCGATCACATACACTATAAATCATTCTGTACGCTTCATATCCGATCACATACACTATAAACCATTCTGTACACTTCATATCCGATCTCATACGCTATAAATCATTCTGTACACTTCATATCCGATCTCATACGCTATAAATCATTCTGTACACTTCATATCCGATCACATACGCTATAAATCATTCTGTACACTTCATATCCGATCTCATACGCTATAAATCATTCTGTACACTTCATATCCGATCTCATACGCTATAAATCATTCTGTACACTTCATATCCGATCTCATACGCTATAAATCATTCTGTACACTTCATATCCGATCTCATACACTATAAATCATTCTGTACACTTCATGTCCGATCTCGTACACTATAAATCATAGTGCACACTTCATATCCGATCTCATACACTAGAAACCATTCTGCACGCTTCATATCCGATCACATACACTATAAATCATTCTGTACACTTCATATCCGATCTCATACACTATAAACCATTCTGTACACTTCATATCCGATCTCATACGCTATAAATCATTCTGTACACTTCATATCCGATCACATACGCTATAAATCATTCTGTACACTTCATATCCGATCTCATACACTATAAATCATTCTGTACACTTCATATCCGATCTCATACGCTATAAATCATTCTGTACACTTCATATCCGATCTCATACGCTATAAATCATTCTGTACACTTCATATCCGATCTCATACGCTATAAATCATTCTGTACACTTCATATCCGATCTCATACGCTATAAATCATTCTGTACACTTCATATCCGATCTCGTACACTATAAATCATAGTGCACACTTCATATCCGATCTCATACACTAGAAACCATTCTGCACGCTTCATATCCGATCACATACACTATAAATCATTCTGTACACTTCATATCCGATCTCATACACTATAAACCATTCTGTACACTTCATATCCGATCACATACGCTATAAATCATTCTGTACACTTCATATCCGATCTCATACGCTATAAATCATTCTGTACACTTCATATCCGATCTCATACACTATAAATCATTCTGTACACTTCATATCCGATCTCATACGCTATAAATCATTCTGTACACTTCATATCCGATCTCATACGCTATAAATCATTCTGTACACTTCATATCCGATCTCATACGCTATAAATCATTCTGTACACTTCATATCCGATCTCATACGCTATAAATCATTCTGTACACTTCATATCCGATCTCGTACACTATAAATCATAGTGCACACTTCATATCCGATCTCATACACTAGAAACCATTCTGCACGCTTCATATCCGATCACATACACTATAAATCATTCTGTACACTTCATATCCGATCTCATACACTATAAACCATTCTGTACACTTCATATCCGATCACATACGCTATAAATCATTCTGTACACTTCATATCCGATCTCATACGCTATAAATCATTCTGTACACTTCATATCCGATCTCATACGCTATAAATCATTCTGTACACTTCATATCCGATCACATACGCTATAAATCATTCTGTACACTTCATATCCGATCTCATACACTATAAATCATTCTGTACACTTCATATCCGATCACGTACGCTATAAATCATTCTGTACACTTCGTATCCGATCTCGTACACTATAAATCATGGTGTACGCTTCGTATCCAATCTCGTGACCTATAAATCATTCTGTACGCTTCATATCCGATCTCATACACTATAAATCATTCTGTACGCTTCATATCCGATCTCATACACTATAAATCATAGTGCACACTTCATATCCGATCTCATACACTATAAATCATTCTGTACACTTCATATCCGATCTCATACACTATAAATCATAGTGCACACTTCATATCCGATCTCATACACTATAAATCATTCTGTACACTTCGTATCCGATCTCATAGACTATAAATCTTCGTGCACACTTCGTATCCGATCTCATACGCTATAAATCATTCTGTACACTTCATATCCGATCTCATAGACTATAAATCATTCTGTACACCATATCCGATCTCATACACTATAAATCATTCTGTACACTTCATGTCCGATCTCATACACTAGAAATCATTCTGTACACTTCATGTCCGATCTCGTACACTATAAATCATAGTGCACACTTCATATCCGATCTCATACACTAGAAACCATTCTGCACGCTTCATATCCGATCACATACACTATAAATCATTCTGTACGCTTCATATCCGATCACATACACTATAAACCATTCTGTACGCTTCATATCCGATCACATACACTATAAATCATTCTGTACACTTCATATCCGATCTCATACGCTATAAATCATTCTGTACACTTCATATCCGATCACATACGCTATAAATCATTCTGTACACTTCATATCCGATCACATACGCTATAAATCATTCTGTACACTTCATATCCGATCTCATACGCTATAAATCATTCTGTACACTTCATATCCGATCTCATACGCTATAAATCATTCTGTACACTTCATATCCGATCTCATACGCTATAAATCATTCTGTACACTTCGTATCCGATCTCATACACTATAAATCATTCTGTAAACTTCGTATCCGATCTCATACACTATAAATCATTCTGTACACTTCATATCCGATCTCATACGCTATAAATCATTCTGTACACTTCGTATCCGATCTCATACGCTATAAATCATTCTGTACACTTCGTATCCAATCTCGTGACCTATAAATCATTCTGTACACTTCGTATCCGATCTCATAGACTATAAATCATTCTGTACACCATATCCGATCTCATAGACTATAAATCATTCTGTACACCATATCCGATCTCATACACTATAAATCATTCTGTACACTTCATGTCCGATCTCGTACACTATAAATCATAGTGCACACTTCATATCCGATCTCATACACTAGAAACCATTCTGTACACTTCATGTCCGATCTCGTACACTATAAATCATAGTGCACACTTCATATCCGATCTCATACACTAGAAACCATTCTGCACGCTTCATATCCGATCACATACACTATAAATCATTCTGCACGCTTCATATCCGATCACATACACTATAAATCATTCTGTACACTTCATATCCGATCTCATACGCTATAAATCATTCTGTACACTTCATATCCGATCACATACGCTATAAATCATTCTGTACACTTCATATCCGATCTCATACACTATAAATCATGGTGCACACTTCATATCCGATCTCATACACTATAAATCATTCTGTACACTTCATATCCGATCACATACACTATAAATCATTCTGTACACTTCATATCCGATCTCATACACTATAAATCATTCTGTACACTTCATATCCGATCTCATACACTATAAATCATGGTGCACACTTCATATCCAATCTCATACACTATAAATCATTCTGTACACTTCATATCCGATCTCATACACTATAAATCATTCTGTACACTTCATATCCGATCTCATACACTATAAATCATTCTGTACACTTCGTATCCGATCTCATAGACTATAAATCATTCTGTACACTTCGTATCCGATCTCATACGCTATAAATCATTCTGTACACTTCGTATCCGATCTCATACGCTATAAATCATTCTGTACACTTCGTATCCGATCTCATACGCTATAAATCATTCTGTACACTTCATATCCGATCTCATACGCTATAAATCATTCTGTACACTTCATATCCGATCTCATACACTATAAATCATTCTGTACACTTCATATCCGATCTCATACACTATAAATCATTCTGTACACTTCGTATCCGATCTCATACACTATAAATCATTCTGTACACTTCGTATCCGATCTCATACACTATAAATCATTCTGTACACTTCATATCCGATCTCATACACTATAAATCATAGTGCACACTTCGTATCCGATCTCATACACTATAAATCATTCTGTACACTTCGTATCCGATCTCATACACTATAAATCATTCTGTACACTTCATATCCGATCTCATACACTATAAATCATAGTGCACACTTCATATCCGATCTCATACACTATAAATCATTCTGTACACTTCGTATCCGATCTCATACGCTATAAATCATTCTGTACACTTCATATCCGATCTCATACACTATAAATCATAGTGCACACTTCATATCCGATCTCATACACTATAAATCATTCTGTACACTTCATATCCGATCTCATAGACTATAAATCATTCTGTACACTTCATATCCGATCTCATACGCTATAAATCATTCTGTACACTTCATATCCGATCTCATACGCAATAAATCATTCTGTACACTTCATATCCGATCTCATACACTATAAATCATTCTGTACACTTCATATCCGATCTCATACACTATAAATCATTCTGTACACTTCGTATCTGATCTCATACACTATAAATCATTCTGTACACTTCGTATCCGATCTCATACACTATAAATCATTCTGTACACTTCATATCCGATCTCATACACTATAAATCATAGTGCACACTTCATATCCGATCTCATACACTATAAATCATTCTGTACACTTCGTATCCGATCTCATACGCTATAAATCATTCTGTAAACTTCGTATCCGATCTCATAGACTATAAATCATTCTGTACACTTCATATCCGATCTCATACACTATAAATCATAGTGTACACTTCATATCCGATCTCATAGACTATAAATCATTCTGTACACTTCATATCCGATCACATACACTATAAATCATTCTGTACACTTCATATCCGATCTCATACACTATAAATCATTCTGTACACTTCATATCCGATCTCATACACTATAAATCATTCTGTACACTTCGTATCCGATCTCATACACTATAAATCATTCTGTACACTTCGTATCCGATCTCATACACTATAAATCATTCTGTACACTTCGTATCCGATCTCATACACTATAAATCATTCTGTACACTTCATATCCGATCTCATACACTATAAATCATAGTGCACACTTCATATCCGATCTCATACACTATAAATCATTCTGTACACTTCGTATCCGATCTCATACGCTATAAATCATTCTGTAAACTTCGTATCCGATCTCATAGACTATAAATCATTCTGTACACTTCATATCCGATCTCATACACTATAAATCATAGTGCACACTTCATATCCGATCTCATACACTATAAATCATAGTGCACACTTCATATCCGATCTCATACACTATAAATCATTCTGTACACTTCATATCCGATCTCATACACTATAAATCATTCTGTACACTTCATATCCGATCTCATACGCTATAAATCATTCTGTACACTTCATATCCGATCTCATACACTATAAATCATTCTGTACACTTCATATCCGATCTCATACACTATAAATCATTCTGTACACTTCGTATCCGATCTCATACACTATAAATCATTCTGTACACTTCGTATCCGATCTCATACACTATAAATCATTCTGTACACTTCATATCCGATCTCATACACTATAAATCATAGTGCACACTTCATATCCGATCTCATACACTATAAATCATTCTGTACACTTCGTATCCGATCTCATACGCTATAAATCATTCTGTAAACTTCGTATCCGATCTCATAGACTATAAATCATTCTGTACACTTCATATCCGATCTCATACACTATAAATCATAGTGTACACTTCATATCCGATCTCATAGACTATAAATCATTCTGTACACTTCATATCCGATCACATACACTATAAATCATTCTGTACACTTCATATCCGATCTCATACACTATAAATCATTCTGTACACTTCATATCCGATCTCATACACTATAAATCATTCTGTACACTTCGTATCCGATCTCATACACTATAAATCATTCTGTACACTTCGTATCCGATCTCATACACTATAAATCATTCTGTACACTTCATATCCGATCTCATACACTATAAATCATAGTGCACACTTCATATCCGATCTCATACACTATAAATCATTCTGTACACTTCGTATCCGATCTCATACGCTATAAATCATTCTGTAAACTTCGTATCCGATCTCATAGACTATAAATCATTCTGTACACTTCATATCCGATCTCATACACTATAAATCATAGTGCACACTTCATATCCGATCTCATACACTATAAATCATTCTGTACACTTCGTATCCGATCTCATAGACTATAAATCATTCTGTACACTTCGTATCCGATCTCATAGACTATAAATCATTCTGTACACCTCGTATCCGATCTCATAGACTATAAATCATTCTGTACACTTCATATCCGATCTCATACGCTATAAATCATTCTGTAAACTTCGTATCCGATCTCGTACACTATAAATCATAGTGCACACTTCATATCCGATCTCATACACTAGAAACCATTCTGCACGCTTCATATCCGATCACATACACTATAAATCATTCTGTACACTTCATATCCGATCTCATACACTATAAACCATTCTGTACACTTCATATCCGATCACATACGCTATAAATCATTCTGTACACTTCATATCCGATCTCATACGCTATAAATCATTCTGTACACTTCATATCCGATCTCATACGCTATAAATCATTCTGTACACTTCATATCCGATCTCATACGCTATAAATCATTCTGTACACTTCATATCCGATCACATACACTATAAATCATTCTGTACACTTCATATCCGATCTCATACACTATAAATCATTCTGTACACTTCATATCCGATCACGTACGCTATAAATCATTCTGTACACTTCGTATCCGATCTCATACACTATAAATCATGGTGTACGCTTCGTATCCAATCTCGTGACCTATAAATCATTCTGTACGCTTCATATCCGATCTCATACACTATAAATCATTCTGTACACTTCATATCCGATCTCATACACTATAAATCATAGTGCACACTTCATATCCGATCTCATACACTATAAATCATTCTGTACACTTCATATCCGATCTCATACACTATAAATCATAGTGCACACTTCATATCCGATCTCATACACTATAAATCATTCTGTACACTTCGTATCCGATCTCATAGACTATAAATCTTCGTGCACACTTCATATCCGATCTCATACGCTATAAATCATTCTGTACACTTCATATCCGATCTCATAGACTATAAATCATTCTGTACACCATATCCGATCTCATACACTATAAATCATTCTGTACACTTCATGTCCGATCTCATACACTAGAAATCATTCTGTACACTTCATGTAAGATCTCGTACACTATAAATCATAGTGCACACTTCATATCCGATCTCATACACTAGAAACCATTCTGCACGCTTCATATCCGATCACATACACTATAAATCATTCTGTACGCTTCATATCCGATCACATACACTATAAACCATTCTGTACACTTCATATCCGATCTCATACGCTATAAATCATTCTGTACACTTCATATCCGATCTCATACGCTATAAATCATTCTGTACACTTCATATCCGATCACATACGCTATAAATCATTCTGTACACTTCATATCCGATCTCATACGCTATAAATCATTCTGTACACTTCATATCCGATCTCATACGCTATAAATCATTCTGTACACTTCATATCCGATCTCATACGCTATAAATCATTCTGTACACTTCGTATCCGATCTCATACACTATAAATCATTCTGTAAACTTCGTATCCGATCTCATACACTATAAATCATTCTGTACACTTCATATCCGATCTCATACGCTATAAATCATTCTGTACACTTCGTATCCGATCTCATACGCTATAAATCATTCTGTACACTTCGTATCCAATCTCGTGACCTATAAATCATTCTGTACACTTCGTATCCGATCTCATAGACTATAAATCATTCTGTACACTTCATATCCGATCACATACGCTATAAATCATTCTGTACACTTCATATCCGATCTCATACGCTATAAATCATTCTGTACACTTCATATCCGATCACATACGCTATAAATCATTCTGTACACTTCATATCCGATCTCATACGCTATAAATCATTCTGTACACTTCATATCCGATCACATACACTATAAATCATTCTGTACACTTCATATCCGATCTCATACACTATAAATCATTCTGTACACTTCATATCCGATCACGTACGCTATAAATCATTCTGTACACTTCGTATCCGATCTCATACACTATAAATCATGGTGTACGCTTCGTATCCAATCTCGTGACCTATAAATCATTCTGTACGCTTCATATCCGATCTCATACACTATAAATCATTCTGTACACTTCATATCCGATCTCATACACTATAAATCATAGTGCACACTTCATATCCGATCTCATACACTATAAATCATTCTGCACGCTTCATATCCGATCTCATACACTATAAATCATAGTGCACACTTCATATCCGATCTCATACACTATAAATCATTCTGTACACTTCGTATCCGATCTCATAGACTATAAATCTTCGTGCACACTTCATATCCGATCTCATACGCTATAAATCATTCTGTACACTTCATATCCGATCTCATACGCTATAAATCATTCTGTACACTTCATATCCGATCTCATACGCTATAAATCATTCTGTACACTTCATATCCGATCTCATACACTATAAATCATTCTGTACACTTCATGTCCGATCTCGTACACTATAAATCATAGTGCACACTTCATATCCGATCTCATACACTAGAAACCATTCTGCACGCTTCATATCCGATCACATACACTATAAATCATTCTGTACGCTTCATATCCGATCACATACACTATAAACCATTCTGTACACTTCATATCCGATCTCATACGCTATAAATCATTCTGTACACTTCATATCCGATCTCATACGCTATAAATCATTCTGTACACTTCATATCCGATCACATACGCTATAAATCATTCTGTACACTTCATATCCGATCTCATACGCTATAAATCATTCTGTACACTTCATATCCGATCTCATACGCTATAAATCATTCTGTACACTTCATATCCGATCTCATACGCTATAAATCATTCTGTACACTTCATATCCGATCTCATACACTATAAATCATTCTGTACACTTCATGTCCGATCTCGTACACTATAAATCATAATGCACACTTCATATCCGATCTCATACACTAGAAACCATTCTGCACGCTTCATATCCGATCACATACACTATAAATCATTCTGTACACTTCATATCCGATCTCATACACTATAAACCATTCTGTACACTTCATATCCGATCTCATACGCTATAAATCATTCTGTACACTTCATATCCGATCACATACGCTATAAATCATTCTGTACACTTCATATCCGATCTCATACACTATAAATCATTCTGTACACTTCATATCCGATCTCATACGCTATAAATCATTCTGTACACTTCATATCCGATCTCATACGCTATAAATCATTCTGTACACTTCATATCCGATCTCATACGCTATAAATCATTCTGTACACTTCATATCCGATCTCATACGCTATAAATCATTCTGTACACTTCATATCCGATCTCGTACACTATAAATCATAGTGCACACTTCATATCCGATCTCATACACTAGAAACCATTCTGCACGCTTCATATCCGATCACATACACTATAAATCATTCTGTACACTTCATATCCGATCTCATACACTATAAACCATTCTGTACACTTCATATCCGATCACATACGCTATAAATCATTCTGTACACTTCATATCCGATCTCATACGCTATAAATCATTCTGTACACTTCATATCCGATCTCATACACTATAAATCATTCTGTACACTTCATATCCGATCTCATACGCTATAAATCATTCTGTACACTTCATATCCGATCTCATACGCTATAAATCATTCTTTACACTTCATATCCGATCTCATACGCTATAAATCATTCTGTACACTTCATATCCGATCTCATACGCTATAAATCATTCTGTACACTTCATATCCGATCTCGTACACTATAAATCATAGTGCACACTTCATATCCGATCTCATACACTAGAAACCATTCTGCACGCTTCATATCCGATCACATACACTATAAATCATTCTGTACACTTCATATCCGATCTCATACACTATAAACCATTCTGTACACTTCATATCCGATCACATACGCTATAAATCATTCTGTACACTTCATATCCGATCTCATACGCTATAAATCATTCTGTACACTTCATATCCGATCTCATACGCTATAAATCATTCTGTACACTTCATATCCGATCTCATACGCTATAAATCATTCTGTACACTTCATATCCGATCACATACACTATAAATCATTCTGTACACTTCATATCCGATCTCATACACTATAAATCATTCTGTACACTTCATATCCGATCATGTACGCTATAAATCATTCTGTACACTTCGTATCCGATCTCATACACTATAAATCATGGTGTACGCTTCGTATCCAATCTCGTGACCTATAAATCATTCTGTACGCTTCATATCCGATCTCATACACTATAAATCATTCTGTACACTTCATATCCGATCTCATACACTATAAATCATAGTGCACACTTCATATCCGATCTCATACACTATAAATCATTCTGTACACTTCATATCCGATCTCATACACTATAAATCATAGTGCACACTTCATATCCGATCTCATACACTATAAATCATTCTGTACACTTCGTATCCGATCTCATAGACTATAAATCTTCGTGCACACTTCATATCCGATCTCATACGCTATAAATCATTCTGTACACTTCATATCCGATCTCATAGACTATAAATCATTCTGTACACCATATCCGATCTCATACACTATAAATCATTCTGTACACTTCATGTCCGATCTCATACACTAGAAATCATTCTGTACACTTCATGTCCGATCTCGTACACTATAAATCATAGTGCACACTTCATATCCGATCTCATACACTAGAAACCATTCTGCACGCTTCATATCCGATCACATACACTATAAATCATTCTGTACGCTTCATATCCGATCACATACACTATAAACCATTCTGTACACTTCATATCCGATCTCATACGCTATAAATCATTCTGTACACTTCATATCCGATCTCATACGCTATAAATCATTCTGTACACTTCATATCCGATCACATACGCTATAAATCATTCTGTACACTTCATATCCGATCTCATACGCTATAAATCATTCTGTACACTTCATATCCGATCTCATACGCTATAAATCATTCTGTACACTTCATATCCGATCTCATACGCTATAAATCATTCTGTACACTTCGTATCCGATCTCATACACTATAAATCATTCTGTAAACTTCGTATCCGATCTCATACACTATAAATCATTCTGTACACTTCATATCCGATCTCATACGCTATAAATCATTCTGTACACTTCGTATCCGATCTCATACGCTATAAATCATTCTGTACACTTCGTATCCAATCTCGTGACCTATAAATCATTCTGTACACTTCGTATCCGATCTCATAGACTATAAATCATTCTGTACACCATATCCGATCTCATAGACTATAAATCATTCTGTACACCATATCCGATCTCATACACTATAAATCATTCTGTACACTTCATGTCCGATCTCGTACACTATAAATCATAGTGCACACTTCATATCCGATCTCATACACTAGAAACCATTCTGTACACTTCATGTCCGATCTCGTACACTATAAATCATAGTGCACACTTCATATCCGATCTCATACACTAGAAACCATTCTGCACGCTTCATATCCGATCACATACATTATAAATCATTCTGCACGCTTCATATCCGATCACATACACTATAAATCATTCTGTACACTTCATATCCGATCTCATACGCTATAAATCATTCTGTACACTTCATATCCGATCACATACGCTATAAATCATTCTGTACACTTCATATCCGATCTCATACACTATAAATCATGGTGCACACTTCATATCCGATCTCATACACTATAAATCATTCTGTACACTTCATATCCGATCACATACACTATAAATCATTCTGTACACTTCATATCCGATCTCATACACTATAAATCATTCTGTACACTTCATATCCGATCTCATACACTATAAATCATGGTGCACACTTCATATCCAATCTCATACACTATAAATCATTCTGTACACTTCATATCCGATCTCATACACTATAAATCATTCTGTACACTTCATATCCGATCTCGTACACTATAAATCATTCTGTACACTTCGTATCCGATCTCATAGACTATAAATCATTCTGTACACTTCGTATCCGATCTCATACGCTATAAATCATTCTGTACACTTCGTATCCGATCTCATACGCTATAAATCATTCTGTACACTTCGTATCCGATCTCATACGCTATAAATCATTCTGTACACTTCATATCCGATCTCATACGCTATAAATCATTCTGTACACTTCATATCCGATCTCATACACTATAAATCATTCTGTACACTTCATATCCGATCTCATACACTATAAATCATTCTGTACACTTCGTATCCGATCTCATACACTATAAATCATTCTGTACACTTCGTATCCGATCTCATACACTATAAATCATTCTGTACACTTCATATCCGATCTCATACACTATAAATCATAGTGCACACTTCGTATCCGATCTCATACACTATAAATCATTCTGTACACTTCGTATCCGATCTCATACACTATAAATCATTCTGTACACTTCATATCCGATCTCATACACTATAAATCATAGTGCACACTTCATATCCGATCTCATACACTATAAATCATTCTGTACACTTCGTATCCGATCTCATACGCTATAAATCATTCTGTAAACTTCGTATCCGATCTCATAGACTATAAATCATTCTGTACACTTCATATCCGATCTCATACACTATAAATCATAGTGCACACTTCATATCCGATCTCATACACTATAAATCATTCTGTACACTTCATATCCGATCTCATAGACTATAAATCATTCTGTACACTTCATATCCGATCTCATACGCTATAAATCATTCTGTACACTTCATATCCGATCTCATACGCAATAAATCATTCTGTACACTTCATATCCGATCTCATACACTATAAATCATTCTGTACACTTCATATCCGATCTCATACACTATAAATCATTCTGTACACTTCGTATCTGATCTCATACACTATAAATCATTCTGTACACTTCGTATCCGATCTCATACACTATAAATCATTCTGTACACTTCATATCCGATCTCATACACTATAAATCATAGTGCACACTTCATATCCGATCTCATACACTATAAATCATTCTGTACACTTCGTATCCGATCTCATACGCTATAAATCATTCTGTAAACTTCGTATCCGATCTCATAGACTATAAATCATTCTGTACACTTCATATCCGATCTCATACACTATAAATCATAGTGTACACTTCATATCCGATCTCATAGACTATAAATCATTCTGTACACTTCATATCCGATCACATACACTATAAATCATTCTGTACACTTCATATCCGATCTCATACACTATAAATCATTCTGTACACTTCATATCCGATCTCATACACTATAAATCATTCTGTACACTTCGTATCCGATCTCATACACTATAAATCATTCTGTACACTTCGTATCCGATCTCATACACTATAAATCATTCTGTACACTTCATATCCGATCTCATACACTATAAATCATAGTGCACACTTCATATCCGATCTCATACACTATAAATCATTCTGTACACTTCGTATCCGATCTCATACGCTATAAATCATTCTGTAAACTTCGTATCCGATCTCATAGACTATAAATCATTCTGTACACTTCATATCCGATCTCATACACTATAAATCATAGTGCACACTTCATATCCGATCTCATACACTATAAATCATAGTGCACACTTCATATCCGATCTCATACACTATAAATCATTCTGTACACTTCATATCCGATCTCATACACTATAAATCATTCTGTACACTTCATATCCGATCTCATACGCTATAAATCATTCTGTACACTTCATATCCGATCTCATACACTATAAATCATTCTGTACACTTCATATCCGATCTCATACACTATAAATCATTCTGTACACTTCGTATCCGATCTCATACACTATAAATCATTCTGTACACTTCGTATCCGATCTCATACACTATAAATCATTCTGTACACTTCATATCCGATCTCATACACTATAAATCATAGTGCACACTTCATATCCGATCTCATACACTATAAATCATTCTGTACACTTCGTATCCGATCTCATACGCTATAAATCATTCTGTAAACTTCGTATCCGATCTCATAGACTATAAATCATTCTGTACACTTCATATCCGATCTCATACACTATAAATCATAGTGTACACTTCATATCCGATCTCATAGACTATAAATCATTCTGTACACTTCATATCCGATCACATACACTATAAATCATTCTGTACACTTCATATCCGATCTCATACACTATAAATCATTCTGTACACTTCATATCCGATCTCATACACTATAAATCATTCTGTACACTTCGTATCCGATCTCATACACTATAAATCATTCTGTACACTTCGTATCCGATCTCATACACTATAAATCATTCTGTACACTTCATATCCGATCTCATACACTATAAATCATAGTGCACACTTCATATCCGATCTCATACACTATAAATCATTCTGTACACTTCGTATCCGATCTCATACGCTATAAATCATTCTGTAAACTTCGTATCCGATCTCATAGACTATAAATCATTCTGTACACTTCATATCCGATCTCATACACTATAAATCATAGTGCACACTTCATATCCGATCTCATACACTATAAATCATTCTGTACACTTCGTATCCGATCTCATAGACTATAAATCATTCTGTACACCTCGTATCCGATCTCATAGACTATAAATCATTCTGTACACTTCATATCCGATCTCATACGCTATAAATCATTCTGTAAACTTCGTATCCGATCTCATAGACTATAAATCATTCTGTACACTTCATATCCGATCTCATACACTATAAACCATTCTGTACACTTCATATCCGATCTCATACGCTATAAATCATTCTGTACACTTCATATCCGATCTCATACACTATAAATCATTCTGTACACTTCATATCCGATCTCATACACTATAAATCATTCTGTACACTTCATATCCGATCTCATACGCTATAAATCATTCTGTACACTTCATATCCGATCTCATACGCTATAAATCATTCTGTACACTTCATATCCGATCTCATACGCTATAAATCATTCTGTACACTTCATATCCGATCTCATACGCTATAAATCATTCTGTAAACTTCATATCCGATCTCATACGCTATAAATCATTCTGTACACCATATCCGATCTTATTACTTATAAATCATGCTGTACACTTGATATCTTTTTAATTGTTTATTTAGTTTCTCTGGATTGTGTTTCTACACCTGTGTATATTTATTAAAGAAATGAGCAGCTCTGAATTAATTAGCCTCAGTAATGCTGGCAATGTCACTCTTAATAAATTAGTAAGAAGGAGCTACACAGCTGTTTTCCAGAGAGAGAGAAAAAATCAGACTTAAACAGATGCCGCTCTGTTAAATTCAAAAACATATGACTTTAATATGCGGGTCTTCTCATCCTCATCGCTCTGTTTTTCCTGGCTACAATAACAGTTTCCCATGATGTCCACATCTGTCTGCTCTCACTCGGATCAACCTGCATCTACATTTACAAATAAACAAAGCAGAATCGCTGTGAAAAATGGATGGAGAGCTTGAGAGGGGAAAAAACTCTCTTTCATTTCGGCTTTATTCAAGCGGGTGCATTAGAAAGGAAGACAGGCAGACAGACAGACAGATAAAGAGCGGAGCTGACAAAGGGAGAGACAGACATTAAGACAGACAGACAAAAGAGAGAGAGGGAGAGAAAGACAGACACGGAGCAAGACAAATAGATGCAGAAATGGCAAAGAGACTGAGACAAAGACAGAAAAGATAAAGCGAAGTAGAGGCAAAGACAGAAAGAACAAAAAACAGAAAGGCAGGGAGAGAGAGAAGTAGAGATAAAGAAAGAGAGAAAAATAGAACAAGAAAGAGACGGCATCAGAGGCAAAGACAAAAAGGGGAGACAGAAAGACAAACGAGAGACAGAGGACCAGACGGAAAGACAATGAGAGAGATGGAGAGAAAAACAGAAAGAGAGAATGTAAGAAAAAAAAAGAGTGATAAAGAAACATAAAGAAAAGCAGAAAGAGAGGAAGAGACAAAGACAAAGGGAGAGGCAGAAAGAAAAAACAGAATGAGGGAGAGACGGAAGCAGACACAAAAAGAACAAGAGAGATAAAGAGAGAGAAGCAGTGGCAAAGACAAAGGGAGAGACAGAAAGAAAAACAGAATGAGGCAGAGACAGAAGCAGAAATAAAGATAAATAGAGAGAGAAAGACAGAGAGAGAGAGAGAGAGAGAGAGAGAGAGAGAGAGAGAGAGACAGAAAGAGAAATAAAAAGAGAGATGCAAAGACAAAGACAGACAGACAGATAAACAGACCGAGAGGAAGAGAGAGAGAGACCGAGACTAAGATGGAGAGAGGGGGGAAAAAGAAAAACAGAAAGCAAGAAAGAGAGAGCAGACAAAGAGAACAAGAGAGAGAAAGAAGCAGAGGCAAAGACAGATGGAGAGACAGAGAGATAAACAGAATGAGGCAGAGACAGAAGCAGAAATAACAAATAGAGAGAGAGAGAAAGAGAGAGAAAGGACGAAAGGGAAGCAAAGATAAAGACAAAGAGAGAAAAACAGAATGATAGAGAGACAGAAGAGAGAAAAAACAGAGAGAGAGAAAGAGATGAAAAACAGAGAAAGAGTTCCCTATTCTAGTCTCAGTTTCGTCCTCATGCTGCTTGTGGAAGATTTTTCTTCCGTGTCCTCGCCCTCGGCTCGTCCAGTTCTGTCTGCATTGCATTGCATATAAAAACATAACCGAGCACGTGGTGGGAACCCAGGGCATGTTTATTTACTTCCTGGGAAGACAGCGAGGTGGACAGGAGTGTGGACATCCAATAAGACGCAGACTCGTGTTGTCGTGAAGTCGAGTGTGTGTAGTGAGTGATCGATCCCAAGCAGCTGTATCGGGGATTGACGAGGACCCTAATGAGGAGCGCTTCATGCATGTTGCTGACGGTGTGTGTGTGTGTGTGTGTGTGTGTGTGTGTGTGTTGACAGCAGTGCAGGATTTGTCAGGCGTGCTGCCGGTGTTTCTGATAAGCTCGTGTAGAAGGATGGGGATGACGTGTGATAGCGCCCCGCTCGTGTTTCCAGACAATATGGACGCCGTGTGAATATAATGTCTCCTGTAGCCGCCTGAAGGCAGGAATTCTGAACAGGAACGGCAGCCGAACGTGAAGACGGATTAAACCCACAATTAGGACAGAACAGATACGGCGAGGTCTCTCTCTCTCTCTCTCTCTCTCTCCTCACGCTGCGAAGACGTGTCGAGAATAACGACAGGACGAACGCAGGTTTTAACGAAGGATTAAGACGGAAGGTTGTGCGTCACTCCAGGTTTTTTCTGATTAAGCCACACCCACTTTGCACGCTTACTGTAAACAACAGCAATACAATGAAAAAAAAACAAACTATGAATTAATGGTTTCTCACGGTTTCTTTTAGTGGCGTCTACGATGACGTGCATAAGTAATAGCCCCTTTCCATATTTGTTTCTTTAAGGCCTTGTTCACACGGGCGTTAAATTTTTGGATAAACGAACGAGCTCTGAACGTCCTGTACGTTTATGTTGTGTTTTGTAGTGCCGCTCGATTGACTTCTACACTGGCGTTCGTTTGTCTCTGTCTAACGACAGCCTGCAGCACAAATTGCAGTTTTTGTGTTTAACCTGTGGGGGGCAGTGTGTCGGGAACTGGATATGAAAGCCCTTATCATTTTATTTGAGGTGCCTCCTTTTAATATGAACCATTTTGCTATATTAGACATTAATCTTCTTTTTAATAATTAAATTCTAATTAAATGATTATATTTTTATATAATGCATAAAAAATATTTTTAAATTAATACGGCGACGTAGGGAGAGAAAAAAAATCGCAGCCGCTACTGGGTTCACCCTCCGACTGCACAACGTCGGATTAAAGGAGGTTTTTTGTGGTTTATGAAGAAATGCAAACATTTCCGCGCAAGTTTTATTTTTTAAGCATTTTATTTTTGCCCTTTTTCCGCATTTCCCTCTGTATAGCATGTAGGATCATGGGAAATATCCGGTCCTCTGAAGGGTAAAATGGACGCGGAGAAAACGAACTAGACTCGGTTTCCTTGCGTTTGTTGGGATTTAAATGTCAAGAAAAAGCTGCATGCAACGTATTTTTAACGCCGGACAAACGCACGTCACCAAAGCCCGTGTGAACACCGTCATCGACTCCTATGTGTAGAAAACCCTCGGCGCTTCATCCGCGCTCACCGGACGCTACGAACGGCAGAAAAACGCTCGATTTTAACGCCCGTGTGAACAAGGCCTAACACTCCAATAAAGCACTAGGAGGAATATTGATATACTGATCAACTTTATTCTGAGCTTTCTGTGATGTTTCTCAGATTTTTTGTTTGTTGGTTTTTGTAAATTGGACACAACAAAATTAGGGAGAAAAAAAGTCGGGGGAAAAAATCTTAAAAGATTAAAAAAATTACCCTGTAATATTTCTTTTTTGATTAAGAAAAAATTGTCAACAAAATAATGTGTAAATATACATATATTAATATACTAATATAAATATTTTTTATATAAAAATGTATAAATAAACATGCTTTGAGACCTAGTCCCATGCTAGACCTGTTTGCCTGGAGCGGAGCAAAGAGCTACACACAAGTTCTTTAACGCTGTTATCTCAGATAAACTAAATCCGGCGCCACCTTCCAGTGGCTCACCGGCTTCCTGACAGACAGACAGACAGACAGACAGACAGACAGACAGACAACGGTGACAACTCTGCAGCCCCGAATGTTAGTGGCAGCGTGACTTTTTCTTTTTTTCTTTCTAAGGGCACGAAGTTCTTTTCTTGAATTAATGAGAAGATTACACAGCTGGACTGCGCAGGAGTGAATTCCGTATCCAGAGGACAGAAACTACTAGGAAATGAGGGAAGAAAAGTAAAATACAAGCCAATTATAGCAAAAGAATGTAAAAAGAAATGACACACGGACAGAGGCACAGGACGGCCTGCCACTCGTGCAGACACCCAGAGCTAAGCCGCATCTCTACGGCCCCTTCTGTAGAAAACTCCTGCACAACCTTGTTTTATTTTATCATTCGGCATTAATGCCTTCAAGTAGTCCGTATGAATTATTTATATTAATATTCAAAAAGGGCCAAATTAGCCTTTCCTGGTATCCAACCACTACACCATGCACTGATGAATGAGGCTTTTGATTAGACAGGTTTATCACGAGTCTCTGAGTCCACAGGTCATGTTCAGTTCACTTCATGCAAAACTCCATGATTAAATAATAACTGCCCGGGTTCAATTCTAGTTTTCGATTTCCCTAGAAATTTTTTGGTTAAAGGTAGTCCCCGACTTATGAACGAATGAGCATGTTCGTAAGTCTGATTTGTTCTTAAGTCAAACAAAGTGAGTCTTGACACGAATATACAATATAAAGCATACCAACCCACTTGACTAAATCTCTGTCCCCTTTCCCCACACTGCCATCATGTGGTAAGGAAATGTATCTCAAACAAATGTACCAGTGTCGTCTCAGCGCCTTTAAATCGCCAGGGGAATCCCAGACGCCGTTATGCCTCTCTTGTCTCGTTGAGGATTTTCCAAAATTAGGATTATTTACCATCAGGACATTATTACAGGACAGACATCTTTTCTATCATCGTGCTCCCTAACCTTGTGAAACCGGTGAGGCCGACTCATTTCTCCCAGGCGCACACATATAATACACCAGACATTTTTTTTTACATTTTATACATTCACTTACACATTGAAAGTACTATTTTTGATGGGGGGGGGTTCCAATTTCTCCCCAACACTAGGGGGCTCCCACATTAAGGCTACTACTACCACTCAGTCGGGAGGGCCGAAGACTATCACGTGTGTCCTCCGGGCCACGTGACGCCAGCCGACTGCATCGTTTCGAACTGCTCGCTCATGCACCACTGGGGGCGGCGTAACACACTATGAGGACAGAGCTATCCGTTCCTTCCGCTTGCATGAGCTCACAGACGCCCCTAATTGGCTGATCTAGGCCTCCGGCTGCAAGAGGTTACAGCATCATCGGCGAAAGACTATTAGAAAGAAAAAAATGGTCTGTTGTACCATGTCTGTATACTGTCTGACAAATACTGGATTTCTACACCATTACGTATGCAGCAACATTAGAGACTTCTGTACAGAGCATCTTGGTATGGTACAGCGATTTGCCCCAAGAGAAGCCAAAGGCCTTTCAGCGTGTGGTGAAAAGTGTCCATTGCCACAGGGCAATTACAAAAAAAAAAACATGCAAACGGCAAAACACATCATCAAAGTCGTGTCTTGCCCTAATCATGGTCTGTTTACCCTCTTCGCATCGGGCAGGCACTACAGGTGCCTCGGCGCCAGCACAAACAGAGCGAGAAATAGCTTCTTCCCTGTGGCTGTTTCCATACCGAACAGCTGATCACTGATTCAATAACCACTGCGCTGTCTCTGTTTACTTATCCTGCACCGCTTTATCCACTACGCTTCTCTGCACCACACAAAACACTTATGACGCTGCCCTATTGCACCATTGTATATTTCACCCGTATCTGCTCTACATAGAAAGCACGTGTGTATATTCTGTTCAGCATGATATCTTTGTGACGTGTCATTAGCTCGAAAATCAATCCCCTTACTTTTCAATACACTTTGTCCATCTGTCAACACGCTTTCGTATTCCCGCGTAAAAAAAAAATGTTTTACGGCTGAGCCACGAATGCACCGCTATCTTCACTCCTTTATCAGAAGTCAATCTTCATCCTCGTAGTTCTGCTTTCAGGAGACCAAACAGGTAAAAGATCAGGACTATAGGGAGGATGCTTTAACAAAGTATCGACAGTTTGGGCAGAAGTATCATCATGCAAGATCTCGGATAGCAGTCCTTTAGGTTTCGGTTTCAGCTCTTCAATAAGCGTCTCACTGTAACGAGCACTGTAGACTGTTGAACGCCTTTCATGATAACCGTCCCAATACTGGATTTTGGGAATCGCAGAAAACTGTAAGCACTGATGGATTTTCCAGCTGATTTTTCTCAGTCTGCGATTGAGGATGTTTCCGTTCCATAACCAGCCGTTTACTCTCAGACTCGTAGTGATGATTCTCTTTAAGTAGAAACTTTCACCTTCCTTAGTGAAATACTTAGGAGTATTGGTCCATATTTTGTTTGCAGAAATCCAAACTCTTCTACAAGTTGTTTTGGCAACAGGTACACCCTCAGACCACCAAAAAAAAAAAAACACATCACTACACGCTGCTTCTCTTTCGAGCAAATCACAAGCTCGCACTGCAGTCACAAATGAACTGATGTAACATGTTCACACCTGCACAGCCGTGACCGGGGGAACAGTAGACTTGAACTCTTCATATCTGGGCCGCATACCTTTATTTTTGTAATAATACCTACTGCACCTCCTGTATGCAAGAATATATTACAGGAATATATACATATATTACGTGTATAAACCTACTTACTTAACCTGCACCTTATAAGCTGCACAATGGCAATATTTACACTGATGTTTACACACACTATGCTGAACTGCATTTCCTTTCTGAGTATCTCTACTATGTAATGACAAAGTTCTATCCATCTATCTATCTTAACCTTGTTATTTATTGTAAATACACCACTTATGCGTTTCGGTTTGGACGCTAACTGCATTTCCGTTGGCTTTGTACATGCACTTCGCACAGTGACAATAAAATCGAGGCTCATCTAATCTTATTTCTCTTCTTCAAAGCCCCTGTGGCCAATAAAGCTCTCTCATATTTCTGATGCTGATGATAAAATTCTTTACTTGTAATAAACAATTTTACTACTATTTATAACGGTTATATATTTTTGAAATCCTTTTCATAACAGCTTGTAGGCAAATCTTTCCATCGTATGTCAGTCAAATGATTTTAAGAGCCGAGCCACACTTTTTTTTTTTTTCCCCCACAGCACCTGGAACAGAAGTGACTCCACCTGAGATCTTTATCATTTATACCAATCATCTGTTGGGACACACAAATTTAGTTAAATTAAAAGTCAGAGCTTCTCATTAACAAAGAAAGAAAAAGAAAAATCCGCACACACACACATTTAGTGTGAAAGCAGCTATAATTATCTCCATAGACACGGCACAGCCTTGTCAAACAACACCTAAGGGAAAATGAACGCACACAAAAACACACACACAGCCAAATTGTTTTTAAATAAAGTGTTGCGAGTCCTTACTTAGCATGCAAATCAAACCCAGGTATTGTACTAGTCATTAACACAAATAAAAAACCTCGGCACACAATGCGGAGGAGCGAGCGGTTCACGATTGTGGACGCGAGTCTCAAAAAACGGCTCTGATGCAGGAAATAAGTCTCGAGAAGAAAAAAAAGCAAAAACAACACGAAAATAAAGAAAGAAATAAACAAATAAATAAATCACCGAAAGCCCTGCAGGCAGCTGGGTTAGAAATAAATAAACAAATAAATCTGAAATGCTCTCGCTCTCTCCGATTTCTTTTCTAAAAACCCAGACTGTGTTAGAGAGCGAGTTACGGCGAGGAAAGGGACAAATCGATCAGGCGCAACAGGGTTCACGTACGTAGGAATTGATTTCTGGGTATACACACTACCGGTCATAATGTTTGGACACGGCTACTAATTTCCTAATATTTAATTCTTCCTATGTACAATATAAACAATAATCAGTTGATCCTGAGATTGCGCTCTCTGTAAAGACGTCGTAACGGCTCTGATCAGAGTCGCTGTTTGTTAAGTGGTAAATTTCCCGAGGATTCCTCTGAGGGCGTGACCGAGTTGTACACACACATACACAAATTTCAGAAGAGAGTGACGTCACATCAAAACAGCGATCTACTTCCAGGTCTCAGGTGCGATCGGCTTCCATATTTCGATTCGATCTGTCCGTATCTGAATCTAGACGATGGTTCCACGGCTTCCCCGCGGTTCCCGACTTACGAACGAGTTCTGTGTTCGTAAGTCCGATTTGTTCTTAAGTCCAAAAGAGTCTTATACGACACAAATACACAACATAAAGCATGCCAATCCACTTGGCTAAATCTCTGCCCCCCTTCCTCACACTATCACACATGCTATCATGTCACATCATCGCGTATAAGGAAATTAATCTCATAGTGAAACCTTGTCTCTGCGCCTTTCATTTTGAGCTACTTCCGTGATTAAACCAGAAGTAAGAACCGCGGTCCATTCTTGTCTGCAGAAATCCGTGACTCGAATGTTCTTAAGTCGGGGAAAATCTGTACAGCGTACTCGGGCATGGAACGGTTGCGTTCTCACTGATCAAAATGAACCAAGTGTCAAGTGTTAGGGTCAAGTGTTTTTTGAAAAAGATGACCAGGCCCAAATGTGAAACCGCTCTAAATGCAGCAGAGGTAACTCATGGTGATTGATGGGTTTTGCAAATGTACTTGACAATACTGTTCTTGCAGGAACTGTTCCCAGAACGGCTGACCTTCATCTCTTAAAATATGGACTGTTACTTTTGTTGCTGTTGCTGCTTAATTACTTAATGCCACATGGTGTTATTTCATGGTTTTGAAATCTCTAGAATGTATAAAATAAATCACTAAACAAAACACAAACCAAAACAAAATAAACACTAAATTATCAGATGCTATGTTCAAGCTTTCAACTGGTGCTGTATATCATCATCCTTATCATCATCATCATCATCATCATCTGCATCACAACTGTTCACCATGACAGCAAAGTTGCACAAGACACATCAACGAGTCTGTCTGACAAAATTTGAAGAAAGACACAATGTGAAAAGGTTTTCCAACTAAAGAATAACCACCGAACCACAAGCGGATTATTTCCATTTTATTTCTATACACGTGCATCTTCACAGCTTAAACCGTCGTGTACGGATGATGACGGAAAGAAATCATGAAAAATAACTCCCTGCATCACCCGAAACACGTCCATCCATCAACAGCAGGCGATTTGATGACGACAATAATAACGGCGAGACGACTTAAAACATTCGGAAACCTGAGAGGATGAAAATAAAACCCTGTGGAGTCTCTGGTCTCTTGTGTGGAGTTTCAAAAAGCCACAGCAGCAGTTTGGCGTTTAATGGAAACGCTCCTCTTACGGCTTCTCGGACGCAAAAAGTGTTCGTAAGAGCAATAAAGTGCCTACCTGCAGTTGGGTGGAGGATCCAGAGTGATCTCGGCCAGCTCCTTCTGGATTCTGCATGAGAGACAGGGAGGAAGGGAGACAGGAGCAGGGGACAGAAGGAGACAGAGGGAGGGGATGAAAAAGAGAGAGATAGAGAGAGAGAGGAGGAGGAGGGGGAGAAGTGAGATCCATGTGTGCATGTGTGTGTGTGTGTGTGTGTGTGTGTGTGTGTGTGTGTGTGTGTGTGTGTGTGAGCAGTCGCGAGAATTCGAGTGCCCTCTACCAGAGCAGCGCTAACTGCACGCCTCGCTCCAGCTAACATGGCTGCTGCCTCTTTGTTCTCGCAGGCCCGAGTCCAAACTGGAGGGGGGTAAAAAAAAATTTGCAAGAGAACTTCTGACTCAAAGGCCACGCCCCCTCACCCCAGGCCACGCCCCTGGTCGTTCCACTCACTTTAGCGCACAAAAGGTTGGTTTTAAAAGCTTACATTCAAATGAGGCACGGAAGGGAAAGGAGGTGATCGGGGGGGGGGGGGGGGAAGGGGTGTGTGTGTGTGTGTGTGTGTGTGAGGCTGAATTGGAGTATTTGACAGGAGCTCTGAGAGACTGTCATGAAAGCATTAGCGGCAGAGCGAGGAGTGCGCGAGGGCAGGATTTGGGATGTTTTCAGCATGAGGGAGCGCGCTTTAATCGCCCTTTCTTCCCACACATGAAGAGCCTGCGAGCTTTCTGAGACGAGAGCGTGCTCCTTTCTTTTCCTTTTTGAAAAGAAATGATGAGTGGCTCCGCGATGCGATACAATGCGATAC
The DNA here is from genome assembly GCA_030522415.1 of Channallabes apus. NCBI lineage: Eukaryota > Metazoa > Chordata > Actinopteri > Siluriformes > Clariidae > Channallabes > Channallabes apus. The sequence continues at coordinate 10,542,471 of CM060109.1, read as the reverse complement.
GATACGATATGAAGCGTCATTAGAGCTTCTAATCCAATCGGCAATAATAATAATATTTTTTAAAATTATGGATCGAGAGCACTTAGAGTCGTCAAAGCGAGGCTGAGGAAGTTTAGCGATTTGGAAATCCTAGTAAAGTACTGTAGCTTACAAACACACGCGGTGGCTGAAAGTATATGGACGCCTGATCGAGCAGTTCTTTCTGCAAAAATCTTTCAAGAAGCTTCTTGGAAGCGCATTAATGATTGTAGGCGGCAAAAAAATTTATACTGTGGACGACTCGTAAAAAGTTTGTAAAAAGTTACAATTTCGCTTCATCAGAACTTTCCGTCAGTAAGCCAGCTCCATGAAGACGTGGGGTGTTAAGACGTGGTGTGAAGAGGAAGGACTCGAGCCTTGTATCTTAACATCAGTGTCTGACCTCAGTCAAGCTCTTCCAGCTCACAAATCTCTCCACAAAATCTAGTGTAAATCCTTCCCAGGGGAAAAACTAAAATTGTGCTTATTATTATATTATACCAGCAAAGTGCGACAAATCCTGGAATGCAGTACAGTACACGCTTTAACGAGCACATGAGAGTGATGCTGAGGTGTCCATGTGTCAGCTTGTGGAGCTCGTGGTTTAACACACCAGACATGATGTTCTGTTATCAGGAAACGCATATTTATTCTCTTTTCCATCTTCACACGTTTTATTCCTTTTAAACTACAGCAATTAGCGTTAATGGTCAATTAGAGAACGTTTTATGTCCGCGTACATTACACTGCTGATATATGCAGTCATTCCCGTCAGTTTGTACACGTTTTAATCTGATCCAACGACACTGACACTGGAGACTCCTTACAAAACACCTGCTCTACCAAAAACATTGTGGTTTCTACCTTTTTTTGTTCCCTTTTATCGGTTCGCTCTTCCTGTGTACGAGCTGTTACTATGGAAACGATGAGGTACTATATTTACACAATCTTTGCACTCGGCACTACCTTGAGATCTTCTGTTACAGAACATTGATCTGCGTACGGAACGATAACACGCACACGCCACAATCGAGGTTTGAAATAAAAATCCTGAAAAATCCACAACAGATGTTTCAGGCAGTGTTTAAGGGTGTGTGTGTGTGTGTGAACGTTTGGATAGAAATTATATTCGCTGAGACTTTTTTACATCCTGTCAGTCTAGATTACGCTGATAAAAATAATCCATCTGTGGATCAGATCAAGAAAACGTGACGTCTGAAGTCTGATCTAAATTTATCTACTACATTCACAATCGTATATTTAAAAAGGGACCATCAAGCAGAATCTTTTTTGTTAATTAATAAATAAATTCTAGAAAAAATGCACGATTAATGGAGCGGAGGCGTCGTTTCCTGCACGCGAACTCGATGTCATGTTCAGTCCACAGCCGCGGCGTAATGAGTTACACTTTACCACATCTTATTGCGCTCATGCACTCACTAATGAGCCTGATAATCGCTCTGAGTATTGCCCTGGTTAATGAACAAACCCGCTCAAGAACCTGCACCGTTCATCAGGCTTTCTGAAGATTCTCAGAGGACAAAGACCAGCTCGGTGATCGTCCTGCGATTTAGTAGTACATAGGAAGAAATGCTTACCTTTTGGCGCTGGAGGACAGCTTGGCCGGAGTTTTGCTGGACTGTTTCGACGCTTTCTTCTGCTGCTGCTGTGGAGGTGTGGGCTGCTTCCTCTCTTCCTGCTCCTCGGGCTCTGCGACCGGAGGATCTCTCTGATCGGCGTCTGAACTGCCGCTGCTGGTGCTGGGACTCTCGTCATCCGACCTCTGCCTTTCTCCGGACATTTTTTCCCCCACCTCGGATCAAAAACGAGGGAAAGGTTATGAGCCTCGGAGAAGCTCTGTGGGATTACTGTGTGTGAAAGGTGAGCAGTAAAGGAAGGAAAACCGGCTTACAACAAAAAACAAACTGAGAAAATAACCATAGTGTTTCATTTTACAACCTGTTCACACTATTGTAAAATATAAAAAAAAAAAAGAGATATTTTTCCTTTCCCAATATGATACTAAAATCTAACCTGTAAACCTAAAATGAAAAAACCAAAAGCAAAATATTAATCGAACAGCATTATTTGTTCCAACGTTTAATAATAGATTTTTCAAACAGCTAAGCTTTAAAGGTCCCATATTTGATTTTACAAGTTAACACGTCTCAGCACACCCGCAAGGTGTGTGTGTGCGTATGTGTGTGGTTTTATGTCCCAGCTGAAATACCCCTCAAATAAGGCATTTTTTTTCTTTCATCTTTATTTGCGGGTTTATTTCACTCCTCTTCCGAACGCACCATTTCAGTGTCTATGTAAATGAGCTAATGCTAAGCCACGCGTCTACAAAGAACATCAGAGCTGAACAACGAGCCCTCGGAGGAGGGGCTCTTCTTATATGAGGTCACAATATGGGAGGAAAGGAAAAATATCTATTTTGAGGGGAATTAAAAAGGCAAAAACTAAAAAGGTAAAAAAAAATTTTTTAAACGATTCTTTTTTTGTATACGCACATTAAAGAGCTTATCTGGAAGTCTTAAAATAAAAAGCAAATTTTGCATTATAGGTATCCTTTAGAATGAGGCATGTTTTTAATTACTTTAAAATGTATGGAATCAAGATGATAAAAAGAAAGAAAGAAAGAAAGAAAGAAAGAAAGAAAGAAAGAAAATGATGCAAACTATAATTATACAACTCGCCAAAATTAAAAAGAATAATAAAAGTAGTGTAATTTTACAATACTTATGTCCAGATACTGCACATGCACCTAAATCCTAAACAATGTAAAAGTCTACACCTTTTTTTTCATGAAGGGGAACCATGCGGTGTCTGAGGTAAAAACTCGACAAAAGAATGTTTGTAAATCCGAAAGAACCCGCTTATGAAGCGAACCCTCCAGAAAGCTTGAGGGGAGCCTTAAGTATGACGAGGTGACGATTTTGGTTCGTGTTATGAATAACGCTTGTCTGCGAGTCGTCCTACAACAACAACACGCTCTACTGTTACTGTAAGTAGCCGAATGACTGGATGGTAAAATGTTATTCTTGTTCTCTCTCTCTCTCTCTCTCTCTCGTTAGAGCTGGAAATTGCTCTTAAGATTGCTCTAATAGCTTTTCACTGAAGAAGGCTGACAGTTTGGGGAACACAACGAGAATATCGTTATCATAACAGTTTATATTTTAACAATACAAATCAGGCTGTATGTATATATATATATATATATATATATATATATATATATATATATATATATATATATATATATATCCTCGCCAGTACCCCGAGTCCCCTCTTAGCCTGTACAGGATTAGTGATATAGAGAATGTGTGAGAATGGGCAAGATTAAATAAAACTAGTGCTGTCAATCAATACAAAATTAATTAATCGCATTTTTAAAATACTTGTTTTATAAACGTGCAATATTGGAATAAAGAAATGCATGACAAACTGGTGGGACTAAACAGATCACATTGTTTCTTTGACATCTCAAACATCAACATATAACAAAAACGTTGAATTAACTGAAGACTATTTGAAGCGCATTCGCACGAACTTCGGTTTTACCCAAAATTTCTTCCACCTTGTAACAAAAAATAAACTTAAAAGCACAAACCGGGTGATGTTTCCTCATCATCATCATCATATTATCTGCATTTAACGTGCCGTTATTACACAGATCCGAGTAAAACATGATGCGATTACGGGACGCCATCAGGGTCAAACTTTAAAGGTCGTAACGGTTAATTTACGTTCTAATTGTTTCTAATTCCAATTCTAATGTTATCAGTCACATACACAACCGTACACAGTGTGTGATATGCAGTGAAATGCATACAGGACCGCTCACCATTTAACAGTATGCAGTGTTATTAAATGTAACACTTTTATGTCCGACTATGAGGTAATAATGTATCTGCAGCGTGAGGAGCGGCAGCGAGTTGACCGCACACACTTCATTCATGCAGGCGTCAGGAACTCATTGCACACGGTACCCTCTAGTAAATCAATATGATTTCTCTCGAGAATACAATTCAATTAAAGATTTTAGAATTTCCAATAAAAAGGGAAAAAATGAATTAAAAAAAAGCTAAATTAGGTTGGAATATACAAACTTCAAATAGAAATATATAAATGACACAGGACTTGTGTGAAGTGTAACTGTAAGGAGGTATACAAGGCTAAAAATATGGTGCATGTGTGTGTGAGACAGCAGCGGTATGAAGTGTTTGAAATGAAATGTTTGTCAAATAGTTCACCGTTAACCTTTCTAGATTAATCGCACACATGTTAACTCGTTAACACTGACAGTCCTAGACAAAACATAAGATTCGAGATGACGTCAAAAACATGTCGTCCAATCATCAGCTTGTAAAAAATTCCAAATATCATCAAAACATTTACAAAAACAATTAGTCGATATCATAAGGTGGTAAATAAATGTCCTAGCTCTGCAGCATACACCCACTTTCAGACGTAGAAGCAAACACCATGAGACCTACCGTGTATCGTGCATCATAAAAACATCGTTATACAGTAGAAGGAAAATCCATCCGGCGTGAAATAAATCTCGAGAAACACCTTTACAGGTGTGAGCTCATGACTGACGTTTCACTCATTTAGACTCATCATGTGTCGCTGGAGCGCTCGAGCATTATTGAGATTATTATCATCACCATCATTATCTGTCTGCTCTCAATCTGGCACGCATCGTCACTTGCGTTCAACCTCCACGGTGTGCAAACTTCATTCTGTCTGTCAAAGAAAGTGTGACGTGACCAGCAAACTGGATCCACCAAACCGTTGTCATCATCATTATGTTCCCTTCTGCAAGGGCATGATGACGACAATGACGATGATGATGATGAGTGTCTCGATCTGATCGTACCCTGCTTCGAGCATGCATGCACATGGGTAGTTCGTCCAACCAAAGCTCATAGAATGGCCTTCAGGAACTCCAAGTCCATGCAACATTTAGATTTAAGCGTGGCTCACATGGGGCATGATAGTCCTGAGAGAGGGAGAGAGCTGGAGCACATTGTCTGTCCAGATCTGTTTTAAAGGGAAACACTTTCTCTTCAATGGGAAACAATATTCACACATGCACTAAGCAAAGCAGAAGAGGAGGAGAGGAGAAATGGATGGGATGGTGGTGGTGGTGGTGGGGGGGGGGGGGGTTGAGGATTGAAGAGGTGCACAGGAAGAAATGAAAATTAAAGATTTAGGAAAGGAGGGGGGGGGGGGGCACGAGACGCACAAGCACATGCATTAAGGATACGAAGCGTTCGCGCGGACTTGAGCGCGCACGGATCGCACGAGGATTAAGCAATCTATCACGCATTCATGTTATGATGATTGTGCTCGTGCGGGAGGCGCGAGCGCGAGGTTTGTTTATGCTCCACTATCAGCAACTGATGCGTGAAGTCAGTTTCTCTCTCTCCCCCTCTCTCTCTCTCCACTCTTACACCCCCCTCCATTCTCTGTGTGTGTGTGTGTGTGTGTGTCGCGCTCGCGCTGCTGCTTCTTCTTCTTCTTCTTCTTCTCCTTCTTCAGCAACCTAAATAAATAAAGACAGCACGCAGTTTTCGGTCTCGGCTCGAACCCCGGAGCTTCCCGTTTACCTTAGACGCGGTCGTGTCCTGATCCGGGGCGGTTAAGAGGATGAAAAATCCCGTCGAAATGGAGCCGGAGGAGGAGAAGGACGACGAACATTGGAGAGCAGGAAGAAGGAGGAAGCGCTGCGCTTCCGGGATCCGACCGGAAGAGGGCGCTGAACGGCGCGCGCGCGCGCGCGCGCTCGCTCGCTCGCTCACGGGCGCGCGGGGTGGCGCGCGTGAGAGAGAGAGAGAGAATGAGAGTTAGCATGTTGTTAAACACTTTATCCTGTCGGGACAAGATTAAGATTTCGGGGTTTTTTTTTTAGTTTTTGCGGATTAATCATGAGTTTCAATCATATTTGAGTTACGTAGATACATAGTTATTTACTTTTGAGCATTTGGTAGACACCCTCGTCCAGAGCGAATTACATTTTATCTCTTTTTTTTTTTGAGGGTCAAAGGCCCAATTGTTTAGGGATTGAACGCATGACCTTCCGATCAGTAGTTCAACGCCTGAACCACTGTGCTATCCCATATCCCCAATATAGTTAGATGTAATTCAGGTTTAGGAAATAAGTGATAATAAAATGAATTAAAGCCCTTGTATAAACCATTAGCAGGAAAACTGTTTAGTTTCTATAAAAAGAAAATTGACTTTGGACCCCAAAAAACAGCCCTGAGTCCTGGAGCTTGTGTCATGGTGTTATACTTTAATTCAAAACCGAATCGGACTCAGTTTTTCTCCTAACCAAAATGTGTCTTTATTTGTCGATCTATCTATCTATATACCTACAGTATACCAATTGGTACTGGTCGTTGACAGGAAAAGAGTTAAAATGTAAAATAATCTGATCAACTTTAAAGTAATCAGTGATGCCATTGATGATCATGTCGTTCTGTACAACAGATCTCCCTGTCTAAATTATTAATACAAAGAAATAACATTTTGTCAAGATGCGTATCTCACGTCTTGTTCACGCTAAGTTGTACTTCTTTCATCGTCAGCCTAATACACTCCTTGTTTGGTAATCGGAGAGTGAATCACAGATGAGAAGTCAAAAAAATTAGATCGGATAAGAAGAAGTGGCGTTGTGATAGCCATAGCACACCCCTAGCACCCATAATAAATGTCTGGTACTGTATATTTTGAGTGTTGAAAGTTTGAATACTGTACTGTATAAAATTAATAATAATAATAAAGTACAAAGCTGTTCAAGGCAAACCTCAGCTTGTGATTAAATTTCTCGTGAATGAAGGCATAAAACTGATTAACATTTACAGAAGAACTCAAGCAGAGAACAGTCATGCAGTAATCCATTTGAATGGTGCAAATATTTTAATAAGGGCGGTACTGTGCGTCTGTGTGATTGGTGATCCCGGCCGAGGTGGCTCTGAGCCCAGTGGAGTCGTCCCTGTAAACACTCAGCCAGTGTTACGCCCGATCCTTGAAAATCGATGGATAACTTGTCACCAACTTGCAGAAGAGACGCATCTGTCTGTGGGAACAATACACACAATCATTCATCAACACCTCTTGCTCATTACAGGAACTTGACAGGGAGTTATTGCCACATCCGCTATACAGTCCTGACCATGCTCTAAGCCATTTCCACATCTTTGGAGTTCCTGGGAGACCAGCATTTCATACATGAAGTAGACAGTCCGATGGCTGAGAAAATATTGGGATAAGTGCATTAGAGTAGCAGGTGATTATATAGAGAAATAAAGGTTTTTAATCTCATAATTGTACTCTGTTATTCTGCACAATCAAAAGTCCCAGTTTGACTTGAATGCCCTTTCTAACTAAATACATAGGTTAATAAAAGAAACGGATTATTTTAAAACTAAGAACATAAAGCCAAAGGCGGCGCGGTGGTGTAGTGGTTAGTACTGTCGCCTTGCACCTCCAGGGTCTGGGTTCGATTCCCCGGCCAGGCTCGATTCCCGTCTCTGTGTGCATGGAGTTTGCATGTTCTCCCCGTGCTTGGTGGGTTTCCTCCGGGTACTCCGGTTTCCTCCCACAGTCCAAAGATATGCAGGTTAGGCTAATTGGCGTTCCTAAATTGCCCGTAGTGTGTGAATGGGTGTGTGAGTGTGTGTATGTGTGTGTGCCCTGTGATGGATTGGCACCCTGTCCAGGGTGTACCCTGCCTAGTGCCCGAAGTCTCCTGGGATAGGCTCCAGGTCCCCCGCGACCCTGAACACAGGATTAAGCGGTATAGAAAATGAATGAATGAATGAACATAAAGCCAACAAAGCTGATTTGATTCAGGCACTGGGTGTAGCACGCACTAAATCTTGGGTTTATACTTAGTTTTGCTAACTTAGAGTTAGTGAGGCATTAACAGTATTATAATGGATCATTTTTCCCTCATAAATGCAATGTTTTGTTTTCAAGATGTCTATGGGTAAGTGCATGTTTTTCCCCATCTGTTGCCTGTTATGAATTTAATGCATTTGGCAATCATTTCTGACTCCTTCCTTATCTCTGTGCAAGGCTGAGATTCATATAACATTAGGTCTAAGGAGGGGAATACTGCTGGTAACTGGCAGCGTACTGTAAATCTGTGATCTCTTATTCTAAGACTGTGCATAAACCTTTGACTGTGTGTGTGTGTGTGTGTGCATGCGTGCGTGTGTGTGTCTGTTTGACTTGATGCTTGTGTGGAACCCCTTGTCTGGGGCATACTCATTCAAAATTTTATATCATACAGGTGTGTTTATATAAGCGGTCTTGTGAAACTTGATTCTATGTACTATGAGCCGAATATCTCGCAGTGTGTTTAACACCGAACGGCACTGTAAATGTCACAGAGCGGGTACATTCGTATATGTGCATGTGGGCTGGGGTGCTGCAAAAGAAATTAAATTGTCCCGAGTGAACCCTCACTGAAAAGTCAAGCACCCCCGTACGGTAGCACCAGAAAAAACTAAATCTCTTGCACTGCACAAATTGAGCTCCATGAAGACATGGCTTACCAGGGTTGGAGAATAGAAAAACTCGAGTGGCCTGCACCGGGCCCTGACCTCAATCCCATTGAACACCTTTGGAGCACCAAATGTGCTTCAGGCCTCCTCGTCCGACATCAGTTCCTGACCTTACTAATGCTCTTGTGGCTGAATGGACACGCATCCCCATGGGCACACTCTCATTTCTAGTGGAAAGCCTTTCCCAAAAGAGTGAGGGTTACTATAAAAGCGAAAAGGGAAATGATCTGGAATGGGATGGTTGTTATGGAAAAGCATAAATTTTGGCCATAAAAGTTGCCATCGTTTGCGTGTGTGTGTGTGTGTGAGGTATAAATGATAGTAATAGTAGTATGTTATACTGTAGTATAATAGTAGTTTAGTCTAATATAAAGAGACTTTATTTCATGCCTTTCCTTTCTTTTACAGTAAATAAAAACTATATACAAATAATACAGTATATATGGCTAGATTTACCATATTAATATAATATTTAATATACTGTATGTATATATATATATATATATATATATATATATATATATATATATATATATATATACTGTAGTACAGTATTTGCTTATTGTTTTTATATGGCTAGATTAAAACAAATAATAATAATAATCATAATAATCATAAATATATATATATATATATATATATATATATATATATATATATATATATATATACATACATATATATATATATATATATATATATATATATATATATATATATATATTTACTGTAAAAGAAAGGAAAGGCGTGAAATAAAATCTCTTTCTATTAGATTATACTACTATTATACTACAGTATAATATACTACTATTGACTACCTTTTACACCTCCATTACACTATTTTGCCCTTACTTTGCATTGGAAATAGCACAGCCTACATTCTGTCTCTCGCTTACGTGTTTTTCCCCCACATTCTGCATGACATATTGCAAACCACATAGACATTACAAAAAGTTGCCAAAACGTTACTGTTTATTACATCATGTTCTCTCAGTTTTATTCAGTGAACAAAATTTGTCAGATTCTGTCCCATATTTTGTAGTTTGCATGTAAGATTTATGGAAATAGAATTACATTCGACATACAGATGATGATACAAATTTGAAGTAGCAGGCAGGCTGCACCATTGGACTGCACAACACTTGCTCGGCTTTATGTACTCTACATACCCGTACTGTATGTCACATCATATGTCTGCATGAATTGTTATGGTCTAGTATTGTGTACTGTTCAAACATGACACATGACATTCAACACTTAGTCACAATTTATTTAATAAAGTCAAGTAGATCAGGCGTTCAAGTCAAACCGGGACTTTGGTTTTGTACAGGATAGGAGAACCCAGTTATGAGAGTAAAAACTCACTTTATTTCTCTATATAATCCGCTGCTGCACTGATGCACTTATCCCAGCCTGTCACTACTTCTTCGATACCATCATGGTAGAAAAAAAAAATTTCAATACCCTGGAGCCATGATCAGACTGCCTGTTGAAACACTGGCCTCCCGGGAACTCCTTTAACATGTGGAAATAGCTTAGAGCGAGGTCAGGACTGTACAGCGAATGTGGAAATAACTCCAAGCCGAGTTCCTGTAGTGTGCAAGTGGTGCGGTGGGCAATATGAGGTCATGAATTGTCCTACAGAAACAGAATGCTTTTGGTGATTAAACCAGACTTTTTTTTCTCTGAGAGCGTTCTAATCACCGAGTGCTCACGGGAACAAGTGCAGTGCGCTCTGAGCCACCTCGGCCAGGATCATCATTCATGCATGTAGGACTTTCCTTGTTTAGGAATATGTTTGCACTATTCACATTTTACTGCGGCTTAAAGTCTAAACCCCTTCCTGTGCATTAAGACTTCTGGAAATGTCAATCGGATTTATACCTTTATTTATAATAAGGTTGTAAGTGTAATATCATATTCTGGTAAAAAAAAATCTTATTTCTAATCATTGGAATTTCTACCTAGCAGTGTGTATGTGTGTGTAATTAGGATTTGACCTTAAAAAATGTATAAGAACAAATCTATCAATCTGTAAATCGATTCCTTGTTAACTTAAATAATTTCATGCATGTATTTTCTTTTAGAACTTTTTTTTTCAACAAATTCACCTAATTAAGTTGAATCTCTAGTGGCCTACTGTTCATAATGGAAATCATCATAGTGCATAAATGAATTCAATTTAAGATTCTCCCACAGTTTATTTAGGAAAAAGCACTCATAGAAGTTAGTTTGAAACAAACTAATTACATTGAGCCTCATTTTTATTCCAGGATACATATTTGTTATGCTTTTTTGGAGTTGATTAGTAGAAAAGTACACAATTAACAACATGTGACAGCATGAATGCTCTGTATTTACTCACATCTCTTTTCATGCAACTAGTGATGATATTCGTTTATGCAAAAATTTTAAGACGGCAAGTATTTCGCTTTATTTTAGTTGCAGGAAGTAGATCGTATGATCACTGGCATGTGATCTTATTGCCTTTAAATTCATAAACATTATGACAGCACTAATAATTTTCTAAAAATAAAGATTTAAAAATTTTTAACTAATTTTAAATAGTCTACACTACACTACACTGCATTACATTTCTATTATACAGTGGTGTGAAAAACTATTTGCCCCCCTCCTGATTTCTTATTCTTTTGCATGTTTGTCACACTTAAATGTTTCTGATCATCAAACACATTTAACTATTAGTCAAAGATATCACAAGTAAACACAAAATGCAGTTTTTAAATGAGGGGTTTTATTATTTAGGGAGAAAAAAAATCCAAACCTACATAGCCCTGTGTGAAAAAGTAATTGCCCCCTGAACCTAATAACTGGTTGGGCCACCCTTAGCAGCAATAACTGCAATCAAGCGTTTGCGATAACTTGCAACGAGTCTTTTACAGCGCTCTGGAGGAATTTTGGCCCAGAATTCTTTGCAGAATTGTTGTAATTCAGCTTTATTTGAGGGTTTTCTAGCATGAACCGCCTTTTTAAGGTCATGCCACAACATCTCAATAGGATTCAGGTCAGGACTTTGACTAGGCCACTCCAAAGTCTTCATTTTGTTTTTCTTCAGCTATTCAGAGGTGGATTTGCTGGTGTGTTTTGGGTCATTGTCCTGCTGCAGCACCCAAGATCGCTTCAGCTTGAGTTGACGAACAGATGGCCGGACATTCTCCTTCAGGATTTTTTGGTAGACAGTAGAATTCATGGTTCCATCTATCACAGCAAGCCTTCCAGGTCCTGAAGCAGCAAAACAACCCCAGACCATCACACTACCACCACCATATTTTACTGTTGGTATGATGTTCTTTTTCTGAAATGCTGTGTTACTTTTACGCCAGATGTAACGGGACACGCACCTTCCAAAAAGTTCAACTTTTGTCTCATCGGTCCACAAGGTATTTTCCCAAAAGTCTTGGCAATCATTGAGATGTTTTTTTAGCAAAATTGAGACAAGCCTTAATGTTCTTTTTGCTTAAAAGTGGTTTGCGCTTGGAAATCTGCCATGCAGGCCATTTTTGCCCAGTCTCTTTCTTATGGTGGAGTCGTGAACACTGACCTTAATTGGGGAAAGTGAGGCCTGCAGTTCTTTAGATGTTATCCTGGGGTCTTTTGTGGCCTCTCGGATGAGTTGACTCTGTGCTCTTGGGGTAATTTCGGTCGGCCCGGCCACTCCTGGGAAGGTTCATCACTGTTCCATGTTTTTGCCATTTGTGGATAATGGCTCTCACTGTGGCTCGCTGGAGTCCCAAAGCTTTAGAAATGGCTTTATAACCTTTACCAGACTGATAGATCTCAATTACTTTTGTTCTCATTTGTTCCTGAATTTCTTTGGATCTTGGCATGATGTCTAGCTTTTGAGGTGCTTTTGGTCTACTTCTCTGTGTCAGGTAGCTCCTATTTAAGTGATTTCTTGATTGAAACAGGTGTGGCAGTAATCAGGCCTGGGGGTGACTACAGAAATTGAACTCAGGTGTGATAAACCACAGTTAAGTTATTTTTTAACAAGGGGGGCAATCACTTTTTCACACAGGGCCATGTAGATTTGGAGTTTTTTTTTCTCCCTTAATAACGTAAACCTTCATTTAAAAACTGCATTTTGTGTTCAATTATGTTATCTTTGACTAATAGTTAACGGTTTTTGATGAGCAGAAACATTTAAGTGTGACAAACATGCAAAAGAATAAGAAATCAGGAAGGGGGCAAATAGTTTTTCACACCACTGTATTTCATTTTACTATACATATTATTCTATTTTCATTATATATTTTTTAACTTCTTTATATTTCTATCTTATTCTAAGTTGTGCTTTTTTTTATTCTCCTTTTTTCTTTTTGTAATATTCAGCTCAATAGCAGTCATTTAAGCATTTATGTGACAAATAAAATTTGAATTCTTTATTACAGTCAGGGATGCTTTTTCTTGTCTCTATAAGCCTGTGTTATGTGACCTGCATTTGCATATAAGTCCCTGATTGGCTCCTAGGTTTTATGATGTAATAACCCTTACCTGTTACACATTCAATACTGATTCCATTTGTTTGTAATGAGATTTTTTAATTCCCAGTGATTTATAAAAGAGCTCACCAGAGTGAAAATGCAGGGACTAATACTTGTACGTTACAACAATCGATAGTATTATTGTTTAAATCTATATTTGATCAAGTTTATTCCTGACTTTACATTCCTCAGCATCAGCATAAGTGTTAACAACATGTTTCATTTTTTTTTAACTCTCACACAAACATACAATGATTAGCTGTGGCTCTTGTTACTGTATGTGTTTAGTTTGCACCTTTATGCCCTTTATTTCCAAGATGCTTTGGATAAAAAAATATCATTCATTTAACAGCAGGTCAATGAATAAAGGCTATTCAACACTATAGAAGATTACGAACTGAATTTCACATACTTGACTCTCATCATGCCATTGTTTGCTTAAATAACGCAGGAAATCCTGGTAATCCTCCCGCGTGTATTCTGTTCTCTTCTCGGCATGTTTGGAAAATCCTCTGACCTGTAGCCTCAAGGAATCACTGGAGAAACATAAACATTTCTATTATGCATTTTTTATCATAGCCTCCCTTCAGCTGCTAGAAAACTGAAATCCAAGAGCTGCTCTTGGCCTTGATATGAATCAAATATAAGAGACGGGGATCAAGAGCTTTAATGTGCCTGTAGAGGAAAGAAATGGAGATATGAAGGGCATTAAGTAACGCTTTTGGCTCGCTGTGTGAAGAGGACATTTGTAATGGTGTTAGTGATCAATCGTACAAGTTCAGTGTACTCAGTGTTAAACTGATTTAACTAAACGTAATTAAGCGGGTACGGCACTGTAACACTGCAGTTACAGTATTGTCGTAAAGACCAGCAGGTTGTGAGGTCAAATTCCAGGATATTTAAAATAACAAAGACATGCTTTGCATTTGGCTTTTGTTCTTTTTTTATCCCGCAGCTACCAAGCAGTGAGGATAAAGGCCGAGACATGCTTCCTACTCTGGCTGTTCCACTTAACACATTCAAAGGAAAGCGCTATCCACCCTCTTCTACATACATGAGCTAATGGATGCACACAATTGCTCAGTGTTTCTGTGATTGACAAGGCAGGACAGGTATGCCCCTCCCATCCAGAATGTCAGTACCATGTCCTGTTTTGCTTTCTTGGGTGCTCCAATGAATTTATATACACCTGGGTGAAATATTTTCTGTTGCGCCAGTCGGGAGTTATATATTATTACTAGACTAAAATGTGTAATTAGTATATTTACTGTAACGCCTGTATTAACCCTGTACCTCTATGCCATTTCCAGCTCTTTGATTCTCTTAACTCTGGATTTTTTTCAGATTGCGATGCAGAAAAGGGTCCTTTCCAGTTTCTGTGTTCTGATTGGCTATGAAATTGTATTTCGATAAGGGCATTCATGTGTAGTTCATTTAAGACTTCTGAAACACCACTGAAGTAACATGATTAAAAAATGGGTGAAACATTCATAATTGTATTGTCAGTGGGGAAATTAACAAACACAAATCGGAGACCTTTAAGACTTACATTCGTTTATTTGAGAAGGAGCATAATTGGTGAGCCTTAAAAAATATGATAATGTGAAATATGTTTTTGAAGACGATTATGTGTTCTGGCGAATTTAAATAAACACTAAAAACTTCACACACCAAACATGTCTTGTGTAAATGTCTTTATTTGCAAAAAAAAAAAAAAAAAGCAAAAAATGGTCTATATTGTCTGTAAACATAAGCCAGAATGAAGTTATAGTTGTTTACATTTGGCAGACGTCCTTATCCAGAGCCACTTCTATTTTTATCTCCTCATTACACACTTAAGGGGTTAAGGGCCTTGTGTAAGGGTCTGACGGTGGCAACTTGGTGCTGGGGTTCAAACCTGAGACCTTCTGAACTCTACGCCAATGGCTTAACCACTGAGCTTATTCCTACCCCATTGGATTGTCTTAAGTCATGTGATGTCATCAGGACATAATGATTATCACTATATGACTCATAGTGGTTTGGACGTAGCTCAAGCAGCTTCATGAGCTACTGAATACTGTGTCATTTCATAGAAAGTCATTTATTCATGCTTTTTGGTTACAGAATGACTATTTATAAAAGCGGAACATCAACCGTGCAATGATCAGTGAACACACACACACACACACACACACACAGTATCTAGGATCAGAACATCTGCTCGGGTCTCCAGTAAAAGCTTTTATCTGGATTGGGGTCACAGTGAATCCTAACACAGGAACACTGAGTGTGAGGGAGGAATACTGTACAACCAGGATATGATGCCAGTGCATGTCTAGAAACACATTCACACACTCCTGTAGACCTAGTGGAAATTCTGCAGTCCGCAATCCAACTCATGCACGTCTTTGGGAGGAAACTGTAGAAACACATTTAATGTACGGACATTTAATGAGATAAAAAGACAATTCAGGCACGGTGGTGTAGTGGTTAGCACTGTCGCCTTGCACCTCCAGGGTCTGGGTTCGATTCCCCGGCCAGGCTCGATTCCCGTCTCTGTGTGCATGGAGTTTGCATGTTCTCCCCGTGCTTGGTGGGTTTCCTCCGGGTACTCCGGTTTCCTCCCACAGTCCAAAGATATGCAGATTAGGCTAATTCCCAAAATTGACCATAGTGTGTGATTGAGTGTGTGTGTGTTTGTGTGTGTGTGTGTGCTCTGCGATGGATTGGCACGCTGTCCAGGGTGTACCCTGCCTCGTGCCCGAAGTCCTCTGGGATAGGCTCCAGGTCCCCGCGACCCTAAATACAGGATAAAGCGGTATAGAAGATGAATGAATGAATGAAAAGACAATTCAATGGGGTAGAGGTAGCTCAGTGGTTACTACAGTTAGAAGGTCTCAGGTACGAATCCAAGCTTGCCAAGTTGCTGCTTCCACACTTACATAATATTGATTGTGTAAAGCTGCTTTGCGACAATGACAATTGTTAAAAGCATTACACAAATAAATTTTTATTGAAACAAGGAGAACATTTCAACAACACAAGCTGGAATCAAAAGTAAAAAAAAAAAAAAAAATCTAATAAATGTTGCTGACAGTCCTTAGAGACAAGATAAAGGTCCGGAGTAATGGATTGTGAAGTTATGGCTCGTGTACAGAGTGTATGCTCTCGACAGAACGTGGTGTGAAAAGACTGGAGCAGATGGAGACAGAACAGACAGACAGCACAGAACAATTAGAAATAAAGACATGCATGTCTTTTTTCATCACATCAGTATGATGTTCGACTGCTTCAGATTCTCTCGTCACTGTATTTCCAGGGCAGCCACCTGTTCATGAGAGGTGCTCTAAAAATAAAGCTGCTTCCTTCCTGTGCGGCGTGTGTGTGTGTGTGTCGGGGACATGAACACGAGCTGTGTGTTTCCTGCACTTTGATTCATGGTTGGTGATTTGGGTGCGGCCGTGTCTCAGAGCCGTGCAGACGTGTTTTGCGGGTGTTAGGCAGCACCCTGAGTGACGAGGAGCAAATCATATCGAATATCGGCTATATCCATCCAACATACCGTACGATAGAATAATACACACACAGCAGCATGCTGTTATTGAGTAAAAGATGGTAGGTTAAGAAAGAACACGGCGAGGAAGGTGGGTCATTGAATCAATATCAGGTGTTCGTCCTTAAAACGCACTTTCTCTGTTGTGAGTGCCAAAAATATATATATATAAATAATTAAATAAATAAAACAACTGTCAGAAGAAAAATCAGTTCGAGGATTTGGGGAGTGATGTAATTTTGCGCCTCTTGTTACACACACAGGAAAGCAATTCATCAAGATTCGTCATCCATAAGAGCGCTCAGAAGTATTATGCAGGAGCTCGAGAAGGGTTGTAGTAAATCAAGATGGGGGGGGGGGGGGGGGAATAGCAAAGCAGGCACATTTCATCACATGAGAAATTAAGTTAAATTGGATTAAAAAGATTACATTACCCATGCAGCGTAACATGGTTTTACATGTTGGAGTCATGTTGCAATTTCCAAGTTATGAGAACAGAAATGATCATTTTCAAGTAGTGGATGTCATATTTGTCTTTTGTGAACAACCAGATAACAAGCTAAATATTACAGTAAGTTACGCCTTTTTTCGTCACATATACAGTACAGTACATTACTGCACAGTGAAATTCTTTATTCTTTTGCATATCCCAGTTTTGTTAGTAGGCTGGGGTCAGAGCACATGGTCAGACATTTTTACGGCACCCCTGAAGCAGACAGGGTTAAGGGCCTCCCTCAAGGGCCCAACCTGGAGGTCTCGTCGCATGGATGCCCCGTGTGTCTCTTTGGGATGCGTCTGGGTTCTGGGGATGATTCTCTCTACTTAGAAGATGGTTCTGGCCTCGACTGGTGTTGTCAGCTGTTTCTCTAAGGACTTGACAATTCGATAGTTCAGGACTGGAACTTTCTACAAGTCTATCTGAGTCTCCAATAACTACTGGACTCCATTTTACATCAACTATTATAACATCAATTAACATCAACTATTATAGCTGAACTGCCTGCCACCTAACACACTGTATAAATGCAGATCATTTCCTGCTATCTGTTTCACCCAGATGAGGATGGGTTCCCTGTTGAGTCTGGTTCCTCTCAAGGTTTCTTCCTATTACCATCTCAGGGAGTTTTTCCTTGCCACTGTCGCCCTCGGGCTTGCTCACCAGGGACTATCTGAACATTTTGATTCATACACACTCACATATTCCATACGAACTTAAATAATTCTTTTGATTGTGTAAAGCTGTTTTGCGACAATGTCAATTGTTAAAAGCGCTATACAAATAAAATTGAATTGGAATTGAATTGGAGGAGCTGGGGCTCGAATCAGTAATTCAGAGCCTTACTATACTGAGTAACCACCGCCAACATATACAGTAATGACTGATATACACATTATAGTCAAATGTTTGTGGACACCTGACCATCACATCCATAGTTAAACATCTTATTCCAAAGGACTCAAGACGTATCTGTTTCTTCAAGACTTGGACTTCCCAACTGTGTCTGACTGATGGCACTTAGTTAGTAACCTAGTAACCCAGGATAAGTATCTACTGTAGCCAATGATGTAAACTTCAAAGCACATTTTGTAAGTCGCTCTAGATAAGAATAAATGTAAATGTAAATGCAAAGGTGGATCCAATCTTGCTGTTATAATGAGATCTCTTCAGCCAAACTGATAGATTTAACCAAGTCTAAACTGAAAAAAAAAGTATATTGATTGTTTTAATTACACCCTAGTAACACGCTATATTTAATGCAGTATAACTCAATTAAAAATAAAGAAGTGCTACTTTTTATGTCCTGCTGATGCTGTGAGCAGCCATGCTGATTCGATGTCACGTGTGAAACCCAGGGTTTGAGGAGACAAGGGTCCAGAGTCTTAGAGGAGGAATTACAGTATGAGCTGAGCTGAGGAAGTATTTCCTTTGATCTTTCCCGGTTGGAGGTCAGAGTTCCGTGTTTAATGGGATGCAGAAGGGAACACTGCGTGTCATGGTGCTATAAGAAAATAA
Source organism: Channallabes apus (assembly GCA_030522415.1). Classification (NCBI taxonomy): domain Eukaryota; kingdom Metazoa; phylum Chordata; class Actinopteri; order Siluriformes; family Clariidae; genus Channallabes; species Channallabes apus. Next base: position 10,523,820 of record CM060109.1, on the reverse strand, counting down.
TTAAGTGATGGGAGGTGGAATCTGAATCTAGAATTTGACACTGGTACTGTACAGTATAAGCAATACTTATGGCTCACGCTTCTATCCAGATCATTCAACCGAAAATAATGTTCAATCTGCCCTTAGTGCATGTGAACGTTCTAGTGCTCATCGGGAATTGAAGTGACGATACCTGATTAAAGCGACAAGGAAATGAACCAGTGTACTGTATATCTAAAAATAAAACGTGGCATCGTTGTTGGTGCCAGACGGGTCGGTCTGAGTATTTCACAATCTGCAAAGTTATGGGGATTTTCACGCAAAACTATTTCTAGGGTTTACAAAGAATGGTGTGAAAAGGGAAAAACATCCAGTATGCGGCAGTCCTGTGGGACAAAATGCCTTGTTGATGCTCGAGGTCAGAGGAGAATGGGCCGACTGATTCAAGCTGATAGAAGAGCAACTTTGACTGAAATAACCACTCGTTACAAGCGAGGTCTGCAGCAAAGCATTTGTGCAGCCACAGCAAGCACATGGGCTGATGGGCTACAACAGCAGAAGACCCCACCGGGTACCACTCATCTCCACTACAGATAGGAAAAAGAGGCTACAATTTGCATGAGCTCATCAAAATTGGACAGTTGAAGACTGGAAAAATGTTGCCTGGTCTGATGAGTCTCGATTTCTGTTGAGACATTCAAATGGTAGAGTCAGATTTTGGCGTAAACAGAATGAAAACATGGATCCATCATGCCTTGTTACCACTGTGCAGGCTGGTGGTGGTGGTGTAATAGTGTGGGGGATGTTTTCTTGGCACACTTTTGACCCCAATTGGGCATCGTTTAAATGCCACGGGCTACCTGAGCATTATTTCTGACCATGTCCATCCCTTTATAACCACCATGTACCCATCCTCTGATGGCTACTTCCAGCAGGATAATGCACCATGTCACAAAGCTCCAATCATTACAAATTGGTTTCTTGAACATGACAATGACTTCACTGTACTAAAATGGCCTCCACAGTCACCAGATCTCAACCCATAGAGCATCTTTGGGATGTGGTGGAACAGGAGCTTCGCGCCCTGGATGTGCATACCACAAATCTCCATCAACTGCAAGATGCTCTCCTATCAATATGGGCCAACATTTCTAAAGAATGCTTTCAGCACCTTGTTGAATCAATGCCACGTAGAATTAAGGCAGTTTTGAAGGCGAAAGAGGGTCAAACACCGTATTAGTATGGTGTTCCTAATAATCCTTTAGGTGAGTGTGTGTGTATATTATTTTGCATGTTCTCCCTGTACTTGGTGGGTTTTCTCTGGGTCCTCCGGTTTCCTCCCACAGTCCAAAGACATGCAGATTAGACTAACTGGTGTTCCCAGATTCTCCCGTAGTGTGTGGATAAGTGTGTAAATGACAGTGTGCATGCGTGGCCTGTAACGGACTGGCACTCTGTCCAGGGTGTACCCCACCTCATGCCCTCTGCGACCCTTTATACAATTTCCCTTTGGGATTAATAAAGTATCTGTCTATCTATACAGGATAAAATGGTGTAGACAATGAGTGAGTGAGTGAGTGAAGAGAAATGTGCGAATGTAAATATTTTGAATATAGACAAATTTATCTAGTATTTTACTTTATGACAGCAGAATGCATTAAACACCATTCTTTGACTTTTACTCATTCATGGCAAATTATTTTCTGACACACAAAGTCATCTATGGCAAAAAGATACATCAAAAATGCTCTTTTATTTTTGAAGGTTTAAACATCCACATCTTAAGCAAAACTCAAAATTTGCTCAGATTAAGCAATTTTGCAGAAGGCGATGCGTTTGTCAAGCCAGTCGCATCGTTCTTTATGTTCTACATGATCAGTGAAGACTAGAAACTTCCTGTGCAACACAGAGTGGTTTGGAATGTGCTTTTGGAGGTTGCTTAAGCCAAGAAAAGTAGGTTTACACTCCTGCCTGCCACTGCAGTGATTAAAGCAGTAATAAACTACATGTACGTATATGTCACTCATCACTCTGCAAAATGGGTGAAATACATTACAAATGTTGTTTTAGCACCTTGTTATATTATACACTTAGTAAAACCTGTGTGTAATACTGTAGTGTAAACGCTGCGGTGAGGCAGAGAAATAACTTTACAAAACCACGTTACAAAAATATGCACAAGCGATTTTTATACCAGAGATATGAGATCAGTATGTGACAAAAAAGAACCCACTAATCGTGTCTCCATGTGGTCGCTTAAACCTCTGAAGGCTGCGGTGCAGCGATATCTACAAAGACATTTTTTCGCTGCTTTATTTAAATAATTCTTGGTATGAACACAAACTGATAGCATAGAACACATCTACCACCATGCATATACAGTGCAGACCCGTAATATGTCAAGGAGCTGTCACCGAATGTGAAAATAGAAGAGGCCGAGGCTGATGATGCTGTAAATTAAAGTGTTATTATTGTTTCTAATATTTCTCAGGATCTTCAACAATCTTTGTAATTTCAAAGGTTTTGTTTGCATTTTTTCTTCCTTGATTTAATTTGCTGCCACTAAATTCAGTTTGACCGACTACAAAATGATCAAAGCAAGAGTTCAGTTTAATTCGAACTCAACCAACATATTATTGAAAATAAATTGCATACTTAAAATACTCTGCAGGCTAATTTATCTCCAAATGTGTGGCAGATAGCGTCATAGTGTTTTGAAAAATTACAAAAAAATCCATACTTCTACAGTATAAGGCAAAATAATTTGCCATTTATGCTTTTTCACACCCGTATGACTCCCAAGAGACTTAGGGCAGGAGGCAGGGTACAGCCTGGACAGGGTGCCAATAAATTGGCACATATACACACACATACTGTACGCTACGGCAATTTAGAAATGCCATTTAGCCTAATCTGTATGTCTTTAGACTGTGAAAACAAACCGTAGAACCCGGAGGCAACCCACCAAGCATGGGGAGAACATGCAAACCCCATGCACACGGACCTGAGGCAGGGATCGAACCCGGACCCTGCAGGTGTGAGGTGTCAGTGCTAACTATTAAGCCGCCATACCGTCCATTAACAAACAAATACATTCTTCTGACACTGCTCAGGTACAGGGCCTGGACTGAAAATGAGAGCCAAAAAAAGTCCTTCAGGAAGCCTAGAGAACTATTCCTCAAGATTACATTAAAAATACAAGAAAGTCTGACTCTTTGGAAGCAAACTATGAAGAATTGAGGGTGACTCAAGACACTTCTTTGAATATCATTACAGTAAATCAAATCTAAGATTATTAAACACAATTATTAACTTCTACACACCGTTTTACCCTTTTTAACCTGAAATATTCTTGTTCAACTGGTAGATAATTTTGCTAATTGTAAGCATTTATCTCAAAGTCGAGGGCAAAATCATCTGTCAAGAATTTCTTCATGAAAAAAGAATTCAAGCTTAAAATGAGTAGAAAAGGTTAGAAATATGTTTAATAATCTTGTAGTTGATTTATTGCAATCTTATTTTAACTAATATTTGATGTACGATACAAATTATGAGTGAGTTTTTCATTTTAGAACTTTGACGATCCCTTAATATAGAATGAAAAATCTGAATCATAAAAAGGATTCATTTTAAGCAAAGTTTCCTAAACGTTCTTGTCTGAATTTTTTATCTCTGACCCAGATAAAGTGCTTACTGAGGACAAATGTTCTGCCATGATGTAATAATATATGACTACATTTCTGATCAATAAAAGCAATTGGAATGCTTTAGTGCTGTTATGTTCTGATTGCGTTATGACTATGGATGTTGGATTTATGGTGTGCTCTGGGTAACGTTATAATAAACTATCAACAGAATATAAATTTTCCACTGAGGAATAATGAACATGGTAGCACTTTCTACCCAACTATCTACTGAAGGAGCCCAGCAAGGACCATAGAATATGATATCAAGAGGTGATTATACATCCAGGAAGCTGCTGGCCCAGATGGAATTTAGAAATTTAAAATTTAGTTAGAATGGATGTATCTGAGCACTTGGGGTGAAGGACCTTGCTGAATTATCCTACAGTGGCAACCCAGCATTGTAGGGGCTCGAACTGGGGCCCTCCTGGTCAGGAGACCAACACCTTAACTACACCTCGCTTGTCAAGAACTTCTTCTCTTTCTTCCTACAAAAAGTCTGCACCTGCTGCAGTTTCTTTTGAAATAACATTTCCATTGGCTAAGCAACATTCCATGTCCTGAACTTTGTCACATCTAAAGAAGATGCAAGGAAACTATGCAAGAATGGTATTTATCAATATCAATAATGCATTTAACACCATGGACCTATCCAGGCTGATCAAAAATCATACAGACCTTGATCTAGATACAATGCCGCTAGAAAGTTTATGAAATATTTTATATTTTGACATTGGCCTGAAATCTATTCAAGTTTAGATCTTCATCTTTGGACTATGACATTGTCATTATAAATGGTCATATTTATTTTTCTTGTGTGCTTAGGGCAGTTTTCTTGCTGCATGACCCACTTTTGGTCAAGCACCAGTTAACAGACAGATACCCTGACATTCTCCTGTGCACTTTGCAGATATAATCCAGAGTTCAGAGGTTCATCAATAATGGCAAGCATTGGAATGGGGTCCGTCTGCTGAAGCTGTTGCTGCTGGCCAAAACTCAGCATGGGTCATGTAGTGTGTATTATGTATCTTTGCTCTTTGTGCACTGCAATTGAGAGTATCACTGCAGAAACTATCCTGTAAAGTATCAATCCATCCATCCATCCATCCATCCAACTAGGAACCTCTGTAGTCCAACTAGAGATCCTGGAGGCCCATGTTGAACGTTGTATTTATCCAAGTTTTATGAATATAGAGTCAACATTCAAATTCAAATTTGATTTGTCATACCAGTACACAGTATGATATAAAGAGAAATGGTTACACAACTGTTGATGACCTAAAAATTAGGGAAAAAATAAGTAAAGTAGAATTTTTATAAGAATTTTAAGTATGAAATCAGAGAATTTTTTACAAATTAGAAATTTAGAAAAATATATTTTTAAAAAACTTTTGCCGTAATTTTTAAATTAAAGGAATCTAAAATAATATATAGAATAAAATAAAGAACAGTTGAAGTGGAATGTAGAAACCATGTCGAGTTATGGGCATGACGATGTGCAGAACGTGCAAAGTCACAGTTCTGTGGTGTGCATATATAATGTGTGATGAGCATTGTGGTGGGTAGTGAGATTGTTTGTGAGAAAGCAGATTAGAGTGTGAAGTCGTATGTGGTGTTGTGATGGAGAGTCCGTATAGCCTCAGTGTCTCTGTGTCGGCCTTCAGGGAGCGGAAGTGCTTTCCTCACTGCAACAGAGAGAACAGATATACAGTGATGTGAAAAACTATTTGCCCCCTTCCTGATTTCTTATTCTTTTGCATGTTTGTCACACTTAAATGTTTCTGCTCATCAAAAACCGTTAACTATTAGTCAAAGATAACATAATTGAACACAAAATGCAGTTTTTAAATGAAGGTTTACGTTATTAAGGGAGAAAAAAAACCTCCAAATCTACATGGCCCTGTGTGAAAAAGTGATTGCCCCCCTTGTTAAAAAATAACTTAACTGTGGTTTATCACACCTGAGTTCAATTTCTGTAGTCACCCCCAGGCCTGATTACTGCCACACCTGTTTCAATCAAGAAATCACTTAAATAGGAGCTACCTGACACAGAGAAGTAGACCAAAAGCACCTCAAAAGCTAGACATCATGCCAAGATCCAAAGAAATTCAGGAACAAATGAGAACAAAAGTAATTGAGATCTATCAGTCTGGTAAAGGTTATAAAGCCATTTCTAAAGCTTTGGGACTCCAGCGAACCACAGTGAGAGCCATTATCCACAAATGGCAAAAACATGGAACAGTGGTGAACCTTCCCAGGAGTGGCCGGCCGACCAAAATTACCCCAAGAGCGCAGAGACAACTCATCCGAGAGGTCACAAAAGACCCCAGGACAACATCTAAAGAACTGCAGGCCTCACTTGCCTCAATTAAGGTCAGTGTTCAAGACTCCACCATAAGAAAGAGACTGGGGGCAAAAACGGCCTGCATGGCAGATTTCCAAGGCGCAAACCACTTTAAAGCAAAAAGAACATTAAGGCTCGTCTCAATTTTGCTAAAAAACATCTCAATGATTGCCAAGACTTTGGGGAAAATACCTTGTGGACCGACGAGACAAAAGTTGAACTTTTTGGAAGGTGCGTGTCCCGTTACATCTGGTGTAAAAGTAACACAGCATTTCAGAAAAAGAACATCATACCAACAGTAAAATATGTTGGTGGTAGTGTGATGGTCTGGGGTTGTTTTGCTGCTTCAGGACCTGGAAGGCTTGCTGTGATAGATGGAACCATGAATTCTACTGTCTACCAAAAAATCCTGAAGGAGAATGTCCGGCCATCTGTTCGTCAACTCAAGCTGAAGCGATCTTGGGTGCTGCAGCAGGACAATGACCCAAAACACACCAGCAAATCCACCTCTGAATGGCTGAAGAAAAACAAAATGAAGACTTTGGAGTGGCCTAGTCAAAGTCCTGACCTGAATCCTATTGAGATGTTGTGGCATGACCTTAAAAAGGCGGGTCATGCTAGAAAACCCTCAAATAAAGCTGAATTACAACAATTCTGCAAAGATGAGTGGGCCAAAATTCCTCCAGAGCGCTGTAAAAGACTCGTTGCAAGTTATCGCAAACGCTTGATTGCAGTTATTGCTGCTAAGGGTGGCCCAACCAGTTATTAGGTTCAGGGGGCAATTACTTTTTCACACAGGGCCATGTAGGTTTGGATTTTTTTTCTCCCTAAATAATAAAACCCCTCATTTAAAAACTGCATTTTGTGTTTACTTGTGTTATCTTTGACTAATAGTTAAATGTGTTTGATGATCAGAAACATTTTGTGTGACAAACATGCAAAAGAATAAGAAATCAGGAGGGGGGCAAATAGTTTTTCACACCACTGTATTTCACAGAAGAAAACACAAAAGTTTAAATTTGTCACATCTACTAGTTGATTGAATGTCCCTTAGCAAGCTTTCTCTTTAATGTATTGCTTTATAGCCTTTAACAAGCAAAATTCTGGATGGATATTTGACAGGAATATTATATATGGATATTTGGATGTTCTTGGCAGGAAATGGTAATGTCCAATTTAATATAATTTCATGGTTTCTAGTACAAACCTGACTTTTAAGCACGGTCCATGCATTAGCAATACGACCAAGTCGCCAAAGGCTTAAGTTTAGCTTGTTTTATTCATTCCACAACCAACTTTGAGGTCACCGTCCCATTGGATTACTGCGTATTGTCCGAGTTTCAATCATCTAGCTGATGACTTTGAGGTTTAACATTTTCCTGAGGAATTCTGAGGTAGTGCCTTTTGCTTCTTCATTATTCCATCCATTTCCAGTAATGCACCAGTAGTGAAACAGCCTTAAGACATGATGCTACCACCACCGTGCTTAACAACAAATGATGCATGTGATCCCAACTCTCTCTCCCTCTTTGAAAATCCATGTCGAGTTATGGGCAAGATCCCAACTATCACATCCTCTTTGAAACCATGTCGAGTTACTGTACCTTTGTCCTTGTTGATGGTCTCCAACCATGTGGTTTGTCTTTCCTCTTGTTTTAAGTTCTTCATCCATCTTGTCAATGGTGTCATCTCTGTGGGCCAGTGGGAGACCATCTAATGCAACAAAAACGGATTTACAACAAAGATTTGAGAGTTGGGTTGAACGATGGTGTAAATGCATGGTTTGTGATGGAGAATATGTTGAGTAGGAGCTTTGTTCAGAGGAAAAGTCTCTCTACCAAGATGTACAATATGATCCCCAAATGTCTGTTAATTAAAAAAAAAACATTATGCCCATTTTTGCATTATTTTCAGTATAACTCTTGACACAGTACGTATTATTTTGTAAAATTCTATATTGTTAACAGTAAAACTCTCGGGGTTGTACAATCATTCTGCCCCAGAAAAAAGTAATCAAGGCAAATCCAATATGTCATAATGTTCACGATGACCATAGGTCAACTTCTGACTGCACCTGTGTGTGTGTGTGTGTGTGTGTGTGTAAATATAAACCGTGTGTTTGTATATGTTCAGTAGGCGGCACGGTGGTGCAGTGGTTAGCACTGTCACCTTGCACCTCCAGGGTCTGGGTTTGATTCCCCGGCCAGGCTCGATTCCCGTCTCTGTGTGCATGGAGTTTGCATGTTCTCCCCGTGCTTGGTGGGTTTCCTCCGGGTACTCCGGTTTCCTCCCACAGTCCAAAGATATGCAGGTTAGGCTACAGGACGTTCCCAAATTGCCCGTAGGGTGTGAATGGATGGGTGAATGTGTGTGTGTGTGTGCCCTGCGATGGATTGGCACCCTGTCCAGGGTGTACCCCGCCTAGTGCCCGAAAGCCTCCTGGGATAGGCTCCAGGTCCCCCGCGACCCTGAACACAGGATAAAGCGGTGTAGAAGATGAATGAATGAATGATGAATGTATATGTTCACATATTATCCACACAATACTGTATATGCACATAATTACTGATATGAAAGCATCTTTGTTCACGAGCACCGTATTCACATAAACACATCGATAAAATGTGAATGTGTGCAAATATTTTGTGTTCAAATCACCACAGTGAATCATTTAGCGCATGTAATCTGATTGTGTGTGTGAATGCGTGTGTACTGTATATGCTTTTAATCGTGCTTTATCGCTTGTCGGAGAAAGGGAGGAAACAGATTGGCGAATGAAGTGGCTGTAATCGTGACTAATGGTTTGGGACAGTTACGGGTACAAATCTCTCTGAAGTTCACATGCTGCGTCTTCGCTCTGCTTCATGCAAATGTTTCATGAATTTGAAATCAATCTTCCAAAGAGCTGGCAAAGAAAGGGAATATGTGTACACGTTTGGGTTTATTGTTTTTCCACTGGGATTTTCTTTGTGCACAACTGTAAAAATTCATTACTTTCCGATTCCCTTAATCTTCATGTCTTTGGAATGTGGGAGGAAACCGGAGTACCCAAAGAAAACCCAGTATGGGGAAACATGCAAACTCCATGCACACTGACCCGAGGCAGGATACAAACCTTCTTGTTACTCGAACATGTTTGATTTCTCCTATAAACTATTTCCTAGCAAATTTTTGCAGTTCTAGCCCAAAACCTGTATATCTCACACCTCACTCAAAAGACATGAAACTAGTCTCAAACAGCAGATTTGGTTTAAGGGCCTTGCTTAAGGACCCAACAATGGCAACCTGCTGAGGCTTTTCATATACTGTAAACCATATAAGCAATTTCCCTTTGGGATTAATAAAGTTCTTTTAATCTTGAATCTTGAACCGCCCACCTTTTGATCAGTAACTCAGTTCCTTTACCACCTGAGTTACCACAACCGCCAAACCCTGAAGGTGCTAACCACTAAACCACCGTGCTACATTTCTAGGCATATTTGAATATTTTCTTAATATAAATTGTTCTGTTTGCTCATAATTTAGCTTTTTTTTTTGTAGAATTGATTGATTAAAATGAGCAAAATTGTTTCCCAAAAGTTGTAAAAGATTCATAAAATTAGGTTAAATATTATTAGATCTGTTTTTACTGTAATGTTATCCTCAGAAATTGTAGATGAATTTTATTGTAGATAGATTTGCCTAGATTCAAGATATTTTCACTAGTTATGTTTATTTATTTATTTATTTATTCATTTTTGCAGTGAATAACTATCCTGTCTGCTGCTACATTGTTACATTGTGTCTAAAGCAAGGATGTGGCAGCGTGATTCCTGCCCCAGTGTGCCTCTAATACTGCATGTTGCAGTTCTGATTTTTCACCACTAGGTGCAATAATAACTATACAGCTAGAAAGATCATCAACTAAAAATTTAAATTGCAGGGTCACTTTGAAAAGAGATCATTAATATTTGACGCTCTCATTATACAACACATACTGTACAGGGACAGGAGGGACCTGGAGAATATCCCAGGAGACTCCGGGCATGAGGCATGAGGCGGGGTACATTGTGGATGGGTGTTCATTACTGGATGTATATGCACACAATACACACATACACAAAATGGGCGATTGGGAAACTCCATTCAACCTAGTGTTCATGTCTTTGTGCTGTGGGAGGAAACCGGAGTACCCGGAGGAAACCCACCAAGCACACAGACTCACAATGTGACTTAAACACTCGACCCTGGCAATACAAACCATTACGGCATCGTGCCCCTAATTAATACTTCCTTAGAAATGTAAAACGTATGCAGTTTTTCTCCGGAGAAACAATACATAACAGGTTTTTGCTTTAGGGGATCATGATGTGATAATGTTTCTTCATGTTATCACTTACTCTAGAAGATATAAACACTCATTCACTGCTTTTATTTCTTTAGGAAAGAATAAAGTGCATTGCCTTGAAACACCACTCCTCTCAGCTCGTTGTGTAATCCGGAGACATTTCCTTATTTTCATGTAATCCAGCAGCAGAATGACAGGAGGAAACAGATAACTAGTAATTAGTGTTATTGTCTTCTTATTGTTTTCTCTGCGGATACTGTGTGTGTGTGTGTGTGTGTGTGTGTTTACAGATTAGTTGAGGCAATTTGCATACTTGGAATGAGGCCAAAAGGCAGCAGTGTAGATAAGCTCTCACTGATTGAAAATATTTATGCAGCTAGTTCCCTGTGTGTGTGTGTGTGTGTGTGTGTGTGTGTGTGTGTGTGTGTGTGTGTTCGTGTGTGTGTGTGTGACATTACAGATGCCATAGGAACCTTGTATTTTTATCCACAAGCTAAGTTTCATTATATAGCTTAAATAAAGTGCCCACATTGTAGCGTAGTGATGGTTCGCATCCCAAGTAAGTAAATAAGCGAGGATGTTAGAAGGAGAGTGGAGGAATGATACAAAGGCTCGTCATTATCAGCCTTGCACAGCTCTGGCTGCCTTCCAGCACTACCCTTAACTTACCCTTGTTGACTTCCCTTCACTGCTCCTCCTTGTGGGAATGTCCTTTACAATCTTAAGGCCTTGTTCTATCACTTTATCGCCTCAAGCCCCGTCTATGTGATTTGCTGTTAAAGGCCAGAGGAAATGAGCCAACATGGCTATTAACCTGAGGGACCATATTTTAATTTTTGAAAGAGAACACACTATATAAATTAATAAACAGGGCGTAACTAATTCATAAACGATTCATTATAAAATTAAATAAAAATCACTAATCTTTTTGTTGTATTTTTATTAAAATAACATTGATTCTAAATATTGATTGTGACACAACAGCAACAAAAAAAAAAACAGAACGTGTAATTTAAAAGAACACAACACAAAATAAAACAAGCACAATAGCAAATAAAATAAAATAAAAATAAAAAAAACACGACAGCGATTAAAAAAAAATCCAACAGCAAAAATGTAACAAAAACAGCATAAGTAAAACACACATAAGCAAAAACACAAACCCAAGAGCAAAAACAACACAACAGCAAAATACACTACAGGAAATTCAAAAACATGACAGCAAAAGCAAGAAAAAAACAACAAATTAAAAAACACAAAATCAAAAACTCAACAGCAAATCCCACCAAAGTCAAAAACACTACATCCAAAAAAACAACAACACCAAATTCAAAATCACAACAGCAACAGCACAAACACAAAAGCAAAACACAACAGCAAAAACCAAACACAACTACAAAAGAAAAAAACAGAAAAATTAAAAAACACCACAGCAAAATAAAAAACAACATCAAAAGCAAAAAACAACAGCAATTTCAAAAACAAAAAGTCAAAAACTCAATATCAAAAGTAAAAACATTACAGTGAAAGTGAGATACAGTTTATAAATATTTAATGTTACAAACTTGTTGGCAAGTTTAGAGCATGGATTTACCAACATGGTATACTGCCAAGAATTCTCTGGCCGTTATTTGTATATGAGGTTCCAATTTCTACGGTGGAGACCTTGGAAAGAAAGGTCAGCATTTGCCTCAGGAGATGGTTATAGGGTTGCCTAGGAGGCTCAGTAACATCGCCCTCTATGGAAACACCACAATGCTCCGGTTGCCTCTGAAATCCTTGGAAGAGAAGTTTAAAGTGACTCGGGCACGTGAGGTGCTGATGTATAGAGACTGGTGGCTCAGGCAGGAGTGTTGGTGAGGACAGGGAGGAAATGGAGCGCTCAAGCTGCTGTGCTGGATGCACAGGCTCGTTTGAGGCACAAAGAGCTTGTGGGAGTGGTGACACGAGGCAGAGCAGGCTTGGGGATGTTTCCAGCACCTCCTCAGCATAGAGAGTGGAGGGGGAAGGAGGAACACAGCCGTATATATGAAGAGCTTAGAGCTGCTGTGGATGAAGGAAGGACTAGCAGAGCAGCTGGAATGGGGCAGCAGGGAGCCTAGACCAGGTGGGAGCAGGCTAACTGAGCAAACTGAGCCGCACCGTATAGCATTCCTGATTCGGGCAGTGTATGAGTCCAGCAAACCTCTGCATGTGGGGAAAAGCAGACATACCAACTTGCCATTTGTGCCCAGCTCGTGGGACGCTGGAGCACATTCTGAGCTCCTGCCCAACAGCGCTTGACTAGGGTTGTTACACTTGGTGTCACAACCAGGTGCTGAAAGCTATTGCAGACACCATCAGCAAAGAGATCAGTAAAGGCGGACGAGGGAGCAATACCACTCGGTCAATTGCATTTGTTAGGGCAGGAGAACAGCCACAAGCAGTGAGGAAGGCACCAGCAGGGATCCTGGCATCAGCCAATGACTGGAAACTCGCTGTGGATTTGGAGAAGCAGCTAAAATTCCCCCAGCACATCGTCAGAACAGCGATGAGGCCAGATATTACTCTAGTCTCAGAGAGCACCAAGAATATAATCATCATGGAGCTGACCGTGCCATGGGAGGACCGTTTGGGAGAAGCCCACGAAAGAAAGAAGACCAAATATGAACAGCTGGTCACAGACTGCCGAGCACAGGGTTGGAAGGTGAGATGCATGCCCATCGAGGTTGGCTGCAGAGGTTTTGTGGGGCGTTCTCTCCACCACGCCTTTACCTCGTTGGGCAAAGGCAGGAATAACAAGGAGCAGGGCCATCAAGAACACCACCAACGCACCACCAGAGATGGCTCTGGATCCGTAGAGGAGCACCATGGGGGCAAGCGAGTGCTACCTGAACACAAGTCGCAGTCTGATCAGCCATGGCTGGGTCGCCTGGGTGAGGGTGTCTGATGTTGAAAAACCCGAAATGCCCGAGGACCCCAGGTTACATCACTGATGATGTGTTCAGGTGCATCTGAAGATGTTTTTATGAACTGCTCACCACAGTTGTACGGAGAAATTGATTAAATTTCCATAGACTTCCTGATCCAGTCTGACCCTTCTTCTCTCACCTCACTCATCAATAGGGTGTTTCTACCCAAAGAATCGCTGCTCAATGGATGATTTACTTTTCTGTGTAAACTCTAGAGACAGTTGCTTGCTAAACCCTCAAACAACTCACCAATACCAATGCAGCGCATCAACACGACCATCATGTGTACAGACACTCAGGTGGGGTAACTGTAAACTCACTGGTCAGATATAAGCACTGTAAGAAAGCGAAAGTAAAAAAACCAAAAAAAATTTTATGTAAATTGCCTCTATGACATATTTCATTAAATGTATTTTGATTGGTCTACATAAGATTGAGAGGGACAGTGTTAATGATGATGTGCCCCAAGAGAGAGCTATTGTCAACCTAATTGTACCCAATAATGCAATATGCCTCTGAGAAATTAAGACACACGTCTTGAATGCAAACACCATCTTCAATAATGTCCATCAGATCTCTTTATCATCACTGGGATGAATCCTGAAAAAAAATCAAATATAGATGAAGCGCTGTTGTCAAGCTCCTTTTTGACATAAGGTCAGAAAAAACTGATTTGTACCATGAATATGAAGAGGAAAGTAATGTCACTATAAGTGTTGTGCACTGCACAGAGAGCCGTCATACATGAAAACATACTGTCCAGTATAGTGGGAAAATATAAAACCGCACAATACAACGATACCACGGCATACAAGTTCTTAAGGCGAAATTTCGTAGTGTGAAACAGATTTTCACATAGGAAATAATGTAAATGCAGATAATCCGTTCCAGCCGCTCAAAAATATTACGAATATTACCCATTTCCAAAACTATAATCATATTTTTCGCAGATAGAAAAAAATTTTAACATTTAAAAAAGACATGTAAATTAAATAAATAGACATTAAACCTCACTTAACTTTAATTTATGATTCCTCTTGTCAACAGCTGCTTTAAAAAGAAAACTGAAAGTGGCTCCCTTTTCTTTTTGCTACCGTATTTGTTAACATCCATGGGGCTATGTCTTTACTAAATCTTCTGAAAATGGCAAAAAACTAAACAAAACAAAACAAAAAAAAAGTAAACTTGCTTTGCTTTGTTTTTCCAATAACGCAAACAAGATTTGAATGGTTTCCGGGACGTACGCGCAACTTACAGTAGTCAGCATTTGATTCGGGAGGGTTCATTTGCTCATATGCCAAAAAATTTTGCCAAAAAAGGCAATTTTTAAAAAAATATTTCAGTTCAGTAAGGTAAAAAATTGGTAAGGCCGAATGCCGAAGTACAGTACCACTGCATTGTCTCTTAGAGAGCAAACATCAGGATGCTGATGCAATCCAGCATTGAGTTCATCTTAAGAGCTGAGACTGGCTTCAATTTCTTGAAAGTAAGAAGGAACGGCAGGAGAAATGTCTTTTGCCATAGAGCCATTATGAATGTTCCATGACAAGACAAGGGTCACATCACAATGTTATTGTGTCACTCAGAATCAGGTCCTCCATCACCATGCCATGTCTTTACACCCTTGTCACAGCAGCACCCATATGGATGCTGAGCCGACTGGATCTACAGTATTGTCATCTGGGAGAATGTATCTTTCCACATATCTGTTCTGGTCCAAGACTGCTTCCAACATCACCCAGTATTTTCAGTTCATGTCCAACCATACTCTGAAGTTAAGGAATTTTTGGCGAGATGGTGGAAAGTTTACAATCACCAACCCTATATAAAGATATCCTTCATTCAGGCCTTGGAAGAGACCTGTGACCAAATTGATGAAGTGTCTGTCCAAGGATGGTCGTTCAAGATGATTCTTATTCTTTTTTGCTAAAGAAGATATAACGTGCAATGTACAGAAGATTCAGCAACATTTTTTTAAGCTATTCATACTTTTTTGTATAGCATATTTTCTGATTTACTGTAATTTTTAGTGCAAAATGAACCACTGTACAAGAAGTGCACAAATATACTAACTGATGCGATGAAGCATAAATATTCTCATCAGTCCACAGTACTGGTCTTGTGTGTTGCGTTTGGTCGGTTTTACTCTAATGATCTGAAAATCAATCCCAGGCTACCATTTGTAATAAAACTGAGTAAAAGTGTTTTAGATTGAGAACAGCAGTGTGTAACCGTTTCAAACAGTGAGTCCGATCGTGCAAACCATGTGTGTGTGCGCTATACAGTGACATAATTTGGGAAATAATGTTTTCGACAGTGTCATTTTGCGAAAGATCTAAGGTATTCTGCTACTCATGCATGTGTTTGTGTGAATTAAGTGTGATATTCTGACAAAGTGAGCCTTGTTTTCTAAACTGCACTTATACCATCATAAAAACTCACACATTCATCGTCACCTATACCGCTTTATCCTGTATACAGGGTCACTGTGGGACATAGGGCATGAGGTGGACAAGGTGCTTCCAAACCATCACAGGGCAGACATGCACACACAATTTGGGAACGCAAATTAACCTAATCTGCATGTTTTTGGACTGTGGGAGGAAACCGGAGAACCCGGAGGAAACCCACCAAGCACGAGGAGAATATGAAAACGCCATGCACAGGAACCCCGAGGTGGGAATTGAACCCCAGACCCAGGAGGTGCAAGGCCACTATGCCACCAAAAAAAAAAAACTATTAAAAAATTTAACTATTACTGCTTCCAAAAGAGATTGTGCTTCTACTGCACACACTTTTCTACACGCTCCTATACACAAGCGCCACAACTGGACATTTCCCAATTGACAGGCCAAGACAATGAAAGCCTGAGCATTAATAACATCATTTTAATTGATATTTAATGAGGCCACTGATGCCAAATATCCCATGCGCCATCACAAATCCTCAATTTCACTCACATAAACACTGTGACGATTCAATGGGATTTACTGCTGATACACAGAGGATGGTGGCAAATGGAGCACAGAGGAGATATGAGTCTTTATTTGCTGCTCTGTCACAGTGAAACTATTACACACACACACCCAGACACACACACACACACACACGCTCCATCTCCCTCGACGCCCTTTTCTTTTTCCTCTGCTCCGTAAACCCCATTGTTCTTTGACAGCACAATTGTTCAACTCAGAAGAATGTAGAATTAATATCTCTGGCTGCTAATAGCACGAGAACCCTGGGCTGACTGGAATAAAGATAACTGTGCAGTTCTCTTCTCTCACGCTGAGACGATATGTTGCAATAATTAATCTGGTTATTGTGCATGTTATCATCACCGGACCTGCGTTTCACTTAGTTTCATCAGGTAATGTTATGCATCATGTCTTTAGTCAGCACACATTTGCTAGGAAATAAATTGGCGATGAAGTAAGAGCTGAAATACGCTGCATGGTGAACGTTTCTGACTACTTGTTTTATTCGTTTTTGTAAAAGAAAATCCTTTTTAAATTTACTTTGCAATGCATATTTAAGCAAAATCAGAACTCCATTTCTGTATTTTAGAGAAAGTTTTTTTAATGAACCAAACTGACAATTTATATCTATAACCTTATTATGACCTATATTTTTAAGATCACAGTTGGTCCTTTAAGCATTTCACTGCACATCGTACTGTGTATGACTGTGTATGTGACCAATAAAAATTCTATTTGAATTTGATTTACATCATGGCTCTCTATTGCACCAAAGCAGTGCAATAGCAGTAATAACAAGAGCAAGCAGGCAAAGGGAAGTATTTGGAAAGATTTGAAAGTTATACCACATAGCTTGGTTAAGTATATAACATGCTGTTTGCAAAACATCCCAATTATATAATGTCCTACTATACAGAATGCATTACAGATGTTAAGTTAAACATACAGTTCCTGAACTCTGTGCACTCTATGCTGAGGTAACAGCAATGGCAGTAAGATGTCAATGATAAATGTACTTTGTTTGGCTTCAACATTCTCCAAAAATCCACTGAACACATTTATTTCGCACACAACAGCTGCTGTTTTGCACACCATGTAGTTTGACTTCACTGATGATGTGGCCGAAAAAAAGTTATACAATTGACTCATTCATTCACTGTCCATACAACTTAATACTGTATACATGGTCACAGAGGCCAGGAGCCTATCCCAAGAGACTTACTGTAGGGCTCAAGGCAGGGCATACACACTCATTCACACACTACAGGCAATTTGGGAACGCCAATTAGCCTAACCTGGATGTCTTTGGACTGTGGGAGGAAACCAGAGAACCCGGCGGAAACACAAACACAGGGAGAACATGCAAAAATGTGTGCAAAAATGGACACAGAGGTGGGAATCGAACCCAGACCTCAAAGGTTTAAGCCATTGTGCCGCCTATATGATTGGCTGTTGCTCTGAAAGGCTCTGAAAATTTTTTTGTTATAGACAGGTTTGTGTACCAGAGAAAAACAAACTAAATAAGTAAAAGTAAAAAAAAAATCAGTGCTTTATCACACTGTGACATCACACTTTTGATTTAATTAGCTGGTATTACATAAAAAGGATGAAGCATGAAAGTATTACACACATAACTAATGCTGTTATAAAATGTCATTAAAATGTCTCTTTTTGTTGGATAAATCTAGTCTTCAAAGCCAGTTTTCTAGAGAAAATGATAGCTCTTGTCACTCAGGCCTTGCTCAGACTGCAGGCGAATTTCATTTGTTTCACAAATCTTTCGGACTGACAGTCTACACTGTTATTCGATAGTGATCAGTTCGGATTCGGCTCTGTTTAGATTGGCAGCCCAAATCCGATACACTGTTGATCTATATGCATTGATTGCAGAGGCAATGACGCCTAAGGCTCATGTGCAAAATGATAATCCATCTATATTTTGCCCTTTTTATGTACATTTACTTTTGCCTGTATATTGAGGGCTATCAGACATTTCACTCCATCCTCTCTCCAGGACTTTTGTTATCCATTTCCATACCGTGGTTTAGCCAGACCACAGCTAATTTAGCTGAATGGAAATTTCAAGGGTGCGGCTTTTATATACTTAGCAGTAATAGCACCTCCATGACCTCCTAAAGCATAGCAACTTAACTTTGTACGAAATTGTATTTTTTCATCCCCTGCCTGTTTTTTCAATGAGTTTTCAACCATGGGTACTATGTGGTAGCTCAGTTGTCTGGGGTAGCTCAGTGGTTAAGGCATTGGACTATGGTACACAAGGTCCTAGGTTCAAATCCCATGACTGCCAACATGTCCCTGTTGGGCCCTTGAGCAAGGCCCTCGACTGCTTAGATGTAAAATGAGGTAAAAATATAAGGCACTCTGGGTAATGGTGTCTGCCAAAGGACTAAATGTAACTTCCGCCCCAGGTTGCAAGTGATGAAGGGAACAGTTTGTAATCTGATTGGAGTGGGTAGAGTGTCGAGACAGAGAAAACTTCTTTATGAATCCGATCTGAATCTAATTTTAAACCTCAGGATGTGGTTTGAATCAGATTTGCAAAAAAAAAAACAGATTCAATGTGTTTTTTTTTTTTACTGTTCAGACTAAATGAAAGCAATCAATGTGGATATGCCAGAAATCTGATTTGGACTGACAATCTGAACAAGACCTAAGTGTAGCCAAGGATTCCCAGTTCCACAGAATAAATGTGACTGAAATTAATATCGATCAAGCAGGGACTTTGTCTTTAATAACTTTAAAGTCTTGGTTTTAAAAGAATTGGTTTCCTTGTTGGAAACCTGTGCACATTCTGTATGGTAATATACACAGCAATGCTAAAAGCCAATTGATCGCAACCTTTAAGAAACCATGTGAGCATCACATTTACCTCACCAGCTTGTCTCAACTCCTACGTAAATCGGCTCATGAAATTTAAACATGCATACTAAATGATTAGAGCTTCTTATGTAAAGTGAATTCTTGCTCTCAATAATGAGTACTTCCCGCACAGTGTGATGGCATTTTGGCAAAAAGCTTTGTTGGAGCTTTGAATTTGACTGAGCTTCGATGAAGCCCATCTGGGGAAAAGTCACCTCATCAAGAGTGTAATGCTGTTGAATTGCTTGCAAGAGCCTGGCATCTACACTTCCTCTATCTGATGTAACAATAGCCTGTTTTAAAGCTTGTTTTTAATTAGTATGGTGTGAGTGTGTGGCTTCCACATTCCTGCCTCATGGTTGGCTTTTTTTTTTCTTTATGAAAATTAAACAATTCAGTAATTCATGCCTCAGTTAAGATACTTCCTTGTGTATCTAAGTCAGAAAAACCCAGCACCAAATATGCTGCCTATCCAAGTGATTGGGCAGGTATAGAACAGGGATGTCACACTATATGGACAAAAGTGTTTTGCCAAACCTACAATGACATTGTACCCAAATACATATACTTCAATATGGAGTAACCCTTTTGCAGCTATAACAGCTTCCACTCTTCTTGGAAGGCTGTCCACAAGATCTTGGAGTGTTTCTGTGGGAATTAGTGCCCATTGATCCTGTAGAGCATTTATGAGTTCAGACACTGATGTTGGATGAGAAGCTCTGGCTCGCAATCTCTGTTCCGATTCATTCCAAAGGTGCTCGATGGGGTTGAGGTCAGTCAAGGCTCTTCCACACCGAACCAATGTCTTTATAGTCCACTCAAGTCAGAGGTATAGTCATGTTGCAATAGAAAAGGGCTTTCATCAAACTGTTGCCACAAAGTTGGAAGCATAGCATTGTCTAAGATGTATTGATATGCTCAATGCATCAAGAAGCATCTTCACTGGAGATAATGGGCCTGATTGAAACACATCAATTCAATAATTAACAGGTTTTGGCAAATACTTTTGTCCATATAGTGTTGTTGTTGTGCTATTCTTTAGAAAAACTGGGCTGAATTTTTTGCTAACAGACTGTTATGGTTTGCTACCAGTTTACAATTACCAGATAAACAATACCTTTTTTTTGTTTTATTGGATATTTTATAATAAATCGGACCACATAACAATTTACAGAAATCTGGATGTACATTGAGATCACTATTGGGCAATCCAGGGGCAAGAGCACCAAGGAAAAACTCCCTGAGAAATCATGCGGAAAGAAAATATTGAGAGGAACCAGATTCCAAAGTGAATTTTAATTTTTCAATTTCAATTTTATACTGTATGTATTATATTCATTCATTCATTCTAAACATGCATTGCTACATACTGTTTTTTTTTCCCCACAGTGGTAATTTGTCCCTAGATCTTGCAGGTCAGAGCAACTGAGCTTCCTCCAAGCCTGTGGAGGTGTTTGTCCTTGCATTGTCTCCCAGGACTAGGCTTTTGTTTTCTGCAGTGCATTATGGGAGCACAATTGTATAGCTGCATGAACAGCAGCCCTGGTAAAGGGAGCGTGTTTATGACAGATCAATCCATGTTGTTGCAGAAGGGAAAGAAATGGTTCACCTACAGTATTCAACGGCTACCTTTATGAATGGATGGTCATGGATTTGAAAAACATAGAAAATGCATCCAAATTATTATAATTGATCTAATCTTGATATTAGAGGAAACAGCACATCCAAAGGTTTCTGTGTAAGTATATTGAAAATCTCTAAGGGAGAATTCGTAACAGAACAGAACTCTCTGTCTGTTTTGTCTTTTTTTTTTTTTTTTGCACACGGGATGTAGAGTTGTATAAAAGCATGTCTGGAATCTTTTAAGTGATGTGAATGAATGGCTCCAAAGCGTGTTTTGAGTTTTGAATAAATAAAATGGAGAAATATTTAACAGGTGGCAGGCAAATTCTCAATTCTGATTATTCAAAAGGTGTTTATTCATTTTCTATTAGAGCGGCTCTAACAGTACGTATTCTAATATATTATTGTTTTTTGAACAAGTCATTCACAAGGACTTAATCTTTGTCTGAGATTAAAAATTTTAATCCACCCATTAAGGAATCTCTGCAGTCCAACTAGGGACCGTGGAGGCCAATTGTATTTATTCCCATTTTGGACAACTGTGGTAGGACCTCCAGTCCACACTACGCACAATTTGGAAACACCAGTTAGCATAATCTGCATGCTTTTGGACTGTGGGATGAAACCCACCAAGCACAGGGAGAACATGCAAACACAACGTACACAGACCCCGAGGCAGGAATCAAATCCAGACTCTGGAAGTGCAAGGCAACAGTGCTAAATACTATGCAGATGGATACATGAGGCAGGGTGATAGAGCACCAGTGATTGGCCAGGCTGGAAAAGATAGATGGGTATACAGATAGATAGCATATTGGTAGAAAATGAAAACCAGAGGATAGTGATCTGGTTGATGAGGATTGATAGAGGAATGATTGAAGAAATAAAGGAGAATGGATGAAGAATATAAGGAAGACAGGAATGTGGGATGCCAGTAACATAGAATGGATGGAGGATGGCTAAGCAAGTAAAATGTCCCAGTTAGAAAGCTGGGATCAGCCAGGTAACAGCACCCCTGGAGCAGATAGGGTAAAGGGACTTGCTCAAGGGCTCAACAATGGTAATTTGACTGTGCTAGGGCTTGAACCCCCAACCTTCTAACCATTACCCCAGTAACCCCCAGCCTAAACTGTTTGAGCCACCCCTGCACTAGAACAAAGGAAGAATATTATCCAGGCTGGAAGAGTAGGATGGACAAATAGACAAAGAGCAATCTGGAATACAGACATAGAGAGTTGGTCAGAAGAAGATGGAAGAACAGTGCATTTCACTGCATATTATACTGTGTATGATTGTGTATGTGACTAATAAAATTTGAATTTGAATACTGAGCATGTTATTTAAATGGATAGTGAACCAATAGAAGATACTGGACAGAAGGAGAGCGACCAGGATGGATGGATGAAAAAACACAACAGGTAGATGAGGATGGATCGAGGGAGAGTAATCCAGCCACGAAAGAAGATGAGTAGACTGAAGGAGGACGGAAGAAAAGATTGACCTGCGAGAGAAAGATGGATTGAGGAATAGTGAGCAGGCCAGTGGAGGATTCTAGTAGAGGAGGTTGGATTGAGGAATAGCAGACAGGTAATGATGGATGGATGGAGGAGGAGTAAGCAGGCCTTTATAGAAAGGTAGACAGGTGAGAAGGTGATAAGATGATGGATAGGATGTATGTCAGTAGTAGAGGTTGAATGGAAGGAATGATATTGAGCATGGTTGTGAAGGAGGTGGGATGGAGAGAGAGAGAGAGAGAGAGAGAGAGAGAGAGAGAGAGCAGGCTGGTATAAAACTAAATGGACAGTGAGAAGATGGATTGAATTGAGAGATGGTGTTGAAGCAGAGTACACTTGGATGGACAAGATAGAAGGTTATTGAACAGGTCAGTAAAAAATGGGGTGTTAGAGATGAATGATGGTAGTGGTAGAACAGCTTGGATGGAGTGATAGTGAGCAGGAAGAATAAACTATGGATGGATCCTGAGCACGGTGGTAGAGAAACCTGATTTGTGTTAGCACTAGAAGAAGAGAATTAACCTCTTGGACATTTTATACATGCTCCATGTCTAATGATAAGATCAATCCAGTAAACAACCTGGTGGAGATTGAAGGTAGGGAAGGAAAAATGAGGCAGATGGAGGAGATATTCGATCTGATTCAGGCTTGAGAAATGGACTAGACACAGAATAACACCAGCACACAGATGATCACCTTGAATCATCCGCATTGTATTTGATCTAATCTGGTTCCTATAAGGCTCTTCTCAAATACAAGACAAGGCAAATGTACTCGCATGGCATATTTCATATATGAAGGAAGAGATAGAGATAGGGATAAAAGGAATACATCAATGGCTAAAAAGAACTTCACAATGGAAACAGAACAAAAATGCAGTACCAAGCCTTGGGATTTAATTAAAAAGGAGAGGAGAAAGGTACAGGCTGGTCAGGGTTACCTTAGTATCCAGGAACAGTCGATGTAAGACAAAAAAAAAAAAATTGAAAAGTGAAGGAATCCTTTATGGACAGGAGGAAAAGATCTATAAAGTCAAAAACCCAGGGTGGGGATTGAACCCAAAACCTTATACGATTATGAACACCATCTCTGGTACAACTCCACCAAAAAAGGTGGAGTCGAGAGCACCTGTTGGTAAAAAGTAAAAAATCTCACTAATAATGGAATTAATTTACTTCACTTTTGGTTTAAAACAAAATCTGATGTAACCACATGTTTATTTATTGTAAACAGTTTAAGTGGTGGGACATGATTATTTCATCAACATAGATCAGTTCCTTTTTTTTTTCCTTCTGGAAATGAATACCAGCGTATTTGGAAAACACACCGAGTGGCTATGAAATATTCATGAAGAAGCAAGGTCACCGGTAGCTTGGAATAAAATGGGAAGTAAATGGAGAAACACAGTTCAATGCAGCGCAAGCGCGCACACACACACACACACACACACACACACACACATACAAGGATACAAGCCGTCCTGAGGTGATGATGAATTCAATGGCATGAATATGTGGTGTGATGAATGTTGGGCAACCGGCGTGTCTGAGAATGATGAATATACAGCTGTTATGCCACATATAATTAACACACACTCACACACACAAAAGACTCAGACTTAAGCCTAGTGTTTACTATGACACACAAAGCTGTAAATGATTAAAAACTCATCATAGAAATACTGTATGAGAGCTCGATTCATAGTTTATTTCTATGCAAAAAAAAAAAAAACTGTTCAAACTGTGCCAAGATAAACTATTTCATGTCCAGGAAACTGAATGGCTGCTTTAATTTCCTTCCTAGAAAACCTTACTGGACTCCTGCATGTCCATGAGAACACTGAAGCTTAAACGGTAAAGGAAAAAATCTCTAGAATTATTTCAGTCTAGCAAAACCCCAAAGTCTTCTCTGTCTAGAGTCTAGACTGTTTACAGTTTATTTTTTTTCCTAGACGTCTTCACCCTTAACGCTTTTCATTACTATCTGAAGTTCACAAATGATATCATAGCAGTGGGTATAATGACAATAAATATCTAAGCATTTATTTATCTGACTTTAAAATTATGAACATTTAATTCACACACTTAAAATAAACTATTGGTTTTTTTCTTTGCTTTTATTTTACAATCTCAGGCCAAACTAGGCCGAGGTTCTTTTCGCCACAGGAGTGTTACAGCTCATTTCAAGTTACAGTATGACTCACTTCAGCTTCTTCACAGCCTGTCTGTCACCTACGGATGGCCATTAAAACTGACTAACACTGACACAGTTACTGTCTGTACGTTTACTACAAAATTTTCATTCTTTGAAAAAGGAAACGATATTCTGTATTAATTTGTTGACTTTTTGTTTGTTGTTAAAATAAGAACTACTAAATGTTATAATTTGATTCACTTATTTGCTCTGTTGTGTATTGTATAAATAAACTGCATTAAGAAAATCAGTTTGACTGATTTTTTTAATATTAGTTTATTAAATGAGTGATTGATTGTTTGGGTGTCCAGTTGGTTGGTTTGTTGAGTCATTTGTTCATTAATTTATCTGTAAATTGGCAGGTTTGTTGTAATTGATTTGTTGATTGGTTTGCTTGGGTAATTGATTGATTCATTGGTTGATTGGTTGGTTGGTTGGTTGATCATTCAAGTGGGTGAGTAAATTACTGACTGACTGAGTGGGTGAATGAGTGATTACTATAAATCATTTTGATTACATTACAATCCTTTTGATTGATTGATTGATTGATTGATTGATTGAACAGTTGGTCGCTCAGTTGATTGCTTAGTTTTACTGGTTGGCTGGATGGTTGATTTATGTACAGTATGTATGTATGTATGTATGTATGTATGTATGTATGTATGTATGTATGTATTGATTGATTGATTGATTGATTGATGGCCTGGCTGATTTCCTGTTTTATTGACTGATGTTGTTTTTGTTGAAGATCTTTCACCTGCTCCCTGCAAAGGGTCGCCACAGCAGACCATCTGGTCCACACAAACAAGCTTGGCACAGCTTGGCACGGATGCCTTTCCTGATGCAGCCCTCCCATTTTTATCGGGGCTTGGAACCGGCACAGCATCCAGTGGCCTGGGTTTGGGCACTGGCTGGGAATCGAACCCGGGCCATGCGGAAGATTGATCTGTTTATTCATTTGTTGGTCGATAGTTAATTGATTTGTTTATTGATTTCTTGTGTTTATTTATTTAAACTAAATAAGTGATTAATTGTTTTATGAAAAGCCATCAATTGCATTTCAATGCCCAACTTGCTAATCAACAAACCAACAAACAACTAAACAAACCCGCCAAACAACTGACAAATGCATTTTCAACTCCTCTCAGTGTGATTGTGTACTGTGGGTTTCAGCCCATTCAGTGAGTACACATATCCTCAGACCTGGCCCAGAGGTTTAAATGCCATAATATAAACTACGATTCCATAAAATGTCACTTAGCAATGACTTAATGAGCTACAGTACAAATCACACTGTGTTGTGGGAGTAAAAGTGGGAAATATAGGTGTAAACTCCTCCAGCATGCACATTGCAATATATATGTTTCCCACGCAGTAGTGCAATACAAATGCAGAAAGGAGCCTTATCTGTCTTTTCAATCTTCTACCTCGACAACATTCAATATACTGTATACACCCAAATCCCATTGGATTCAGCGTCCTGTATAAATAATGGTTGGTTTCTTTAGTATTACAAAAAAATGCTCCTTGTGTAGACACTGAGAAACAGGAAATCATTTTTATTACTCTATGCCATATTTACCCAGGATAATGACAATAAATATATATTTTTTATCTTATCTAGTTTTTGGATAATTATGGTGAACTACATACGATCCAGGAGAGAATGTAGTCAAGTTTGAGTGGGGATTTTATTGTCATTTCTTAATATGTTGTAGCTGGTATACACTGAAATGGAATGCAGTTTTCTGGCACAACCGTGGTGCAACACATACTTTATATGGTATAAAGTGCAAATACTCAACAGTTTGGAGGAAGTGTGGGACAATTCATACTCAGAATATGGACTATATGTTATTCTGTAGTATAGCAGCAACATTAAATGTAGAAGGTCTCTGATGCAACTTGTATAGAGTCATATTGGGAGAGTTCTCTGACTAGTCCAGGTGAGTACCGGGAGGTAGCAGGGTGTTGAGTAATCATTTGCTTCCTGGGGCACAGATGTTCCTGTACAGTACCTTCTACCAGATGGCAGGAAGATGAGTACCTGCGATTCTGGTGACTTTGCAGATGCAGCGTTTATTGTACAAGAGTTGAGAGACGCCGCTGATCTTTTCAGCTGTTCTTGCAATCTGCTGGTCAGAGACTTTGCAGTTCCAGGCCATTGTCTATCGGCCCTATGTTGAAGGCGGTGAGGAACTTTTGTCTCCTTTCATGGTTTGTTCCATTTAAGCCAAGAATCATATTATTCGTTTTAAAAGGTTGTTGTCTCTACACCATTCTGCAAGCCCTTCCACGACTCCCCTGTAGGCTGACTCATCACTGTTGCTGATAAAACCTACAACTTTAGTACCGTCAGCATCCTCAAAAAGTAGCACTGTCATACTGTCATGATTCAGTTAGTTATTCCCTATATGCACTGCCTGGTCATAAAAAAAAGCTCACCACCTGGATTTAATAGTTAAGAGTGACTGAGTGTGATGGGAGATAACTTGAAAATGAAATCAAATTGTAAAAAAAAAAAAAAAACATCAATACGCATAGCTATGTTTAATAAGAGAACTTAAGGGACTGAGACTAAACAGCTGTGTAGCCTCAAGAAAACCACTTGAAGTGAAACTATTCAGAAAAAAGGCTTACATTTTCTAGGAAGCATAAAGAATTAACTATGAAGTATTGGAAAAGGTCATGTGGTATGATCTGCCCAGACTTATCCAGTTCCCTGTAGTGATGGGTGCATCGGGGTAAGAAGAGAGGTGGATGAAGTAATGCCCCCATCATACCTACTGCCCACTGCACAAGCCCGTGGAGGCAGTGTTATGATCTTGGGTTGCTTCTGTTGCTCAGTTTTATGTTCAGCAATAAAATGAGATCAGCTGATGACCTGAATATACTGCATGACCAGGGTTTTCTGCATCAATGGACTTTTTCTTCCCTGATGGCAGAGGCATATTCCAAGATGACGGTGTCAGGATTTATCAAGCTCAAACTGGGCCAGACTGGTTCAGGGAACTTTAGAGTCCAGACTTTAACTCCATTGAGAATCTTCGAGATGTTCTAGAGAAGGCTTTACGCAATAATGTCAAATACAAGCTCTTGAAAAAAAATTAATGCCACACTGGACTGAAATAAATGTTGTGGCATTGCATAAGCTTTTAAAATGATGCCGAGGCCGTAATCAAAGCAGAAT
The DNA here is from genome assembly GCA_030522415.1 of Channallabes apus. Taxonomy (NCBI): domain Eukaryota; kingdom Metazoa; phylum Chordata; class Actinopteri; order Siluriformes; family Clariidae; genus Channallabes; species Channallabes apus. Next base: position 10,496,161 of record CM060109.1, on the reverse strand, counting down.
GCGGACAAATGAAATATTAGTGGTTGAGACTTCTTTTTGGCCGAGCAGTGTATGTACACTATGTACATGTGCACTATATATGCCAAAGGGACTGATAGTCATAGCAAACAAGCTGTTGATACAGACATATTATGAAATTGCAATATGCAGTAATAAAAACAGGTGATTTAATCTGCTGTTATAAAATCACTCATCGTCTATACCGTGTTATCTTGTATACAGCCAGTAGCCTATCCCAGGAGACTCAGGATACAAGGTGCCACACACACACACACACACACACACACACACACACACACACACACACACACACACGGGCAATTTGGGAACACCAATTAACCTAATCTGTATGTCTTTGGACTGTGGGAGGAAACCGGAGTACCCAGTGGAAACCCACCAAGCACAGGAAGAACACGCAAACTTCATCCGGAATCGAACCCTGGAGGTGCATAGCAACAGTGCTAACAGCTATGCTACCGTGCCGCCATTATGGATAATCAATGCCCTGTTAATTAACTTTCTTGCGAAAAAGATTCGAGCGTTCTCCAGCACAGTTGTAAGGATATGTAGGTTTTCATTTCCCACAATCATCATAAAATACCACAAGCTTTTCAGTAAATATGTATTTATGAATATATGAGGTCCATGTTATCATTATTTTTTACCTGCGAGTCATTGTGGTCTGAAATGCAAACAGGCTAATAACCATAGGAACATAATGATAAATATAATAACTTTGATAATAGTGACTAGCATTTTCCATTACTGGAACTAAATAAAATCACAGATCCCCTGGCAATACTTGATGAGTCCACGGTGGTCCCCAGACTCCATTCCCTGTGAAAAAAAAGAGACTCATTAAATCTAATATGGATCTATTTTAGGGATTGAATTTCCTTCTCCTCTCCTAAATTCACTCCACAGACTCTGAAGTAATGATTCTTGCACCTTAGGTAGTATGTGTGATCAAGAACAAGGCATTTGCAATTTAGTCTTTGTAGTTGTGGCTGTAGAATATTACCAAAGGCTCACATTTGCCGGCGTGTTATGAGTGGCCGTGCACATCATTCAGACTGATTTGGTTAAAAGGGGGCCTCCAGAGATTAACTGGTGTCTGTTTTCTTTGCCAGTAATGGAGTATGATGTCAGCAGAGGGCACACCTGCAGCCTTTAAATCAAGCATTCATGCCCTAGGGCAGCTTTGAAATTTAGATTTTTAGGCCTTGTGTGGGTAAAAAAAAAAAATGCTCTTTGGAATCAGTAATTTACCCGCTGCCTGTGGAGGGATGACTGTGCAGGAGAGGACGAAGGGAGGGAAAGAGGGGGAGGGAGGGGGAGAAAAAAAGAAACGACAGAGAGGGCAGTGAGCTCCCACGCATGGGGCTGAGCTGGTGAAGTTAAATACACTCTAAAAATACCTGCAGTGCTTCTCACATTGCATCAAGGCCTGAGCTCTGCACTCAGCCCTCCCCACCTCCCATCTCTCTTTCTCACTCGGTCACAAAATAACTCCCTGTTGGACATGAAGTGCATTATATAAAGTGTAGAGGCTTTTAAATCATACATGTGCACAATCAGAACGGAGTTTCCTTTCTGTCATGGACATACAGTTACGAGTATCATAAAATATAAAGTGCATTATTTTCTATCCTATAATGCATACTCATAACAGCATGTGATTGTATCCCATTAACCCTTTGTTATGTCATTGTGACATAATCCAATACTGTGCCGTGAGAGCGATAATGGATTACATAATGCCCTGTGATGTCGCCTTACATAGTTAGTAAGAAGTAAAGAGCTGAATACAGTTCGATTTACATTGAGGGCATTTGGAAGACAACGTTATCCAGGGCGACTTACATTTTATCTTATTATACTGTACAAGGTTACGGGTCTTGATTAAGGGCCCAATAGTGGTAGCTTAGGTGGTTCCACCTGGTTTCCCGAGGAACATATGAAGCACTATGTGGGGTATTGACATATTTAGTGCACATCCCCAATGATGTCCACTTGTACAGTAAAGCTGAATTGAAAAACTGTTCCATATATGTTTATGTAGTCTTTATAGGGTTTATGTTGCGTTACGTTTCTGACTATATAATTGCATATAAATTGTTCTTATAAATTGTTTATTTGGCCTTTATGGAAGGAGTTTCAGCTATAAGACGAGGAGGGTGTTCAGGATAGAAGATTTTGCACTTTATGGTTTCTTGACAAACTGTTATAAGCTGTTTATTGTAAATTCAAATTTATTATTATTTTTTCCGTACAGTTTTTAATAATGTATCTTGTCGCAGAGTAAGTCATCCAGAAATCAAGCTCAAATCAGAGGTGAAAGTGGAGAGGAAAATCTTTTTAACATGAAGCTTTGAGAGGAACCAGATTCAAAGGGGAGCCCATCATCTTCTGGGTGACACCTGATGGTGATTATGAGTCATTATGAGCGTGATTATGACTCATTACTCTTCAACTGCATGCTGTAATGTCGAACAGTTTGAGCATCAGGGTCTTTTTTTTTTTTATTTCAGCTGCATTTTTAACTTTACATCCATTCCTTTCAGGGTCATACATATACAGTATACATATGGCATTACATTTATATCACATTTCAGAGGAGGAGCTTTAAGACATGGTTTTGTCTTAAAGCTTCAGGAGTGCACATGCTTTTGAGATGAGGCTTTTTTCACACTGCAATGCTATACTTGGTTTTATGGTTCCCCCACCTACCAAATCCCACTTCATTCCCTGGCATCAGCAGAACTATGGTCTGTGCAATGCATTTTCCCTAAGCAGTCCAACTCCTGAACATCAAGCCCCCATCTAGTCCCCATCCACCCTGGACTTTATTAACCCAATCTCAAAGGATTTATACCAATCTCACCCACCCCTGACCCCTTACCGATTCCTTCCCATCATCCTTTAGCCACTTAGAAGACAATTTGTTGGACAATTAAAAGATAATCTACAGACACTCTTTTAAAAGGTACAAGGAGATCATTCCATGGTTGATAATGTTCAACACATATACTATGGGTGGAAGAAATAAGTACATTGCTACAGTGTGTTCCTATTTGCACAGATCTGTACTGTACAATGTTTGCACTATATTTCCATTTAATGCATGGTGTCCCTGCAGTATGTTTGTGGTTGTCTCTCTGTTGTGTTGCGGCCTATATACTGTACTGTATGTTGCATCAAATTGTTTAGAGGAAGACATATTTACGTCTCTACTGTAAATACTGTAAATACTAGATACTGTATGACTGAGATGACAATAAAGCACAAAACTTTTTAACAAAATGCTTGACTGAACAAATAGGTCAACTGGACATTAAAATTAAGAAATAATACTGTCTCCTTTCTGAGTGTTTTGTGCTGCTACAGGAAAATAATGAAATTTGTTGTGATAACAGTAAGTCAACTTTCACATCACTGATGTTCTCCTATAACAGTGTGTCCTGAGCTGTTCTCAAAATAATTTTTACCATGGTAATAATATCCCGTAATGTCACAGTGGTACTTCAGATATTACAATGGTAGGCACCATAGGACTTTATAAAGGTAAGTGCTCTGGCATTTCAGTTAGCTCTATGGGAGTATTATGGCAGGAGGTCTAGAGGAAGACCAAAGAGGAGATTTATGGATGCAGTGAGAGAGGACATGAAGTTAGTTGGTGTGAGAGAAGAGGATGCAGAGGATAGGGTTAGATGGAGGCAGATGATTCGCTGTGGCGACACCTGAAAGGGAACAGCCGAAAGACAAAGAAGAAAGAAGAAGGTGTACAGTACATGGTATACGTATGTTCTAGTACCACATGGTACAGTATACAGTATGTACTAGTGCTACATAGTATATGTACTAGCACTACATAGTACTGTACATGTATATGTAATAGTACTACATAGTGTATGTAGTAATACATAGTGTATGTACTAGTACTACATAGTATATGTACTGTACAGTATTAGTACTACATAGTATATGTACTAATACCTGGTATATATACTAGTACCACATGATACCAACCACTTGGTATGTACAGTAATAGTAATACATAGTATATGTACTAGTACCACATTGTGTATGTGCTAATACGACATGGTATAGGTAGTAGTACTACATGGTATATGTACTAACACTACATAGTATATGCACTAGTACTACATAGTATACGAACCCACATGGTATACAGTATGTACTAGTACTATATGGTATATGAACTAATACTACATGGTATATGTAATAGTACTACATAGTATATGCATTAGTACTTCATAGTATATGTACTGGTACTAGTATGTACTAGTACTACATGGTATATGTACTAATACTACGTAGTATAGATACTAGTACTACATGATATATGTGATAGTACTACGTGGTATATGTACTGGTATTATATGGTATATGTACTAGTACATCGTGTATACAGTGGCTTGCAAAAGTATTCGGCCCCCTTGAACATTTCCACATTTTGTCACATTACAGCCACAAATATGAATTATGTTGGAATTCCACGTGAAAGACCAATGCAAAGTGGTGTACACGTAAGAAGTGGAATGAAAAATCATACATGATTTCAATTTTTTTTTTTTTTTACAAATAAATAACTGCAAAGTGGGGTGTGCGTAATTATTCTGCCCCCTTTGGTCTGAGTGCAGTCAGTTGCCCATAAACATTGCCTGATGAGTGCTAATGACTAAATAGAGTGCACCTGTGTGTAATCTAATGTCAGTACAAATACAGCTGCTCTGTGGAGACCTCAGAGGTTGTCTAAGAGAATATTGGGAGCAACAACACCAAGAAGTCCAAAGAACACACCAGACAGGTCAGGGATAAAGTTATTGAGAAATTTAAAGCAGGCTTAGGCTACGAAAAGATTTCCAAAGCCTTGAACATCCCTTGGCTCCCACTGTTCAAGCGATCATTCAGAAATGGAAGGAGTATGGCACAACTGTAAACCTACCAAGACAAGGCCGTCCACCTAAACTCACAGGCTGAACAAGGAGAGCGCTGATCAGAAATGCAGCCAAGAGGCCCATGGTGACTCTGGACGAGCTGCAGAGATCTACAGCTCAGGTGGGGGAATCTGTCCATAGGACAACTATTAGTCGTGCACTGCACAAAGTTGGCCTTTATGGAAGAGTGGCAAGAAGAAAGCCATTGTTAACAGAAAACCATAAGAAGTCCCGTTTGCACAGCAAACATGTGGAAGAAGGTGCTCTGGTCAGATGAGACCAAAATGGAACTTTTTGGCCAAAATGCAAAACGCTATGTGTGGTGGAAAACTAACACTGCACATCACTCTGAACACACCATCCCCACTGTCAAATATGGTGGTGGCAGCATCATGCTCTGGGGGTGCTTCTCTTCAGCAGGGACAGGGAAGCTGGTCAGAGTTGATGGGAAGATGGATGGAGCCAAATACAGGGCAATCTTGGAAGAAAACCTCTTGGAGTCTGCAAAAGACTTGAGACTGGGGCGGAGGTTCACCTTCCAGCAGGACAACGACCCTAAACATAAAGCCAGGGCAACAATGGAATGGTTTAAAACAAAACATATCCATGTGTTAGAATGGCCCAGTCAAAGTCCAGATCTAAATCCAATCGAGAATCTGTGGCAAGATCTGAAAACTGCTGTTCACAAACGCTGTCTATCTAATCTGACTGAGCTGGAGCTGTTTTGCAAAGAAGAATGGGCGAGGATTTCAGTCTCTAGATGTGCTAAGCTGGTAGAGACATACCCTAAAAGACTGGCAGCTGTAATTACAGCAAAAGGTGGTTCTACAAAGTATTGACTCAGGGGGTGAATAATTACGCACACCCCACTTTGCAGTTATTTATTTGTAAAAAATGTTTGGAATCATGTATGATTTTCGTTCCACTTCTCACGTGTACACCACTTTGTATTGGTCTTTCACGTGGAATTCCAATAAAATTGATTCATGTTTGTGGCTGTAATGTGACAAAACGTGGAAAAGTTCAAGGGGGCCGAATACTTTTGCAAGCCACTGTATATACTAATACTACATGATATATGTACAATGTACCATAGTGTGGAATAAAAGTGCCTTTATCTGCAAATAAGTACCATGGTACTGCCAAAAATACCATGGTACCATATATGATCAAACTATGATACCTATACCATGGTAAAATGTCATATGTTTTTTATTCCCTTTACAATCAATATTAAGAGTTAACTAATTACACCAAGCATGGGGTAAATGTTACTGTTCCTTGTTGTTCACAACTGGGAAATATGAAACATAGAGTGGCTTATGATTACAATTAGCATGTAACTGCCGGTTATTCAGAATGTAAACACAAATTGTCAGTCAAAACATTTTCCTCTGATGTCTTGGCATGTTCTTAAGTAAAGGTTTCATGCAACTACAATGACTTTGCATTATAAATCAGATTTCCACAGGGCTCTGTCTTGTTAAGAAATGTCAAACCTGCAGGAGAATTTAGAAGTGTCAGGAAAATATGAACCTGTAAATGTTAACGTTAATGTGAAAGCTTCTTGTAAACATGTTGAACATGACCCTTTCTGAATGGAACAATGGTTATTGTCTTTTTGATAGCATGGGAGGTTTTCTCTGCTGTCTGGAGGCTGTGTGTGTGTGTGTGTGTGTGTGTGTGTGTGTGTGTGTGTGTGTGTGTGTGTGTGTGTGTGTGTGTGTGTGTGTGAGGATAGCTTTAATCATCCTTTCAGTGTGTGGGGATGTTGGAGGAACGGTATAAGAGCTGAGAGATTTAATTATCTTCTTCGGTTGGATGAAGCATACATGTAAAAGAGCAAAGAGTATTTCCTGAGCTGCTCACGAATTTATACACTCACCGATAATAACAAGACCGGCAGTAATGATGTAAGACCTCCTGACCTCTTTCAGGCTGAAATTTTTAAAGTTGTTACAAATGACCACGTTATAGATCTCTCTCTCTCTCTCTCTCTCTCTCTCTCTCTCCTTACAATTTACATTTACGTTTTTCAGCAGAAAAAGGTTTTGCAGTCTACAGCACTTGATTTACTTAGTGCTGCTTTTTTCACCCAGACTGAAAGTGCAGACACATGTGGTGAGCAAAGCGTAAACGAATGCCGCAGAATGCTGGCCTTGAAATGTCCAACAAATAAATGCAGACTATATTGTTCATGATCCTATGCACAATGTTACTGTGAAAAAAAAAATGAAAATCAAGAAAATTATTTTCTGAAACTGTAAACTTTCACTGCCCAGCCAAAATAATTGTAAAAAGCTGGATTTAACTAAGCAATTAAGCTGCATTAAGCTCTAGAGAAAACTAAAGAAATTGCTTAAACTACAGAAACATTTCCTGAATGAGCATGATTAAGTTAAAGTGCCCCTATTATGCATTTTCAAATATGATCTTTTATACAGTATGTGAACATAAACTATCTGCAAAGTTGTGACGCCGACAGTGCACGATAAATGAAGTTTTTGTCTATTAAAAAAAAGAGTCGGCTCACGTTCACCTAAACGAGTCGTTAGCAATTCTAATCTTTCTTTGTTACGGATCCACGTCACTATGTAACATATTTGCATAATGTCCTCCCACGTTCTACGTAGCGAACAACTTGCCCACCATCTTACAATTAACGTTATCACACTCTTGTTAACATATGACACTTACCACTGAGAAACGTCCGGCTGTAGTCGTTTCTTGTCGATGTGCCACTTCAACCGTTTCATTGTCAGACTCCGGTTCGAATCGATACGGTAAAACCGACGCCTTCTTTTCTATGTATTGAAAATGTGTCTCTTTCTATGTATCAGTTATGGTAATGGGAGTTTCGTTTTCCGACACACGCTGTAGCGGTAGACCAATCATAAAGGACCACGCCATTTGATCAATCACAGGAGTGAGGGCTCACGGAAAGGTGGGGTTTAGACAGACTGATTCTTCGAACTGCTTCACACGAGTCATTTACGAATCATTTAGAAATGGGGTAAAATTAAATCTATTTTTGTGTTTTTTGACCTTGCATACATGTAAACCTGTTTTAAGAGACTAATAAAGCAATATTAGCAACCTTTAAAATGGCATAATAGGGGCACTTTAAGCTTTTTATTTGTCACATATACTGTATTATTACTGTATAAATTATTTCTTTGCATATTCTAGCATAACTGGGTTCAGCCATGAAACAGCATCCCTGGAGCAGATTGGGTTAATCCCATCAGTAACTCTGTGCCTTAGCCGTCTGAACTACCACTGCCATTTTAATCATTGATCACACATGATTATTGTAATAAAATCATAAAAAGGTTCTTGCTAGAACTCCCAGCAATATTTAATAGTGAATGTAAGAGCATTTCCACAATCATAATGTGAAGAGGACTCAAGGGATGAGACTAAACAGCTGTGTAACCGTAGGAAAACCACATATCAGCGAGGCTAATTGGAAAAAAATCTCCAGTTTGCTAGAGAGTTTAAAGAATAGACTGTGGAGGAATGAATGAAGGTCATGTGATCTGATGAGGTTAGATTTATCCGGTTTCAGAGTGACTTACCCTACTCCATCATCGCTAGTGTCTACTGTACAAGCCTGTGGAGGCAGTGTTCTGATATGGTGGTCAGGTCTAGGTTCAGCAAAACATGAGGTCAGCTGACGACCGAAATGTACTGAATGACCAGTTTTTTTAAATATCATTTTCAGAGGTGGAAAGTAACGAATTACATTTACTCGCGTTACTGTAATTGAGTAGCTTTTTTGTGTATGTCTACTTTTTAAAGTAGTTTTAAAAATCTGTAATTTTACTTTTACTTAAGTACGTTTTGTTTGAAGTATTGTAATTCGCTACATTTTAAATCATATTCGCTACTGAGTAAAAAATAAATGAATGAAAATTATAAAATAATAAAAATATTATGCTGTGTATAAATGCTCCGTTGCGCCGCGTGTGTGTATCATGTCCTGGTCGCGCGCCGCTCCAGACTCCACTCCAGGTTTTCTGACATCGGCATCTCCCTGACCTTCCACACGGTCGCTTCCGCCTTGAGAGTGACGTCATCGTCTAGCGCGACTATGTATAAACCGGAGAGAGACGCGGGAAAGATGAAAGAGGTTGTGATTTTGGCGTTTTGATATTTGGTTGTGTATTCTGGTTTGACTTTTTTGCCTCCAATTGACTTTGATTATTGCTTTGTCCCTTTGGTTTGGTTGGTCTTTGTATATATTTGTAGATAATTTCATTGTTTTTGGTTTAGTGAGTCTGGCAAGGTACCTGTATTTTTGTTTGTGTGTGTGTGTGTTTTTTTTTTGCAGGTAATCTAGCTACTAATATAAATACCATTATGTTTATTATTTTGGCCTGGGTCCATCCTGAATCTGATCCTCCTCCTGGTGTGTGTGTGTGTGTGTGTGTGTGTGTGTGTACAAACCTCATTATTTCATCAGTTAATGATTGGATCTAGTTCTTTCTGCCATATACCACCATTTCCATACAGTTTAAAATAGAACCCTGAACCATTCTTTTGCTGTTTGGCCCTAGACTGGGACGTAACACCATATTTAAGTGACCACTTTGATTTTCAAGCACAAGAAAGACAACAGCTTTATTATGCAAAGGTGTTCCTTCAGTTAAAAACAACTAGTTTGAGATTTATATCTGCTCATCTTTTTTGAACTACGCTAGAATGCCTCATCCCACCCCCGCTGTTAAAAAAAATAAAAAAGTAACTCGGTAACTTTTACTCTGAGTAAATTTTTTAATGAGCTACTTTTTACTTTTATTTGAGTAGATTTTTATAATGGTAACTTTACTTGTACTTAAGTAAAATTTCACTGAAGTAACAGTACTTGTACTTGAGTACAAAATTTTATTACTCTTTCCACCTCTGATCATTTTTTATAAAAAAAAATCTACAAACCGGATTCCAAAAAAGTTGGGACACTAAACAAATTGTGAATAAAAACTGAATGCAATGATGTGGAGATGGCAAATGTCAATATTTTATTCAGAATAGAACATAGATGACAGATCAAAAGTTTAATCCGAGAAAATGTGTCATCTTAAAGGAAAAATATGTTGATTCCAAATTTCACGGTGTCAACAAATCCCAAAAAAGTTGGGACAAGTAGCAATAAGAGGCTGGAAAAAGTAAATTTGAGCATAACGAAGAGCTGGAAGACCAATTAACAGTAATTAGGTTCATTGGCAACATGATTGGGTATAAAAAGAGCTTCTCAGAGTGGCAGTGTCTCTCAGAAGCCAAGATGGGTAGAGGATCACCAATTCCCACAATGTTGCGCAGAAAGATAGTGGAGCGATATCAGAAAGGTGTTACCCAGCGAAAAATTGCAAAGACTTTGCAGTTATCATCATCAACTGTGCATAATATCATTCGAAGATTCAGAGAATCTGGAACAATCTCTGTGCGTAAGGGTCAAGGGCGTAAAACCATACTGGATGCCCGTGATCTCCAGGCCCTTAAACGACACTGCACCACAAACAGGAATGCTACTGTAAAGGAAATCACAGAATGGGCTCAGGAATACTTCCAGAAACCATCGTCAGTGAACACAATCCACCGTGCCATCCGCCGTCGCCAGCTGAAACTCTACAGTGCAAAGAAGAAGCCATTTCTAAGCAAGATCCACAAGCACAGGCGTTTTCATTGGGCCAGGGATCATTTAAAATGGAGTGTGGCAAAATGGAAGACTGTTCTGTGGTCAGACGAGTCACGATTCGAAGCTCTTGTTGGAAATGTGGGACGCCATGTCATCCGGACCAAAGAGGACAAGGACAACCCAAGTTGTTATCAACGCTCAGTTCAGAAGCCTGCATCTCTGATGGTATGGGGTTGCATGAGTGTGTGTGGCATGGGCAGCTTGCATGTCTGGAAAGGCACCATCAATGCAGAAAAATATATTCAGGTTCTAGAACAACATCTAGTCATCTCTTTCAGGGAAGACCCTGCATTTTTCAACAAGATAATGCCAGACCACATTCTGCATCAATCACAACATCATGGCTGCGTAGGAGAAGGATCCGGGTACTGAAATGGCCAGTCTGCAGTCCAGATCTTTCCCCTATAGAGAACATTTGGCGCATCATAAAGAGGAAGGTGCGACAAAGAAGGCCCAAGACGATTGAACAGTTAGAGGCCTGTATTAGACAAGAATGGGAGAGCATTCCTATTTCTAAACTTGAGAAACTGGTCTCCTCGGTCCCCAGACGTCTGTTGAGTGTTGTAAGAAGAAGGGGAGATGCCACACAGTGGTGAAAATGGCCTCGTCCCAACCTTTTTGGGATTTGTTGACACCATGAAATTTGGAATCAACATATTTTTCCTTTAAAATGATACATTTTCTCGGATTAAACTTTTGATCTGTCATCTATGTTCTATTCTGAATAAAATATTGACATTTGCCATCTCCACATCATTGCATTCAGTTTTTATTCACAATTTGTTTAGTGTCCCAACTTTTTTGGAATCCGGTTTGCATTTATTTTTCCCCTCTAATACCATGGACATATTCCAAGATGATGATGCCAGGATTCATCATGCTCAGGGAGCATGAGACATCATTTTCACACATGGATTGGCCATTGGATTAAAATACTAGATCTTAGAAGAAATTAATGCAACTTTGGATGCAAATACATGTTGTGATATTGCATAAGCTTATAATCAAAGCAAAAGACAGACTATTTAAATATTACAGCATGTGACTTTTTTATATATATATTTTTTATCCAGGTAGTGTATAATAAAGTATACAGTATATAGAGAATTTAAAGAAGAAGAAAATGTGCAGAACTTGAATGTTGTGAGCCATGGATCTATTTACCTAGTGTATATTTGAACCCTAAGTAATCGGTTTAATCGACTAGTTTTAATTATGTCATAAAATGCAACATCAAATTACGAGGTTCACCAGGAAGTCAATGTTACACACCCAGTAAGTCACACCCAAAAGTCACTTACTGTATGCACAGGCACACATAGAGTAAAATATTAATAGAAATGACATTCAATTTAATGAACGCAACAGCCGTGCTCCCAATACTAGATGTATTAAAAAACATGTGCACGCACACACACACACACACACACACACACACACACACACACACGCACACACACACACACAAAACCCATGTATTGTGTTATTGTTTGAAAATTTCTATTCATGAAGTATCTATGCACTACAAAACCCCTCATCTTTTGACTCCCTGGCTGATGTGTGTCTTCAGGTACTGTATGTGTTGCACAGCTTGTCCTTCACACTGTGAGTTAACAGTATTGTAGTGTTATTTCGTCAGCTTGCACAAAATTTAAAACACAACAGCCCCACAAAGCCCCAGGCTGGATAAGTAGCATCAGGTTAGGCAAGAAGCCAAGCCCAGTTTGTGTAAGCCCCAAACTGGGCAGACACTGAGAGGTTTATAAACACCAGCCAAGAAACCTCAGGTTGGGTAAGCAGGCACAGGTTGGATAAGAAGCTCATTGTTAAACAAGAAGGCCAGGGTTTAGGAGAATATTCCCCATTTTGGGCAAGAAGCCTCAGGTGGGTACAAACTCACAGGTTGACTAAATGGAACCTAAAGATAGGTAGGAAACTCCAATTTGGGTAAGACACGTCAACTGAAGAAAAAGGCCCAGGATGATTTTCAAAGAATCTCCTTGTTTGGGCATGGTGCACTGGGTGGATATCAAGCCCCATTTTGAGCCCCAGGATGATTTGGAAACCAGCATTTAGGCTAGAGGTTTGGGAGGAAAAAACAACTTAAGGTTGGACACAAACTGCAAGTCTTGGGTTAGGTAATAAATTCTAGGTTGGACAGAAGCCCAAAACTAAAGTAGATAAGAAACTTCAGGGTAGGTGGAAGGACCCAAAGCCCAGGTAAGACACTAAAGGTTATGCAAGACAACACTGGTTAGGCATGAACCCCAATGGTGGCTAAACGTCCAAAGGTTTATTAAAAAATCCCTGGGTTTGGCAAGAAAGGCAAGTTTAGGCAACAGGTCAAAGGATAGGTATAAGAAGCCTGAGGCTGGGTCCAGGTTGAATTAGAATTACATAAATAAATGTCACATTTTAAGGGAAATAAGGTCAAAAATTGTTAAGAATTGTAAGGTTGGGCAAGAAACTTCAAGAGAAGAAGAAGCATCAAGTTGGGTAAGAAGCCAAAGAATGAGCTAGGCAGTTGAGGTTAATTTAAAGCCCACACTGGCTAAGAAACCCAGGGATCATTATGCCAATGGCTGGCATGATGCCATAAGTTTGTTATGAGGGATCGATAAAGAAGTTGTGATTAGGCAAAAAAAAAAAAAAAAAAAAGGTTTAGTGGTAGAAACACCAGACGAGGCATAAAAAACTTGTATGTTTTATTCATCTTTAACGTCTCCTTTTTATTATACGACCGTTGTTATGGTTACTTCTTTGAGCGCAACACTTTAATGGCATGGTGGTATTACAATAATTATAAGACCACTTGGAGTTTAAACATTAAGCTCAAAGCAAACCCTTTCATTGTGTGTTTTTATGGAAACACGAAACACGTTGTTTGGTTTGTAGCTATGAAGTCTAATTACACCATGTCTTCTATTATGAAATCAATGCATAAGAGAAAAAAAGGAATGTCTGAAAAACACATGCAGTCTATTTCTGATATTTCGCTCCTAATAGTCAGTTACCATCTGGTCGTTTTTGAACCATATGAGCATTTTTTTTTTTTACAAGCCGGATGCTTATAATTACCATAATTCTGACATAACGTGACAGCTTTATCTCTCTATTCTTTTCACTAAGTATATTTCCACACAAATAAATCATTCCCATCTGCAAAAAGTCATGCAGTGCTCTTAATCTCTTAATACGCAATATTGAACTGGAATTAATAGCATGCGAGTGAGTTATTTCAACTAGATAGACATCAAAGGTGGTGTTAGTGTCCTACTGTGGGTCTGTCCCCATTAATGAGGAAGACATAAGATTCACATCAGTTCACAGTTCTGTATTCATTACTAGACTTCCAAAACAAAGTGAATTCCTATTTAGACAGTATGATGAACTAGTACAGCACTAAGACTCCGCAGGTCATGACCAGGCTGTTTGCAGGGAGGCACCCTATAACTTTCCTCCCCACATTTTTCTTCTCCTCAGGTTTCACCTTTTGTTAAATCCCATGGCACCGCTTCCAATTTTCTCCCAGAGCATTTGTGGGTTTTATGATACCCGTGGGGCTGCCGCAGTTGGCAGCGTGGGACGCACTAAAATTTCATTTTATGCGCAGCGTCTTTTCACACTATGTAATCTGTGCCATGTGATCTGGCAAAACCCACAACCTTCCACCCACTGCTGGCGAGAACATTTCTCTGGGCAAAATATTAGCAGCCAGTAATAGAACCAGAACAAGGAATTCTTTTTTTTTTAACATTCCTTCAGGGTTTTCCCCACATTTAATATTACTAATAACAAGCAAGGAAAATTATGTAATTCAGTGGGATCCTGTTTGTTTGTTCAAAGAAATTACATTTTTTCTTCTGTTGAGTTCTCAAGTCTGACTGGTCAGAAGAACACTCACATTGTTCATGTCAGTACATTTAAGAAAAAAAAGTTCTTTATTTATTATTATCTTATTTATCAGTTTAAAAAAAAGTTAATTTATCAGTTGTTGAAGAAGTTTCACCATTCAGATCCCGAGTTAACAGGTTGGTATGACAATAGCTATTTATAAAAAATTATCCATCCAAGAACCTCTTTAGTTCAACTAGGAACCATGGAGGATGACCACTGTATTTGCAGTATTCCCATTTGTACAACCATGGTAGGACCACCAATTAACATTCACACATTGCAGGCAATTTGGAAACACCAATTAACCTAACCTGCATGTTTTTGAACTCACCAAGCACAGGGAGAGTGAAAAGTCCATGAGCACAGACTTGACATGGGAATCGAACCCAGGACCTGGAGGTACAAGGTAACAGGGCTAACCACTAAGCCACCATGCTGCCATAACAAAAATGATACTGAGATACAACTAGAAATGAATTAAAAAAATACTCTTTAATCTTCTTAACTAATAGTTTGAATAGACTATCACGTGTTTCCTCCGAACCGCGTGACGTCAGCCGACCAAATCTTTTCGAACTGCTTGCTCACGCACCATTAGGGGCGGAGTAAGACACTTGGAGGAAAGCGCTAGCCGCTCCTTCCGCATGCGCGAGCTCACAGACGCCCCTGATTTTGGCTGTAGAGCCGTGATTAATGTGGGAGCGCAAGTACTCATCCCTCCCCCCTGAGAGAGCTCGGCCAATCAGCTTTGCCTGTGCCTCCGGCTGTGAGAGGAAAACAGCATCACCTGGGGTTCGAACCAGCGATCTCCGGATGATAGGGCGAGCGCTTTACCACTGCGCCACACGGAGGCGAATATTTTCAAATTCATGGTTCATGAATCTAGTGGGAAAAATGGAAAAATCCATTGAAACCCTATTTTGGGAATTTTAAAACAAGGATTCTGTGACATATCAAGAAAGTGGGAACATAACCTTATTATGACACCAGGATTGGACAACGCAGCATTGCAGAAAAGAACGACGTTAAAATGCATGTTTCTTTTCTATCACAATTGGAGTAGCCAGCTTATATAGTGTTCATTTAAGTGTTTAAAGATTGAAACATTCTCAATTCTGTTGAATGATCAGGAAGATAATATACGTATCGAAAGATTTTGGCAGAAATTTAAATTTTGCACTTGATTGGCCATAGTGCAAAACTAACTTTTATGACTTAATACTTGGCATCATATGCCAGATTGAATTTACGGTGTATTTTTTTTTAATACATAATCCTTGACAAAATAAATATAAAACTACCCAACTGCAATCCTTTAAAGTGTGCCGTTCTCCTTCGCTCGGTATCTATTGTCCTTCATTCCTTTCATGTTCCTTTCTCTGTTTGCACTTCTTTTCTCTCTCTGTAGTCATGTTTCCATCCACCTGTTTTTATGCAAATCACAAATTTGCACATAAGAAAACCTGAACACCAGAGATTCAGCAAACACAACGAAAAGATGGAAAACTAGTGTGTGGATAAATAGAAGACGTGATACATGAGACTTAAAAAGAAACACAGAAGGTTTGGTAGTGTGTTCCAAGTCTCTTAATGAACGAGTGTTTCGATGACCTCGGTGAGAAGTTGATGAACGCGTACAAGATTCACAATTGAATCAAGACGTTTCAAAATGATTTTGCCTAACATTTGAATGTAGGCATGCCTACGCTTCTGTTTCTTGATTTTCTAGCCTACTTAACCTAATTACATGGATTAAAAGTCTTAAGAAAAAGAGGCTGCATTAATTTAATTGATGTAGCCCAATTTGCACAGCTTTAACTGATATTTTTTCTTGTCTCTCTTTTTTTCTTATTTTCTCTTCATTCCCACTGATTCTCTCTTCCTGCTTCTCTTAGGATGTCTCAGCAGAGCTCCCTCCAGGCAAGACGATCCGGCGAAAGCCCGGACTCAAGGGATTGTGTCTAGAGTCTAATCCGAGCGGATGGTAAGGAATGGGATATCCATTATGCTGGGGTTGCTTTCATTTTAGTCATGATGAATGGGGCTGTGTGCCACAGGAGACCCGGAGGAGCACACCAGCCCCGGCAACCATTACGCTTTATTAATCACTATATAACCTCAGCCAGGATTAGAAGAAGGACTGATGAAGAAAGAAGTCTGACTAATCTAGGCAATGTTTAGTCTATATGCAGTGCTTATGGTGTAGTTTCAAAATCTCCTTATTGACCAAATGTGACTTGGAAAATGGTCAAAAACATCCTTAAACATATCTAACATACATAGTTGAGGTAGGACACTAGTGCACTACATGCCCCTGGTGTTGAATAAAATAATAATAATTATTGGACAGTCACATGGGTCTCTATTGTATGTATACAGTGGTACCTTACCATACAAATTTAATCCGTTCCAGAGGCGAATACTTAAGGCAAAATTTCGTATTGCGAAACGCATTGACCGATAGGACATAATGTAAATGCAGATAATCCGTTCCAGAGACCCAAAAATATTACCAATATTACCAATTTCCAACACTATAATCTATATTTTATCATATAAAAACAATCTAAATATGTAGTAAAGTAAAATATGAAATAAATTCATGTTAAACCTTACATAACCTTAATTTGTGATTCCACTTGGCACTCTCTACGTTAAAAATTAAACAGAAAGCGGCTCCCTTTTCTTCTTGCTAAAGTCCTTTTTAGGACCCATGGTACTATGTCTTCGCTACATCTTGCACAAAATGCAAAAAACCCACAAAAAAATTTAACTTGTTTCGCTTGGTTTTTCACTGACACAAACAAGTTTTGAACGGCTCTTGGCCGTATGCGCGACTTAGATGGCGTTCGGTTTGGTTTTGACTTGGCTCAGTTTTTTCCCTTTATGCCAAAAATGCCGCTTCTTATGCCGAGGCAAATTTATTGCAAACTTTCTGCTCTTAATGCAAACAGTCTTAAGGGCGGGTCATTCTTAACCCAAGGTACCACTGTACATGAAAAAAAAAAGTATTCTTTAAATTTGCATATCTTTTCCTTAACAACATTTCATCTGGTTTGGGGTTCAGCTCCACCAAGGATTCACCTATTTTTAATCATGGCGTCTACAGCTAGGCAAAAAGAACAAGATATGTTCTGTTGTTGGCTTTAAACAAGAACGTTTAACATTTCTAATCAGACTGCTTTCTGAACGATGGACCGAATCTTAACGTTGGTTTTGCATCAGTCCTGAAGCTCAACAGTGGATCAGTTTTGGTAGTCTGTGGCTTAATTTCACCATGAAGCTATGTGTTAATGTTTGCAAAAGTTATGCTACTTTGCATGATAGCATGCTAAATTTGTTACGCTCATTTGTTGAGTTTATGTACACCATGAGGTTAATCGTAATAACAGTCATTGTGTTGACTTAAACACATTTCCTGTTATATACTTGCACTTTCAGATTGAAATAATCATGCAACAGAAAGGACTGATTTATAGTTGTGTGGTCTCATATCATCCAAATGAGTGAGTCTGGTTCCTTTCAATGGTTCCTTGCCAGTGTAGCCTCCAGGCTTTTGCTCATGAAGCTAAAAATATAGTTTATATCCAGAATTCCTATTTCTAAAGCTGCTTTATAATAATGTCTAATGCCATTAAGTGCTAAACAAATATAAATGAATTAAACATTGTTAACAGTATCTTGTATTGTTTGCTGAAGGAGAATAAATTTTATCTTCTGTAATCTTCGGCTAGTAATTCAAGAAGAATAGTGCGAATGTAATAGAGAATTGGTCTGAAACTTTTGAAAGACAATTGCATGGGCAACAGATGCATTGCATGTGAATATAAGCGTGTTATTTTGGCTAACTGCTAATGGCTAACATAGCCTTTTTGGGCTCTTTTTGACTTTTAGATTGCTAGCCATTAAGGAAGTCATTGTGAACTAATATACTTACATACAGGATACTAAAATAGAAAACCCTTTTTCCTCTTATTTGGTTCATCAGATATGCAGATTGGATAAAGAGGTTGGAAATTAATAATGTCCAGACACATTAGAAAGTTAAAATATGTTTTTTCCACCTCTTTCCAGTCCTTGCATTTTGATTGACTAGGAAAATCCACTCTTCAAAGTGACATTTGGGGAAAACCTCTTCAAACTGTTGCCACAAAGGTGGATGCACACAATGTCCTTGTATGCTTTAGCTTTTCCATGTCCCTTGACTGGCACTAAGAGGTCCACCATGTGCACAAAGCGAGTTCCATGAAGACATGATGTGTTAAGGATGAAGTGGAACTCGACCCTACTGAACACCTTTGAATTGAACTGGAGCCCTGACTTCATCCCAGTGCTTGATATGTAGTGTAGTGGAAAACCTTCCCAGAAGAACAGGCATTAGTATAAAAGCAGGGATGTTCAGGAAGCACATTTGATTGTTATTGTGAAGCAATATGAAAAGCAGTGTGAAAACCTGACGCTTTTGTCTATATAATTTGTTTACCTAAATGACTAGTAATCTACTGAGTGCTTTCTTCACGTTTCCTGTGTTTAGTGATTTTTGTGATTTCTACCGTTCTCCATAACCGCCTTTTTTTAACCAATGATTAAAGATTTGCCTGCCATGACCGTTCACATTCATAATTACAAGTGACATTTACCCGACTCTAATGTGGACGTGTCTGTCCTCTGAAACGGCACAACATTTTCACATTCATTTGCAAATCTTTGCTCGCGCCATCTGGGTTAAAACACATCATATTTGTGCGACTGCTCATCCATTTCAAACAATGCATCCATTGTAGCAAAAGTATGCTTGGAATTTTGCTCTGGAGGATGACAAGCAGTTAGTCAGCTGTATCTGTGGAGGTCCAGAAGAAGGAACGAAGGAAGCCAGATGGCTCACTTTAGCTGTTTTAGCAGCCATGTTAGGACTGTTATGAAATCCCTGCGTTAAACAGAGGTGGAAGGTAACTGAGTATATTTACTTTAATACTGTATTTAAAGACATATTTCACATATCTATACTTCACTTAAGTAGTTTTATCAGTGCATACTTTTTACCTTTTACTCCGCTACATCCTACAAAACATTTCTGTACTCTTACTTAACTATGTTTTCTATGAAAAAGGCTACCGTGAGCTAATACAAACCCCTTATACTTAAGTAAATTTGAAGGTGCATACTTTGTACTTTTGCTAAATGGAGGACTTTTATTTTTTACAAGAGTAATATTTACTCTAGGGAATCTCTACTTCTACATTAAAGTACAGGATTTGTGTGCCGTTCTCGTTCAAATTGCATGACCACATATCAATGTACAATTACATTTTTCAATTCAATTCAATTTTATTTGTATAGAGCTTTTAACAATGATTTTAACAAACTACCCAGTCAAAAAAAACTCAACTCTGTGCCTCTGAATATTAGTCACTTCAGGCTGATAATGTAGCTTAAGCTTTGCCTAATATCCATTTGACATCTGGCTTTAATGTATTTTGGTCCATGGTTGTCTGAAATGCCAACGCAACGCAACTGAGACAGCATGGATGTAGTCAGCAGTCAACCAAGATAAACCAAGTGTCTTTAAAATGTATCCATCCACGCATCCATCCATCCATCCATCCATCCATCCATCTAGGAACCTCTGTAGTCCAATGAGGAGCCGTGGAGGGAAATGGTGATTACCATTGTATTTATTCCCATTTTAGAGTTGAGGTAGGACCACAGGTCAACATTCACATGTGCGTTCACACACTGCGGCCTAATCTGCATGTATTTGGACTCTAAGTAAGGGGAGAGCATGAAAACTCCATGCACAGACCCCGAGGTGGGAATTGAACCTGGATCCTGAGGATGCAAGGTGACAGTGGTAACCACTAAGCCAGTGTATAAAATGTATACATGTCCATTAAAGCAACAAAAAAATCTAATAAATAAAAAAATTATAATAAATAAATATATTTAATATGCATTGTTGTAGGGCTTTGAGCTGAACTGTGTGTTCTTGCTCATTAATAGATTATTTGCCCATAGTATTCAGTGTACCATGTGTATGTAAAGGACCTCTGCAACCTAACAAAACTACCAGGAGCACTGCTTTCCTAGAGGAAAAGAAGAAGAAGCAGAAGAAGAAGAAGCATGAATCTCATTTCCTAAAAGATATGTATTATATATATATATATATATTTGCCGACATGTCTCGGGTCATTTTGAAGCAAGATTTTATCAGACATAAGAACATGTAGTCTGTAGAAATTACAGTTATGGACAGGAATACAATCTGCAGAGGTACAGTACACAACGAATGGTTACATGATCCTACTGTACCTCCTATTGTGAAACTAATCCGGACCAAATGGGGCTTTCTTTACATCAAGGCACAGGAAATATATACTGTACAGGCTGAAAAGAAAACGATTCATAGTGCACAGTTCTTAATACAATTTCTTTCTTCTCTTATCTTCTGACAGCAGCCTGAAGTACTTACATGTACATTCACAGCATTTGGCAGACACCCTTATCCAGAGCAACATTTTTGTTTCATTATACATCTGAGCAGTTGAGGGTTAAGGCCCTCACTCAACAGTGATAACCTGGTGGTGAAGGGGTTTGAAACTGGGATTTTCGGGTCAGCAGTCCAATGACTTAACCATTGAGCGGCCCGGCAGGGCTACACTTTTGGTTTTATCTGTCTCTTTGGCTCAGTTGTTGGCACTGTCGCCTTGCCAGGTACGGTTCCTGCCTCTGTTTGCATGGAGTTTGCATGTTCTCAGCGTGCTTGGTGGGTACTCCAGTGTCCTCCCACAGTCCAACGACATGCAGGTTGGCGTTTCCGAATTGCCTGTATTGTGTGCATGAGTGTGTATGTACAGTGGTGTGAAAAACTATTTGCCCCCTTCCTGATTTCTTATTCTTTTGCATGTTTGTCACACTTAAATGTTTCTGCTCATCAAAAACCGTTAACTATTAGTCAAAGATAACATAATTGAACACAAAACGCAGTTTTTAAATGAAGGTTTATGTTATTAAGGGAGAAAAAAAACTTAAAATCTACAAGGCCCTGTGTGAAAAAGTGATTGCCCCCCTTGTTAAAAAATAACTTAACTGTGGATTATCACACCTGAGTTCAATTTCTGTAGTTACCCCCAGGCCTGATTACTGCCACACCTGTTTCAATCAAGAAATCACTTAAATAGGAGCTACCTGACACAGAGAAGTAGACCAAAAGCACCTCAAAAGCTAGACATCATGCCAAGATCCAAAGAAATTCAGGAACAAATGAGAACAAAAGTAATTGAGATCTATCAGTCTGGTAAAGGGTATAAAGCCATTTCTAAAGCTTTGGGACTCCAGCGAACCACAGTGAGAGCCATTATCCACAAATAAGGGCAGTGGTGGCTCAATCGGTTAAGGCTGTGGGTTACTGAGTTACTGATCGGAAGGTCGGGGGTTCGAACCCCAGCATCGGCAAGTTGCCACTGTTGAGCCCTTGAGCAAGGCCTTAACCCTATCTGCTCCAGGGGCGCTGTAAGCTGGCTGACCCTGCGCTCTGACCCCAGTTTCCTAATTGGGATATGCGAAGAAGAAATTTCGCTGTGCTGTAAAAAGTACATGTGACAATAATTGAATATTCTTCTTCTTCAAATGGCAAAAACATGGAACAGTGGTGAACCTTCCCAGGAGTGGCCGGCCGACCGAAATTACCCCAAGAGCGCAGAGACAACTCATCCGAGAGGCCACAAAAGACCCCAGGACAACATCTAAAGAACTGCAGGCCTCTCTTGCCTCAATTAAGGTCAGTGTTCACGACTCCACCATAAGAAAGAGACTGGGCAAAAACGGCCTGCATGGCAGATTTCCAAGGCGCAAACCACCTTTAAGCAAAAAGAACATTAAGGCTCGTCTCAATTTTGCTAAAAAACATCTCAATGATTGCCAAGACTTTTGGGAAAATACCTTGTGGACCGACGAGACAAAAGTTGAACTTTTTGGAAGGTGCGTGTCCCGTTACATCTGGCGTAAAAGTAACACGGCATTTCAGAAAAAGAACATCATACCAACAGTAAAATATGGTGGTGGTAGTGTGATGGTCTGGGGTTGTTTTGCTGCTTCAGGACCTGGAAGGCTTGCTGTGATAGATGGAACCATGAATTCTACTGTCTACCAAAAAATCCTGAAGGAGAATGTCCCGCCATCTGTTCGTCAACTCAAGCTGAAGCGATCTTGGGTGCTGCAGCAGGACAATGACCCAAAACACACCAGCAAATCCACCTCTGAATGGCTGAAGAAAAACAAAATGAAGACTTTGGAGTGGCCTAGTCAAAGTCCTGACCTGAATCCTATTGAGATGTTGTGGCATGACCTTAAAAAGGCGGTTCATGCTAGAAAACCCTCAAATAAAGCTGAATTACAACAATTCTGCAAAGATGAGTGGGCCAAAATTCCTCCAGAGCGCTGTAAAAGACTCGTTGCAAGTTATCGCAAACGCTTGATTGCAGTTATTGCTGCTAAGGGTGGCCCAACCAGTTATTAGGTTCAGGGGGCAATTACTTTTTCACACAGGGCCATGTAGTTTTGGATTTTTTTTTCCCCTAAATAATAAAACCCCTCATTTAAAAACTGCATTTTGTGTTTACTTGTGTTATCTTTGACTAATAGTTAAATGTGTTTGTTGATCAGAAACATTTTGTGTGACAAACATGCAAAAGAATAAGAAATCAGGAGGGGGGCAAATACTTTTTCACACCACTGTATGTGTATGTGTGTGTGTGTGTGTGTGTGTGTGTGTGTGTGTGTGCCCCTTGCGATGGATTGGCATCCTGTCCAGGCTGGGATAGGTTCCAGGCCCATCACGACCCTGAATACGCGATTAAGTGGTATAGACGACAAGTGAACACTATCTCCTTATTTGAGAAAAGAAATAATGAACTTTAAGTGCAGCATGATGTCACTCACAGCATGAAATCAGAACATAAAACCTTGAGAATGTCATAAAAGGGCTCACTACAACCTCGGAAATACAACAGAGACTAAAATATGAGCTGAATACGTGTGCAGATAATCAGTCGATCCAAACTGAAGTCAAAAGAGAAAATTGATGTTGAAACATAATCGAATACAGAATAATGTTATAAATAAACCATTTAAACCAAACCATATGCATAAATATCAAGTGAAATATGCTGAATTAAGTTTCTCATAAAAAGACACATTTAAACAAGAATAATAAGCCTCTTTGTGCGCAATTTTACTAATCTCAAGCTTAAAAGATTATTTGCTTGGGTAGATGATTAGCTTTTTTTTTTCAATCATTTTTATCTGACAAAGAGAGAAGAACCTGATGGAAGGATAAATGCATAGGTGAAGAGAGAAGGACAAAACTAAAAGGAAAAAGAAAAAGAGAGGGAGTTAGATGCAAGATATGGGAAATGGGGGGGGATTAGGGGACAGATGAGTCATCCTGGGATAAGCTAAGAGACATAGAGAAGATAGAGGGAAGAGTGATGGATGATGAGTGGAGGAGAGAGGGGGACAGAGTAATGCAGTGAGGAGGATGAAAGAAAATAAGAGTGAAGAATGAAGGGAGGTGTTGCACGTCAGTGTGGCGGAGCAGACTCAGCATGGAATTTCATTGTGTGTGTGTGTGTGTGTGTGTGTGCGTGTGTGTGTGTGTGTGTGTGTGTGTGTGTCTACATCCAGCAGGTCCTGTTTATTGTCAAATGCACACACACACACACACACACACACACACACACACACACACACACACACATACAAACTGTGCTCTCTGGCAAAAGGGAATTTAATATCAATGGTACTCACCTTGAAAAATAAACAGTAGATAACTCTCTCTCTTGCGCGCACACACACACATACACACACATACGCACACACAGGCACACACACAGCGGCTGCAATTAAGTGAAGATATTATTTTTTAGAGTCCAATAGCATCATATTATATGTAGTGAAGAGGAAGCCATTTGGTATTAACTTTATAAAATACTCTAAGCAGCATTAAATACCAACATAGTCCAAGCAGCCAAAACACTTATTGTACACAGTATTGGTGCTGATTTTATTTTTATGTCGTACATATACAGCATGTGCCAAAATATACTGGAATGTGCTGAAACTCGCGCATCCCGGCCGAGCCCTTGCGTTTGTCGACAAGGCAGAGCTCCAGACACACGTCTTCCCAGTAGTGGAAAGGAAGTTGTGTTGTGCAGTTGTTGTTGGAAATGGGTCTCTCGATGGAGGAAAATGTATTTATTGTCAAGTATTCATTCATTCATTCATCTTCTGTACCGCTTAATCCTGTGTTCAGGGTCGCGGGGGACCTGGAGCCTATCCCAGGAGACTTCGGGCACTAGGCGGGGTACACCCTGGACAGGGTGCCAATCCATCGCAGGGCACACACATACACACACTCACACACCCAACCAATTTAGGAACGCCAATTAGCCTAACCTGCATATCTTTGGACTGTGGGAGGAAACCGGAGTACCCGGAGGAAACCCACCAAGCACGGGGAGAACATGCAAACTCCATGCACACAGAGACGGGAATCGAGCCTGGCCGGGGAATCGAACCCAGACCCTGGAGGTGCAAGGCGACGGTGCTAACCACTACACCACCGTGCCGCCCATATGTGCCCCAAAATGGCCATTTTTCAACGTTATACTGTCTCGCTTCAAATAATAATCATTTACAATGCCAGTTATTCATGTTTCTTTATGAGTATTGATGCTATAATTGGTGTAAGTTTCTAGAAGCATATGACCTCTAAATTAAGGATTGTCATGTCAAATTCATGTTGCGATATCCTAATCATTTAGGATTTTAGAATAATACACTTTTTCAGGTTTATGTCTTTTCATGTGAAATCTAAATTCGGCAAGTTTCATCTGAATGACAGTTAAGATCATTGAAACATTTCAATTCAAAAAAGTTTGTAGCACTTTGTAGCATCAATACCATTTTTTGGTCAACTACATTACAAGATTCCTCATCTTAAAATACTCCCAGTTGGCATTAAACACATTGATTCACTAACATCAATCAAGATTTTCAGTAAACCATTATTTACCATCAAACAGCAACATTCCCCTTTAATCTTTAATTTATTTTAATAAATGAAAATTTGACATTTACACAGTTGTACACAGTACGATATGCAGTGAAATGCTTATACGACCACCTGTGACCTTAAAAAAGATCATCAATAAGAAGTAAATATTTAAAAAAAAAAAAATAAAAAATAAAAAAAAAAAAAAATTATAGAAAAACTTTAGTTATGGAAAATATAGCTATAGAGGATTTAAAAAAAGTCCAGATTTTTTTGGGATCGATGGAGAATGTTAGACTGATGAACTCAGGTGATAATAAATATCCAGTCTTTATTCACCTTCACCAGTCCGGAGCTCCACAATGCACGAGGGAATTAAACCTCGTCCTGCTCAGGGGATTGATGAATCAGGCTCCTCTCCCAGCACACATGACCCTGGGCTAGTTAAAGCCGCTGCAATTACAGACGATGTGAATGCACTGTAATGTCATTTAAATTGCCATTTTGAGGGAAGCAGTAGAATGTAAATGAGTGGCTTGTGTCTCCAGTGAGAACGCTCAGTGTGTGTGTGCATGTGTGTATGTGTGTTGGTGCATTCTAATGTACATGGCCACTAGGACATTTCATATTCTAGTATCATAATTGTTTAACCTTTAGAACCCATCTGCAATATTATCATGATTTTGAGATTTCTTGCATGTGTATTATTGGACGACAATTAACCCATAGAGGATGCAGAGGTTTGTGTGATCTCACTCACTCACCATCTATACCGCTTTATCCTGTATACAGGGTTGCAGGGGAACCTTGAGCCTATCCCAGGAGACTTGTGGGATGGAAACCGGAGGAAGCTCACCAATCACAAGAGGAACATGCAAACTCCATGCACACAGACCGGAGGCGGAAATCGAACCCGGAACCTAGAGGTTCAAGCCGACAGTGCTAACCACTAAGCCATCGTGCTACCTTTCTCTTTCTAAGCCTATTAATGCTCTTGGTTCCTTTTTCTTGTTATAACCACAATATACTGCAACCACTTGAACAAAAATATTATCTAGAATATGAAATAACCTCGTTGAAAATTGGCTGATGTGGTCCGGTACCACATACTGTACCACTAAAAAAATACAGAGTCTGTCTACAGTAGCAGGAAAAGACGAGAGCAGCTGCCTGCCAAAAACCACATTCAAAACCTTCCACAGTAACACTTTCAGCAAAGAAATCTTAAATGCCATCTTAAACAACATTTTGTCTCCTTAGTAATCCCTTCTAAGTCATTCCTAATTGCACACTTTAACACTATGAAAATTCAGTATTCACCGAAGACAAACACACTACTAAAAATGGATATCTCACTCACCTTCTATACTGATTAATCCTGTATTCAGGGTCGCGGGGACCTGGAGCCTAACCCAGGAGGCTTAGGAAACAAAGCGGGATACACAATCCATCGCAGGGCACACACACACATACACACATTCACACACTCATTCACACACTACGGGCAATTTTAGGAACACCAATTAGCCTAACCTGCATGTCTTTGGACTGTGGGAGGAAACCGGAGTACCCGGAGGAAACCCACCAAGCACGGGGAGAACATGCAAACTCCATGCACACAGAGACGGGAATCAAACCCGGCCGGGAATCGAACCCGGACCCTGGAGGTGCAAGGCGACAGTGCTAACCACTACACCACCGCGCCGCCCAAAATGTATATCTGTCAGACAAAAATATTTGTGATATAAAATCAGTTCGAAATCAGCTGCAAAAAAGATTTTTATTAAGTGGAAATAATGCTGAATATGGGCCAATTTATTTAAGGTTTCTAATTTACAGATTAAAATATTTATATACAGTAATACATGCTTAATATCAAAGAAAGAGAGTCAAGTGTAGTTTTGTAAAAATGTACAATTATAGTTAAGTTTATTTTAATTACTCAGGACGGCACAGTGTCTTTGTCATGCACACGCAATCTGCGCCCGGCACTAGGACCCGGAAGTAAGACGGGCGCAAAACCAGGAAGTATAAAAGAGGTAAACAAACGATGGCTTACCGCTCAGTCATTGAGTTCGGCCCATGTCAGCTCCAGTTGTCGTTTCAGCAAACCGTGAGTACTCACATGTTGGTTCCGTTGTCTTTTGCTATTGTGTGTGTATTTCTAGGACGCGGGTTAAATTTGTGTTTTTCCCTTGCTCCGTTTTTGTGAGAGTCCTTAAACTAAATCGCGTGGTTATCCTGCCTGCTCGCTTCTTTCCGCGTTTGGGTTTATCCTCCACGCTACATTGGGCTAACCGCTAAAGCTACGTCTTCTGGTCACCTCAGGTTAGTCCATCTTGACAGAATGACTGAGCCCTCCGCGGTAAACCCAGCGGATTACGCGAGTCTCTGCGACGTTGTAGATCAGCATGCGGCGTTAATCAATCAGCTAACCGGGGATCTCGCTTCCCTCCGCCGCGAGATCGCTGAGCTCCGGCGGGAGAATACGAATCTCCGCGCGGCTGTTGATGACGTCACTGCTCGATCGCACGCCGCGGAGGCCGCGGCGCCGCATCCCCCCCCCCCCCCCCTCCTTCTGATGTTTTTCTTTCTCTACCAGAGAAGTGGAACGGCACGGACGGGAAGTGCAGCGTATTTTTGACAGCTCTCGATCTGGTGTTTGAGTTTAATGCCACCAAATACTCCACCGATCGCCTTCGCATTGCTCTTCTCGTTTCGTTGCTAAAAGGGCAGGCAGCAGAGTGGGCCACGGCAGTTCTCCAGGCGGACACAGACACCGCCCACTCATACAATGAGTTCACCCACCAACTTAAACTAACTTTTGAACATCCAGCGGGCGAGGTGGAGACCGACACCAGACTTTACCATCTGAGGCAGGGAGGGCTGTCCGTGAGCCGCTATACGGCCGAGTTTCGCACCCTCGCCGTTCAAACCACATGGGGCGATGCAGCGCTCCGGACATCCTACTACGAGGGACTGGCTTCTCGAATCAAGGACGAACTAGCCGGGCGAGAGCTTCCTGCGACCCTGGAGGGTCTGATCCAGCTCGCTCTCCGGATCGACCAGCGCCTCCTCTCTCGCCCGAGGCCAGCCCCTCGCACCCTGCCACCTGCACCCCACTTCGCCGTCACCACTTCACGGCCCGCACCCGCCTTCACCGTCACCAGTCCACGTCCCGCAGACTCCGCCTCCTACGCCACCCCAGGACATGTCGGTTCTCCACCTCCTGCCGTGGTTGACACCGGAGCCGGGGAACCCATGCAACTAGGACGCGCCTCCTTGACCGCTGCAGAACGGGAGAGACGTTTCCGTGAAGGGCTCTGCGCCTATTGCGGGTCAGCCGCACATCACAGGGCGACCTGTCCTTTCAGGCCGGGAAACGCCCAGGCCCGGTGAGAGAAGAGAGATACTCGCCGGGTCACCTTCGTCTCTCCACCATCACCACCAATTCCTCCCGTCTCACGGTTCAGGTACACCTCCAGGTTGGCCACAAACGAGTCCGAAGTGCTGCATTCATCGACTCCGGGGCAGCAGGTAACTTCATTGACTCCGCATATGCCAAAACCCTGGGGGTTAAACTCGAGGCGTTATCCCAGCCCGTTCACATCACCTCGGTCGACGGTCGCCCCCTCTCCACCAGCCCAATAAACGCCCGAACCGAACCCATCACCATCTCCATCAACCAGCACCATGAAAAGCTAAACTTTTTCGTCACCTCCATCTCCTCACCTCCCATCATCCTTGGACATCCCTGGCTGCTCCAGCATGACCCTCTCATCTCCTGGACCCAGAATCGGATCCTCCAATGGGGCGCGACCTGCACCGAACTGTGCCTACGGGCAACGGCTGGGACGTGCTCTAGGGAGTCCGAGGCCCCCGACGTCGACACCAACGCCATCCCAGAGCCGTATCGGGACCTGGCGGAGGTCTTCTGCAAGAGACGAGCTACTCATCTTCCTCCGCATCGGCCCTACGACCTCACCATTGACCTCCAACCCGGTGCAGTCCCACCCCGCGGCCACCTCTACTCCCTCACACCTACAGAGACGCAGGTCATGGAGGAGTATGTGACCAACGCCCTTCGCCAAGGCACCATCAGACCCTCCTCCTCACCTGCCGCCGCGGGGTTCTTCTTCGTGAAGAAGCGGGGCGGTGAACTTCGTCCATGTGTCGACTATCGGGGGCTAAACAATATAACTATCAAAAACCGACACCCATTGCCTCTTACCAACTCAGCCCTGGACGCCCTCTCTGGCGCCACCATCTTCACTAAGTTGGACCTCCGGAGCGCCTACAACTTGGTGCGCATCAGAGAGGGCGATGAGTGGAAGACGGCCTTCATCACCCCTACTGGGCACTATGAGAATCTCGTCATCCCCTTTGGACTGTGCAATGCCCCCGCCGCCTTCCAACACCTCATTAATGACATCCTTCGCGACATGCTCGGGCGGTGGGCGTTCGCCTACCTGGACGACATCCTAATCTACTCACGCACCATGGAAGAACATACCCAGCACGTCAGGGCGGTTCTAAAGAGATTACTCGCCCATCAACTGTACTGTAAGTTGGAAAAGTGCGCTTTTCACGAGCGCTCCACCACGTTCCTGGGTTTTGTCATCTCGCCCCAGGGTGTGGCCATGGACCCGCAGAAGCTAGAGGTTGTGCGTCATTGGCCCCTACCCAAGACCCTCAAGCAACTTCAACGGTTTCTCGGGTTTGCGAATTTCTATCGTCGCTTTATCCGGGACTACAGTACAGTTGCCGCCCCCCTAACCGCTCTGACCCGCCCTTCACCTCTCCCTTTTCACCTCAACCCTGCAGCTGTCTCCGCTTTCAAGTCACTTTGTCACCGCTTCACCACAGCACCGATTCTCCTCCATCCAGATGTCAGAAAATCATTCGTTGTGGAGGTGGATGCTTCAGATGTGGGCGCTGGAGCTATCCTCTCACAACGAGGTCCAGATCAGAAACTACACCCATGTAGTTTCTTCTCCAGAAAATTTGACTCCACTCAGCAGCGATACGGGGTAGGGGACCGCGAACTGCTGGCCATAAAGTGGGCTCTGGAGGAGTGGCGTCACTGGCTCCAGGGCGCCAGTGAGCCATTCATAGTCTGGACGGACCACCAAAACCTCATAACCATCAAGAACCTGAAACAGTTAAACCCACGACAGGCGCGGTGGGCCTTATTTTTCGAAAATTATGATTTCCACCTCTCGTACCGCCCGGGCTCCAAGAACACAAAAGCGGACGCTCTCTCCCGACAGCTGGAAGTGGACATTCCCCGGGCGGACCCCGCGCCTGTCCTTCCATCATCCAGGATCATCGCCCCACTCCAACTAGACCTGGAAACGAGAGTTCACCAGGCGCAGGCTACAGAGACCGAACCGGCAGGTGTGCCACCTGGACGACTCTTTGTGCCCGAGAGGATGCGATCAGAAGTCCTCCAGTGGGGTCATTCCTCTCCCATCTCAGGACACCCGGGCACTCGACGGACGCTCCAATTTCTCCAACGAGACTTCTGGTGGCCCTCCCTCACGAAAGACGTCCAAGAGTTCGTTCAGGCATGCCCAGTGTGCGCCAGGGCCAAAACCACCAATCAACCAACCCCCGGTGAACTGCAGCCACTCCCAGTTCCTCGACGGCCCTGGACGCACATTGCCGTCGACTTCATCACGGGCCTGCCGGCCTCCGAAGGAAAGGACACCATTCTCACCATCGTCGACCGGTTCTCTAAAGCCGTGCACCTGGTGGCTCTCGCCGGACTCCCGTCAGCCAAAGGAACAGCAGAGCTGATTTTAGAGCACGTAGTCCGTCTGCATGGGTTCCCCAAGGACATCGTCTCGGACAGAGGGCCCCAGTTCACAGCCCGGTTCTGGAAAGCCTTCTGCCGTCTGATCGACTCCACCTGCAGTCTCTCATCTGGATATCACCCACAGACTAACGGTCAGACGGAGCGGACCAACCAACAGCTGGAGCGCTACCTGAGATGTTTCGTAGCTGATCGACAGCGCTCCTGGGCGCACTATCTCATCTGGGCTGAACTGTCACACAACCTCCACACCTCCTCTGCCACCAACCTAAGCCCATTTGAGGTATGTTACGGTTTCCAACCTTCGATGTTCAACCACCCAGAACCGGAGGTTGATGTACCGTCCGCCCAACAGTTGGTCCGCAGATGTCGGCGGCTATGGATTACAACCAACCGGGCCATCCAACGCGCCAACGCCCGCTACACCCACCAACACCGCCGTCGACATCCTCCGGGACGATTGTACCATGTAGGTGACAAGGTATGGCTTTCTACAAAGAACCTCCACCTTCACATCGAATCAAAAAAACTCTCACCCAGATTTATCGGACCATACCGCATCACCCACAGGATTAACCCTGTCACCTACCGGCTCCAGCTGCCTGCGGCGCTCCGGATCCATCCAGTCTTCCACCTGTCTCAGTTCAAGCCCTTCATCACCTCACCCATGATTCCACCCACCCCCCCAGCTCCTCCTCCCCGGATCATCGACGGCGGTCCCGCCTACACCATGCGCCGAATCCTCGACTCGCGCCCTCGGGGTAAAGGTACGCAATACCTGGTGGACTGGGAGGGCTATGGCCCCGAGGAGCGATCTTGGATCCCGGCCTGGTTCATTCTCGACCCGGAGCTAATTCGGGACTACCGTCACAGGGTATCCTCCGCCCCAGGACCGTCAGGAGCCAGTCCTGGACAGGGGGGTACTGTCATGCACACGCAATCTGCGCCCGGCACTAGGACCCGGAAGTAAGACGGGCGCAAAACCAGGAAGTATAAA
This sequence comes from Channallabes apus, assembly GCA_030522415.1. Taxonomy (NCBI): domain Eukaryota; kingdom Metazoa; phylum Chordata; class Actinopteri; order Siluriformes; family Clariidae; genus Channallabes; species Channallabes apus. The sequence goes on along the minus strand of CM060109.1, from coordinate 10,463,743 downwards.
AGAGGTAAACAAACGATGGCTTACCGCTCAGTCATTGAGTTCGGCCCATGTCAGCTCCAGTTGTCGTTTCAGCAAACCGTGAGTACTCACATGTTGGTTCCGTTGTCTTTTGCTATTGTGTGTGTATTTCTAGGACGCGGGTTAAATTTGTGTTTTTCCCTTGCTCCGTTTTTGTGAGAGTCCTTAAACTAAATCGCGTGGTTATCCTGCCTGCTCGCTTCTTTCCGCGTTTGGGTTTATCCTCCACGCTACATTGGGCTAACCGCTAAAGCTACGTCTTCTGGTCACCTCAGGTTAGTCCATCTTGACAGACTTAGTGGTTAGCACATTTGTTTTTTTCATCTCCGGTTTCTGGGTTCGATTCCCTCCTCGGGGTCTGTGTGTATGGAGTTTGCATGTTCTATCCGTGCTTGGTGGGTTTCCTCCAGGTACGCCAGTTTCCTCTCACAATCCAAAGACATGCAGATTATGCTAACTGATGTTAATCTGCTTGTGCTAGGCTGCTCCAGGGGTGCTGTATCCTTTCTGACCCAGTGCTCTGACCCCAGCTTCCTAAATGGGATATGTGAAGAAAATACTTCCGGTCTGCCTGAGTGGGAATTAAACATGCATTATAAAAATCTGTTATATATTGCATTCAGTTCATAAAGCTATTTCCTAGTACGTGCACGTACAGTACTTACTCCTACAGCAGCAATTTACTCGTGACTGCAAAACCGAGCACCTTTCACATTTCTGAACTAACTTCAGCTTGCTGCGCTCTATGTAACCAGTGTGTATCTTTGCACATGGCAGCGGTGTGTTTAAGAGTGAGAAAGCACCAGAGTATCACACTTTTTTCTCCAAGGAAGCAAATGTTGATTGCATTTAAAAAGCTTCCTGTATGCAATTAACTCTCTCTCTCTCTCTCTCACACACACACACACACACACACACAAACACACACACACCACTTGCTGAAAATAAATATTGACTCCCTTCGTTTCCTCCCTGTCTCCTACTTTCACTCTCTATATCTGTCTATCTTGCTGTCTTTCTCTTTTTCCTCACATACACACACACACACACACACACACTGCAGGGAATGAGACTAAAGGGAATAATGGCTGCTGAGTGAAAGAGATCAGTGCTGAGCATCAGAGCTAATAGCTAAAAGCTTTTTCATTCTTTGAATTCAGTGAGCGGGGAAGTGTTTGTGTGTGTGTGGAGGGAGAAAATACATGTCATACAGAGACACAATAACCGGTGCCGTGCAAAATGGATGCAGGTAATCACACTACAGCCCAAATAAATCCTGGGTGCAAATTAGGCGAGGGGTTTGGGTAGGAATCTGACATTTACAAATCCAACCGTTCTTTTAAAAGGCAGTGTTTTGTGTAGGAATGTGTTAGCTGTAAGCCTTCAGTGTGTCGTGACGGCTAACTTCTGAGGTTTCAAACTGTTTTGAACGCAATGTTTTGACATATGTTGGCTTTTTAAAGATCAAGCTTCTTATAAGATACTGATTTAAACACGTGCACAAGAAAGCTGTCTTCGGCTTTAAGGCCATCTCACTCACTCATCGTCTATACGGATTTATTTTTGCTGTACACAGGGTCACAGGGAGCCTATCCCAGGAGACTTAGGGCACGAGGCAGGGTACACCCTGGGTGGGGTGTTAATCTATCACATTGATGCTCATTCACAGGCTATGGGCGATTTGGGAACTTCATTTAGCCTAATCTGCATATCTTTGGACTGTGGGAGGAAACCGGGGTACCCGGAGGAAACCCACCAAGCACGGGGAGAGCATGCAAACATGGTGGGAATCGAACCCAGACCCTTGAGATGCAAGGCGACAGTGCTAACCACTACGCCTTGGCCTTACATTCTTAGATTTAGTGAAGTGAAATTTCATGGAAAAACCCAACTAAATGTTAGCACACACACCATCAGTCAAAAAAATTTTTTCTAGTATTTGCAGTAACAATAACACATGCTGTACAAAGACATGCAAATCCCAGACAATTCAAAATGAAATACTTGCATTCCAACTAGTCTTATTCTTTTCATGACTAAAAGTAACCAGGTTTTTAAAAAAATATATATTTTATACTGTACATAAACCTGCTCTCCCTATTAAGCCAAAGAACAGTTCATAAATCTTTTTAAAACAGGGAGTTACATCACCAGGGTCTTTTTTAACCATCACGCCTGGGAGACAATTAAATTCTCTCACTTCATTTTCTGTTCGTTTATAAAAATTTCAGCACCGGTTGTATTTGTCATGCTCAACCATCCATTCCAGTTAGCAAAATTTTGTCACAGCGGAAATAATGACATGCCGGATATAATAACATCCCGGTCTGTGATGTTCTTGTTTACTTTCTCTGGGCAGTTGGTGCGTTAGGAGCATTTTGGTTGTGTGGAATAATGAATACTATTTTTCTGTTTCTGTTAAGAATAAGGTTAGACCAAGAAAGAAGCTTCAGGGCACCTTTTCCTTGGCATTTTGTCTTTTTAAAATTAAATTGATGAATACAGTTTTGGGATTCTAGTAGAGATTGTTTTTACATTTCTAATTTAGACATTACGTAAGTCCCTGTGTAATTTGGATTAGTAATTTTTCTTGCACATTATGTTCTTTTTCTGTCCATAACGGCTTATCCCATCACCTTTATGTACCTGAATGTAGGTACAAAATGGGAGTCCACTTTGGACAGGTGACCAATCTCTTGCTATCTCTCACTAACACACTCAGTAACACCTCAGGGCAGTTTTGAGCAGCTAATCCATCTGCCAACATGTAAAGAGCTCAGCATCAAAACCAGAACCCTGGAGCTGTGAGGTACCAACACTACCTGCTGTGCCTCCATGGCACCCTTTTGATACATTTTAGTTTTTTTTTTTTTTTTTTGTAATGATAGTTCAGAAACCTGACTTCTATCCCTAAATAGATGATCATGGTATCTGGGGCTCAGAAGTATTAAAGCTGCTGGATGTGGGATGTGAGATATCTCAGGTTATTTGTTACAGTTACTGCTCTGGTGAAAAAGAAAAATTGAAAGCTATTCACTGAAAGAATAGCTTTGCATCATTGACGGCCCTTTCAGGAGTAGAATGTCAATAGACAGTTAAATGGAATTCAATCAAACCACATTATTACACATTAATACTGTAAATAGCATGTTTAAAAATTAAGTGTGTCTACTGTATAAGCAACACAAAACCACTGTGGGCAATGAGAAGCACCTGGATACAGACTTGTGCTTACACATACCAAGACCTTTCAACATGATTCAGTATTTATAGTAAATACCACTGTCACACATCAATCTTTCTTTTTAGAACGTTCTAGCCAAGATCCTGTCAGGTCTGCACTAGCTCTAGGGGGGTTCTTTTGGATTCATAGAACCACAGCTACATATTAATACATCACATATTATTCAACCCTATAAGTAGTGAGGATTACCTCAAAAGTTACAAGATTAACACTGAAGAACTTGAAGAAGGGCACAGCCCTTGTGCAGTGGCATTTCAGTAAGTCATTTCCAAGATGTAGAGATGCTCCTTGTAGGGTGTGATGCTACAATATGGCCTGGTTGTCCAGCCTATCCACAAGTAATGGTGATGATGTTCATTAGTTAGTGGCCCAGACTCACAACAGAGCCCTTTGTGCCTTGGGTTTGAGGATTAGATGGCTGCCGTCAGGTGTAAATATGATTATGGGACCCAAACAGCCCTGAGAGTTTGTTCTCGTGGAACACTGCAATGTTGACTAAATGATTGACAAAATTGGATATTATTAATTTTTCCACATGGCCTTCTGGCCATCATCCTGGACAAAAACCTCTAATACACTGGCTACACTCAACTGTCTCACTATCTCCCACACAAGATTCTAATCAATCTGACTTCAAAATTTTACTTCCAACAGAAACTGCCATTTTAACCATCACTGAGGCTCTACATGCTGCTAGTTCAGTCTGTCCTCTGTTCAGCGATCAGTCATCATCCATTTCAAACGTCTTTGACACAGTTAACAACAAGGCTACAGCATGGCAAGGGTTTGCTCCCTACCTTACTTCCTTGGTCATATCAGGAATGCATGTACTTAATATCCGAAGTACATGACATCAAACAAATCCTCCACTGGTGTCCCACAGGGCTCGGTACTTGGTTTTCTTTCCTTGCCTGCACTGATATCTTGGTTTAGTTGTATGCTCACATGGGTTCTTATACATTTAGGCATTTGGCAGACGCTCTTATCCAGAGCGACTTACATTTTTATCTTGTTATACATTTGAGCAGTTGAGGGTTATGGGCCTCGCTCAAGGGCCCAACAGTGGCAACTTGGTGGTTGTGGGGTTTGAACCTGGGATCTTCCGAACCGTAGTCCAGTGCCTTAACCACTGAGCTACCCCTGGCCCTGCTATACCCCTGCTATGCAAATGAAACTCAACTCAGTTATACCCCTGCTATGCAAATGAAACTCAACTCATCCTCACCTTCCCTTCCTCAGACACTAAAGTTTTGGCTCAGCATATCTGACATGTCATCACAAATGGCAGCTCATCCACTAAAATAATTGTCTAAGAAAAAATTACATGCTCTTCATCCCAGGTGATTCATTGCACAGTCAGTATCAACCTGGACACGTCTATGATCCTTCCTTTGATCACTGCAGGCAACCATGAAGTAACCATGGACAGTCGTTCATGTCAGTTCTCCTTTCTAACATTAAAATAATTTCACATTGCTGGTCTGGCTCTGAGCGCAGGTTGAGCATGTTTTAATGTTACAAAGTTCTTCCCCACCCCATCATTTCTTCACTCTTTCTACTGATTCAGAATTCTGATATTTGCCTACAAAGCCAAAAACATGCCAGCACCGACTTACCGCAAAGCACTTATCGCACCCTGTTCGATGATCTAGCACTTTGCAACCATCTCTTAGGGTACAAGGAATGCATGCATCAAGACTCTTATCCATTCTGGCACATTGGTGGTGGAATAAACTTCTCCTGCATGTCTGAACAGCTGCATTTCTGGCAGGTTTGAAACTAAGTCTAAAGACCTACCTCCTCCAAAAGTTCTTCAATTAAAATTTCACACACACACAAATAAAAAAAATAATAAAAACCTCTCTGGTATTCTTAGGTTTTGCCCTACTGAGCCAGTATCAGAATCTGTTTATTCACAGAGACTTCAAAGCACTTCTGAGTCGCTCTGGATAAGGGCCTCTGCCAAATGCGGTGAATGTAAATGTAAATGCAAATAAGGCCAATTGCACGCATCTCAAAAATGCCCATGGTGCTAGATAGAGGATGAAGGGTTGAACTTCCAAGACGATCTGTGATGTGAGGTGACGGAGAGATAATAAACATCATACTGAACTAGTAGTTCTATGAAATGAAAAAGGAAAGTCTGTAAGGATCAGTTAAGCAATCTCCAAAGTGGATTTTTAACCATAAGTGCCATACTTCTTCTAAACAAACCACAACTAATAAATAACTTTTTTTATCTGTTTATTTTTACCATGCAACAAAATTCTCTTGATTTAATCTAAGTAGTGCCCAGTTTGCAATGTTTTCAGCTCTAAAGCAACCTTCAAGGATCCATCCCACGAGGGTACTGTACGCCTGCATACTATGGACCAAAGGGCAGGACTCTCCCAGCCTAAGGCTTGTGCTCGGCAAGCAGGCTGTTGTACATGCTAAAGCATGGAAAAGAGGATTATGGGAACAGGCCCAAAGAGCACCCATAGTACACAGGACAGATTACATATGATTAATTTGTACAAATCTGGCAGAGCATGCACAGACCAGACAAGACTTTCGCAACACCTTGGCTTAAGTGTCCCTCTGTTAGGATCAAGGTGCTCAGCAGCTCATTCACAGATGGACTGGTGAACAGTCTCGGGTGTTCCATTCGTAGAGCACTAGCTTTCTCCTGGCTTGTTTTTGTGTGTGGAGATCCTAAATCCTGCTGGAGTATTTATACACAAAATGTGTCACTTGTTCATTTTTGAAAAAGCTTTGTTGTATTTACTATATGTATGTTCAGTGTGGCATATTTATTATCACTGGGATGCCTGCACTAGACATGGGTAAAGATGAACATGACAGGGGTTTATTATCCAACACAATGACAACAGATCAAACGCTTAAATGCTCCAATAAGGAGCCTCGAAAACAAAGTGATTTGAATGTTCGAATGTGTCCTTCATTCACAAAGGCTTTGCAGCACTGATAACAAAAATGAAGACAGAACTTGACAGATTTATGGTGTTTGATCGTGTGAATATGCTGCACTGATGCTGAGTGTGATTGTTGTGCTGCGCAGCTGTTCAGCCAATTAAGTTTGTACATTTAAATTATTCGTTTTTTCCTAATTAGTTAGAATTTGATTTAATACACAACAAGAATTTTCACATTTCAAAAGTTTGCAATCTAAGGTTTGAAGATTTTAAACTGGAAATTAAGGGACAATATAGTGTGAAACCATGAGTATATATTCACTGCATGAAAAGAGCTGTATCCAGAGGCAGAGTGCTTGGAAAGGTAACATGCAAAAGGAAATTTTGTGAAACGACCAGATACCTTATGTATGTGGATGTATTCGGGAATCTGTGAAACTTTCTAGGAATCCTCACAGCTAGCAGTGAGAGGTGATGGTTGTGAGGTGTAAAGGCCCTTTTGTATGTTAATGACTGGCAGAAAGTGGTGCTGTCCTTATTATCATAGCCGGGTGGGGGGATTAGCCGTGGTGTGCCTTAGTCTCTTCATCTTGAGGGTTTGAAGGAGAAGCAAGCTGCACACACTGCTCTTCTCAAAGAGGTTATCCAGCGTCTTGATGCATTTGAATGTTGTTTCTTTTCATGCTATGTATGGGGTTTTACATAATAATATTAAATGCAATTCATGCAACTACTCTCTTTCCACACAGAATAAGTTTACTTCATGATCAGGCAGTGATGACATACAGTATCTGTTGGAGGAATTAAAGATGACTTTTGCAGATGCAAGCCTTGAGTGTATAAAGGGTATCAGAAATTGGTATTGTAATTATTTTCTTGTCTCTTTATTTTTGTCCCTCTAATAATTTAAAATGTTTTTTATCCAGCATGCAGAGAAAGAACTGTGGCAGACTGCAATGCTGCAGCTGATGTCCAATGAGGAGAATGCCATTGTGTGCCATGCCGTCAGCGTATAATATCTAATGGGACCGAGCTAGAAGGACATTTATTTTGGACATCTAACAAGCACTGGTGTATGTTTGTTTTAGTATTGCTTTTAATTTTATTGCACCTTCATGAATGCACATATGTTCGTTTTTCCATGTTTTATGTTTTTCCTTCTTCTTACTTTGCTTACTTTGTGTTTAGTTTGATTTTAATTAAAAAAAATTCTGAATCAATTATATTGTAATGTTTTAAAGGATGTGGGGAGATGTATAGTGGCAGGGGTGGATAGGGTCTATCTACATACCTGCCCAATAACCAATCAAGTCACTAAGTTATGAGGGCTTGGGGTCGGCTAAATAAAAAGTATTGGCTGGGTAATGTCCCAATAAATGTCAGGATTTTGGAAGCGTTTTTTTTTTTAAACAACCAATCAATACTGAGATAAAGAGTTGTGCAAAGGTGTAAAATGCAAATGGAGCTTGAGGTGTGAATGTCTCCTGACAAAATCCTTGAGTGGATTATTTGCCATGGCAACACATGGCTGCACCATGGAAGGATTCCTCAGCAAGATACATCCGAATTGGTATCAATCTGGAAGTATCCTAGCTTGGTGGAATTTTATGTATACGTTCAGTGGTACTTGTAGATACTTCCGAAAATCAGCGCTGTATACGGGAGTTTCCTAGTACAGATACACCCCTTTTCATGCAGTGATTTTGATTGTTACTGTGTCAAGGATTTACCAGATTCACACCAAATCTGGTATAGGTAAAGGAATACTGACACATTTAGACTATCAACACTGTACAGTCAAGTATAGATTTCTGTAATTTCAAAGTTTTTATTATATAGTCTATTATATGTATTTATTGTATTAATTTCTAAAACAACCAGGCCAGAAGACATATCCAGTGTTCATAGCAGAGATGTTACTCTGGTTCAAATTATTGTCCTGCATCATGCAAAGAAAACAACTAAAAAGATGAAACTATTAATTTTGGAAACTATTAATAATATATCCTCAAACCCAACTATTAAAAAACTAATAATTAAAACTATTAACTTAAAAAACACATTATTAAAACCATGAAGGCTAGGGGTGAACCATCATCTCCAGGGAAGATGTGGTCGGAAAAACATCTTGAATAAGTTAAGCCTTCATAGCCTTTGTTTGTTAGATATACATTACTGCACATCAAAATTCTTTCTTCAATTGTAACTTGGGTCAGAGCACAGCGTCAGCCATGATGCAGCACCCCTGGAGCAGACAGGGTTAAGGACCTTGCTCAAGGACCCAACAGCAGCAATTTGGCTGAGCTGGGGTTTACATTTACATTTAGGCATTTGGCTTATCCAGAGCGACTTACATTTTTATGTCATTACACAACTAACTCATCCCAGTACTCATACTCCAGTACACCTATACCGAATGGCAACTATGCTAATTCTCCCCATCTGTTCTGTATTTCTCTACCGATCCCGAGGCATCGGGAGATTTTGCCAGCTTCAGTAGACAAAGGCCGACCCTGCGAGGTTCCTGAGGCATCCAGAGAAGGACCAGCTCCAGCTGGATTCAGCTTTATGATGGTTGGAGCTACACATGCTGCTCCTGTGCTTCCAGTGATCCAGACCTCATCTGCCCTCTGCACCTACTGACTCGTCCCTATGCTGAACTGGTCTTCATGTCAATTTAAAGAATTTCTGTCATATTGAATTTTCACCTGTTATATATCATTTCTATCTGTTATCGCCCAAATGAGGATGGGTTCCCTGTTGAGTCTGGTTCCTCTCAAGGTTTCTTCCTAATGCCATCTCAGGGAGTTTTTCCTTGCCACCGTCACCGTCACCATTGGCTTGCTCATCAGAGACATTTCATTCATTCGTCTCATTATTATTATCTGCACATTTTTCTCACACATCCACACTTCCAATTATTTTATTTTCTATAATTCATTCATTCATTCATTCATTTTCTATACCGCTTAATCCTGTGTTCAGGGTCGCGGGGGACCTGGAGCCTATCCCAGGAGACTTCGGGCACTAGGTGGGGTACACCCTGGACAGGGTGCCAATCCATCGCAGGGCACACACACATACACACACTCACACACCCAATCACACACTACGGGCAATTTTAGGAACGCCAATTAGCCTAACCTGCATATCTTTGGACTGTGGGAGGAAACCGGAGTACCCGGAGGAAACCCACCAAGCACGGGGAGAACATGCAAACTCCATGCACACAGAGAAGGGAATCGAGCCTGGCCGGGGAATCGAACCCAGACCCTGGAGGTGCAAGGTGACAGTGCTAACCACTACACCACCGCGCCGCCTTTCTATAATTATTATTATTATTATTTTATTTATTTATTTTTTGTTAAATTTCTTTAATTTTTGTGAAGCTGCTTTGAGACAATGACCATTGTTAAAAGCGCTATATAAATAAAATTGAAATTGAATTGACTGAGCAGTTGAGGGTTAAGGGCCTTGCTCAAGGGCCCAACAGTGGAAACTTGGTGGTTGTGTGGTTTGAACCTGGGATCTTCTGAACCGTAGTCCAATGCCTTAACCACTGAGCTACCCCTGACCCTGACGGTTTGAACCGTCAACCTTCCGAAAAGCATGACGGGAGATCACAATCATTTTCCATACAGTATGTGCTATCTCTTGATATGACCAAGATTTCATGTAGAAAGCAAACCCTTGCCATGCTGTAGTCTTGTTGTTTGAGATGGACAATGACTGATTGCTGGACAGAGGACAGTTGACCAATCTAGCAGCATGTAGAGTCTCAGTGATGTTTAAAATGTCAGTCTCTGATGAAAGTGAAATTTTGAAGTCAGATTGATTAGAATCTTGGTGGTTGTGTGGGACATAGTGAGGCAGTTGATTGCAGACAGTGAATTAGAGGTTTTTGTCCAGTATGGTGGCCAGAACGCCATGTGGTTAAACTCATAGTATGCAATTTTGTCAATCAACATTGCAATGTTCCATTAGAGCAAACCCTCAGAGCTGTTTGTGTCCCATAATAATATTTACACCAGACTTTGTGTAGGCCATTCCAAAACCTTCCTTCTTTTTCCCCCCAGTCATACTGATGTAGATTTACTGATGTGCTTTAGATTAATGTTCTGTTTCTGAGTATGGGTGAGAATAGGTACGAGATGTATGTATGTACGTATGTAGGTGGGTTGGTATGGCTAGGTAGGTAGGTAGGTATTTTATTACAGACATTAAGGCCAAACAACTCCACATTGGTCTCATTTGTCCATAGGACATTATTCCAGAATCCTTGTGCTTTGTTCAGATGCAGTTTTGTGAACCTCACTCATGCTTTTATGTTATTTTTTAGATTAAAGAAATTTCCTCTGGCAACCCTTCTAAGCAAACCATACTTGTTCTGTCTTCTCCTAATTGTGCTATAATGGACTAAGATGTAACGCTTATTTATTTATTTATTTATTTATTTTGCTTTGACACTCGGGTGAATGTGCTTTGTACATCCACTTCTGGGAAGACTGACAACTGTCTTGAATGCTTTCAATTTGTGAGTTTTTTTTGCACTGTAGAATGTAGAACATTTGATAACCCTTTTCAGATTGATGTGCTGTAACAATTGCTTCTCTAACACTATTTCCTATGTCTTTCCATTTTCCAGGCATTATTTTACCACACATCTGAACACTCCAGACTAACAAACTGCCAAAACATCTATTTTTTTTTATAGAGGTTTGCACTCCTGCTGATGATCAATTAATCAAGGGTTTATTAACACCTGATTGCAACTTACCCTTTTAATCCTGTGGAAGGAAAAAGTTTTGGTTTTTTTTGGTCTTCATTTATGAATATTAAAAAACGGAACAGTGAAAAAAAAGTTATGTGCTGTTGTTACTTGCCTTATACTAAGACCTGCTATGATCATAGTATTTTAATTATGTTTTTACACAAAAAAACATTGAATTAAAAATATGCAATATATAAAATAGACAATATGTAATATAAAATTTTCAAATTTTCAAATCTCAGTACATTCTACCATGATACTGTAAATTTCAAAATCAACAGAAAGATCCATTCAATTATTATGCATGGTTATATAATCATTGGTGGTTATAATCACAAGTGGATTACTTAGACAAAGTGTTAATTGCTGGAGATTTTAACATTCATTTTGAGAATCCAGAAGACCCTCTGAGAACAGCATTTATATCCATACTGGACTCCGTAGGTGTAAATCAGTGTGTAGTAGGACCCACTCATAAAGCTGGTCACACTTTAGATTTAGTAATATTCTTCGGTTTAATTATAAGAAATGTATTCACAATTCCACTGTCTGAAATTATCTCAGATCACTATCTTGTCTCCATTCAAGTGTGTCACAGTGATAATGTACGCACAGTACCGCGCTACCGTATTAAACGTACATTCACATCAACTACCACACAGAGTTTTATCAGTAATCTCCCAGAGTTACCAACTTCGATTAGGCCACCGTCTGACCCCACAGAACTTGATCAGGCGACTGAATATTTAGAGTCGACACTTCGTTGTACCTTAGATAATGTAGCTCCAGCTAAAAGAAAAATTATTAGAGATAAGAAACTCGCTCCCTGGTATAACGATCACACGCGCACTTTAAAACAGACTGCTCGGAAATTAGAGCGTAAATGGCGTCAAACTAAATTGTTGGTATTTCAAATAGCATGGAAAGAGAGCATCCTGAACTATAGGAAAGCTCTTAGTGTAGCTAGATCAACGTATCTCTCCACTCTTATAGAAGAAAATAAAAATAATCCTAGATTTTTATTTAATACCGTAGCCAAATTAACCAGAAATAAGACCACTACAGAAATCTCCACAACAACATCATGCAATAGTGAGGACTTCATGAACTTTTTTAATAATAAAATTGTAAATATCAGGCATAAAATTGAGGCTTTGAAACCAAACAATGTAATTGATACTGATGTTAACCTAGCCATGTCAGATTCAAACCTAGAATACTTTACTCCTCTTGAAGAGAATGAACTAATTTCACTCATCTCTTCTGCAAATTCATCAACCTGTATATTAGATCCTATACCGACACATTTTCTTAAACAGATAGTACCAGTAATAACAGAACCGATGTTGAGAATAATTAATTCCTCACTCAGCATTGGTTATGTTCCAAAATCTTTTAAAGTAGCAGTTATTAAACCAATAATTAAGAAACCTGACCTTGACCCCTGTCAGCTGTCCAATTACAGGCCAATATCAAACCTCCCCTTTATCTCTAAGATTCTGGAAAAGATAGTAGCGGAGCAGCTATGCTCATATCTACATAGAAATCGCATACATGAACTGTATCAGTCAGGATTTAGGCCTCATCACAGCACAGAAACAGCACTCATTAAAGTAGTAAATGACCTCCTATTGGCCTCTGATCAGGGTTGTGTAACTATGCTTGTATTACTCGACCTCAGTGCAGCGTTTGATACCATTGATCATGCTATTCTTCTTCACAGATTAGAAAATTTAGTAGGAATTAAGGGTACAGCCCTCTCCTGGCTCAGATCCTATTTGACCGATCGTTATCAGTATGTAGACTTAAATGGTGATTATTCTGCATGTTCTCTAGTGGAGTTTGGCGTTCCGCAGGGTTCAGTTTTAGGCCCACTGCTTTTTTCCCTTTACATGCTTCCTCTGGGCAACATAATCCGTAAGCATGGTATTAGTTTTCATTGTTATGCTGACGACACACAGCTATACGTCTCAACAAAACCTGATGAGAAAAACCATCTTACTAAAGTTGAGCAATGTGTTCAGGACATAAGAAATTGGATGCTAATTAACTTCCTTCTGCTTAATCCGGATAAGACAGAAGTTCTAGTCATAGGACCGCATACAGCTAGAAGTAAAATCTTAGATCACACCGTAACTTTAGATGGCCTTTCTGTTCCGTCAAGTGCAACAGTAAAAGACCTCGGCGTGATTATAGATTCCAGCCTTTCATTTGAAGCTCATGTAGATAATATCACCAGGATAGCATTCTTTCACCTTAGAAATATCGCCAAAATAAGAAATATATTGTCGCTAAATGATGCAGAAAAACTAGTTCATGCTTTTATCACTTCTAGGTTGGACTATTGTAATGCCTTACTGTCTGGTTGTTCAGTTAGGTGCATAAACAAGCTTCAGCTAGTCCAAAATGCAGCAGCGAGAGTCCTCACTAGAACCAGAAGATATGAGCACATCACCCCTATCCTATCTTCACTGCATTGGCTCCCTGTGAAATTTCGCATTGATTTTAAAATACTACTCTTGACATATAAGGCATTAAATGGTCTCGCGCCGCAGTATCTGAGCGAACTGCTAGTGTCTTACGATCCGCCACGCCTACTTCGGTCAAAGGATGCAGGCTGCTTATCAGTACCGCGTATTATGAAAACTACAGCTGGGGGCAGAGCTTTTTCTTACAAAGCCCCAAAATTATGGAATAGTCTTCCAAATAGTGTTCGGGACTCAGACACAGTCTCAGTGTTTAAGTCTAGGCTAAAAACCTATTTATTTAACCAAGCATTTTATAAATAGATTTGCCATAAGGTAAAGGAGCAGATCTGGGGGACTCATGGACGTAGAGTATTATGGTGAACTGGTATGTTTAGATGCTGTCTTCCTCAGTCTCATTTGATCACTCAGGTTTGTTGACGGTGAGGTGATTGTTTGCTTTACATCTCAGGGAGCCCTCATGTTTGTGTTTCCTTCTGGCTCTCCCTTTTAGTTATGCTGTCATAATTAGTCCTGCCGGAGTCCCTGCTTGCACTCTACAGTAAATATACATTCACGTTAGACATTGTGACTGTGACCATACCTAATTGCAATCTCTCCTCCTCTTCTCTTCCTCCCCCTCTTTCTCTTTCCTCTCTCCCCCTGTCTCCCCCTTTCACTCTTTCTCTCTCTCTCTCTGTCGAGCTACACATGTGGTTCCTGAGCTGCCAGTGATCCAGACTCCCTCTGCCCTTCGGACCTGTCTGATCCATCCTGGTGCCCGGTTTCTGGTTGGAGGTCTCATCGCATGGATGCCCCGTGTGTCTCTTTAGGATGCGTCTGGTGTCTGGGGATGATTCTCTATACTTAGAAGATGGTTCTGGCCTCGACTGGTGTGGTCAGCTGTTTCTCTGAGGACTTGACAATTCGATAGTTCAGGACTGGAACTTTCTACAAGTCTATCTGAGTCTCGAATAACTACTGGACTCCATTTTACATCAAGTATTATAACATCAATTAACATCAACTATTATAGCTGAACCTAACACTTAACACTATATAAATGCAGATCATTTCCTGCTATCTGTTTCACCCAGATGAGGATGGGTTCCCTGTCGAGTCTGGTTCCTCTCAAGGTTTCTTCCTATTACCGTCTCAGGGAGTTTTTCCTTGCCACTGTCGCCCTCGGGCTTGCTCGCCAGGGAATATCTGAACATTTTGATTCATACACATTCACATTCCATACAAACTTAAATAATTCTTTTGATTGTGTAAAGCTGTTTTGAGACAATGTCAATTGTTAAAAGCGCTATACAAATAAAATTGAATTGAAATTACTTACACATCTGAATAATGTTTAATGTTAACTGTAAAGACTGAGATATGTGACCACTTAAAATGTATTATCACAAAGCAGACATCGTAACAGGGCATCATTAAGGAAATGGATTTAGTTTCAGATTTAGTTAGTAATGAACAAGGTAAAATTAAATGAATTAATAAATCGCCCCCCTTAATACGTTGAAAAAATTTTTTGTAAGGCATCAGCCTCATAATAGAAAATAATTCCAAATAAACAAACTTTAACTGCTAAAAGGGTTTATCCAGTTTGTAGATTTGTACTTAATCACCAGAATTAGAGATAATAATAATGATCCCAGAGCGCATTAATACAGTACACAATATTCCTGGCATAATCTCTTGCTCTTATTTAATTCACCAGCTGTTCAGTTGTGTCCTTGTCGTTTGTGCTGTGTTTAGATCAGATGTGTCTTTAGTCAGCTTTTATTACTTTTTTTTTTTTTTTTGCCGTGAGGGAAATGTGGACCAAGGCTCCTGCTGTGATTACAGGAAGTCATAATGAGCACTTAAAGGTGGGAACTTACTGTATGGTGTGCTTTTAGTGTTATGCGATAATTTTCACAAGCATTCTCTATGGACTTTTGTTTTTGTTGTTCTTTCATTCTGCATAACCCATAACCCATAATAGGGTCATTTATCTCTGGGGAGCTTAGGTGTGTGTTTGATTTAGCAGTAGACCAACCTTTAAAGCCTTTAAAGACAAACAGGTAGAAATTCTAAAGTTCTGAAATTTTTATCCAATGGAAGACAACAATTAAAACAAATTTCCAAGGGACATTCAAGTCAAACTGGGATTTCTGATGAAATTTCTTATGAATAGGCATAAAACCAATGGGAGACTGACATTTCAACCATGAAGCAGATCAATGGCTCCAATGTGCTGAGAAAACATTTTACCATGATGGTACCCAAGCACTAGTGAAATGCTGATATAAGTGCATTAGTGTACCCAGTGTTAACATGCCCAGTGTATAGTGGGTTCATGTAAGCGCACAGGTAATCATCAGAGCTAGAATCAGATTAGAGTTGGCTTCAGGCCCCATTAATGTCCTAAAAATGTTAGCACCTCAGACGTCATCAAGAATAATTTCATAAATCCATTATAATAACGCCATCAAGAGCAAGAACTTTTAACCAGGTTTAAGGTTTAAAAGACCTCCCACAGTTGACCTGAGGGACGAAAATGTGTGAAAATGTGTGCCGACTTGGAATCTGCTCAAAACAAACCTCCTAATGCCCTTTAAAAACTCAAGGACTGTCATGAACCAGTGACAATCTCCTGCCCCTTGCCTTGGGTTTTTAGAATTCTCTGGAAACTCAGGGGTGATATAACAGCCCATGTCATAGACTGTTTAAATTTAGACCA
Organism: Channallabes apus; assembly: GCA_030522415.1. Classification (NCBI taxonomy): domain Eukaryota; kingdom Metazoa; phylum Chordata; class Actinopteri; order Siluriformes; family Clariidae; genus Channallabes; species Channallabes apus. The sequence continues at coordinate 10,447,602 of CM060109.1, read as the reverse complement.
TTACAGTTTTTTCTCGGTTACTTTGGAACACTTCTCGGATCATTTTTAACATTTGAAAAACTGTAAAAGCATTTCTCAGTCCATTTCCCTACACAGTGGATGGATGACCTGCAAAAGCCTGCAACTTGCTCAAAATCTGAAATCACTCACAAAGTAAATACTCGTGTCAGTGAATGCATGTGTCATTGCCATCAGTCATTATCCTTAGCCATGTTATCAGTCTGACAGTGCACTCTGTAAGTATAATATGATCAAAACGAGGGCATAGATTTGATGATTGACAATACACCCAGTGATTTATGTGAATGCAAATGCAGTGATTTATGAGGAATGACAGCACAGTCTATCACACCTCCTGACGTTCTTGTCTGCCAGTCCACAGATTGTCATCTACATCACAATGAATATCTTTCCTTGCAGTACAGAATGGGGGAAAAAAGGGGAAAAAAAAGAAATGAAAAATCATATTTATCCTCTAAAGGTGTCTGCTGTGATGTCATCTGATGGTGTTTAAGTGAAGAAAACTCACATTATTCATGATTGCCAATAATTCTGTAAAGTCATCATGAATTAGACCACGGTCAACATCAGGGAGGGTGTTGAGACGATGTGTGTTGTTTGGTCCTATAATGGGAATACGAGTAAGAACATAGCAGCAAATGTATGGTGGGCTGGGACATCAACAGTCCCTCTGTGACTGATGATATTTCAAGCATGGCTTTTGCTTTGGCCAAGCCAACCTCCTCTGGGTATATGAAAGTGTGAGGTGGTTCACTTGACTCAATTCTAATCAGGGCTGGTCCTGGGTCTGTTGGTCCCTCTGAGTTGTTGCATTGGCAAATATTTTCTCATGCTCCTGGGCTGCTCTGGTCCCTCAGGGTGGTCCCCTTGGGGTGTGATTTGGTGTCTGGCACCAGGATGTTGGCAACCTTTGTGGACCAAGCTTGTTTGTCAGACCCATCCCATGGTCCTTGATGGGATTGGGTTTTGGGGGGATTTGAAGGCCAGGTCAGCAGCCTTGTACTTTTTGTCTGCTGGGCCCCATGCATGGTGGACTTTGGTGCACCGGGTGTTCTGATACCTTTCTATCCTGGCCAGCATTTACATTTTTCATCTATTTGTGGTACATTGGCTTTTCTATGGGATCAGACCAGACAGTCTGGCGCTAAACAGGGTTTATTGATATATGGTGTTTAATGTCAGGTCTGATCTGTGTATATTCAAACATCTTTAGTTTTTTTTAAAGAATCAGATAAAATTAATACAAACAATGCAAAAAAAGTGTAAAAAGTTATTGTCTACTACACTTAAAAACTTTATATGTATGGAATCTGAACCTGCACAAATTAAACCCCCAGGCATTTGGCACTCTAGACAACTGTCAAAGATGTCAAAGAAGTCAAAGATGCAGTTACACAAAACATACATATTGCATATTCTTTTCATGTCATGTTCAGGTCATACTTACTGCACTGTCATGCACACTCAGCCGCGACCGACATTAGGACCCGGAAGTAAGACGGTCGCGAACCTGAAAGCATAAAAGGAAACAAGATGGCGCCGCACATCGCTCTGTCATTGAGTTATGCCCAGGCTTTTTCGGAATCGTTCCCGTGCATGTGAGTACTCACTTTCTTGGCTATACTTTCAGACTGAGTGTGTGTTTATAGGACTAGGGTTAGATTGTGTCTTTCCTTTGCTCATTTACTGTGAGAGTCCTTATAGCAAATCGCGTGATTATCCTGCCCGCTCGTGTCCATCCGCGTTTGGGTTTACCATTCACGCTACAGGGCTAACTGCTAAAGCTATCATCTTTCTGGTCATCCCGGGTTAGTTCGTGACATGCACTATATGCAATGTAGTACAGTTCACATAAATCTTTTACCATCATACATCATACTGGTGTTCCTTCAATCTGTCACTGTTCCTTTCAAATGGTACCTGGTACAGATGTTTATCCTCATCTTGTGCCTTTTGGACGTTAGTTCTCAAGGGTTATGTTGTCTTTAATAAAGTCATTATATCTCAATTAGTCATTATTTGCAATTTGTCATTGAGTAAATAGCCTCCTCCTCCTGAGATGTAAGAAGAAGCTCTCTACCAGCCTAATGAGGTGAGATGTGGGGGAAAAAGTTCACTAACGTCAAACACAAGATTTCATCAGGAATGTGGCCATGATCCTGACCTCTTCTATCTCCTCGTGGGCATTTGTCTCCTTTCTCTTCCACCACACAGCCTGGCTCTTGACCATTTCTTTTGTTAATCATTTGATTGTTGCTTCTCCTGTGTCAGAAATTGTAACACTGTGTGCTCTGTCAATATATAGTTGGCAACTGAAGGCTCACAAGATGAGCTGTTTTAGAGAACTGATTAATCCTCCATTACACCTGAGAGCATTTCATGAATTCATAAAGATTATTACAAGTGGTTCAACTATTTGGCATGTGATAACTTATGAAATAACTAATGTTAGTTGATGTTAGCTAATACATGCTAGATATTACTTGTATATTGAGTATAATTCATTTAAAGTTTAGAATTTAAATGAATTATATTGAATATAATTCATTTAAGTTTACATTGGGTTCCCAAGTGTCACAAAGCTAAAGTGCTCACCACTATCATCCGGAGATCACAAGTCTGATTCCCAGGAGATGCTACTGTATCCATAGCCAAATGCAGCCATCCATAGCCAGGAGCCTAGAGAGAGCAGATTGGCTATGGTCTCTCTTGAGGGCAGAGATGGTACGCTCACACACACCCACATTAATCATAGTGACACTGGCCAGTCATGGGCATCTATGAGCTTACGCAAGAGGAAAGAGATCGGATAGTGCCTCAGATGAAGCACATACCCTCAACTGGTTGGTGGCAGTTGGTGATGGGAGCGCCCTCACAAACAGTGTGAGGTCACACTGCACATCAGATGTGAAAATGTCTCAAATACGATCTGAAAAACATCAGATGCATGAGTTCACACAGCCTTAAAAAAATCAGATCTGAGCCATTAAGGTAAAAACGTCAGAATCGAGTCCCTTCAGGCTGGTAAGATGAATGTAGCTGATGTTTTGACAAAGTCTCTTTCCATTTGAACCCAGCCTTTCCTACAAACACAAGACTGTGAGGCAATTTATTCTCTTTGAGATGCATCGTTCTTTGTAATAAACATAAAAAATAGTATTGCTGTTACTTTATCCACTTCCAACCCTCTAGCATGCAACTGTGATGGATTCCACATGCATAGATACAGTATCTTCAGTAAGCTGCAAATGTGTATTTAAAAAAAAGTACAATGTCGTAAAACAGTGAAAAAAGTGAAAAGATGTGAATATTTTCTGAAGTGATGTGTATATGATGATGTAAACAGTGAGATTGTATTAAATTTCTTCTCTACCCGACACACTGGACCCTCTAGTTTGCATACCACCCAAACCGCTCCACAGATGATGTAATGTCTCATCTTCAGACATCACTCACTCACCTGGACACTCAGAGGGGAAATTATGTTAAATGCTTTTCATCAACTACAGCTCTGCATTTAATACCATAATTCCCTCCACACTCACCACCAAGCTGGAGAACCTGGGACTCAGTTCATCTATGTGTCAGTGGATCTCCAACTTCCTAATTGGCAGACCACAGGCTGTAAGGATGGGCGGACATGTCTCAACCTCCCTCACTCTCATCACTGGAGCCCCCCAGGGTTGTGTTATGAGCCCTCTGCTGTACTCTTTGTACACCTATGACTGCGTGGCCACTACCAACTCCACCACTGTCATCAAGTTTGCTGACAACACTGTCGTAGTGGGCCTGATCACGAACAACGTAGAGGAGATTGGAAATCTGGAGAAATGGTGCCAGAGGAACAATCTCCTCCTGAAAGTCAGCAAGACAAAGGAGCTGGTTGTGGACTTTTGTACAAAGCAGGAGAGGAACTACCAGACCCCAATCATCAACAAGAGCCCAGTAGAGAGAGTGGACAGCCTTCGATACCTCTGTGTTCACATCACGCAGGACCTGACATGGTCCTGTCACATTAACACCATGGTGAAAAAGGCCCGGCAGCGTGTCTACCACCTCAGACGCTTGAGAGACTTCAGACTGCCCTCCAAGGTGCTCCGGAATCTCTACTCCTGCACCATAGAGAGCATCCTGACGGGAAACATCTTGTTCCAACCTGGTTTGGAAACAACACCATGCAGGACAGACGAGCTCTACAGAGGGTGGTGCGTTAAGCTGAGCGCATCATCCGCACCGAGCTCCCTGACCTGCACTTGATCTAAAGCAAGCAGTGCTGGACCAAGGCCAGGAAGATCGTGAAGGACCTCAGCCATCCCAACAATGGACTGTTCTCTCTGTTGCGGTCTGGGAAGCGATTCCGATTCCCTGAAGGCCAATACAGAGAGACTGAGGAGGAGCTTCTTCCCGCAGGCCTCTCAAGGTCTCTCAGCCACAACACAGGACTAATATCATGTTTTTAACATCCAACACTGACTGGGCATTCATGGCCACTATGGACACATTCATGCACACTTGCACTACATATTTATATTTTCATTTATGGACCACTGCACAAATCACTTTAATAAGACACTTTAAGAAGTCACTCTTTATGCATATTAGCACACCCCAGTCATTTCTACATTTCTGATTTGGACAAATTTTCTGCTTTTATATTTCTATATTTGTTTATATTGATATTTTGTTCTTATTTGTACAGTATATTTTATTTTACTTTGTACAGTATATTTTACTAGTTAATTTTATTTTCTAACATATTTATTTTATTCATATTTATTTCTTATGTATAAGCTTTTATTTTTTAAGGTCACTGGCAGTCGTATAAGCATTTCACTGCATATCGTACTGTGTATGACTGTGTACTGTATGTGACAAATAAAATTAGAATTTTGAATTTGAAATGCTTTATAAGACAGTTTACTAGAGAATTTTTGTCTTTTATTTTACACAATTGTACTTCCTCATTTGCTGAAATGTTTTAAGCAAGTGCTATTTTTAGAAAAGTTTTTTTTTTTGTCAGAAAAACAAAATGTTATGGAGAACATCGATATGATTTTGAAAACTTTGTCATCTCATTTGAAAACAGATCTAAAGCTAGAAAGGAAAAAAAATTTTTTGCCCAAAGCATTTCAGCGCAAAGAACATTGTTAAAAGGCTGAGCGAACATCCGATTATACACATTTTTAGATAGATGAAAGATGATCTTACCTCCATGCTTTGAGAAACTCAGCCCAGATTAGCAGTTACATCTTTAGTTATGGATTCGGATTTGATTTATTGTACATTTTCAAATTGTATTTGCAATTCTTTGCTGGCATTCTGCACACACACAGTCATGACAATAACGCTTTATTGGATTGAATTGAACTGTACTGAATAGGGAGACAGCTGAAAAGCACAGAATGAAAGAGACAAACAGAATGAGCGAGAAATAGCCTGAAAGAAATAAAGAGCCGAGAGAGAGAGCGCGAGAGAGTGCCTCCTGGGTGTGGTGGTGGGGGGGGGGGGGCAGATTGTATGAAATATTTATAAATGTGAAGTCGAGTGGATCGGCGACGCTGGGGTGAGAATTAATTTCATTGTGCTGAACCGCTGCAGGAGAACAGCTGACACACATGCACACGCGCACACACATACAGATCTTCACACACACCTTCAGCTTAGGTCTCAGAGGGAAAACTTAACCGAGTGAGAAGAAACATTTATCCTCTCCGGAGATATGAACATTTATAGAACAGGAAGCTCTTAGTTTGCCATGTAGTGATATGAAAGCCTAACGTCATAAAACATAACAGGACATGACATGATGTAACACACACACACACACACACACCTGATTTTGTGCTTCTTATTATTAGGCTATTTGTCATTCATGTCTGTCTGTTTTCCTTTATTTCCTCATTTAACGCCTTCACACAATCAACTTACGTCAGATCCATTCATATTTATTATGACAGAGGAGTGTGAAAATTCTTTCTGATACATACTGTATATAAATTTTGATCTAATCAGGTTTTAACTTATGGCTTAGTGCTTAGCTCTGTTGCCAGACAGTTCCTGGGTTGGGAGTTCGAATCTTGTCTCCGCTCTGTGTGTGGAGTTATCACGGACTCTACGTGCTTGCTAGGTTTCCTCCTGGAACTCCAGTTTCCTCCAACACTCCAAAGACATGATTGTTAGTTCCAATAGGTTTGTGTTTTTGCCTTAAGAGATGCTCCAGGTCCCCCAAGAAAATGGTGTATATAGTGGATGAATGGATGGATGGATGGATAATAGGTTTTGACCTTTCTATCTTGATCAATTTATTTTGCTTTGTGTGTGTTGATGTTCAGATAGATAGATAGATAGATAGATAGATAGATAGATAGATAGATAGATAGATAGATAGATAGATAGATAGATAGAATTAGGTATTTGTATAGTAGATACTCCATATTGATGGATAAAATGAAATATAAGTGTAAGTGTGATGAAGTTGAGAGACTCATTTAACATTTATGGAAGTAGTCTCCAGTTTCAGAATTTTGTAAAAGTCTGTAAATATTCCACTATCAGAAGGTCTTCAGGACAGAAGAGTTTATGCTTTCTGATTTCTCAGCATAACAAACTGATGATTACTCTGTGTGTGTGTGTGTGTGTGTGTGTGTGTGTGTGTGTGTGTGTGTGTGTGTGTGTGTGTGTGTGTGGGTGTGTGTGTGGGTGTGTGTGTGTGTGTGTGTGTGGTTTTAGACCACAATACAGTCGAACATTGGATTATGAGCATTATTCATTCCGGAAGCAGGCTCAATTTTTAAAACACTCACAAACCAAATAAAATTTTCCCATAAGAAATAATGGAAACTCAAATTATTCGTTCTACAGCCCCAAAAAATAAATACATATTATTATAATACATATAATAAAATTTTTAACACAAAATATAATGTAAAAAGAAAACAAATGTGCGCGTTCTGATCATAAAAATAGAGTAACGAGGCTATTTTTAAAAAGTAAGGAGTAGAAAGTACAGATAATTGCTTAAAAATGTAAGGAGTAGAAGTAAAAAGTCGGCTGAAAAATAATTACTCCAGTAAAGTATAGATACCCAAAATTTCTACTTAAGTAAGGTAACGAAGTATTTGTACTTCGTTACTTGACACCTCTGCTAATAAGACTTGCTTTTGCTTTACTCACACGCATTCAGACACAAAATAAAGTTTTACGTGTTATGGATGTTGATTGAGAAGAGCACTAAGACCCAGCAGGGGAGACGATTAAGCGCAAGAAAGAGAAAAAACGTTGGCTCAGTTGTGATCACGTGACGCTCGGCGTCAAAACAAGAAGCGCATGCGTGATACATGATACACTGTTCTCATAAACCAAACAATGGTCCTCCAGAATGGTTCGGTAGTCCTTACAGTGACGCGCCCATCTAGCACAAGTATTGGTCCTATAGGGAATGCCATGATATTGCAGCCCAAACCATCACTGATCCACCGCCATGCTTCACTCTGGGCATGCAATAATCTGGGTGGTACACTTCTTTGGGGCTTCTCCACACTGTAACTCCTCCGGATTTGGGAAAGACAGTGAAGGTGAACTCATCAGAGAACAATACATGTTTCACTTTGTCCACAGCCCAAGATTTTCACTGCTGGCACCAATGAAACCAACGTTTATCATTGGCACGGACCATGTACATTGACCCCGTTGAACTTGCGACCAACAGTTTTGGTGGAAACGGGAGAGTTGAGGTGCACATTTAATTCTGCAGTGAGTTGGGCAGCTGTGCTTTTATGTTTTTTGGATACAATGCGCGTGTGTGAAAAAAGTGGAGGAAGGATAATTGTATAAGACGAGAAGGGGGAGAGGTGAGCTTACTTTAGATTCACACACACACACACACTTTAGATTCACACACATGGAAACACTTATCTGTCAGTATTTGTTTTTACTTTTTTAAGGTAAAGTGCAGGTCAATTTGTTTTATTTTTACTTTATATTTTGTGGTTTATGTATTTCTTTTTGGGGGCTGTGGAATGAATAATTTGAGTTTCCATTATTTCTTATGGGAAGGGCACTGGTGGCTCAGTGGTAGGTGGTTCGATTCCCAGCCAGTGCCCAAACCCCAGCCACTGGATGCAGTGCCGGTCCCAAGCCCGGATAAAATGGGAGGGTTGCGTCAGGAAGGGCATCCGGCGTAAAACCTGTGCCAAGTTGTAGTGTGGACTGGATATTCCGCTGCAGCAACCCCTTGTCGGGAGCAGCCGAAAGACCAACAACAACATTAGTTCTTATGGAAAAATTCAATTGGGTTTTTGTTTTGGAATACGAGCCCGCTACCAGAACGAATTATGCTCGTAATCCAAGGTTCCACTGTACATTAGAATATTGCGGCTATTAAGTGGCATAAGTTATATATAAATGTTTCTCAGGCTGAGCAGTGCAATTTTTAAGCTTATCAACTCATAACATAATGTTCCCTCATACTTGAAATAATTTCCTCCTCACCAGCTGGATGAAATAAATATTTCGTAAGGCCAGAAAGCATCCATCCATCTTACACCAGTCCTTTCTGAGCCCTTGATGCCACAGAAGTCTGTTTGGCACTCAGAGTCAACCTACGGTATATTTGGCTCCTACAACAATGGCTGCATTATGGAGTGTACTGTATCCCTCCTTTGACGGAGTTCCCTGGCTGTGTGCGTAAGTGTAGGGTTTGGTGAAGGACTGTGGCGTAATCACTTCAAAACTAGCTGCCACATACCAGCCTTATTCACACCAAGGTTCGTTTTTTCGAAGAGAATCTGCCCTTCTCAAGCTGGTAAAATTTGGATTGAAGGGGACACGATGACTCAGCTCGAGCCTTAAACCATGACGCTTATGCTCAGTAAACAAGAGGGTATTGTTCAAAGAGAAGAGCAAAAGCACTCATTTAATGGCGTCTGTCAGACCAGATGCTTGGTGTTTGGCAAAATAGTTGTTCATCTGGCTGATATTTTTTATCCAAACCAGCATACAAGCACGCCAAAATCCAGTCCAAGCTAGAAAAAAAGCTGCACTGTTGAGTAATGGGATTTGAACTTTGAACAAGGTTTCAGACACAATCTCATGACCTTGATGACCTCATTAAAACGAATAGCCTCGTACTACATTTTTTGACATTCTAAAAAGAAATCAAGGCTTCAAGATTTGCTGTTTGATCTCGAGTTTGGATTCCTCTCTGTAGAGATTTTATCATGTTTTCTCTGTGCCCATGAGGGTTTCCTCTGTATTTACTTTGCAAATACATATTGGTAAGTACCTTTTTATTTACTCCTTGGTGTGCATTCCTAGCTCATGCCCAGTATAAATAAATCTGATTAAAAGAATCAGCTTGCATATAAAAAGCCATTGCTGAGGATAAATTGTTAATTAGACACAGGTTCAATGCAAAAATGTACAAGACAAAGGGATTCGCCAGGCCCATGGCTGGACAGCTGTGATCTAGACTGTTCAGTTGATTTTTATATATCACATCTGATCATTTTATATATCATATTCAATCAATCAAATATATTTTTTCAAAGACTAAAATTCTCCACCATGAGAAAATATTTGGAATAAAGACCTATTCATAAGGATTATTGTATTATATTAAAACAAATTAGATATTGAAATAAAAACTATTTCTAGTAAGTTTTTTTATACAACAGTTACCCCTGACTGAGTAGTCTGATTGGACAAGAGACATTCAACAGGTGCCGATATGGAGCATAACATCACTGGGACTGGGATTGATGTATATGCATCACTCCATGTCACAGGTTTGACAATCTATAACTTACACTAACTGTCGGTTGTACTATGGGTATAATACGGTCTGCAGTACTGAGGAGAGAGCAGCACCCTACCAAAACACACTTTCAAAACCAGGCACAGAAGCACTTTCAGCAAGAAATCACAACTGATAAAGTTATTCATTCATTCATTCATTTTCTATACCGCTTAATCCTGTGTTCAGGGTCGCGGGGGACCTGGAGCCTATCCCAGGAGACTTCTGGCACTAGGCGGGGTACACCCTGGACAGGGTGCCAATCCATCGCAGGGCACACACACATACACACACTCACACACCCAATCACACACTACGGGCAATTTAGGAACGCCAATTAGCCTAACCTGCATATCTTTGGACTGTGGGAGGAAACCGGAGTACCCGGAGGAAACCCACCAAGCACGGGGAGAACATGCAAACTCCATGCACACAGAGACGGGAATCGAGCCTGGCCGGGGAATCGAACCCAGACCCTGGAGGTGCAAGGCGACAGTGCTAACCACTACACCACCGTGCCGCCTCTGATAAAGTTATGTCTCCGTAAAAATAAAGCAATGACGTGTTGCTTTATTTACACCTAATGTGAGATAAATAGCTTCTAACACAAGGCTGAATCCCATCTAGCTCAGTAACCAATAATCAAAGGCACTACTTGGTGTGTGGAACAAAAGGATTGTACACTAGCTTTCCTTTTAACGCTATTTGGGATTTAATTCATATATACACTAAATCAGACTTGGGTGTAATAAGAAACCTAAAATGTACGGGCACTTAGCGTTAGAGTTCCAACTGTTCCAACTTAGACTTCCTTCTATACAGGAATAAATGTATTCTACACGGGCAGTACTGGAATTTTAGGGAGCATATTTATAGCGATGGGTAATAACTATGTATTATTATTATTATTATTTTTCCTCCAGGTACTCCGGTTTCCTTCCACAGTCCAAAGATACACGAATTGGCGTTCCCAAATTGCCCGTAGTGTGTGAATGAGTGTGTGAATGGGTGTGTGAGTGTGTGTATGTGTGTGTGCCCTGCGATGGATTAGCATCCTGTCCAGGGTGAACCCTGCCTCGTGCCCTAAGCTTCCTGGGATAGGCTCCAGGTCCACTCGACCCTGAATACAGGATAAAGCAGTATAGATGAAGAGTGATGAGAGTGATTATTATTATTTATTATTATTAAGTCATGGTGCCGTATCTCCTCAGCATCACACTTCCTGTGTCCATTTTTCCATGCTGAATTTGTTATTTAATATGATGCTGAACATTACTGTAAAAAAGGCACATCAATCCAAATGAACTAATTACTCCTCTAATACTAAAGACATTACAAACATTTTTCATTTAATGTGCTTCGAGCTAAGATTCTCTTTTCAAGAAAGTGTTTGTCCTTCAAGTTATAGTTCAGCGGCTACTATTCAGTGCCATGACATGATAAATGTGATTTCAAACCTCAGGGAGAGGTTGAAAATACCAGGGAGAGTCACGTCTGAACGAAAGAGCAAGACCTTTAACACTTTTCTGTATGCTTAGATTATATCCAGCTGCAGTTGTAATTTGTTTCAGATATCATTGTCTTCTACACCCTGAAAGAAATGTCTGTAACGTTGTGGTTCACCGAGCCTAAAGATAGACACCACAAATCCCATATTCCCAGAGAGCAGACATTTTTGGGCTAAACAAGGCTTAGTTTTGACACATAAAGGTCAATCATGGCATAGAGGACTGTATTGTGGGCTGACTACTGAAGGTTATAAACTGACATGTAAATTTATATTTAGATATATATTTAGATGTTTTGAACAAGAAACTGCCAAGAACCCCAAATGTGTCACTGCACCAATACCATTTAATCGAAGTTAGACTGCAGATGGGAATTGAACCCTCAATCATGCACTGTAAAAAATGTTCGTAATTCTAACAGTAAAATACCGTATACAGGTTAAAACCATATTTCACAAAACTTGGGATAACCGTAGAATTTACAGTGAAAAACTGTAATTAGTTTTACAGAGTAAGACCTTAAATTTAACAGTTAAAAACATATGAAAATATGGTTTATTGCAGTAAAATTTATGATATACTGTATTTATAAAAAGGAAACTCTCAGAGAAGGTATTTGTTACTAATATCATGAAGCATCAGTTTATATTTTACTAAACTTTTGTTGATAGAGTTTAAAAATCAGAAACATTTCTGCTCTGTAAAAAATAAACCGTGAATTTTACAGTAAAAAACTGGCAGCTGTGGTTGCCAGAAATTTGCCATTAAAAATACGGGAGCAACGTTATTGGTTGTACGGGACTGCACTCATTATACTGTATATTTTACGGATTTTTATATTTTTTTTCTACGGTTTATAACTGTCTAATTAACATTAACCAAGGACTTCAAATTGAATGGTATTCTGCCCTTTGATCACTGTAGCAAGGACATTCGCTAGCACGCGCCACTTTGCCTGCCCCCACCGCTCACCAGCCTGTGCCCGCATGCCAGCAGGGCACTGCCCACCAGAACTGTGTGTGATAAAATCATTTTTTGTGTAAAGTTGTAATAAAAGTCCTTCTATAAAATTATATGCTTAGATTGTCTGCCCCAAAAAAATGTCCATCCTGACATTTGTATATTTGATTTTGAGAATTTAAATATTGTTTTGCAATAAGTATTTATTTAAAAATACATGGGATCATGCTGATGTCCGAGTCTTGATTAAATTTTGATGGGTTTTGATGATTTGATTTAGGTTTGTATTCATCAATTAATACAAAAGTCCTCTTAATAGTTTCTTAACAGTAAAATCCTGTGACGGTCAACCCCTAGAGGGCGCCTAACGCCCGTTTTTGGTTTTTGTTTGTAGTTTGATTTACGTTGAGTTAGGACTTCATTTCCCAGTTTGCACCTCGGTCAGGTGACGTAGAAGCTCACCTGAACCGAGGGAAGTTAATGAGTTTAGTATGTTTTATGTTTGGTATAAATAGCCTGGCTGAAGTTCAGTCAGGCGTCTAGCATTTGTTGTTTTACGATTAGTTTGTGTTTGGTGATTAACTTTTATTTATGTTAATAAAAGACTTTAATGAACCATCAGCTCGCCTCCTCCGCATTCATGCCACGAACGCGCACCAGACGCAGACATCAGAGAGTGAATCGTGACCGAATGCTAGACCTAACAAGTGGCATGGTGGAGGATGCCTCCCTGGATAATTTTTGGGGGGGCGCGGTTACCATCTCGCACGAGCTGGCGAACAGGCTGCGGGACAGCGAGGAGGAGTACTGCGGCTGGAATTCCATCGGGCTGGTTGAGGACGAAGAGGAGATGTACCGCAGCTGTGGGTACAGCTTGCTAGAGGAGCAGGAGCACCTGCGGGAGAGCAGCGAGGAGAGAGAGAGAGAGACACCACAAAGCTGGGAGGGCTGCAGGCTCGCCATTCGGCGGACGCCATTCAGGGGCGACGCGGCACGGGGTCACGTGGTTCCCCGCACCGGCCGGAAGAGAAGGGCGAGGAAGCCCAAGTACGGCGGTGACGCAAGGGAAAGAAAACCCCAGGCAGAGCAGCAGCAGAGAGAGGAAAAGCTCTTGTGGTGGATTCCGGAGCCAGAGCGAGTGCGAGAGATGCAGGAGCAGGTTAAGGAGCTCCAGCGGATGATCCTCCACTTCCGGGAGAACTGCGAAGCGGGCTCGGAGCTTTCTCCTCCCTCGCCAAAGCTCAGCAGCGAGCGAGCGTGTCAGCAGCCGCTGACCAACGCACCCGTCCTGCCGCCGCCTTCCAGCATCGATGACAGCAAGCTAGCGTGTCAGCAGCCGCTGTCCGACGCACCCGTCCTGCCGCCGCCTTCCAGCATCGATGACAGCGAGCTAGCGTGTCAGCAGCCGCTGTCCGACGCACCCGTCCTGCCGCCGCCTTCCAGCATCGATGACAGCGAGCTAGCGTGTCAGCAGCCGCTGTCCGACGCAACCATCCTGCCGCCACCTCCCGGCTTCGAGGACAGCGAACCAACGTGTCAGCAGCAGCTGACCGACGCTCCCGTTCTGCCGCCGCCTCCCGGCTTCGAGGACAGCGAACCAGCGTGTCAGCAGCAGCTGACCGACGCTCCCGTTCTGCCGCCGCCTCCCGGCTTCGAGGACAGTGAACCAGCGTGTCAGCAGCAGCTGACCGACGCTCCTGTTCTGCCGCCGCCTCCCGGCTTCGAGGACAGCGAGCCAGCGTGTCAGCAACCGCTGTCCGACGCACCCGCTTTTCCCGCCGCCTCCCGGCTTCGAGGACGACGCTGAGCCGCTGTCGAGCTCAGAGCCAGCTCCGTCGCCACTGTCGAGCTCAGAGCCAGCTCCGTCGCCGCCGTCGAGCTCAGAGCCAGCTCCGTCGCCGCCGTTGAGCTCAGAGCCAGCTCTGCAGCCGCCGAGCACGCTTCCAGCTCTGCAGCCGCCGAGCACGTCTCCAGCTCTGCAGCCGCCGAGCACGTCTCCAGCTCTGCAGCCGCCGAGCACGTCTCCAGCTCTGCAGCCGCCGAGCACGTCTCCAGCTCTGCAGCCGCCGGTGATGCTCCGGAGGAGCATTTTTGGAGGGGGGATACTGTGACGGTCAACCCCTAGAGGGCGCCTAACGCCCGTTTTTGGTTTTTGTTTGTAGTTTGATTTACGTTGAGTTAGGACTTCATTTCCCAGTTTGCACCTCGGTCAGGTGACGTAGAAGCTCACCTGAACCGAGGGAAGTTAATGAGTTTAGTATGTTTTATGTTTGGTATAAATAGCCTGGCTGAAGTTCAGTCAGGCGTCTAGCATTTGTTGTTTTACGATTAGTTTGTGTTTGGTGATTAACTTTTATTTATGTTAATAAAAGACTTTAATGAACCATCAGCTCGCCTCCTCCGCATTCATGCCACGAACGCGCACCAGACGCAGACATCAGAGAGTGAATCGTGACAAATCCGAATGCTTAGCAATGTAACTTCTATCTCTTTTAGCTCCAGCTAGTGTGATAAAATGATGTTTTCACAGAATTGCTGAATGAATTCACTGTGGTTATTCATAATAAAACAAATAGTCCAACAACAACGGCAGCAATTGTGTAGCAAGCATGGTAGTGTAGTGGTTAGCACTGTCGCCTTCCACCACCAGGGTCTGGGTTCGATTCCCATCTCTGTGTTCATGGAGTTTATATGTTCTCCCCGTGCTTGGTGGGTTTCCTCCAGGTACTAGTCACCCCCCCCCCTATATACTGGATAAAATTGTATAGACGATGGGTGAGAGTGTGTGAGTACTGAGCTGTAAAAAAAGATGGAAATAAACCATTATTATTACAACATAAATCTTTAAATTTGACAGTTCTGAGCTGTAAAAACATGGTTAACATCCGTATTTGTTACAATGTAAACCCTGGAATTTGATGGGAATAAACTGTTTTTATAACAACATAAACATGTTAATTAGACAGTTATAAATCGTAAAAAAAAATTTTTTAATCTGTAAAAAAAAAATGACGGTAGAATTCTGGCAACCACAGCTGCCGTTTTTTTTACCGTAAAATGTACTATTTATTTTTTACAGTGTGGAGGTGCAACATGTATCACTGTGCCACGATGAATAAGTTACTAGGAGTTAAACGGATGAACTGGTCAAGCAATTGTGAATCAGCATTAAAAAATATTATTCACAAGATTGTTGATAATGATTTATAATAATTAGGCTATGTGAAATATGTTCTATATAAAAACGTACTTAAGTACAATAATTAAGCAAATCTACTCGGTTACCCCCCACCTGCATATGACTAATTCTCTTAGTCATATGCAGGTGTAAAGTCATACATTAGTCATCTTAGTAAATGCTACTTACTTTTGTACCTTTGTAACAGAGATATATGACCCAAGGCATGTAGCTGAAAACTTAATTAAATTTTATTTATATAGCGCTTTTAACAATGGTCATTGTCTCAAAGCAGCTTCACAAAAATGAAAAGAAAATTTTAAAAGAAAATGTATGGAAGTGTGTATGTGTGAGAAAAATGTGTCTACAGTAGATAATAATGAGATTGTCTCTGATGAGCAAGTCAAGCGTGAAGGCGACAGTGGCATGAACAAACTCCCTGAGATGGCAATAGGAAGAAACCTTCCAGACTCAAGCAGAGAACCCATTTGGGTGACAACGGATAGCAATTATATAACACCATGTGTGTTATGCAGCTTAAAGTTCAATATAACAGTTATTTAAATTAACATGAAGTCCAGTTCAGTACAGAGATGAAGTCCCTGTTCCTGTCTTAAGTCTATCCTGTGAATACAGGGAACAGGAACAGGGACTTCATCTCTGTGCTGAACTGGACTTCATGTTAAGAGCGTACATTCGGACCCATCATGTACGTATTCTTGTCCAAGTTCCAAACAGTTTTGAGATATGCTCTTACTTCTACCCGGTTGCACTGTCCTCACAGAACTCTATGAGACTCTATTGAACCCTGTTGAACTCAACATGGGGTAAAGCAATGAGTCCAACAATAACTTCAACATCCCAATGAGATGGTCTTGTTCTTTGTGAACTTTTGAAACGTTGTCAACGTATTACCCAATTTATGATAAACTCGATTGGTTAGCTCACATGTTCCATCAGGAAACAACCTTTTCCACCCTTTTTGGCTTACGCCAAGGCTGTCTTGATGTCACTGCAACAAGTGGGGTTTAAGGCAAACTCAAAAAAGTGCACGGTTGGATGGGTGAAAGCCTTGTATCTGGGTTCACACTTGGACAGATGCATCGCTGCATTTATAAACCTGCAGGGATTGTGTCCTGCCTCAGACCAAAAAGGAGCTGAAAGAGGAGTCAGTCACCAGTCCGCTGATTCATCGCACTAAAAGCAAGTAGCCCAATGGATGGCACTATGCCAACAGGCTTTTATTCAGATCTATGCTGCACTCTGTGGTGCACTGCTGTTAACACTAGCTTTCCTTTTAACACTATTTGGGATTTAACCACATAAACCAGAAGTTAGCTGATATCCTAGAGCGGAATAAGTGAAAATATAAAGTAAATCTCATAAGTTTCCCAAGACTGTCTACTTCCTCCATTATTTATTCTCCGCACCTTTTGGCTACGTAGTACCAGTGAGAATTTAAAGCCACTCCCAGTACAATGCTAGTTCCAACTGATATGTGTTGGTGGAGCAAAATAACTGATTAAATAAGAAAAACAAATCTGTTGATAATAAATGGTGTTTGTGGAACAAATCAATATCATACTCGATGTTGTGCTGTTGTATTGAATATCAGCACGGCTGTGATATCCTCGGGGTGATAGCATTGTATCTGGGATGGACAGATCCATCCCTACATTTATAAACATGCAGGGATTGTGTCCTGCATCAGATCAAAAAGGAACTGAGAGGAATCACTCACCAGCCCGCTGATTGATCTCACTAAAAGCAAGTAGTCCAATGGATGGTGCTATGCCAACAGGCTTTTATTCAAATCTAAGCTGCACTGAGTGGTGGGCTGCTTTTACCTGCTCCTAACTTCTTACTTCTCTTTGTTACATAGACTGTTGCTTTGGAAAGAGGCATGGGGTCCATGTGGTTCCCGATGGTAGAGGAGTGGAGGGTTCTATGCTGTACATCAGTTCCAAACTCTCAGTGTGAGAGAGTAGGAAAATAAGGACGTAGAGAAGGAGGGTCTGGCCATCAACTTCACCCTTTGTTCAAACCAATGAGTCAGGCGATGGGGGTAAGGGGCAGCAGGAGTGTGGTCATTCACCAGAGGTACTTAGCAAAGAATCCAACACCTGCGGGCAGTTATCTTAATGAGGGTGCTGTGTAGCAATGAGCTGCAGATAAGACTAAATGGGTGAGATGCGAAGAAAAGAGAAAGAAAAAGAAAGAGTGAGTGACAAATCCAGCTGAGCCTGTGTGTGTATATCTTTGAAGTGAAATCACATTGCTGAAAAGTGAACAATAAAGAGAAAACAGCCACGATTATCTTGCCTGCCTCCAGTCCTTCATCCATAATGGATAATGTTAGGACAAGACAGATAAAAAATAAAGACCTGGGGGAAATGTGAAAACATGAACCATACAGGCAGGTTTTGAGACTACTAGGTGTAGAATGATAAACAGAAGAAAAAAAAAATGATGAAAGCATAAAATGTTTAAGGCCCTATTTCAAAACCTACTGTATCTCTTGAATGAATGCAAATGAATGTTTGTTATTCTGAGATGCCGTTCTGCCCACCAGGGGTGTACAGAGTGTCTATTTGTGTCGTACCCTTTTTGTTTTAATGACAGTGTGCATTACATACATGGCCAGCATGGACTGCACACGTTTGTGCAAAACCTTTGTCCATGTCAGCTCAATCTATTAAATTGAGTGTCATCTGAAAAATCTGACCTCTTTCTGCTCCTCCATTCATATTCCTGATCAGAGAGAGAGAGAGAGAGAGCAATATATTGTGGTAGTAAAGGAGATAAACTGAAAGATTTATGGAATTTCCCACTGCCTGTAATGTGACGTCTCCTGTCAGTGTGTTGGCTCGTTGGAATTCAACACATTTCTGGAGCATAGCGAGAGAAATTCTTCCTCATACAGATACCAGAGTGAGAGAGAAATAGTTTTTCATAATCATTCTGAATGCTTACAGAATTTAAGGCCAAGGGTCTGGCAAAGCCAAGTCTTGCCAACGGTTCTCAGGATAAGAATCATTATTCAACTTGCAATCTCATCTCTCTTCCTCTCTCTCGCTCTCACTTTCTTTCTCATTTCTCTTTTACTGCACAATCATATATTATACAGTATATCACAACTCTTAGTTATGCATCGATTCTTTCTTAAATTTTTATCTATTTCAATTTATTCTTCTCCAATGCTTGAAAGATGTGTTCACAGTTTCGACAAAGAAAAAAACAGGTCACACCAGGGCTGTTTTAGCTGAAATAGCGAATGACGCCATCATGTGATCCAGTAGAATTAAAATGATGAATTATTGTATTTGAGAGGGAGGAAGAATGGCCACTCTGGTGTGTTTGCAGATCCAGCTGGAGAGCCATACATGAGCACCCTGTGATTATGTGATCTTCTGGTCTTTTGTGTTTATAAGCTGTGAACCGTGGTTCAGCTCGATGTTCTCGGGCACATTTTTACCTCCTGTGGTGCCGCTCAGTCACGGCTGAATGTGTTTTCAGTTTTACAGCCAGGCTACATCAGGATTCGGGGGTAGGCACAAAAAGTCTTTATTCAAACTTATTTATTTATTTATTTTTAAATCTTGGTCACATGGTGTATTTAGTTATGTTTTTAAAAGTGCCCCTATTATACTTTTTCAAATATGATCTTTCATGCAGTGTGTCATGTAGCTGTATATGAACATAAACTATCTGCACTATCTGTGACGCTGACAGTGCACGATAAATGAAGTTTCTTAAAACAAAGTCGGCTCACATTCGCCTAAACGAGTCGTTAGCAATTTAATATTTCTCTGTTATGGATCCACGTCACTACGTAACATATTTGCATAACGTCCGCCCGCGTTCTACGTTGCGAACAACTTGCCCGCCACCTTACAATTAACGTTACCACACTATTGTTAATGTGACCGAGCATTCATGTCGGGTTTGCTCAACCACTTTGTAATATAAAAAAAACAATAAAAACGAGAGCACACAACATCCTTTTTAACTGTTTATTCTCCACCATTCACCAAAACTGAACTCTAACACTCGCGACACTCCAGAGCAAGAAGTGCGAGATGTACAAGAAATACAGCAAGCCCTGAGGGGTTAAATGCATCACACACACATACTGTATGGACATCACGAGCGCCCGTGCATCTAACATTAGCACAATATAACAAATTAGGTCTGTTACATTAGCATATGACACTTACCACTGAGAAACATCCTGCTCCAGTCGTGCTTGCGAAACAGTTTCTTGTCGATGTGCCACTTCAACCATTTCATCGTCAGACTCCGGCTTGACGTGTTACGGTAAAACCGACGCCATTTTTTCTATGTATTGACGGGTCTCCAGAGCTGTCGTTCAGTTATGGTAATGGGCGTTTCGTTTTCCGACACACGCTGTCGCGGTAGACCAATCATCATAAAGGCCCGTGCCATCTGACCAATCACAGCAGTGAGGGCTCACGGAAAGGAGGGGTTTAGACAGACTGAATCTTCGAACTGCTTCACATGAGTCGTTTACGAATTACTTAGAAATGGGCTAAAATTAAATCTATTTTTGGAGAAAACTAAAGTGTTTTTTGACCTTGCATACATGTAAACCTGTTTTAAGAGACTCATGAAGCAATATTAGCAACCTTTAAAATGGCATAATAGGACCACTTTAAAAAGGAAAGGCAAACACATAGTGTTCAAGTGGTTGAGAACATAGTCTACCCACAGGTTTTCTAACGAGCAGCTTTGGATCTCAACTCTGGATGCTCTTGTCACCATCTTGCCAGATAGTAACTATTTCTTCAGATGGTAACTATTTCAATCTTTCTTAATCCATAAATGAGTGTATGGGTGGAGTGATCTTTCTCTTGGTTGGAACACGCCTACTTACCTCAGTTACCCCAAACTAGATAGTTTAGCTTAACCTTAACTAAAATGCTAAGATAGTGTCACATCTGTGCCACCACGGTCCGGGGAAATAAGATCTGGGTCTCCGGACTACTGAGCCGCACCTTGTCCCCCACTAGTGTGTGAACGTGGTATGTCTTCCCCATTAACAGAATGATGTGCACCTGTGTCTCTCCCCTGTGTGTCTCTATAAAAGCCAGTCGAACCCGGACACGTTTGTCCGTTCACTGTTGTCTTCACGTTATGTTGTTTGGTGTCATCTCATCCCTCTGTGTGTGCGTGTCTCCTCCCCAGGACTGAGCAGAGTCTGCAGGGTCGGTGTAAGACCTGTCATTACAGGTATTGTGGATCAAAGTCAAGGCTGAGACGTGAGGCGCGAGCGCCATTATCTCATTTGACTGCTACTGTGTTTTTCTTGGAAGTAAAGGACTGTGCTTGTGTGTAACTGTGCCCGCCTGCAGACCCAGTCTGAGGAGGTTCCCTAAGGAACCCCCTGTTTTGTTTCGTTGTGTTTGTTTTTGTTACGTGCTTGTGATTTTGTTTGAGTTTCGTTTTCAACCAAGACTATCTTTAAAAGAAAAGAACTTTAACGAAAAGAGAAAATAAAATGTGAACTTGAGTTTGAACTTGAACCTGCATCTTGCGTCCTTCTTGAATAAGCCAGAGATCATGACAGATAGCTAACTTTTTCCAATGGTTCCTCGGCATACACATTTAATCTGTTCTGGACGCGAGCTCTTAAGGTGAAAATTTGTCTTGCAAAATGTATTTTCCCGTAGGAAATACTGTAAATGTGGATAATCTGTTCCAGCCACTTAAAAATATTACCAATATTGCCCATTTTCAACACTATATTTTTGCATATAAGAACAATTTAAAGATTTAGAAAAGACATCTTAATGGAGTCAAATATGAAATAAATGGTCATTTAACCTCACTCCGAAGATTCATGTTCAAATCAATATAAATATAAATTTACATGTCAGTTTATAACCTTCAGTAGCCAGCCCACAATACAGTTGTCATGGACTCTCGGACACAGTCAAAGACAAATTGTCGGCACGCGAACCACCTTCCAACCTACAAGAACTCATCGATCTAGCAGCAAGTACTGATGCTCATAAGCGCCTCAGGCAGCAGGAGCGTTGCCTGAACCTCTGGTCACCGCCTCACGACGCCTCCACCAGTTCACTGGAGAACCCTCCTGAACCACTACAGGTGGGCCGGACACGTATCTCAACTGAGGAGCGCCAACGGAGACGAGACACAGGGGAATTCCAGTTGGGTCATTTTTCACGGGGGGTCCAGATATTAGAAAATTTCCCAACCATCGATCCTGTTTTCCAGTAACCCTGACCCATATGAATAAGCCCCAGCTGAATATCACGATCTCCTGAATGTTTTTAGCACGATTGTGCTATTGATCTTCTCCCAGGAACAACCCCCGCCAAGGGCCGACTATACGCCCTCTCTCGCCCTCCTCTTCTCCAGCGGGCGCAAGTTTCTTTTTCGTGGAAAAGAAGGACAAATCCCTGCGGCCCTGTATTGATTATAGGGGGCTTAACGAGATTACCATTAAGAACCGTTACCCACTCCCTTCGAGCTACTTCAGGAAGCATGGGTCTTCACCAAGTTGGATCTTGCAAACGCCTATCACCTAGTGAGGATACGAGAGGGGGACGAGTGGAAGACTGCCTTCAATACACCAACGGGCCACTATGAATACCTCGTGGTACCCTTCGGCTCCAGCTGTCGTCCAGGCTCTTATTAATGATGTATTGAGAGACTTCCTATTTGTCTACTTCGACGACATTTAGATTTTCTCCCACACTCTGAAGGAACACCGGTCCCATGTCCGTCAGGTCTTACAAAGGCTCATGGAGAACAAGCTCTACAGTACATCAAGTCTGAGAAATGCATATTTCATCGTGACTCCACCTTGTTCCTTGGGTTTGTCTCGGGTATCTGGATGGATCCAGCTATGGTAAAGGCAGTCACAGATTGGCTGGTACCATCTTCTAAGAATATTCAATTATTGTCACATGTACTTTTTTTTTTACAGCACAGCGAAATTTCTTCTTTGCATATCTCAGTTAGGAAACTGAGGAATCAGAGCACAGGGTCAGCCAGCTTACAGCGCCCCTGGAGCAGATAGGGTTAAGGGCCGTGCACAAGGGCTCAACAGTGGCAACTTGGCGATGCTGGGGTTCGAACCCCCGACCTTCTAATCAGTAACCCAGTAATCCACAGCCTTAACTGACTGAGCCAAAATGCCCTATAGACGGGAACTTCAACGCTGGTGGACAAAGCCTTTAAGGAACTCAAAGGTCGTTTTACCTCCGCCTCTATCCTCACCTTCCCTGACCCATCCCTCCAGTTTGTGGTTGAAGTGGACGCATCGGAAACAGGTGTTGGAGCCGTTCTTTCCCAAAAGTCTTCCAAGGATAATGTCGTCCATGACAGAGTGACCTTTAAGCCTCGTTTAGCCCAAAATGTCTGCTATCTGGGAATATGGGAGTTGTGGTGTCTATCTTTAGGCTCGGCGAACCACCTCACTCCGTTGTGTAAATTGAAAATGGCTCCCTTTTGTTCTTGCTACCGTCCATGGAAACATTCTTGGGACCCATGGTGCTAAGTATTCACCTAATCTTACACAAAATGAAAAAAAAACATCCACACAACAATATGTAAACTCACCTCCCTTGGTTTTCCACTGATGCAAATGGCGCCCGAACGCACGTGCAACTTAGCCAGCATTCACTTTGGCTCAGTTAATTCGCTGGTGTGCCAAAAACGCTTTGCATGCCGAGGCAAATTTTTTGCAAAGTTTCAGTTCTTTAGCCAGAAATTTGTGAGGCGGGGCGTTCGTATGCAGAGGTAACACTGTATTTGCTAATCTAGCTGTGAAGATCAAAACCATTTTTGTTCCAATCTGTAAACATGTTAATTTCTGATAGATAGAGAGATGGATGGATGATCCCTTAGGAAATTTCCAAAGCTGATGTACAGTTGGGCATTTTAACATGGCGGTCTACAGTATGGATTACACATTGAAGCACATTTTGTGACTTCCACATTGTACATATTTCAGTCATTAGAACCTGATGTTGCTCCTTGGTTAAAAAACTCCTTTGTTGAATTTTCCTCAGATGGTAAGTATTATATAGAGCAGTTGAATAATATACAGTAAATTGACTAATCCAGGTGTGGGGAAGTCAACTACTCAGAGGAGTTGGAAAAAAAACATTGATAATATAAACAAAAAACACTGTAGCATTATATGAAATGTAGAGTAGAGGTGTGAAAAGGACTGTGTTCCTTATCTACTCCATTCCTCTATCTAGTATAGTTACCCTTTAATGTAAAATGAAACTGAAATCAAATCCATGCAAACAAGTGAATTTTCAGCCATGTGTTGCACATGACTAGCCAATACTACTCAGCTACATTAAACATGGTTGACGTAGCTAGGTTAAATCTTTCCAACACTGTTATGTCTTTCCTGACTTGGACTGGGGTTGAACATGGGGTACAGTTCAAACCATCCATACACTGCTTTATCCTTAACATCCTTGTTACAGAGATATAAAGACTGCTCTGTTGATGACCATGAGCCTCTCACTTCCTGAATCAATTATTTGTATTTAGGCACATGTTGCAGTGATTTATTTCTTGTTGTCATTACCAGTCTAGCATCCACAATCACTGAACCTGGAAATTGAATTCATAACCTGTGCAAGCTGTTAATCGAATGTTTGGTGCAATCTTTATTGTTCATCCGTGATGTTTATCAGCACTAATGAAACAAAATAGATTCCTTACTAAAATAAGAATGTCCTTTATCGTTGTGAATTAGTGGCTGATTCAATTTAAAGAGAAACTTCATGCAGCTAAAATGATACGTTAATTTGCTGTGCTGTGCATTAATACATATTGACATTTAATCACAGCACATGACTGTGCAGCATTTTTTCACTATGTGTTAGATTAATGATAGACGTTATGTTAGTAGTTAATTATGTTTATGTCTGCATATGTAACAGAATAAAAGAATAAAATAATTCTGTTGGTTGCATTTGAGTTAATACTTGCCTGGGTGGGTTGGGGTTAGCGGGATGGTCTGTTTGTGTAGACATCAAGTGACAAAATTATTGCACGTTTACCTGTTGCAAGGAACGTTTTGGAAGTGTTTGGACTTGCACCAGTGCTGAATGTGGGTCTCTGGCAACAAAAAACTGGGGAATGGGGGAATTTATCAGATTACAATTAATAGACTAATTAAACCCACTGTATTTGTGCAATAAATAGCTGATTTCAGTCACCTTGACACTCAGGACATTCCTGAGTTAAATACAGTATTAAAGCTAGAGCATTTCAGCGGTTGCAGATCTTAAAAGATTAAATCATGATCATTAATCCTGCCTGAGGCACAGCTTTTCAGAGCTGTTTAATGAGCAGTGCACTCCTCTGCTCCTGCTGTTTCACCCGTGATGTTCTGTACAGGTCAAAAACGACCCATTGTACACTTGTAAAAATAAAAATATAGACAGAGCCCATACTGTGTATGACTTTTGCTCAACTCGGCTTGTCTAATGAGCATGAAAGGTTATTATTTGTGCAATATTTACATTATTATACTGTAGTTATGAACGTGTGCATGTGCATATGCATTGTAAGGGACTAGCATAAGAATGAGGAAGCGCTTAAGAAGGAGAGAGAGTTAACACATAGTTCAACAAATAGTACATTCATATGATGTTGCTAGTCCAACTAAAACCAGACTTTTAAAATTAATGGAAATATGTGAGTCCAACTAAAATCTAAAATCGTACTAAATCAAACTTCTCAAGTCAGACTAGCACACCCAGATAATGTAGTCTACTCGAGCTACTACAACATTTATAACTACAACATATATAACTATAAGGCACTCTGCGCCAGCTCCACAGTTCCGCTAATGATGGGAAGTTTGGATCATTTTAGTGACCCGGTTCTTTGAATATTTTTTTGAGTCATTTATTAATTTCGTTCTTTTTATCAGAAATAAAATAAAATGTTAAATTTTTAATAAACAGACCCCCAGCACGTCTACATATGCAAATTTTGGCTATAGTTTCAGTAGTGACAATATTACAATGTAGCTAAGGACATATTAAAATAAACAGAATGAGCAGCTCACCTCTCATATCTACTGTTCTGAGTTGTTCGTTCTTTTGTCATGTGACCCCTATAGGTGCTATGCATAACGAACGATTTGGACTAGAAGACTCATGAGATGAATCGCTCATTTCTGTTTCCTGTACATAACCAACGGGAGTTTTGCAATGCTGTGAGCATGCATGTCCAGTAGGAAATGAAGGAATCACTCTCCGAAACTACTTATTCTTTTGAGTCACGTTAACTAGTTCCCACCCCGGGTTTGACCCGGAAGATTGAACAGTATGCGTAACACCAAATCGAACAATCGATCCTGGATGTGTGTAACCATTACACCACCATGCCGCCATTACAGTATGTAACTAGAAACATGACCTAGCAAGTTATCTAACCTAGCAAGCGCTTTCACTTACAGCATTTAGTTAGCTAGCCAGAAAACATTAGGTTTCTTCATATACTGCTGATGATGAAGAAAGTTATCTTGTCTGCCTTCATCTCCCATACCTGTTACTTTTATTTAATGTACATTCATCCATTCATCTTCTGTACCGCTTTATCCTCTATTCAGGGTCGCGGGGGACCTGGAGCCTATCCCAGGAGACTTCGGGCACAAGGCAGGGTACACCCTGGACAGGGTGCCAATCCATCGCAGGGCACACACTCATACGCACATTCACACACTCATTCACACACTACGGGCAATTTGGGAACGCCAATTAGCCTAACCTGCATATCTTTGGACTGTGGGAGGAAACCGGAGTACCCGGAGGAAACCCACCAAGCACGGGGAGAACATGCAAACTCCATGCACACAGAGACGGGAATCGAGCCTGGCCGGGGAATCGAACCCAGACCCTGGAGGTGCAAGGCGACGGTGCTAACCACTACACCACCGCGCCGCCCTTTAATGTACATTATTACTTTTATTTTTTTACTTTTTCCAATGATACTTTATTTCACATTAATCCCCAATTAAATGCCTTGTTGGTGGCAGAGTGGCTTAGTATTTAGCACTGTCGCCTTGCACCTCCAGGGTCCGGGTTCAATTCCCGCCTCGTTGTCTGTGTGCATGGGATTTGCATGTTCTCTTTGTACTTGGTAGTTTTTCTTCGGTTACTCCAGTTTCTTCCTACAGTCCAAAGACATGCATTAGGCTAACAGGCATTCTCAAGTTCCCCATGAATGTGTGTCTGAACGTTGACAGGAGGTCATACCATGGTCGTAAAAATGAGAATAAATAAAATACAGTGATCACCATTGGCCTCCATGGTCCCTAGTTGGACTACAGAGGTTTTATAGATGGATGGATGGAAACTCCTTGGTATAAAATAATATTGAATAAGATGACCATGCTCAGTGCCATCCACTACAAAGAAATAACCAGAATGATTTGACGTCTTTTATAAGTGAAATAATCATTTTCCTCTTTCACTGCACAGCAAATAAGTTATAGAATTGAATCACTTTCTAAAATCTAGCTATAAATCATGGGCTTGTTTTTTTTTCTTTTCTTTTCAGTCACTCGTTTATCATATATAGAGAGGCAGAAGCAGGCACAGCTACAGGGGACAATCATTCAAATGAAACATACCAGTGTGCATTTATTCAGAGCAGCAGGCTGACAGCTGCAAGTTTTAATGCTATTACCATTAAATAAGCGTGATTTACTGAGGCCTACGCACACAAATCACATGAATGGAATGGAGGGGTTGGTCGGGGGTAGATTAGAGACCTTTCTAGAATCTAAGGGTGTACTTCAAATCTGTGTTTGTTTCTCTTTAGTGCTAAATATTCAGTATCTATAGCTGCAAGCATTCAGATTTGAACCAGGAGTTAGCATGACTTAAACAGAAAGGATTTGTTTGTTTGTTTGTTTGTTTGTTTGTTTGTTTAAATGTGAAGGCTACCACTTTTCCCCAGGAAATAATTTTTCATTTACAAAATACATAAATAGCAAATTGTCAATTAATTAATTGTCAAATTAATTAATTGAATTAATACAGTGAGTGTGATCATGTCACATAGTATTAATGTAAATCATTTACATTAAGAAAACTTGAAAGGGCACAACATTATACAGCTGTCAGCACCATATAATAACAATATTTAACCAGGCTTATTAGACTTATTGGTTCCAGAAAGATCAGAAACATTCACAATGCTATAACACAATGCTAATGTGAGCCAAAATAGCGTTCTTTGAATGACAATTACCATTTGAATTGCAATACCTTTATGTTTTCCAGGAAGATTTTTTTTTTAATTGCCAATATAATTGTAAATATTGGGCCAGTTTATAGACCGATCTGCCACAACATACCACAAAACATGAACAGGATTCTGCACCACAGTCTGCCATGCACGGGGCCCAGCATGCAGAGCGCCAAAGGCCACCAATTCGGCCTCCAAACTCCCTGGACGGATGGATGGATGGATCGATCGATAAATGGATGGATATCCTGAGGGGAAATTCCAGATATCCATAGTAATAGTAATATACAGAAACAGGTTGTACTGTAGATGTGACTGACCAGAGTATCCATGAAATGCGCCGGACAAATAAGCCCAAACTATGAAGGCCCCACAACATCCCCAGGATCTGCTTCCAGCGTCCTGGTGTCAGACACCACAGCACGCCCCAGAGGTCTTGTGGAGTCATGCCCCAAGGAGCCAGAGCTGCTCAGGTGGCACAGATTGAACTTTTTGAATATTAGGCACAATGTTTTGCTTTGTAATGTTATGGCTGACCTGTCTATAGATATGGTTTAATTTTGGACTTCAGTATAAAGGTGATTAGATCAGGCTACCCTTAAATACTGTGATTGGTCAGATTTAAGAGAGAACATAAAAAGTATAATGTTTCTCATGAAAATACGATTCTGTTGCTTCCACGTAACTCATTTGTCCATATTCTATACCGCTTATCCTGTAAACAGGGTCGTGGGGGGCCTGAAACCTATCCCACTAAGTTGAATTAAACCTTGGAACCTTGAGGTATGAGGCCACAGTGCTAACCACTACACTACACCTTCTATTTATCTTAATTTAAACAAAATTCTAGATAACAGATTGAATTAAATACAGTGAGTGTGATCATGTCACATAGTATTAATGTAAATCATTTACATTAAGAAAACTTGAAAGGGCCTGTGAATATGTATAGTATTCAATTAATCCAATTAAAACCTGTGAGGTAGCATAGCACAGTGGTCATGCTGCTCAGATACATAAAATGCCAGTGACTTTAGGTTCACTCCTCTGTCCTGGTGAGAGTACAGTGTTCAGTTTTATTCCAGGTGACATGAGCAAATCATGTAGAACATACACAGATAAAATTGTGTTAATGTGACAATTTAATCAGATGGAACTGAAAAGAAAAGCTATTTTCAGTGATACAAGTCACTGGTGATAAGAAAAAATGAATAGCGCACCATCTGTATTTCTATTCATTAACATATATTGTATTGATCAATGCAAATGGAAACATTTCTAAAAAAAAATTCAGTCTCAACACTTTCTTTCTTTGTGAAATGCTTTCACCGTCGGAAATTCACGACTTCAAGATTTTCCCAATTTCAAAGAAAAACATCTTCCGACAGACCTTCAAATGGGACACTAAATTTACCCTGATCCCAAGTGTGGCCCAAAGGCGTGTACACTCCCTACGACAACTTAAGTAATTCCGCCTTGCTCATCCAATTACACACAGCTTTGACAGCCTTGGTCATTATCGCCGCCATGTCTATTAGGTTAGGCTTTGCATCATCACTGTAGAAGTGCAAATTACAATGCACTGTGGGTTAAGAGCAAATCTTTAGTTATGTGAGTCCACCTCCTTCAAACCTGCACTTTTGTAGGATTAAAAAGAAGCAATGAAAACTGTGTTTGATATTTCACACCTCAGTTGCCTTCCCTTCTCATACAGGGTGTCCCCTTTTGGCAGAGAATGGGAAAAAACTTTAGAGCCTGAAACCTTTAGATTAATAGACATTTGTCATGTAAGGAATATTGCTGAATGATGTCTGGAGTAATTATGATTGATTCATGATATATTCTAGGCCTACCGTGTCCAATTCATATTAATGATTGCTTTGACCTTTATCATAAACTCCTGCGATCCAAGCAGGACTTGTTCCTATCTGAGTTGTTCTTAATCATTAGTAGGTCACATGACCATAGTCTGAGAAGTATTGCTTCTCTTAAAGTCTGTTTAAACTCTAGTCCATATATTACTGTGATGACTTTTAAACTCAGCCAACTGGAAAAAAAAAACAGTATTTTAATTAATTCCTTCATTAAATATTTATATGCATATGATTTTTGTTGTTTTGTTGAAAATTGTATGATATTTGAATTTTGCTTCTGTTTTAATTCTGTTTATAACCTACTGTACATACAGAGATCTAATGGATTGAAAATGATTGGTGATGATATTACATCAAGATAAAGTACATGTAAATAAAATGCTTGATTTTTATTCATGCAAATTTACACTCTCTGGCTACTTTAATATTCCAGATCGTCTTTAGCTTTGATTACGGTGTGCATTTGCTGGGCATTGTTTCGAAAACCTTACGCAAATCCACATCCATTATTTTCATTTAGAGTTGGATTCATTCTTGGCCCGAGATCTTGTATTGATGACAGCAGAGTTGATGCATTTCATAAATCATTTTTACGCAACCCCAGATGCCTCCAGAGGCTTGAACAGTGGCCACTATGCATGATGGGTACATCGCTTCGTGCCCTTCCCTTTCTTATCTTTATGTACCCATCGCTCTGGAATAGAGTCAATCTAGACTCATCAGACCACATGACCTTTTTTCATTGTTCCAAACTCCAATCTTTATACTCTCTGGATAACTGAAATCTTTTTTTCTTATTAGTGCTTGTTTTATGGCCACACTAGTTGTCTAGTACCAATCTCTTACTTTTCCCTATTAAACAGAGCTTACTGTAATTTTGTTAATGTTTTTAAAGATACAACTTCCTGTGTATTTTTTGAACAAACAAAAGTTGCAGACAGAGCAAACAAGCAAGCAAACAAATAAAAACTAGCTTGTTGTTAATTGATCTTTAAAAGTTTCGATTTATAAATGACTTAAGTTTTAAAAAGTAGCTCCGTCCATTATGGCTTCTTTGTCCTCATTCTTACTTAAAGCTAAGGAACAGTTATTTTTTGTTATTAATTAGAAACACAGCATGGTACGAGGCTCAGCCGCGTCCCTGCGCAGTGCTGTGGGTTATTGTCGGTGTGGCGATTATTCCCCCTAACAGCCAAAGCCAAGAGATAATTTGAGTGTGTGCTGGATTCAGGCCAATTACACAGTGCTTATGTTTAACCAGCTGTGGCTAGACATCATGTTTGAACAGGGTGTCTCCTTCTATTGGAGACAGAAAGATCAGAGGAAGCCTCACCAAAGCAAACAAGTGCATATGCACTTTTCCTTCGAACACAGCCCAAATTGAAAAGGAAACATTTTAGCATTCGGTTTACTGACTTTTACAGAAGAAGATCAGAGCCATAATAATCATATGATTATGATGATAATCATAATCATCATGATCATAATAATAACTGAGTTCTGACTTTTATCTAAACTGTAAGGTGTACATGTATTCAACTTTTGGAAAACGATAATTGACAGCATATACAAATAATATACCGTACAGTGGGTAAGGAAAGTATTCAGACCACCTTAAATTTTTCACTCTCTGTTATATTGCAGCCATTTGCTAAAATCATTTAAGTTAATTTTTCTCCTCATTAATATACACACAGCACCCCATATTGACAGAAAAACACAGAATTGTTGAAATTTTTGCAGATTTATTAAAGTGTCCCTATTATGCGTTTTCAAATATGATCTTTCATGCAGTGTGTCATGTAGCTGTATGTGAACATAAACTATCTGCACTATCTGTGACACTGACAGTGCACGATAAATGAAGTTTTTGTCTCTTAAAAAA
The DNA here is from genome assembly GCA_030522415.1 of Channallabes apus. Classification (NCBI taxonomy): domain Eukaryota; kingdom Metazoa; phylum Chordata; class Actinopteri; order Siluriformes; family Clariidae; genus Channallabes; species Channallabes apus. The sequence continues at coordinate 10,416,104 of CM060109.1, read as the reverse complement.
AAAGAGTCGGCTCACATTCGCCTAAACGAGTCGTTAGCAGTTCTAATCTTTCTCTGTTACGGATCCACTACGTAACATATTTGCATAATGTCCGCCCACATTCTACGTCACGAACAACTTGCCCGCTATCTTACAATTAACGTTATCACACTCTTGTTAACATATGACACTTACCACTGAGAAACGTCCTGCTCCAGTCGTGCTTGCGAAACAGTTTCTTGTCGATGCGCCACTTCAACCATTTCATCGTCAGACTCCAGCTCGAATCGATACGGTAAAATCGACGCCATCTTTTCTATGTATTGACGGGTCTCCAGAGCTGTCATTCAGTTATGGTAATGGGCGTTTCGTTTTCCGACACACGCTCTAGCGGTAGACCAATCATAAAGGACCGCGCCATCTGACCAATCACAGCACTGAGGGCTCTGTCATGCACACGCAATCTGCGCCCGGCACTAGGACCCGGAAGTAAGACGGGCGCAAAACCAGGAAGTATAAAAGAGGTAAACAAACGATGGCTTACCGCTCAGTCATTGAGTTCGGCCCATGTCAGCTCCAGTTGTCGTTTCAGCAAACCGTGAGTACTCACATGTTGGTTCCGTTGTCTTTTGCTATTGTGTGTGTATTTCTAGGACGCGGGTTAAATTTGTGTTTTTCCCTTGCTCCGTTTTTGTGAGAGTCCTTAAACTAAATCGCGTGGTTATCCTGCCTGCTCGCTTCTTTCCGCGTTTGGGTTTATCCTCCACGCTACATTGGGCTAACCGCTAAAGCTACGTCTTCTGGTCACCTCAGGTTAGTCCATCTTGACAGAATGACTGAGCCCTCCGCGGTAAACCCAGCGGATTATGCGAGTCTCTGCGACGTTGTAGATCGGCATGCGGCGTTAATCAATCAGCTAACCGGGGATCTCGCTTCCCTACGCCGCGAGATCGCTGAGCTCCGGCGGGAGAATACGGATCTCCGCGCGGCTGTTGATGACGTCACTGCTCGATCGCACGCCGCGGAGGCCGCGGCGCCGCATCCCCCCCCTCCCCCTCCTTCTGATGTTTTTCTTTCTCTACCAGAGAAGTGGAACGGCACGGACGGGAAGTGCAGCGTATTTTTGACAGCTCTCGATCTGGTGTTTGAGTTTAATGCCACCAAGTACTCCACCAATCGCCTTCGCATTGCTCTTCTCGTCTCGTTGCTAAAAGGGCAGGCAGCAGAGTGGGCCACGGCAGTTCTACAGGCAGATACAGACACCGCCCACTCATACAATGAGTTCACCCACCAACTCAAACTAACTTTTGAACATCCAGCGGGCGAGGTGGAGACCGACACCAGACTTTACCATCTGAGGCAGGGAGGGCTGTCCGTGAGCCGTTATACGGCCGAGTTTCGCACCCTCGCCGTTCAAACAACGTGGGGCGATGCAGCGCTCTGGACATCCTACTACGAGGGACTGGCTTCTCGAATCAAGGACGAACTAGCCGGGCGAGAGCTTCCTGCGACCCTGGAGGGTCTGATCCAGCTCGCTCTCCGGATCGACCAGCGCCTCCTCTCTCGCCCGAGGCCAGCCCCTCGCACCCTGCCACCTGCACCCCACTTCGCCGTCACCACTTCACGACCCGCACCCGCCTTCACCGTCACCACTCCACGTCCCGCAGACTCCGCCACCTACGCCACCCCAGGACATGTCGGTTCTCCACCTCCTGCCGTGGTTGACACCGGAGCCGGGGAACCCATGCAACTAGGACGCGCCTCCTTGACCGCTGCAGAACGGGAGAGACGCTTCCGTGAAGGGCTCTGCGCCTATTGCGGGTCAGCCGCACATCACAGGGCAACCTGTCCTTTCAGGCCGGGAAACGCCCAGGCCCGGTGAGAGGAGAGAGATACTCGCCGGGTCACCTTCGTCTCTCCGCCATCACCACCAATTCCTCCCGTCTCACGGTTCAGGTACACCTCCAGGTTGGCCACAAACGAGTCCGAAGTGCTGCATTCATCGACTCCGGGGCAGCAGGTAACTTCATTGACTCCCCATATGCCAAAACCCTGGGGGTTAAACTCGAGGCGTTATCCCAGCCCGTTCACATCACCTCTGTCGACGGTCGCCCCCTCTCCACCAGCCCAATCAACACCCAAACCGAACCCATCACCGTCTCCATCAACCAACACCATGAAAAACTAAACTTTTTCGTCACCTCCATCTCCTCACCTCCCATCATCCTTGGACATCCCTGGCTGCTCCAGCATGACCCTCTCATCTCCTGGACCCAGAACCGGATCCTCCAATGGGGCGCGACCTGCACCGAACTGTGCCTACGGGCAATGGCTGGGACGTGCTCTAGGGAGTCCGAGGCCCCCGACGTCGACACCAACGCCATCCCAGAGCCGTATCGGGACCTGGCGGAGATCTTCTGCAAGAGACGAGCTACTCATCTTCCTCCGCATCGGCCCTACGACCTCACCATTGACCTCCAACCCGGTACAGTCCAACCCCGCGGCCACCTCTACTCCCTCACACCTACAGAGACGCAGGTCATGGAGGAGTATGTGACCAACGCCCTTCGCCAAGGCACCATCAGGCCCTCCTCCTCACCTGCCGCCGCGGGGTTCTTCTTCGTGAAGAAGCGGGGCGGTGAACTTCGTCCATGTGTCAACTATCGGGGGCTAAACAATATAACTATTAAAAACCGACACCCATTGCCTCTTACCAACTCAGCCCTGGACGCCCTCTCTGGCGCCACCATCTTCACTAAGTTGGACCTCCGGAGCGCCTACAACTTGGTGCGCATCAGAGAGGGCGATGAGTGGAAGACGGCCTTCATCACCCCTACTGGGCACCATGAGAACCTCGTCATCCCCTTTGGACTGTGCAATGCCCCCGCCGCCTTCCAACACCTCATTAATGACATCCTTCGCGACATGCTCGGGCGGTGGGCGTTCGCCTACCTGGACGACATCCTCATCTACTCACGCACCATGGAAGAACATACCCAGCACGTCAGGGCGGTTCTAAAGAGATTACTCGCCCATCAACTGTACTGTAAGTTGGAAAAGTGCGCTTTTCACGAGCGCTCCACCACGTTCCTGGGTTTTGTCATCTCGCCCCAGGGTGTGGCCATGGACCCGCAGAAGCTAGAGGTTGTGCGTCATTGGCCCCTACCCAAGACCCTCAAGCAACTTTAACGGTTTCTCGGGTTTGCGAATTTCTATCGTCGCTTTATCCGGGACTACAGTACAGTTGCCGCCCCCCTAACCGCTCTGACCCGTCCCTCACCTCTCCCTTTTCACCTCAACCCTGCAGCTGTCTCCGCTTTTAAGTCACTTTGTCACCGCTTCACCACAGCACCGATTCTCCTCCATCCAGATGTCAGAAAATCATTCGTTGTGGAGGTGGATGCTTCAGATGTGGGCGCTGGAGCTATCCTCTCACAACGAGGTCCAGATCAGAAACTACACCCATGTAGTTTCTTCTCCAGAAAATTTGACTCCACTCAGCAGCGATACGGGGTAGGGGACCGCGAGCTGCTGGCCATAAAGTGGGCTCTGGAGGAGTGGCGTCACTGGCCACTGAGCCATTCATAGTCTGGACGGACCACCAAAACCTCATAACCATCAAGAATTTGAAACAGTTAAACCCACGACAGGCGCGGTGGGCCTTATTTTTCGAAAATTACGATTTCCACCTCTCGTACCGCCCGGGCTCCAAGAACACAAAAGCGGACGCTCTCTCCCGACAGCTGGAAGTGGACATTCCCCGGGCGGACCCCGCGCCTGTCCTTCCCTCGTCCAGGATCATCGCCCCACTCCAACTAGACCTGGAAACGAGAGTTCGCCAGGCGCAGGCTACAGAGACCGAACCGGCAGGTGTGCCACCTGGACGACTCTTTGTGCCCGAGAGGATGCGATCAGAAGTCCTCCAGTGGGGTCATTCCTCTCCCATCTCAGGACACCCGGGCACACGACGGACTCTCCAATTCCTCCAACAAGATTTCTGGTGGCCATCCCTCACGAAAGACGTCCAAGAGTTCGTTCAGGCATGCCCAGTGTGCGCCAGGGCCAAAACCACCAATCAACCAACCCCCGGTGAGCTGCAGCCACTCCCAGTTCCTCGACGGCCCTGGACGCACATTGCCGTCGACTTCATCACGGGCCTGCCGGCCTCCGAAGGAAAGGATACCATTCTCACCATCGTCGACCGGTTCTCTAAAGCCGTGCACCTGGTGGCTCTCGCCGGACTCCCGTCAGCCAAAGAAACAGCAGAGCTGATTTTAGAGCACGTAGTCCATCTGCATGGGTTCCCCAAGGACATCGTCTCGGACAGAGGGCCCCAGTTCACAGCCCGGTTCTGGAAAGCCTTCTGCCATCTGATCGACTCCACCTGCAGTCTCTCATCTGGATATCACCCACAGACTAACGGTCAGACGGAGCGGACCAACCAACAGCTGGAGCGCTATCTGAGATGTTTCATAGCTGATCGACAGCGCTCCTGGGCGCACTATCTCATCTGGGCTGAACTGTCACACAACCTCCACACCTCCTCTGCCACCAACCTAAGCCCATTTGAGGTATGTTACGGTTTCCAACCTTCGATGTTCAACCACCCAGAACCGGAGGTTGATGTACCGTCCGCCCAACAGTTGGTCCGCAGATGTCGGCGGCTATGGATTACAACAACCGGGCCATCCAACGCTCGCTACACCCACCAACACCGCCGTCGACATCCTCCAGGACGATTGTACCATGTAGGTGACAAGGTATGGCTTTCTACAAAGAACCTCCACCTTCACATCGAATCAAAAAAACTCTCGCCCAGATTTATCGGACCATACCGCATCACCCACAGGATTAACCCTGTCACCTACCGGCTCCAGCTGCCTGCGGCGCTCCGGATCCATCCAGTCTTCCACCTGTCCCAGTTCAAGCCCTTCATCACCTCACCCATGATTCCACCCACCCCCCCAGCTCCTCCTCCCCGGATCATCGACGGCGGTCCCGCCTACACCGTGCGCCGAATCCTCGACTCCCACCCTCGGGGCAGAGGTACGCAATACCTGGTGGACTGGGAGGGCTATGGCCCCGAGGAGCGATCTTGGATCCCGGCCCGGTTCATTCTCGACCCGGAGCTAATTCGGGACTACCGTCACAGGGTATCCTCCGCCCCAGGACCGTCAGGAGCCAGTCCTGGACAGGGGGGTACTGTCATGCACACGCAATCTGCGCCCGGCACTAGGACCCGGAAGTGAGACGGGCGCAAAACCAGGAAGTATAAAAGAGGTAAACAAACGATGGCTTACCGCTCAGTCATTGAGTTCGGCCCATGTCAGCTCCAGTTGTCGTTTCAGCAAACCGTGAGTACTCACATGTTGGTTCCGTTGTCTTTTGCTATTGTGTGTGTATTTCTAGGACGCGGGTTAAATTTGTGTTTTTCCCTTGCTCCGTTTTTGTGAGAGTCCTTAAACTAAATCGCGTGGTTATCCTGCCTGCTCGCTTCTTTCCGCGTTTGGGTTTATCCTCCACGCTACATTGGGCTAACCGCTAAAGCTACGTCTTCTGGTCACCTCAGGCTCACGGAAAGGAGGGGTTTAGACAGACTGATTCTCCGAACTGCTTCACGAGTCATTTACGAATCATTTAGAAATGGGGTAACATTCAATCTATTTTTGGAGAAAACTAAAGTGTTTTTTGACCTTGCATACATGGTCTCATAAAGCAATATTAACAACCTTTAAAATGGCATAATAGGGGCACTTTAAAAAAGAAAAACTGAAATATCACATCGGCCTAAATACAGTATTCAGACCCTTTGCTGTGACACTCATATATTTAACTCAGATGATGTCCATTTCTTAAGATCATCCTTGAGATGGTTCTACACCTTCATTTGATTAGGAAAAAGCCACACACCTGTCTATATAAAACCTTAAAGCTCACAATGCATGTCAGAGCAAATGAGAATCATGAGGTCAAAGGAACTTCCTGATGAGCTCAGAGATAGAATTGTGGCAAGGCACAGATCTCGCCAAGGTTACAAAAAATATTCTGCTGCACTGAAGGTTCCTAAGAGCATAGTGGCCTCCATAATCTTTAAATGGAAGATGTTTGGGATGACCAGAACCCTTCCTAGAGCTGGCCGTCCGGCTAAACTGAGCGATCATGGGAGAAGAGCCTTGCTGAGAGAGGTAAAGAAGAACCCAAAGATCACTGTGACTGAGCTTCAGAGATGCAGTTGGGAGATGGGAGAAAATTGTTTAAAGTCAACCATCACTGCAGCCCTCCACCAGTCGGGGCTTTATGGCAGGTTTACCTTCCAACAAGACAATGACCCTAAGCACACAGCGAAAAAATAACGAAGGGGTGTCTTCACAACAACTCTGGGACTGTTCTTGAATGGCCCAGCTAGAGTCCTGACTTAAACCCAATTGAGCATCTCTATAGAGACCTAAAAAAAAAACTCATTAAAAATTAATGAGAGAAAAAAATTAACTTAAATGATTTTAGCAAATGACTGCAATATAACAAAGAGTGAAAAATTTAAGGGGGTCTGAATACTTTCCGTACCCACTACGTATATATTTTCCTTAATGAAGATTTTACTGCATAGTATTCATAATAAAAACATAGACTATTAAATAACTTTCATATTTTCGCCAAAACTGAATAGTTTGAAAATAACCTCCAAAATTAAGAAATTAGTTACACACACTGTTAGGTGGGTGGAAGGAAAGTGCTATTAATTATAATGAGCAGTCTGGATGGTGCCACTTGCTGTGAGAGTGCAAATGTGCTTCCTAGGCTGCAGGCCTAAGGACGACTGCTGTGAGATTCAACCTTGCCAACGCCGTTCTGTTGCTACGTCATCGCCATGGAGCAGCCTATATACTGTATGAGACTATATCATAACTGGTGAATGACTGATTAAACAGTGCATCTTAAATTAGCCTACTTCTTGTCCAATACTGTTTTTTCTTGTGTTTGTTATCTTAGGGATTGCCACACCAGATCATCTGGTCTTCAAGATCTGGCACGGGTTTTGCACCAGACACCGTTCCTGTCACATCTCTTCCATTTTCTACTTGGGCTTGGAACTGCATGCATACTGTAGATGCAGGGTCAAGGGTCTTACCTAAGAAACCAACAGTTGTGGTGGTGCGGCTCAAACAACTGACCCTCTGATCAGCAAAGGTGGTTCAGCACCTCAACCACCTGAGCCACCGCAGCCCTTGTGTCACCTGGTTCAGATCTTTGCATGTAGAAGTATGTTTAGGATATACAACGTATATCCTAGACGTTTAGACGATATAGACGTTTTAACTCCTTCTTGATGAATGACAAATGGCGGAAAGGCAGCCATTCATTTATATCAATGGTGGTGAGTTATTCAGTAGCCTTAAGTCCTTTGTTCAAGCATCTCCGGTGTGATTTACGAGACCACTCATCGAGCACGTTCATCTATCAGGCCGCCTCATCATAAGTGGATTAAACATTCTGTTCCGAGTCATTAGCGCCATTATTCAAACCTAATGAAATCTACACTCAGATTACTGTAATGCCTTTGAAGCTGAATTTACTGACATGAAATAACCTCGCTGTCACAGTACAAGTCTTGTCTGTCGTATTAATTAGGCTGATAGATAGTAGGCTAATGCACTCTGAATGTGCTCGTTGTGTGTGTTAAGGCTAAGGCTGGCCCCTCTGATTGCTCGCCTGATGAGGATGATTAGCAGGCTGATGATGCAGCTGAAAACATTTCAGTCACACATAATAATTGGCCAGACAATGTAATAAGTTCTGTTATGCAACACTGTAATGGCTTTTTAGTGAATCAACTGAATCGGAATTGATGATCGATAGTTTAAAAGGCAACATCTTTAATTAACCGCAAAAGATTTCAAAAGAGAATGGGCGAAGATCAGCTACGAGCAGTCAAGGAAATAAAACGCGACATCAATTAATTATAGTAGTTACATTATAGAGCCATTATAATTTAAAGCGAGAATAAGAAGGACAATTCTCTCGCTGTTACTCTATCATTTAAAATCAAAATGACATTCCTCACAGATGAAAATGAACCAAACATGGGCATTAATTCTAGGAACTGAAAGTGTATCGTTTTATATTGTTGCTTGATTGATTTCCTCTGATTTGAAATCTATCTCTGGGCAAGAATAAAGTCTACAGTCTGTGGGACACACACGCTTTCTCTGACTCTCTGATTCTTTCTCTCTCCCTGAAAGAGTCATAACCATTTCCTTGTGGTAATATCTGTAATAAAGATGAAATAGGTGCGCCATTATTTTACTACACTTGTAAGTGCGAGGAGTAACTCAAAAATGTAATATCAGAATTTTATTTTAAAGCTGAAGGTTAAATATTTCAGTGTTAATGTTTTATAGGTTACAATGTGCAGATCTGCAGTTACAGCAACTAAAGGTTACTTTCAGGTCTATTAATGCCAATGTGAGCCGTTCAACTTAGAGTTGAAAGTACTTGTGAAGGAAATATCTTTGCATACACAAGGAATAAAACACTCGAGTCGTGTATGGAATCAGATTAATGTAAAACATGTATAATACATTAAAGATGAATAAACATAAATGCAAGTCAAATAAATTCTCTAAAAAACTAAAACAATGAATAAAAGTGATTGTTTTTAGTTTCACTGTTCAGTTCTTCAATTTTAGTTTGTACCTCTAAGGCAGGTCTTGGAGTGCTTTACTATCTCTAAGAAAACCGGAACAAATCAGAAAACACAAATCAAACACTGAGACACGAGTCAGCCAACTTCCAGACCTGAAAATCCACACCAGGTTTTTCTCCCTACAAGCTCATCTATAGCTCACGTCTTTGGGACGAGAGTGACTATCGGACTGACTACCATGTACTTGCATGCTCTCTGGATTTGTTTGCTCTTGCTGCTGGATTTGTTTGCTCTCGCCGGTTACCGACCCCGCCTGGTAAAACGATGCTGTTTATCCTACTCTGTCCTATTCCACGCTTAAGCACTTCCATCTTCAGGCACTTCCGCATTCGCAGACATCGGAGAGATCTCATCCCAGGCTCAGCATTCGAACTAGACTCCAGCCCAGACCTAGTGCTCGTTCTGATGCCCGGTTACGTCAGATCATTGCCCAGCAGGGGGCCCTCATAAATTCTCATCAGCAAAAACCAACAAATCTTCCAGACATTATCACAGCTATCAACGCAATTTCAACAAATATGCTCTGCTCTTTCTTCCACTCTGACACCACCGGCTCGGCACGAACCTCGTCTGCTCAATCCTTAACCATACAACGGCGATCCCGGAACATGTCGTTCCTTCCTCTCTGAAGGCTCAAAGGAAGAGTCCGTGAGTGGGGGACTGCCATCTGGGACGCCAACGACTCTTGCTGTGCCACCTTCAACGCCTTCACCGATGAGATGAGCAGGGTATTTGATCACTCCCACGCAGGCAGGGAGGCCGTGAGACAGCTGCTGGAGCTCTGTCAGGGTTCCAGATTAGCTTATGCTTATGCCATAACTCAGTGAGACACCTTCCTGAATGCCCTTTCAGAGTCAGTCAAGGACCAGCTAGTTTTTCAAGACCACAAGACCTAAATGACTTGATGGATCTAGCAGGACGTGTGTATACACACCTCAGACAAAGGCGCAGCACCACCAACCAACCCCGACTCAGAGTCAACCACTTCAGCCAGCTTCCCAGCTGAACCCATGCAGATTGGTCGGACCTGGATCTCACCGGAGGAGCAGCAACATTGGGTTAAGCGGGGGGGGGGGGGGGGCGTGCCTCTACTGTGGCTAGGTTAGTCATCTACGCCTTCAGTGCCCATTAAAATCAGCCCCCCCCCACCCCCCAGTTAACCCAAGTCCAGCTGCCTAAAGACCATTCACTTCTCCCTGTCATGCTCCTCTGGAATAACCAGCCCTATATTCTTCATGCCCTCATCGATTCTGGCTCTAATCTGTACCACTAAAGTCAAGGAACTGAATGCGCCAACTCTTTCCTTGGAACCACCGCTGTCAGTCAGAGCCCTCTATGGAATGCTCCTTTCTCCAATTACCCAGCGAACCGTTCCAGTCACACTGAGAACATTAGGGAAATCATTCAGAAGAGATGTCGTTCCTTGTCATGTAAAAAGCTCAATCCCAGCTGGTTCTTGGACGCCCTTGGCTCATCCGCTATAATCCACAGATTTATGGCGGAACAACGGCATCCATGGATGGAGTCACCTCTGCCTGGCCTTGTGCCTCAAGTCTGCGCTCTGCCCCTTTCCAGTAGCAACCTTCTCTAAGGAATTCCCTGACCTTTCCGTGGTCCCGCAGGACTACGCTGATCTCAGGGCAGTGTTCAGCAAGTCTCTGGCTATCTCTCTTCCCCCTTCCATCCCTACAATTGACCTCCTTCCTGTCACTGCTCCACCCAGGGGATGTCTGTACCCAGGGTGGAGCAGTGCCAGGGTACAGACATCCCCTGGGTGAAGCAGTGCCAGGAAGGGGACGTCTGTACTCACTCTGCCAACAGAAAAGTACATCCCCAAATCGTTAGCCGCTTGAATCATCAGAACGTCATCATCTCCGGCTGGGGCAGGCTGCTTCTTCGTGGCCAAGAAGGATGGGTCCATGCGTCCTTGTATTGATTACAGAGGGCCATTACCATCAAGAATCGCTATCCCCCTGCTCTTGATATCCACAGCCTTCGACCTCCTGCAGGGGGCCCAAATCTTCACCAAGTTGGACCTCCACAGGATCAGGGCAGGGGACGAGTGGAAAATTGCCTTCAACATCCCGTCCAGTCATTACGAGTATCTGGTCATGCCTTTCGGGTTGGCTAATGCCCCGGCAGTCTTCCAAGCCTTGGGTAACTACATCCTTAGGGACTTAATCAATGTATTTGCCTTTGACGTTGCCTCCTTTTTACTAAGAGTAACATACAAAACATGTTCGGCAGGTACTTCAGAGGCTTCTTGAGAACCAGCTCTTCGTCAAAGCTGAGAAATGCGAATTTCATAGCAACACAGTTTCTTTTTTGGGTTTAATTGTTGCTCTTCCAAAGATCCAGATGGACCCCGCAGTTCTCCCCAGTCCAGAATCAAGGATCCGAAGCCACCATTTTGCCCCCTCAATGCCTGGTAGGGGCGGCACTATTGGACATCGAGTCGCGAGTCAGGAATGCGCTCAACCAGGAACACGGTCCCCAAGAAACACCAACTCTCCGATCTTTGTCCCGGAGGCAGAACGACCTTGAATGGGGGCATGGCTCAAGGCCACCCAGTGGCGGCTCACACACTAGCATTTGTCCAGCAACGCTTCTGATGAGCCACCATGAGGGACGACACCTGACACTTTGTGAGTGCCTGTGATGCCTGCGCAAGAAATAAAACCAGCAACAAGTCACTTGCTGATCATCTCAGACCTCTTCCTATCCACATAGCTCTTGATTTTGTCACCGGGCTCCCTGACTCCGAGGGTCACACCTGCGTCCTCACAGTAGTGGACTACTTTTTTCCAAGGCGGCTCACTTCGTTCCCCTGTCTAGTCTTCCCACTGCCAAAGAGACTGCAGAACTGCTAATCACTCACATTTTCCAGCTTCATGGACATTGTATAGGACCGTTGACCCCAGTTTGCTGCAAAATTCTGGTCTGCCTTCTGTAAATTAATCAATGCTATGCCCAATCTATCTTCAGTGTATCATCCACAGACTAATGGCAGGACCCCAGGTTCCTTGGCCCGTTCACAATCGTTAAAGTCATCAACCCCTACACTGTCAGACATCGTCTTCCCTCCACTATGTGTCGGATATACCCCTCCTTTCACATCTCCCAGATCAAACGTCTGGTCTCTTGCCCACTGCAAAAATACATACAGTATACAGAATAGAAATACAGCATGTATTATAGCATGTATAGGCAGTATAGCATGTATTAGGCAATGTTTATTGCTGTGGCCTTGCACTTCTATGGTTGATGGTTCGAATTCCAACCCAAGTCTATAAAGTTTGCATGTTCTCCGCGTGTTTTTGGTGGGTTTCCTCCAGTTACACTGTTTCCTCCCACAGTCTACAGATTAAGTTAATTGGAGTTCCCAAATTGCCTGCAGTGTGTGTGTGTGTGTGTGTGTGTGTGTGTGTGTGCGCACAGTGATGGTTTGGCACCTGTCCAGAGTGTACCCCCTCATAAAGCAGTATACTTACTCACCGTCTAAACCACTTAATCCTGTATTCAGGGTCGCGGGGAACTTGGGACCTATTTCAGGAGACTTACGTATGGCACAAGGTGGGGTACACTTGGACAGGGTGCCAATCCACCACAGGGCACAAACACATATGCAAAATCACACACAAACTATGGGAAATTTGGGAACGCCGATTAGAATAATCTGCATGTCTTTGGACTGTGGGTGAAAACCAGAGAACCCAGAGGAAACCCACCAAGCATGGGGGGAACATGCAAACTCCATGCACACAGAGATGGGAATCGAACCAAAACCCTGGAGGATCAATGCGACCGTGCTAACCACTACACCATCATGACGTCTTAAAGCATAGAAAATGGTTAAGTGGATTGCATACTGTATGTTATTAATAGCATTTTATTATTAATAATATTATATAATAATGTATAACATTTATATTATTATTAGAATAGCAGTAGAACTGTGGATCATCGGTAGCCTGTTGATTTGGTTCAAATAGATTTTTTAGGATTTAAATTTTTTATTCAATTTGATACAATAGCACTAACGTTTATAGGCTGATTAGTTTCAGGGAGCTATATTTCTTATATATAATAGCTATATAAGTATCTTATCTCAGTTAACATTCTGAAGCATCCACATGCATGTTATATCTTACCTTCTTTAAACACTCACTCACTCTCTCATTATCTATACCACTTCATCCTTTCATGGGGGCCTGGAGCTTAGCCTAGGAGACTAATCCATCGCAGGGCACACACTACGGGCAATTTGGGAACACCACTTAGCCTAATATACATGTCTTTGGAAGGAAACCAGAGTACCCTGGGGAGACTCTAGAGAACATGCAAACTCCATACACACAGACCTAAGGCGGGACTTGAACCTTGAAGGTGCAATGCCACAGCGCTACCTGTTACACCACTGTGCTACTGTACTCACCCAAAACAATCAATCCCTAATCAGCATCTCTTGAATATGTATCTAGAGTTATGCAGCTTGGCATAATGAACCCTGAAATTCATCCTCCATGAAGACGTTTTTCTGGTATAAACCTAAACATACAGCTTGTAACAACACATCTACGCTGAAGACCTCTTCCAAAAATGTTAAATAAATGTATAGAATAATTGTAATGTTTCTTACTTTATTGTTCACTGATTTGTTTCTTTAAAGCGGAGTGTGTTTGTGAAATTTCCATGCTGAAACTTCTCAATGTAGCAACCAGGGCAAATTCCATTAAATTGCGTTTAATGAAAAGGTGCTGCTGCCTAGAAGCCGAATGTGGTTATGTAATTACTGCAAAAGTGAAGCAACAGCAGAGACACACAGTCCACACAAACACACACACACACACACACAGAGAAGGTGTGTGTGTGTGTGTGTGTGTGTGAGAGAGAGAGAGAGAGAGAGAGAGAGAGAGAGAGAGTTGTGACCCTGAAGAGAAATAACGAATTTATCATTTCCCCCTCTGCTGTTTTTTCATGTTTGTATCTGTAGCACTTGTTTTCTATTTTATTTGTTTACTCACTTTTTTTTTATTTTTTTACAATTCACACACACACACACTGTTTTTATGTTTCTTACTATTTATCTAGCTTTGTGTCAAATCCAATTCAACTCAACTCAACATTTTACTTACAGTATATACCATTAACAAAGCACAAAAGCAGTGTTACAGAAATCCAGATATACTCTCATCTACGGTAACACCAGACGTTGAAATGTTAAATAACTCCCGGTTATAACTGGATATGTCATAGTCATGAGCATGAGGCACAATTAAGGTTTTAATATGTTTACCCGAGAGTAACTTGTTCTTAAGAAATGCTGTCTAATAGCGATCCTAGAAAGAACTCTGTAGATGCGGTCATGTTATGTCACTAGTTTTGACGCGTAGCTTTGGTTGGATCATTTACTCACAAGAACGGAAGTCTGATGATTTCTTTGTCTTGGTATTTTATTTTCAGCATCAAAGATTCAACACTTCATACAGTCGTCTTGAGTAAATCCACTGTGGTTACAACACCTGTTGTAAATTTCTGACTTTTATAACAACCTATATTATATCTATCTCATTTCGTTTAGCTAACGGTCAAAAGCTTGTGTTTCCGTAGCCTTCCGCATCTAAACTGAAGTTTCTATCATACGATAGTCATACAAATACATGTAATAGTGGAATGACATCACAGACCAACTCACGATTGTCAAAATGGATGCTTAACTAACACATTCAGAGCTTATGGCTTATGTAATAAACTTAATGCTTAATTCTTAACTAATGAATAGAATAAGGTAGAATGAAATGAATTGAAACAAATAAAATAAAGTAAACACAACAACAAATTCTGCAGATTCATCTCACATAACAATGTTATATGGCTCTTACAAACACCTTCAGCCATCTGAGTGATGTACAGTATATATGCTATAATGTACTACGGTAATTTAGTCTAATGCTTTACAGTGATGTACATTGTGTGCAGAGCTCTAGCTACGCCAGCATAACTACAAGGAAGAGCCTGAAGGTAACACAGTCATGAGGGCAGTCAGACCCTCCACTGATACCTCACTATATACAAGTATACAAATATAAAAGCAGAGTGTGTGTGTGTGTATTGTATTCATTCATTTATAATACTTTGAAATACTGGCTTATGTACAGTATTTACATTTAGGCATTTACCAGATGCCCTTATCCAAAGCGACTTACATGTTTTATCTCATTATAGATCTGGGTCCAGTTTCTCGATAACGCACACTCTTCACGAGCTAAGAAGACTCTTAAGATATATCTTACGTAAAGTGATTACTTTTCTAAGTGTGTTTCTCGAACTGTCCCTTAAGTCGCTGCCTCTTACCTTCAACGTTACGCGGCGCTGTCTACAGTGAAAGTCCTGAATTAGCTAACATTGGTTGCTCAGGAATCGATCTTTCACTCCTTTTGCATGACAGTGCTAAGAATGACAGCACATTCTAACTGCGATCATCTAACATCAAACGGACTTTACTGCAGTTACTTTCTATGCAAATTAAACATTGCTCAAAATTCTTCCAATAATGTTTTTTTCGACATGGGTTAACTTATCAATAGCATGCCATAATAAACAAATATATAAATTAAATCACCAAACTGTTGAATATTTTCATGTAACCTTCATGAAACGAACTGGGTATACAATCATAGTTGATGGACAAACAGCTGATAACACTCTTCACCAGCTTCAGAAACAATGTGAAGTGTCAGTTGTTGGGGTTGTATAGCACATTATGGAATGAATATGATGAGATGACAGAGTGGAGGTTTAATACCCCTAACTCACCTGCGTGGTTTCGCGCGGTGGCCATACAGGAAGTGCGGTTCATCATGATTCAGCGCGAGTTTTGGTGCCGTGATTACATTTCCAATTTACAACGCAAAAAAATTAAACATGTTTAACATGCGGAAGTTTGCGGACCTTGCAGATCTTCGCGGAACGTCGGGCAGTCACTCGACGCGGCTCACAGTGCCTAATACCCCTATCTCACCTGTGCGGCTTGACTCACTGTGAGATGCGATGTTAGGCACCGTGAGCTGCCGCGATTGCCCGCGACGTTTCTTTAACGTTCCGCGAAGTTCTGCAAGGTCCGGAAGCTTCCGTGAGGACCGCCAAAAAATTTTTTACATGTAAACATGTCACGAACTAACCGGGATGACTAGAATGATGATCGTGCTTCTGTCACGAACTAACCGGGATGACTAGAATGACGATCGTGCTATCTGTCATGAACAAACCGGGATGAGCAGATAGCTTTAGCAGTTAGCCCTGTAGCGTGAATGGTAAACCCAAACGCGGATAAACACGAGCGGGCAGGATAATCACGCGCTTTGTTATAAGGACTCTCACACTCAATGAGCAAAGGAAAGACACAATCTAACCCTAGTCCTATAAACACACACTCAGTCTGAAAAGATAGCCAAGAAAGTGAGTACTCACAGATACGGGAACGATTCCGAAAGGATCTGGGCATAACTCAATGACAGAGCGATGTGCGGCGCCATCTTGTTTACCTTTATGCTTTCAGGTTCGCGACCGTCTTACTTCCGGGTCCTAGTGCCGGTCGCGGCTGAGTGTGCATGACAGTACCCCCCCGTCCAGGACCGACTCCGGACGGTCCAGGGGTGGAGGATACCCGGTGACGGTAGTCCCTAATGAGCCCGGAGTCGAGGATGAAGCGAGCCGGAACCCAGGACCGCTCCTCGGGACCGTAGCCTTCCCAGTCGACCAGATACTGGGTGCCCCTGCCCCGAGGGCGCGAGTCGAGGATCCGTCGCACGGTGTAGGCGGGACCGCCGTCAATGATTCGGGGGGGAGGAGCAGGGTGGGTGGGTGGAACCATGGGTGAGGTGGTGAATGGTTTCAGCTGTGAGGTATGGAAGACAGGGTGGATCCGGAGCGCCGCAGGCAGCTGGAGCCGGTAGGTGACAGGGTTGATCCTGAGAGTTATGCGGTATGGCCCGATGAACCTTGGTGATAACTTCTTTGACTCTGTGTGCAGGTGGAGGTTTTTGGATGATAGCCACACTTTGTCACCTACGTGGTACAATCGTCCCGGAGGGTGCCGACGGCGGTGTTGGGCCACATAGTTGGCGTTGGTGCGTCGGATGGCGAGATTGGCTTGGTGCCATAGCCGCCGGCACCGGCGAACCAACTGTTGGGCCGATGGTACATCAACCTCCGGTTCTTGGTGAGTGAACATCGGAGGCTGGAAACCATAGCACACCTCAAATGGACTCAGGTTGGTGGCTGAGGAGACGTGAAGGTTGTGTGATAATTCGGCCCACTTGAGGTAGCGGGCCCAGGAGCGCTGGCGATCCGACACGAAACATCTTAGGTAGCGCTCCAGCTGTTGGTTGGTTCGCTCCGTCTGACCGTTCGTCTGGGGGTGATAGCCAGAGGACAAACTGCAGGACGAATCGATCAGACGGCAGAAGGCCTTCCAGAACCGGGCGGTGAACTGGGGACCTCTGTCCGAGACGATGTCCTTAGGGAACCCATGCAATCGGACTACGTGTTCCAATATCAGCTCTGCTGTGGTTTTGGCTGACGGGAGTCCGGTGAGGGCCACCAGGTGCACTGCCTTGGAGAAGCGGTCCACGATGGTAAGGATGACGTCTTTTCCCTCGGAGATCGGCAGGCCCGTGATGAAGTCGACGGCAATGTGCGACCAGGGCCGACGAGGGACTGGAAGTGGTTGGAGCTCCCCCGGAGTTGGTTGGTTAGAGTCTTTGGCCCTGGCGCACACTGGGCACGCCCGGACGAACTCAGTAGCCTCCCTCCTCATCGAAGGCCACCAAAAGGCCCGTCCCACGAAGGTGAGGGTTCTCCGGGTTCCCTGGTGTCCCGCGACGGGTGAAGAATGGCCCCACTGGAGGACTTCGGGCCGGAGTTGAGTGGGGACGTAGAGCCGCCCGGGCGGCACACCTGCCGGTGCGGGTTCGGTGGCCAGTGCCTGGCGGACCCTCGTTTCCATATCCCAGTGCAGGGGTGCGATGATCCGGGTGGGTGGAAGGACAGGCACGGGCTCCGCCCGGGGCGCCTCTCGCTCGTATTGACGGGAGAGGGCGTCGGCCTTGGTGTTCTTTGACCCCGGGCGGTACGAAAGATGGAAATCGTACTGTTCGAAGAATAAGGCCCACCGTGCCTGTCGTGGGTTTAGCTGTTTGAGGTTGCGGATGGTGATGAGGTTCTGATGATCCGTCCAGACAATGAATGGCTCACTGGCACCCTGGAGCCAGTGACGCCACTCCTCCAAGGCCCACTTTATGCCCAACAGTTCACGGTCCCCTACTCCATATCGCTGCTGAGTGGGGTTAAATTTTTTGGAGTAAAAGCCACAGGGGTGTAGCTTTTGGTCTGGACCTCGTTGTGAGAGAACAGCGCCGGCGCCCACTTCCGACGCGTCCACCTCCACAACGAACGGTTGACTGGCATCCGGGTGGAGGAGAATCGGGGCGGTGGTGAACAGGTGACAGAGTCGGTGGAAAGCTGAGATGGCGGTAGGGTTGAGTTGGAAGGACTGGGGTGAGAGCCTGGTAAGTGCAGTGAGTGGTGCTGCAACTGTACTGTAGTCCCGGATAAAGCGACGATAAAAGTTCGCAAACCCGAGAAAGCGTTGGAGCTGTTTGAGTGTCCTGGGTAGGGGCCAGTGACGTACAACCTCCAGCTTCTGCGGGTCCATGGCCACACCCTGGGGCGAGATAACAAAACCCAGGAACGTGGTGGAGTGCTCGTGAAAAGCACACTTCTCCAACTTACAGTACAGCTGGTGGGCGAGCAATCTCTTTAGGACAGCCCGAACATGTTTTGTGTGTTCCTCGGGGGTGCGTGAGTATATTAAAATGTCATCTAGGTAGACGAACACCCATCGGCCTAGCATGTCCCGGAGAACATCATTGATGAAACACTGGAAGGCCGAGGGTGCGTTGCAGAGACCAAATGGAATGACCAGGCTCTCATAGTGTCCGGTGGGAGTGATGAAGGCCGTCTTCCACTCATCACCCTCTCTGATGCGCACCAAGTTGTAGGCGCTCCGGAGGTCCAACTTAGTGAACATGGTGGCACCAGAGAGGGCGTCCAGGGCTGAGTTGGTAAGAGGCAAAGGATGACGATTTCTGATGGTAATCTTGTTAAGCCCCCGATAGTCGACACACGGACGAAGTTCGCCCCCTTTTTTCTTTACAAAGAAGAACCCCGCGGCAGCCGGCGAGGAGGAGGGTCTGATGGTGCCATTTCGCAGGGCGCTGGCGACATACTCCTCCATAGCCTGGGTCTCGCTGGTAGAAAGGGAGTAGAGGTGGCCGCGGGGGGGGCTGGAGCCTGGCTGGAGTTCGATGGCTAGGTCGTAAGGTCGGTGAGGTGGTAGATGGCTGGCCCGGCGCTTGCAAAACACCTCAGCCAGGTCTCGATATTGTGGTGGAAGGGCGTGGATGTCGACGTCGGGGGCCTCGGACTCCCTGGAACACGTCCCAGCCTGGGCCTGTAGGCATAAGTCGGTGCAGGTCGGCCCCCATTGAAGGATTCGGTTCTGGGACCAGGATATGAGTGGGTCGTGCTGTAAGAGCCAGGGGTAGCCGAGGATGATGGGTGGAGAGGAGATGGGTGTAAGGTGAAATTGGATAGACTCCTGATGTTGGCCGAGGATGAGAGTGATGGGTGAAGTCTGCTGGGTGATGGGGCTGGATGAGAGGGGCCGCCCGTCGACTGAGGTGATCTTTACTGGCTGGGATAACGCCTCTATCTTTACCCCCAATCCTCTGGCATACGTTGAGTCAATGAAGTTACCCGCGGCACCAGAATCGATGAACGCGGCACTTCTGACCCGTTTGTGGCCAAGATGGAGGGTTACCTGGACCGTGAGTCGAGTCTCAGCATTGTCGGTGGTCGCGGAGAGATGGATGATACCCGGGGAGTCTCTCCTCTCTCTCACCGGGTTTGGGCGTTTCCCGGACGGGACGGGCAGGTCGCTCGATGGTGCGCGGCTGATCCGCAGTAAGCGCACAGTCCCTCGCGGTAGCGTCTCTCGCGTTCCGCCACGGTCAGGGAGGCGCGCCCTAGCTGCATGGGTTCCCCGGCTCCGGTGTCAACCACGGCAGGGGGTGGAGATCCGACACGTCCAGGGAGAGCGGTGGTGACGGTGGTTGGTGGTCTTGGTACAATGCAGGCGTACGTGGATGGTGGCGGCAGGGTTCGAGGTGCTGGCCTCGGACGGGATAGGAGGCGCTGGTCGATCCGGAGGACTAGCTGGATTAGCCCCTCCAGTGTGGCTGGGAGCTCTCGTCCGGCTAGCTCATCTTTGATTCGATTAGCCAGCCCCTCGAAGTAGGACGTCCGGAGGGCCGTGTCTCCCCAGGAGGTCTGGATGGCGAGTGTCCGGAACTCGGCGGTGTATTTACTCACGGACAGTCCTCCCTGCCGCAGGTGGTAGAGCTTTGTGTCGGTCTCCACCTCGCCCGCAGGATGTTCAAAGGTTAACTTGAGCTGGTGGGTGAATTCATTGTAGGAGTGCGCGGTGTCTGTGTCTGCGCGCAGGACTGCCGTGGCCCACTCTGCTGCCTGCCCTGATAGCAACGAGACGAGGAGTGCAATGCGCAGCCGGTCGGTGGAGTACTTGGTGGGATTGAACTCAAACACCAGTTCCAGCGATGTTAAAAACACACTGCATTTCCCATCCGTACCATCCCATTTATCTGGAAGAGCTAAAAAAACGTCAGAAGGGGGGGGGGGTGGCGGCGCCGCGACCGCCGCGGCGGGCGGGCAGCTAGCCAGCCCACCAACCGCCTCCCGGAGGCTCGCGTTCTCCTGCCTAAGCTCCGCGACCTCGCGGCGCAAGGCCGCGATGTCTTGGACACTGCGGCGCAGAGAACCGAGCTCCGCGGTTAGCGTATTGATGAGCAAAGCATGCTGGTCAACCACATCGCTGAGGCGGGCGTAATCCGCTGGGTTTACTGCTCGTGGCTCTGTCATTCTGTCACGAACTAACCGGGATGACTAGAATGATGATCGTGCTTCTGTCACGAACTAACCGGGATGACTAGAATGACGATCGTGCTATCTGTCATGAACAAACCGGGATGAGCAGATAGCTTTAGCAGTTAGCCCTGTAGCGTGAATGGTAAACCCAAACGCGGATAAACACGAGCGGGCAGGATAATCACGCGCTTTGTTATAAGGACTCTCACACTCAATGAGCAAAGGAAAGACACAATCTAACCCTAGTCCTATAAACACACACTCAGTCTGAAAAGATAGCCAAGAAAGTGAGTACTCACAGATACGGGAACGATTCCGAAAGGATCTGGGCATAACTCAATGACAGAGCGATGTGCGGCGCCATCTTGTTTACCTTTATGCTTTCAGGTTCGCGACCGTCTTACTTCCGGGTCCTAGTGCCGGTCGCGGCTGAGTGTGCATGACAAAACATGTAAACTCCCAAGTTTGTTTTCTCATTTAACTAAATCAAATTTCATCATAAAATAAAACGTGTCAAAAGAAAAGTCCATCCAGTCATGAATGATGGCTAATGATCAATGAAACATATTTTAAACAAAAAGCAGCGAGCAGCTGGACATGGGGACGTAGAGCGTAAGTACAACGCGTTGGCCTGGCAAGCGCAGGTCTGAGCAGGTCAACAAGCTCCATAATCTGTTGCCTTGTAAGGTGAAACTTTTTTTTTAAATAGCCACCTCAGGCAAAATATGAAAAGGGCTGAAGTTTTGTCGAAAGGAAAAATTTACATGAACCACACGGCTACAAGGATGGCGCCGTCTTCAGTTTAGCACAACAACACGCTGTATCGCTCCCAAATTGTTTGCCACCTGTTCAATATTAAAAGTGATGGTCAATTTTAATGCATTAGTCACATTATGAAACAAGATAATTAAAAGTCACTCTATTAGTTCTGACATAAAATTAAATAAAATTCTTTAAACAGACCTACAGTCAATTCCATCATTAATACGACTTATCTCATTCATCTCATCTTCTATACCGCTTTATCCTGGGGGGGGACCTGGAGCCTATCCCAGGAGACTCAGGGCACGAGGCAGGGTACACCCTGGACAGCGTGCCAATCCATCGCAGAGCTACAGTAATACGACTTATGTATAATGATAATGTGCTTCCATACACCGCTGTATTGCATTAATATTGCAGGGCTCGAAATAATCAGGTTTGGATCTTTGGTATTTACTTCGGGTTGGTTTCACATGATTTTTATGCTATGATACACACACAAACACACACACACACACACACACACACAATACCGCCTTGATAACATCCAAGCATTTCTCTACTGACAGCCCAACACCACAGCATCCTGACTCACAAAAACCTCCAAAACACACACTCTAACCAACACTATCACCCTAACTCAACACCCTACGACTCAACCCCCCACCACAGTCCGTCCCGGTACACACACTATCCCAAAACCTTCCACCACAAACCCTCACCCAAACACCACAACATCTGTCACCACAGTAACCACACACCCATCTCAACACAAACTCACATGATCAGTTGAAGGATGAGGGAACCTCAAAGAGTTCTGTGCTGGGTCATGAACATGTAACTTATCAGTTGGTAATCGTAACATTTTAACGCCTGCTCCAGTGCGCTCCACTAGCCCCAACAGAACATGTTGATTATTAATTGTCATACTTTTGTCTGTGTTTAGTGGTTATCACTAACGCCTTGCACCTCTATGTTCTGGGTTAGAATGTGTGCATGGAGTTTGCATATTCTCCCTGTGTTTGGTGCGTTTCCTCCCACAGTCCAAAAATATGCAAATTAGGCTAATTGGCGTTTCCAAATTACCGTAGTGGGGGAATGAGCATGTAAGAGTGTGTAACTGTTTGTGCCTATACACAGGATAAAGCTGTATAAACGACGAGTGAGTGAGAAATGATCTCAGACACAAGCCAATTCCATAATGCTTCATGTGCCTTATCTGCTTCCACCCTGTTCTCTTTATCTGCTGTGTGATGTCTCCTGAATGTTGAGTCCTTAGGGAGAAAGATTGATTATTTTAATTCATAATTAGTAATTTTCGGTGCCCCACTGGGAATCCTTTGATAAATCCTTCTTTGTGCGTTTTCCCACAGATCAAATACCTTCTTGCTTCAAAGCAGTTTTTTTTCTCCCCCTGGCCTTTGTGTGTTGATTTATTGCACTCATAGATATCAAACAAAAAGAGCATTCTCGCAAAATGTTCCATGTGCAGTGCCACTGTGTTTAATTTGGGTGCTGAATGACTAAGACCCCCTTCCAACATCCAATTATCTACTATAATATCCCTTTGCCATTTATTTAGATAAAAACAGCGAGGAACGATGCAGGAAAAGGCAAATGCATTTATATGACAGAGTGCCTTATTAGAGTGCTTTTGCCTCTGGCACACTCACCTCATCTTCGCTTTTATTTCTATATTTAGTAGGGATTGTCAGATCACTTGGTTTGTTTGTTTTTTTCAAACATGAAATGAGTTTTTATTAATGCAAATGAGAGCCTGAGTCAGACATTTATCTAAACCATTGTGTTCATTGTTATTACTCCCTGTAACTTATTTTCAGATGTGTTTATATATTTCCAAATAACCGAATTCTGTTAATAATAAACACTTGCTGTGGCTGGACAGACAGATATTCTCATTAACACCATATAAAGCAGAAATCAAAGTCGATAGAATCTATCGATAGGCAAGTACAACCTCAGATGAACAACAACATATAACTTTTTCACAGTGCAATTATTTATTTAAAAAATAATAAAGCCAAAAAGAAAAAGCATGCAGGCCATTCTAAGTAGCTCCCTGATTCAATAGATCCCCTCTAGCAGCAATAACTTGAAGTGATTGTTTCCTGTATGACTTTATCAGGCTCTCACATAGCTCTGGCTCATTATTCTTCATAACGATGGTTCAGTTCATTGAGGTTTTTTGGACATTCGCTTATGCACAGCTCTCTTCTGGTCTGGACTTTGACTAGGCCATCCCTAAACCTTGATTTTTTTTTTATATTTTAGACATTCTGATGTAGATTTACTGGTGTGCTTTGGATCATTGTCCGGTTGCATGACCCAATTTCAACCAAGATTTAGCTGTCAGACAGATGGTCTTCTTGTTGAATACTTTGGTACAATTCTTGAGTTCATGGTCAACTCAAGGACCTCAAGGTGCTCAGATCCTGTGGTTACAATACAAGCCTATATAATCAGCTCTCCACCACAATGCTTGACAGCAGGTATGAATTGTTTCTGCTGAAATGCTGTTTGGTTTACTCCAAACATGGTGCTGGGCATTAAGGTCAAACATCTCCACTTTGGTCTTATTTGTCTTAGCTGTCCACACCACATTGTTTCAGAAATCTTGTGGTTTGTTAAGATGCAGTATTGCTAACCTCACTCATGCTCCCATGTTAATTTTATATAAAAAAAAAAAATATTTTAAGGCCTTTCTCCTGCCAAACCTTCCTCATTTACCATACTTGTTCAGTTTTCTTCTAATTGTGATGTCATGGCCTTTAATAACAACATCATGCAATAGTGAGAACTTCATGAACTTTTTTAATAATAAAATTGTAAATATTAGGCATAAAATTGAGGCTTTGAAACCGAACAATGTAATTGATGCAGATGTTAACCTAGCCATGTCAGATCGGAACCTAGAATACTTTACTCCCCTTGAAGAGAATGAACTAATTTCACTCATCTCTTCCACAAATTCATCAACCTGTATATTAGATCCTATACCGACACATTTTCTTAAACAGATAGTACCAGTAATAATAGTACCGCTGTTGAGAATAATTAATTCCTCACCAGAGGTGTCAAGTAACGAAGTACAAATACTTCGTTACCTTACTTAAGTAGAAATTTTGGGTATCTATACTTTACTGGAGTAATTATTTTTCAGCCGACTTTTTACTTCTACTCCTTAAATTTTTAAGCAATTATCTGTACTTTCTACTCCTTACTTTTTAAAAACTGCCTCGTTACTTTATTTTTATGATCAGAACGCGCAACCCCTCCGGTCGCATGATAAGAACGCGCACAACGCCTTAAGTAAAAAGCGTGGGTTGATACTTCAACTTCTAAAGAAGTATTTTTGAACCCTAGTATCTATACTTCTACTCAAGTAATGAATGTGAATACTTTTGACACCACTGTTCCTCACTCAGCATTGGTTATGTTCCAAAATCTTTTAAATTAGCAGTTATCAAACCAATAATTAAGAAACCTGACCTCGACCCCTGTCAGCTGTCCAATTACAGGCCAATATCAAACCTCCCCTTTATCTCTAAGATTCTGGAAAAGATAGTAGCGGAGCAGCTATGCTCATATCTACATAGAAATGGCATACATGAACTGTATCAGTCAGGCCTCATCACAGCAGAGGATTTAGGCCTCATCACATCACAGAAACAGCACTCGTTAGGGTAGTAAATGACCTCCTATTGGCCTCTGATCAGGGTTGTGTACTGTAACTATGCTTGTATTACTCGACCTCAGGGCAGCTTTTGACACCATTTGACACCGCAGGGTTCAGTTTTAGGCCCACTGCTTTTTTCCCTTTACATGTTTCCTCTGGGCAACATAATCCATAAGCATGGTATTAGTTTTCATTGTTATGCTGACGACACACAGCTATACGTCTCATCAAAACCTGATGAGAAAAACCATCTTACTAAAGTTGAGCAATGTGTGCAGGACATAAGAAATTGGATGCTAATTAACTTCCTTCTGCTTAATCCGGATAAGACAGAAGGTCTAGTCATAGCTGAACTGCCTGCCACCTAACACACTGTATAAATGCAGATCATTTCCTGCTATCTGTTTCACCCAGATGAGGATGGGTTCCCTGTCGAGTCTGGTTCCTCTCAAGGTTTCTTCCTATTACCATCTCAGGGAGTTTTTCCTTGCCACTGTCGTCCTCGGCTTGCTCACCAGGGACTATCTGACCATTTTGATTCATACACATTCACATTCCATACAAACTTAAATAATTCTTTTGATTGTGTAAAGCTGCTTTGAGACAATGTCAATTGTTATACAAATAAAATTGAATTTAATTTAATTTAATGTTTAACATGCTCAGTGAGGGCTGTAGAGTCTGACATTTAACAAATTTTTTATTTTGTGTGTATTGGTCTGAGCATTGTACAGTCTGACCTTGTGGTGAATGTGTTGGGACGTCCATTCCTGGGAAGATTGACAGCTCTTTTGAATGCTTTCCACTTGTGAACACTCTCTCATTGTAGAATGTTGAACTCCAAATTGTTTGGAAATGGTTACAAACCTTTTCCAGATTGATATGCAGCAGAAATTTAAAAACCATGGCTTATGTCTTTCCCTCTTGGCCTTGTGATACACCACACCTGAATGCTCTAGACCAGCAAACTGCCAAGAATTCTCCTTTAATAGAGGTCTGTACAGCTGATGATGATCAGTTGATCAATGGCTGATAATTAGCTGCACCTGGCTGCAACGTACCCTCTTAAATCCTGTGAAAGTAAAGGGATACTTGCCCACAAATTGCCCACATTTCTTTGTCTTTTTAGTTACTTTTGGTTAAATAAATAATATCACGATGAAGAAGAATACATTGGTGTGAAAAACTATTTGCCCCCTTCCTGATTTCTTATTCTTTTGCATGTTTGTCACACTTAAATGTTTCTGCTCATCAAAAACCATTAACTATTAGTCAAAGATAACATAATTGAACACAAAATGCAGTTTTTAAATGAAGATTTACGTTATTAAGGGAGAAAAAAAACTCCAAATCTACATGGCCCTGTGTGAAAAAGTGATTGCCCCCCTTGTTAAAAAATAACTTAACTGTGGTTTATCACACCTGAGTTCAATTTCTGTAGTCACCCCCAGGCCTGATTACTGCCACACCTGTTTCAATCAAGAAATCACTTAAATAGGAGCTACCTGACACAGAGAAGTAGACCAAAAGCACCTCAAAAGCTAGACATCATGCCAAGATCCAAAGAAATTCAGGACCAAATGAGAACAAAAGTAATTGAGATCTATCAGTCTGGTAAAGGTTATAAAGCCATTTCTAAAGCTTTGGGACTCCAGCAAACCACAGTGAGAGCCATTATCCATGCACAAATGGCAAAAACATGGAACAGTGGTGAACCTTCCCAGGAGTGGCCGGCCGACCAAAATTACCCCAAGAGCGCAGAGACGACTCATCCGAGAGGCCACAAAAGACCCCAGGACAACATCTAAAGAACTGCAGGCCTCACTTGCCTCAATTAAGGTCAGTGTTCACGACTCCACCATAAGAAAGAGACTGGGCAAAAACGGCCTGCATGGCAGATTTCAAAGGTGCAAACCACTTTTAAGCAAAAAGAACATTAAGGCTCATCTCAATTTTGCTAAAAAACATCTCAATGATTGCCAAGACTTTTGGGAAAATACCTTGTGGACCGACGAGACAAAAGTTGAACTTTTTGGAAGGTGCGTGTCCCGTTACATCTGGCGTAAAAGTAACACAGCATTTCAGAAAAAGAACATCATACCAACAGTAAAATATGGTGGTGGTAGTGTGATGGTCTGGGGTTGTTTTGCTGCTTCAGGACCTGGAAGGCTTGCTGTGATAGATGGAACCATGAATTCTACTGTCTACCAAAAAATCCTGAAGGAGAATGTCCGGCCATCTGTTCGTCAACTCAAGCTGAAGCGATCTTGGGTGCTGCAGCAGGACAATGACCCAAAACACACCAGCAAATCCACCTCTGAATGGCTGTAGAAAAACAAAATGAAGACTTTGGAGTGGCCTAGTCAAAGTCCTGACCTGAATCCTATTGAGATGTTGTGGCATGACCTTAAAAAGGCTGTTCATGCTAGAAAACCCTCAAATAAAGCTGAATTACAACAATTCTGCAAAGATGAGTGGGTCAAAATTCCTCCAGAGCGCTGTAAAAGACTCGTTGCAAGTTATCGCAAACGCTTGATTGCAGTTATTGCTGCTAAGGGTGGCCCAACCAGTTATTAGGTTCAGGGGGCAGTTACTTTTTCACACAGGGCCATGTGTGACCATTTAAATAATTCTTTTGATTGTGTAAAGCTGTTTTGAGACAATGTCAATTGTTAAAAGCGCTATACAAATAAAACTGAACTGAACTGACCTGAATGTAGGTTTGGATTTTTTTTCTCCCTAAATAATAAAACCTCTCATTTAAAAACTGCATTTTGTGTTTACTTGTGTTATCTTTGACTAATAGTTAAATGTGTTTGATGATCAGAAACATTTTGTGTGACAAACATGCAAAAGAATAAGAAATCAGGAGGGGGCAAATAGTTTTTCACACCACTGTATATGCTCTTGTTGGTCTGAGGTTTGTCTAATACTAAGATCCACTATGATCAGATCTTAATTAGGTTTTTACACAAACACATTGTTTAACTAACTTTTATACTATTGTATTTTTAAGAGGCTAAATTGTTTCACATATGTAAATAAAATTTGTTAACTTTTAGATCAAACATTCTTTCAAAGATACTTTGATCTCAGAAAAAAAATACATAAGTAATGATAGCTGTAATAACATCAGCAGATGACTTTCTAAAAAAAAAAAATCAGCAGATTTCTCCGTGTCCTTGTAAAATAAGTGCTTTAAGTCATTAAAAGGACAGTGGAGCAATGGCTGATATACAATAAAAAAATACATTTAAAAAGTTGTCTGGCAGCTGACAGCCCTCGGGTCTAGCTCATTGATGTGGTCTGATCTTACACCAGGAGCTTCCACACCCTTTGTGCCCCTAAGGCACCATGCTGGTCCCCAGCCTGAGGGAAAGCATTCATGCTGACTGTGGCTTTCTGAATGGGCAATGCTTTTTACTAAAAACTCTTACATCTCCAACAAGCCTCAATCTGTGGAACTCCAGGATAAGGACAGGTCTCTGTAGTGAGACTGAAATACTATTGTAAGTCACTGTCATGAACCCTCGCACCCTCAGTAAAAGCCAGTACAGTACATATCAACCAGTCCCATGTTTGCATGCTTTGAATTACAATACTGTTCAAAAGTCTTAACCACACCTCATTTCTTCATATTTTGAACCAGACCTTCTTGCATTTTTAATGTAGTCTTGAGGAATAGTTCTCCAAGCTGCTTGAAGGACGTTTTCTCACTCATTTTCAATCCAGTACCTGAACAGTTGACCAGAGAGAAAAAAAAACATTAAAAAAAAAACATCTAACTTAAGGCATGATCGGTGATTAGTATACTGCTGATACTGAATACTGATTGGTTGGAACAGAGAGACGAGAGGGCAAATGAGGGCGAATTTTCGGCACATAGCAGAATGTCGCAGTAAAACATTGTTTTCCCGTCTAATTAATTTAATCTACATTGTTTTGTTTAATTTGATATGAAGACGAGGGGTGTCTCAAGACTTTTCCACAGTACTCCACAACCTAAACAACTATATTAACATAACATGAGGAATGTATTTAAAGGGCAAGTTTAACACCTAATTTAAATTTAGAAATACATGAAAACCAATATGCTCCGTTTAAAAAAAAAAAAAAAAAAACCGGGGGGATGTTTTATAGATAACTATTGCATCTTTGTATTTCTTGCTCAAGGCAGGAAGCCCTTGACTATGTGGCTAAATTATGGGGGGCTGGATTATTGGTTGCAAGATTAAATAGCAACTAAATTTAAGGCAAATTCTGGGAAAGGCATAAATCAAGCGATCCCACCAGGATGAGTGAGGTATAATCTCACATCCTTACGCAGGGATCAGCTATCGTATAGTGGAGCGATTGCTCCAGCACCGACAATAAATCAGTTAATATACTGCCTGTGTCTCGGCAGTGCAGTATTGTTACTTCATGCTACAGTATATGCCTATATTGAGCACTTCAGCTATTTTAAGAGCCTTTGCCATAGTAGTTTAGGTTCTGTGAGCTAGCACAGTCCAACCTAAATCCATTAAACAAGCTTTAACCATGGCTGTTCTCCTGCTAGATCATTATCAGCCTGGAAGCAGCTCAAGGGTGCGGCTTTAAAAATAGCATCCTCGTGCTCCTCTGACAAGGAACCGGTTGAAAATCTACTTCACCATGCTAGCAGTACATAGCCACAAGATAAGCCTTCCAGCTTGCAGGGGGAAGTGAAATACTCAGAGGAGACAAGACGGAGGCAGAAACTGGCCTGGTAGGAAGAATAAGGAGAAAGAGCCACTTAATATGAGCACAATGTTCAATGTGATACAGTTCAAGTTCATAGACATAATATCGCCTATAAGGCCAGCTATAGGAATAAAGAAAGACTCAGAGCTGGCAGACTTTCATATGGTTAAAGAAAAAATACGCCTGTGTATATATATATATATATATATATAAACATATCTATGGTAGTAGAGAAGAGATGCAAGGCCGCTGTTATTGGTTTAAATGACAGGTTATGTGTAGCTCTGATGTGAGTTACAAGCTGTCCAGTTAACAGCTCCATTATGGTACACATGGGATTATAAACGGATGTGTAAGTTGTCTCACTCATCATCTATACCACTTCATCCTGTATGCAGGGCCATGGGGTATCTGGCGCCTATCCCAGGAGACTTCGGGGTACACCCTGGATGGGGTGCCAATCCATCGCAGTGCATACTCACACACTCAGGTACACATTACGAACTATTTGGTAACTCCAATTAACCTAATCTGTATGTCTTTGGACTATTCAATTCAATTCAATTCAATTTTATTTGTATAGCGTTTTATCTATTGACATTGTCTCAAAGCAGCTTTACACAATCAAAAGAATTATTTAAGTTTGTATGGAATGTGAATGTGTATGAATCTAAATGGTCAGACAGAATATGCAAGGAAGCGTGAGTACCTGAAGAAAAGCGTCCATGCACAAAGACCCTAATGCAGGAATCGAACCCTCGACCCTGGAGGTGCAAGGCCACCATACCGCCCTGATTATGTATGTGTTTTAATAAAAAAAATAATGTAGATTGTATGATAGTGCTTTAATACTTGTGTAGTTTTGTTTTTCAGCTCTGAGACTTGCATTTTGGTTTTTGATAAAACTATACTTTATTCTTCATTCAGTACACAGCTATGAAGAAAAGCAATGGTCATGTCTCATTCTCTTTTCTCTCTCTCTCTCTCTCTCTCTCTCTATCTCCTTCTGTGCGGTGATCACTGGAGCATGGACTGTATCCACAGGTCACTGAAAGAAGAACTCTCAGTTATGATCACCGTGTTCCGCTCATGCTTGTCTTCCATCAGTGAGAGAGAGAGAAAAAATCCAACAGGAACAGACAAATCATTCAGCCTTTTAGACCTCTGTAAGTGTCTGTAACAAAAATCTTTTCTTTTTGGCGCTTACCCTAAGTTTCTAGTATGTTAAATTCACCTCCCATATGCGACTTTGTGCAAAAGTTTGCATACCCCTAGAACCAATAATTGATAAATACGTTTTTACAGAAAAAAAGTATTTAATGTATTTTTTGAGAGTTTTTTTTTTTTTTATTATGAATGACGGTGAAAATGATGCCAGTTAAAATTTTGGGATGAACCTTGCTGCATGTGATATAAATATCTATGCGATCTATGCATGTGGTATTTATGACCATGATTTGTTTTTATCACTAAACATGAGAAGAGCAATCCAGGAGTACAAATAGGCGATAAAAGCAATCCATAATCATCAACAACATAAAGACAGGAACCATAAAGCAGAGCAACAGGAAACAGGAAACCAAAGCTCACAATGCAGACACACTGTTAAGGGCCAAAACACAGCATGAGTGAAGACGCAAAACATTAATTCAATTCAATTTGTTTTTCAATTTTATTTTATTTATGTAATTTGCATTTATCTACAGTAACAACAATTATTATTGTCGCAATGCAGCTTTACATAATCATAAAGAAAATTATGGAAATGTGTATGAAATATGAAAAGTGTGTATGAATCAAAATGATCAAATTGTCCCTGAGGAGTCCCAAGCCGAGGGCGACAGTGGTAAAGATGGCAATATGAAGAAACCTTGAGAGGAACCAGACTCAACATGGAACCCATCCTCATTTGGGAAATGAAGAAGCATCTAAACATATCAGTTCACCATAATCCTCTACGTCCATGAGTCCCCCAGATCTGCTCCTTTACCCAAGGCAAATCTATTCCCTTTAATGCTTGTCTAAATAAAGAGGTTTTTAGCCTAGACTTAAACACTGAGACTGTGTCTGAGTCCCGAACACTATTTGGAAGACTATTCCATAATTTTGGGGCTTTGTAAGAAAAAGCTCTGCCCCCAGCTGTAGTTTTAATAATACGCGGTACTGACAAGCAGCCTGCATCCTTTGATCGAAGTAGGCGTGGCGGATCATAAGACACTAGCAGTTCGCTCAGATACTGCGGCGCGAGACCATTTAATGCTTTATACAGTATGTCAAAAGTAGTATTTTAAAATTGATGCGAAATTTATAAGATAGGGGTGATGTGCCCGTATCTTCTGGTTCTAGTGAGGACTCTCACTGCTGTGTTCTGGACTAACTGAAGCTTGTTTATGCACCTAGTTGAACAACCAGACAGTAAGGTGTTACTCTCTTTGACAGTTATAAAAGACTACAAGCACAGGACAGTGATAATACTCTTAACTTTTAAAGAAGACCATACATCTGTGACTGATGATCCCAGTCGAGGTGGCTCGGAGCCCACAATAGTCATTCCAGTGATCCTTGAAATCAGTAAAGCCATGACCATCAATGGATAACTTGTTGCTAACTTGCAGAAGAGATCCATCTGTCTGTGGGAACTGTACACACAATCATTTACCAACACCACTCGCACATCACAGGAACTCGGCTAGGAGTTGTTGCCCCACCCCCATATAGTCCTGAATCTCACTCCAAGCCATTTTCACATGTTTGGGCCATTAAAGGAGTTCCTGGGAGGCCGGCATTTCAGATGTGACACAAACATTTCCACCTTGATGGTATCCAAGCACTAGTGAAACATTGGGATAAGTGCATTAGTGTAGCAGCGGATTATATAGAGAAATAAAGGGAGTTTTGTTATTCTGCACAATCTAAAGTCCTGGATTCACAGCAGACAACTGTTTAATGTACAAGCCTTTGTATTGATCCTGGTGATAATTTGCAATTCTGTTTAGATTTTTGTATATTTGTTATTTTTTAAATGCAGGTTTTGGAGTAGGGTATCTTTTCTTTGCACCACAGATGAATATCTCCTAAATCCTTCATTGATGCTTTTATTACTGTCTTGTGGTTTAATCGATCCTTTCGCACCATAAGTTATCCATACCTGGGAGTTGCTTCGGTTTTACCTCTTGTTCTTCTTTTTCTTTTTGTTGGAATTCAGTAGGAATTCAGTAGGTTGGTTACATTATCTCCAACTGCAGGTCACATTCTCCCTTGTCTTTCTTGCTTCCTTCTCTGATCTTGTCTTGACTTGTTCTGTGCCTTGTCCTCTGGGTCTGTCTCTTGACTTTTTCTTGGATCATTCTCGGTACTAAACCATCCACTTGCATGTTTCGGCAGGAAACTGACCCTAGAGAATGTTGAACGCACACTGAATATTGAAAAAAATATATATATGTATATATATATATATATATATATATATATATATATATAGCGGCGCGGTGGTGTAGTGGTTAGCACTGTCGCCTTGCACCTCCAGGGTCTGGGTTCGATTCCCCGGCCAGGCTCGATTCCCGACTCTGTGTGCATGGAGTTTGCATGTTCTCCCCGTGCTTGGTGGGTTTCCTCCGGGTACTCCGGTTTCCTCCCACAGTCCAAAGATATGCAGGTTAGGCTAATTGGCGTTCCTAAATTGCCCGTAGTGTGTGATTGGGGGTGTGAGTGTGTGTGTGTATGTGTGTGTGCCCTGCGATGGATTGGCACCCTGTCCAGGGTGTACCCCGCCTAGTGCCCGAAGTCTCCTGGGATAGGCTCCAGGTCCCCCGCGACCCTGAACACAGGATTAAGCGGTATAGAAGATGAATGAATGAATGAATATATATATATATATATATATATATATAGGTGTACAATATGTATATTTTTATATATAAAATATATATATTGTACACCTACAAGGTAACTGGTCATGATAGTGTAAATACACAGACATTTTAATAATAAAGGCCAGACAGGAACAAATTAAACACAATAATGAAATGTGGACTAAAATGTAATTTTACTTTACTTTTCACTCCTAGTATGTGTATTGGATTATAAATCAAACACACTGGGAATGTTTCAGTGGATCAGTAGATGGCAGTGTTGGCTTACAAAAGTGGGTTGTTATTATTATTACTAGTTTCCTTCCCTCGCTTTCTTTCTCGGGAGATTCTGGATGATGCAGTGATGATGTCATAACTGTCAAATGCTTGTTTATGGGAAAGTAATAAATAACACACACTCAGAGCCCGAGCTTTTAACACTATACGTATATATATATATATACATACACAGGAGAAACTCGAAAAATTTTAATATCGTGCAAAAGTGTATTTATTTCAGTAATGCAACTTAAAAGGTGAAACTAATTATTATAATAATATATAACCAAGATAGTTCAAGCCATGATTTGTCATAGTTGAGATAATTATGGCTTACACCTCATGAAAACCCCAAATCAACAATCTTAGAAAATTCGAATATTGTGAAAAAGTTTTTCAATGACTGTGGGATTACTGTGCTTGATTGGCCAGCAAAACACGCCTGACCAGAACCCCATAAAGAATCTATGAGGCATTGCTAAAACAAAGATGAGAGACATGAGACCGAACAATGCAGAAGAACTGTAGGCCGCTATTGAAACATCCTGGTCTTCCATAACACCTCAGGAGCGCCACAGGCTGATAGCTTCCGTGCCACACCGCATTGAGGCAGTAATTGCTGCATAAGAGGCTCAAACAACAAGTACTGAGGAAATATGCATACTTATACTTTTCAGAGGTCCGATATGTTCTACTGTATGTACAATGCGTGTTTTATTGATTGCATGTAATATTCAAATTTTCTGAGATTGTGGATTTGGGGTTTTCATGAGCTGCAAACCATAATCATCTCAATTATGACAAATCACAGGTTTATGTGTGAAAAGAGTGGAGGAAGGCTAACTGTGTAAGACAAGAAGGGGGAGAGGGGAGCTTACTTTAGATTCACACACACACACACACACACAAACACACACAGCGCCTGCGCGCACTAACGGAAACACTTATCTGTCTGGATTTATTTTTACTTTTTTTAAAGGTAAAGTGCATTTTAATTTGTTTTATTTTTACTTTATATTTTGTGTTAATTATTTTTATGTATTTATTTGTTGAGGCTGTAGAACGAATAATTTGAGTTTCCATTACTTCTTATGGAAATTTTTGTTTTGTTTTGAAATAAGAGCCTGGAATGAATTATGCTCGTAATCCAAGGTTCTACTGTGTGTGTATATATATATATATATATATATATATATATATATATACATACAGTGGCTTGCAAAAGTATTCGGCCCCCTTGAACTTTTCCACATTTTGTCACATTACAGCCACAAACATGAATCAATTTTTTTGGAATTCCACGTGAAAGACCAATACAAAGTGGTGAGAAGTGGAACGAAAATCATACATGATTCCAAACATTTTTTACAAATAAATAACTGCAAAGTGGGGTGTGCGTAATTATTCAGCCCCCTGAGTCAATACTTTGTAGAACCACCTTTTTCTGCAATTACAGCTGCCAGTCTTTTAGGGTATGTCTCTACCAGCTTTGCACATCTAGAGACTGAAATCCTTGCTCATTCTTCTTTATATATATATATTCAGAAACCTCCAGCAAAAAACCCACTCACCCAGTGTTACAGTTCTTGCCAATTCACATATAACCACCTAAAAACTATGATTTGTATGTACAGTAATTGTGTGATATATTGCTAAATGGGAAAGCTAAATGGACGAATATACATATTGACATCAATAACCCAAATTACTTTACAGCACTGGACTAATGATACCTTTAAAAGTCATACAGCCACTATTTTAGTAAATCATCCCTGTCCTACTTAGACTGACATAGTGGTGCCATATTGTTTGCACATCTCAGCATGTGTTAAGAATTATTGAGGGTTACATTCTGCTAATTAATTTCAAACTCAATTGCTTTTCTGTTGAAAGCATTTCTTTTGCACTAACTTTAAACGTATTTTGAATCTTTCTGACACTTGAATGTAAGTTGCCATAAAGTTCGAGGTAATTTGGTTTAAGCATCTGATTGCAGTCAAACACATGTCATTTTTCCGGCTTGTACTTTGTATGAGACTACCTTAAACGTGAATGTATGTTGCTTTGTAAGTTATAATAAAAAAATAAGCATTTGCTTATCACCAATAATTCTTGACCTTTGACCCTGCACAGAAATCAGACTTGGACGAGGTATGAGATCAGATATAAAGCATACACCATGATTTATATGCAGTTTTGATTGGATGTGATGTGTACACCATGATTTATAGGGTATGAGATCGGATATAAAGTCTTTAGCAAGTTTTGTATGGTGCAAGATCAGATGTGACATTTACAGAATGATTTATAGGGTATGAGATCGGATATAAGGTGTACAGAATGATTTATAGGACATGAGATCTGATATGAAGTGTGCACCATGATTTATAGGACATGAGATCGGATATAAAGTGTATAGAATTATTTATAGGGAATGAGATCGGATATGAAGTGTACAGCATGATATCTATCAGGTGAAATTGGATATTAAGTGTACAATGTGATTTATATCATGTGAGATCGGATATAATGTTTTTATCATGATTTATGTTGTATGAGATTGGATTAAAAGTGTACAGTGTCATTTATATTGTACGAAATGTAACTGAAAGTCTCCAGTGTTATATCTCAAGAGATGTGATATAAAGCACACAGTATAATGTGTCCAGCATGATTTAATAGATCGTCGTAAAGTGTACACTATTATTTACGTGGTATGAGATCGGATATGAAGTGTACAGCATGACTTGTATCATATAATGTCAGATGTAACATGTACAGCGTATGATTTCTATAATGTGAGATCAGATATAAAGTGTATAGCATTTTATTTTTCTCCTATGATGCTCTTATGATGCTGCGCTGTATAATAGATTTATGTACAGGGAATTAAACTCATGATCTCGTGGCACGTGTGAATGTGAAGATAAAGTGTAAGGCTTTATAACCAGAGCTGTAGCTCATTACAACGTCATATTTAATCCTTCAGACTCCAGCATTTTTCTTCCTTTCTTTTTTTTCCAGACTCAAAATAAAGACTCGCTGTACATGATGAAAACCACAGCAACTTAATTACAACACATTTCAAGCATCTGTCATCCTGTCAGAGCCAGAACTGTGGATTTAAACACTTGCTTTGAAACAAGAGCCGCTTGATTTCGCTGAACACACTTGGGTTCTTGATCACACGACACTTTTCGAAAGTAAAATGAGATTCATGTTGGATTCCGGTTTATTATTTCTACAGTAACACACACAACTCTCCTTTGTTTTGGCTCCTTCTCACTGTCTGCTTTTGATAAACTCTGATCACGTTATTTACTGGTATGAAGTTCGTCCGTGCCAGTGCTGTGCTAGTGATGCTGATTGTTGTTGTTGTTGTTGTTTATTATTATTAAATATCACAGAGACATTGAGTAATTAAATCATACAAAATGGCTAGCGTAAAAAAAAAAATTTAAAAGAAAGAAAAAAACACCATTTACATTTTATAATGTATGAGATCGGATACAAAGGGGTATAAAAGAGTTTTGAGACTAGTTTTATAACACGCCAAACGATGGCAGTACAAGGCTGGTCACAGGGAGCACCTACCTTTATAAGTCAGCGTGCCAAAAGACATCGTCCTGTGTACTTCGGGAGCTGTGCAACTTGTGCTATTCGGTTGTGTGTTACCACGTTTGCTATTTCATCATGGACTCTCAGTGTGAATGTAGTGAATGATGAAAAAAAACAGAAGAAAATTAGATTTTTATGTTTATGCTCAATAACCACATTATAAGTTAATCATTTGTGAAACAGGTGCTGTTCAGTCAGCTGATTGATGCAAAAACAGCATCATGTGTGTGTGTGGGTGTGTGTATTTGTGTAAGGTATGACACGTCTTTTTTGTTCTCTGTGTGTACTGTATATACCCTGATCAGCTATAGTATTATTATTAAGGGGAAAGTGAGTATAGTATAGTGTAAGGGGAAGTGAATAACATTGACTATCTCGTTACAGTGGCAAATGTCTTGGGCCGGGATATACGTACAGTACAGTGTTAAACAACACATGGACTGATATAAGGAACTAACAGACACCAGTCAGAAGAGAACATTTTCTGTTGTTTACAGAAAGGCCAGTGGCCACACCTCCTGCACTGAGACTAAGAGTGGCCACACCTCCTGCACTGAGACTAAGAGTGGCCACACCTCCTGCACTGAGACTAAGAGTGGCCACACCTCCTGCACTGAGACTAAGAGTGGCCACACCTCCTGCAATGAGACTGAGTCTATGCATATATATGGACATACTATATACCCACACGGAAAGAACCTATATAAACATATATGTTTTAATATAGGTTTTGATATAGGTTTTTAATATATGTGACATATATAAAATTGGCCGTTTTCCTATATTATATGTACATACATGTACATATATGCGTGCATATACAGTATGCATGCATATATGTACCTATATAGACATATATAAAATTGACCGTTTTCCT
Organism: Channallabes apus; assembly: GCA_030522415.1. NCBI lineage: Eukaryota > Metazoa > Chordata > Actinopteri > Siluriformes > Clariidae > Channallabes > Channallabes apus. Next base: position 10,377,609 of record CM060109.1, on the reverse strand, counting down.
ATATTATATGTGCATATATGCGTGCATATATGCGTACATATATGTACCTATATAGTAATACAGTATATGTGACATATATAAAATTGGCCGTTTTCCTATATTATATGTGCATATATGCGTGCATATATGCGTACATATATGTACCTATATAGTAATACAGTATATGTGACATATATAAAATTGGCCATTTTCCTATATTATATGTGCATATATGCGTACATATATGTACCTATATAGTAATACAGTATATGTGACATATATAAAATTGGCCGTTTTCCTATATTATATGTGCATATATGCGTACATATATGTACCTATATAGTAATACAGTATATGTGACATATATAAAATTGGCCGTTTTCCTATATTATATGTACATATATAGGTACATATATGCATGTATATATGTGTGCATATATGCACCTATATGTTTACCTAGATTAGTAAAAAAAAATCCATAGCTGCTAGACAACATGAATAAAAGCCCAAAATGTAGAAATTAAATTTTTTTTATTTTCTTAAGAACAATCAACTAGTAAAAGAACAAAAACATGACAAAAAACTGAACAGGAAGAAAAAAATATATTTTGTGGATCTTCCCAGCTCCGTGAGCTTTGAATTGGTAGATGTGCCTATCTGCCTATCTGCCCAGCAGCAGATTCCGTACCATGGCAGTAGCAGAGGTGGCAAGGCGGGTTGCTCTCCACGCTTCTGCCTGGCAAAACACCCCAGAGCCCTTTATAACTTCAATCTGAAAAATAATTTCACATCACAATATTAATTTATTGGCAACTTTTAGAAACTTTTCATGTTTCATACTGATTCTCATGTTTAGCTTCCCAATAGTTAATAGGATTTTATGTATAAATGCAGATTAATGATAAAGATACTTGCAGGGTAAAACTGCAACAGGAACAGTGCAAAATAAAAACTGAAAAAAGACGGACATTCAGAGTAAAACAGTGCAAGATAAAAAAAAAAAACTGTACAAAACATATATGCAGGGTAAGCATTGGTTGGAGCAATGTCCAAGCAGTGTAGAGAAATATTTCTGTACGACTTCATTGTTTTGTGCTGTGTAGTATAGTATTGTAATAGCTGATCAGAGTGATCAACTCCCCATGTGCTGGTTGTACGCAGTCACAGGAAATGTCTTTGTAGTCCATGTACCTTGTAATTTCACCCTCATCTTCACCGCGTCTACTGTATAAGCAGAATGGATGGTACAACATGTAGATACTTCTCGTGTGTCCATCCACTTCACAAATACAAGAGGTCCATCTGAACAGAGCTTGCATGTCCTGATGTGAGGGGCTGGTGAAGGCAAGGGTGATGCAGACACATTCTTAAAAACAAATAAATAAAAAAATGTTAGCCTATACTGTTCAGAGTAAATGGATGTGCAATTAATATGGATGCACAATATATACAGTACAGAGATGACCAAAAATGTATCCACACTTCAACATGAAACATATACACCTCTCTTCTGTAGGTCACATGACAGCATCAATGATGGTGATAGATAATACTACACACTGCTGCCATAATTCAATTTGAGTTTTAAAAAAGGCCATAGATAACAATTGTGAAAGTGTGTATACATTTTTGTGCCCCTCTGTATTTTTGATGGGCAATAGGCTGGGCAAATATCTGTTGATGGACAACAGACCATGTAGTGGATCTCAAACATTTACAACTGAGACATTAGCAAACACCATCCATTGGACATTACACACATTGAACACATTCTAAACAATTACATCTTATCAGGCATTTGTAAATACACGCTAAACAAAAGGGATTATATACATTTACACCAAAGAAATATTCATAAGCATCACTTAGCTACATAAGGCTGTATTTTAGCCACCTGGAACTAGCTTGTTTGTGCTAAATAACATTACTGATAGCAGTGTTATAAGCTAACCAAAACAGAGCCAAATACATATTAGCAACTATAATCTAAAGCTATCCAAAACAAGGTGAAATACATTAGAACATTTATAAACATCTGTAAACTCCATAAGGCATTAGCTTACCACCGGGAAATATCATGTTTGTGCTACATGAGGCAGCATGTTAGCATGATTTACCGAAACTATATAAATGGCATTGAAAGCCAATGTGTCACACAAGCTGACAAGAGCTAGCTGTAGTGAGGAAAATATTTACTAATATTAGTTTAATATTATCAGAATAAGAGTTATATAAGACTTAATAACTTACCCAGTGTAGCATGGGTCTATTCTCTGTTCAAAATGCTCCCGTTCGTCGTCGGAGTCACACAGTCTTCTTCTGAGGTAAATGTAAACTCCTCCAACTTTCCAGGAGTTTCCTCGGATGTGTAAGCGCGTGCCATCTTCCAAAACGTGCAGAAAACTCACTGAATCTGAGTGTTTTCAAACCTGTCTCTCTGTGTGTGTGTGTGTGTGTGTGTTGATCAGGCCGGTGTCCGGGGGCGTGGCCTAGTATGTAAGTTACCCTGACTGATTTCCGTGTGATTGGCGTGTGGGCGTGTCCTGCCTCGGGTCATTAGCAGATAAGTGCGACAGAAATTCTGTGCCTCTCCTTGGTTTCATACGGATTACATAAACTGAGAATATTTGTTTTCAATGTGACTTGCATCATTTAAAAGTAGACACTTTAAGATATATAGATATATTTCTCATTTCACTGGTGGCTCAGTGGTCCGGGTTCGATTCCAGCCAGTGCCCACACCCCAGCCACTGGATACAGTGCCGGTCCCAAGCCCGGATAAAATGGGAGGGTTGCATCAGGAAGGGCATCCGGCGTAAAACCTGTGCCAAGTTGTAGTGCGGACTGGATATTCCGCTGTGGCGACCCCTTGCCGGGAGCAGCCGAAAGACCAACAACATTTCTCATTTCAGTTAATTTTAGTGACGTGTTTCAAAAAGATTTTCACGGAGACTGAGGTTTCATATATGTGCATATATCCTCATATACTGTATGTGGGCAATTAGGATACCAATTTCATGTGTTCGCACATAAGTTTTTTGCATTTTTTTAAAAGTTAGTTCTTAGTTATTGCCTTGATAATAGACAATATGAACTAGGCATCATGTATGACAGTTGCCAAAGTGAGATATGAGCTAAAATGACCAGATCCTGCCATAGGAGACATATCTTGTATGTACATATAGGGCTTATATGTGGATATAAAGAAGCAATACAGGAGACCTATATGGCCTGTATATGCACATATATGCACCTCAATGTTGCCTATATGTGGCATATATACGCATATATGCAACATATATATTATCATATATATATGCATATATACTGCATATAGGTTTCATATATGCGTATATATCCTCATATAGGTGCGGATATATACGCATATATACTGCATATAGGTTTCATATATGCGCATATATCCTCATATAGGTGTGGATATATGCACATATATACTGCATATAGGTTTCATATATGCGCATACAGTGGTGTGAAAAACTATGTGCCCCCCTCCTGATTTCTTATTCTTTTGCATGTTTGTCACACTTAAATGTTTCTGCTCATCAAAAACCGCTAACTATTAGTCAAAGATAACATAATTGAACACAAAATGCAGTTTTTAAATGAAGGTTTACGTTATTAAGGGAGAAAAAAAACTCCAAATCTACATGGCCCTGTGTGAAAAAGTGATTGCCCCCCTTGTTAAAAAATAACTTAACTGTGGTTTATCACACCTTAGTTCAATTTCTGTAGTCACCCCCAGGCCTGATTACTGCCACACCTGTTTCAATCAAGAAATCACTTAAATAGGAGCTACCTGACACAGAGAAGTAAACCAAAAGCACCTCAAAAGCTAGACATCATGCCAAGATCCAAAGAAATTCATGAACAAATGAGAACAAAAGTAATTGAGATCTATCAGTCTGGTAAAGGTTATAAAGCCATTTCTAAAGCTTTGGGACTCCAGAGAACCACAGCAAGAGCCATTATCCACAAATGGCAAAAACATGGAACAGTGGTGAACCTTCCCAGGAGCGGCCGGCCGACCAAAATTACCCCAAGAGCGCAGAGACGACTCATCCGAGAGGCCACAAAAGACCCCAGGACAACATCTAAAGAACTGCAGGCCTCACTTGCCTCAATTAAGGTCAGTGTTCACGACTCCACCATAAGAAAGAGACTGGGCAAAAACGGCCTGCATGGCAGATTTCCAAGGCGCAAACCACTTTTAAGCAAAAAGAACATTAAGGCTCGTCTCAATTTTGCTAAAAAACATCTCAATGATTGCCAACACTTTTGGGAAAATACCTTGTGGACCGACGAGACAAAAGTTGAACTTTTTGGAAGGTGCGTGTCCCGTTACATCTGGCGTAAAAGTAACACAGCATTTCAGAAAAAGAACATCATACCAACAGTAAAATATGGTGGTGGTAGTGTGATGGTCTGGGGTTGTTTTGCTGCTTCAGGACCTGGAAGGCTTGCTGTGATAGATGGAGCCATGAATTCTACTGTCTACCAAAAAATCCTGAAGGAGAATGTCCGGCCATCTGTTCGTCAACTCAAGCTGAAGCGATCTTGGGTGCTGCAGCAGGACAATGACCCAAAACACACCAGCAAATCCACCTCTGAATGGCTGAAGAAAAACAAAATGAAGACTTTGGAGTGGCCTAGTCAAAGTCCTGACCTGAATCCTATTGAGATGTTGTGGCATGACCTTAAAAAGGCGGTTCATGCTAGAAAACCCTCAAATAAAGCTGAATTACAACATTTCTGCAAAGATGAGTGGGCCAAAATTCCTCCAGAGTGCTGTAAAAGACTCGTTGCAAGTTATCGCAAACGCTTGATTGCAGTTATTGCTGCTAAGGGTGGCCCAACCAGTTATTAGGTTCAGGGGGCAATTACTTTTTCACACAGGGCCATGTAGGTTTGGATTTTTTTTCTCCCTAAATAATAAAACCCCTCATTTAAAAACTGCATTTTGTGTTCACTTGTGTTATCTTTGACTAATAGTTAAATGTGTTTTGATGATCAGAAACATTTTGTGTAACAAACATGCAAAAGAATAAGAAATATGGAGGGGGCAAATACTTTTTCACACCACTGTATATCCTCATATAGGTTCTTTCCATGTGGGTATATATATCTCAACTTTGGAAATCAAATTGATTTGTTGTGGTTGCATTTTAATCCGAAAAAAGACACACTTCCCATGTTACTCTGTCCTCCACATGTCACTTATTTAAAAGAAGCCTTTGCACTGTTAGCTATAAATGGTGCTGTTACAATTCTTAATCAACTGATTACCCAGACACAGGAACGTTCTTTAAAGAAAAGAAAAAAAAGTGCCTTTATGCATTCCTTATGTGGTCTGAGAATTCAGGCATATGTTCATAATACAAGGTAAATAATTAATAAATAAACTATTAAAAACTCATGTCTTTTATTTTACTACACTACATCTACAGTGGTGTGAAAAACTATTTGCCCCCTTCCTGATTTCTTATTCTTTTGCATGTTTGTCACACTTAAATGTTTCTGCTCATCAAAAAACGTTAACTATTAGTCAAAGATAACATAATTGAACACAAAATGCAGTTTTTAAATGAAGGTTTACGTTATTAAGGGAGAAAAAAAACTCCAAATCTACATGGCCCTGTGTGAAAAAGTGATTGCCCCCCTTGTTAAAAAATAACTTAACTGTGGTTTATCACACCTAAGTTGAATTTCTGTAGTCACCCCCAGGCCTGATTACTGCCACACCTGTTTCAATCAAGAAATCACTTAAATAGGAGCTACCTGACACAGAGAAGTAGACCAAAAGCACCTCAAAAGCTAGACATCATGCCAAGATCCAAAGAAATTCAGGAACAAATGAGAACAAAAGTAATTGAGATCTATCAGTCTGGTAAAGGTTATGAAGCCATTTCTAAAGCTTTGGGACTCCAGCGAACCACAGTGAGAGCCATTATCCACAAATGGCAAAAGCATGGAACAGTGGTGAACCTTCCCAGGAGTGGCCGGCCGACCAAAATTACCCCAAGAGCGCAGAGACAACTCATCCGAGAGGCCACAAAAGACCCCAAGACAACATCTAAAGAACTGCAGGCCTCACTTGCCTCAATTAAGGTCAGTGTTCACGACTCCACCATAAGAAAGAGACTGGGCAAAAACGGCCTGCATGGCAGATTTCCAAGGCGCAAACCACTTTTAAGCAAAAAGAACATTAAGGCTCGTCTCAATTTTGCTAAAAAACATCTCAATGATTGCCAAGACTTTTGGGAAAATACCTTGTGGACCGACGAGACAAAAGTTGAACTTTTTGGAAGGTGCGTGTCCCGTTACATCTGGCGTAAAAGTAACACAGCATTTCAGAAAAAGAACATCATACCAACAGTAAAATATGGTGGTGGTAGTGTGATGGTCTGGGGTTGTTTTGCTGCTTCAGGACCTGGAAGGCTTGCTGTGATAGATGGAACCATGAATTCTACTGTCTACCAAAAAATCCTGAAGGAGAATGTCCGGCCATCTGTTCGTCAACTCAAGCTGAAGCGATCTCGGGTGCTGCAGCAGGACAATGACTCAAAACACACCAGCAAATCCACCTCTGAATGGCTGAAGAAAAACAAAATGAAGACTTTGGAGTGGCCTAGTCAAAGTCCTGACCTGAATCCTATTGAGATGTTGTGGCATGACCTTAAAAGGCGGTTCATGCTGGAAAACCCTCAAATAAAGCTGAATTACAACAATTCTGCAAAGATGAGTGGGCCAAAATTCCTCCAGAGCGCTGTAAAAGACTCGTTGCAAGTTATCGCAAACGCTTGATTACAGTTATTGCTGCTAAGGGAGGCCCAACCAGTTATTAGGTTCAGGGGGCAATTACTTTTTCACACAGGGCCATGTAGGTTTGGATTTTTTTTCTCCCTAAATAATAAAACCCCTCATTTAAAAACTGCATTTTGTGGTTACTTGTGTTATCTTTGACTAATAGTTAAATGTGTTTGATGATCAGAAACATTTTGTGTGACAAACATGCAAAAGAATAAGAAATCAGGAGGGGGGCAAATAGTTTTTCACACCACTGTAATTGTAACTGCAAACCCAATGTAAGTACTGAACAGTGTCTTTTGCATCCACCTTTACACCCCTAATATGCGCACGCGCACACACACACACACACACACACACAGAGCAGAAAAATGTATCTCCTTTTCCTCGCTGATAAAGTAATCTTAAAAGCATTGAACATTGATTCACACAGAATAAATTATCCTGAAGAGATCACCTAGACATTTCTTTATTTAAACATAAAGGTGTATAATGAGGTATTGAATGTATAAAGTGAGGTATTTGAGTTATTCAATCTGTACAGTGAGGTTATGAGGTTTATAGTGGGGATAATGGCAGTGTACAATAAAGATTTAAAGCTGTGTAGCAAGGTTTTATTGGTCTACAATGAGGTTATGAGGTGTATAATAAGATTATAAAGTTGTATAGTGAGGTAATGGAGGTGAATATTGAGGTTTCTGGGGTGTGCAAAAAGGTGTGGAGAAAATAATGCAGGTGTATAGTGAGATAATAGAGATAATGGTAGTGTATAATAAGATTATGGAAGCATACAGAGTGGTTGTGGAGGTGAATAGCAAGGTAATGAATGTGTATAGTGAGGTTATGGACATATACACAGCCCTGTTTGAAGAACACATCGCCTCCAATAACCTCAAGGAAGACATTGAGTCTGGGTTGAAGGCGCAAAACCTCAGTATTGAAATCTCTCGGGTTAGGGTGATAAATGACGCGTTGGTTGCAGCGGACTGAGGCTGATAATACTAGTCCTGTATTTTCCGCTGCTTTTGACACACAGCATCAACCTGAAAAAAAGGACTGGTCTCGCTATATTTCTGGTCTTGTTATATTTTAGTTCACATCACATAATTTAGTCTTTATTGATCTCAGGCAGAGACGGCTGTTATTTTTCATATGGGTTAAATGAAACGGGGGTTCGAGCAACAGCACTGCAAAGTTGCCATTGCTGAGCTCGAGGCCTTTAACCCTATCTATTTTAGGGGTGCCGTAATCTGGCTGACCCAACCTTTCTTCCTGGTATGTGTGAAGAAGTCATTTCACTGCGCTGTAATGTACATGTGATGAATAACTGAATCTTAAAACACAGCAATAACTAACAACGCTCATGCCTGTGGTTCTTCTTAACGCTCCTAAAAAATACTACACACTGGCTCAGTGCCCAGAGGAACATCTTCTGTTTCAGAGTGCCTTTTATAGTGATCAGGAAGATATCACAGCCAAATCCTTCAGCGAGTGTCCGTAACTATTCAGTGCGATAACTTTTTTTTTTGTACATCTGAATGCTTCGAATTCCAGAGCGTGAACCAATTTGGTTTGGTAGGTTTCACTTTTCATAATGTTTTGTTTGTTTTCTTATTGAAGTAATTTTTCTGAAAATATTGAAATATATTTTCAGCTCTCTGTAAGTGTTGAGAGTTGAGCTCTGCCTCTCTCTTGCTTGGTCTATCTATATACAGTGCTGTGAAAAAGTTTCTACCCCCTTCTCGATTTTTTGTTGTTGTTGCTGCATATTTTTCTCATTAATAAATAAAGATTTCATTTATTATTTTGGCACACTCCTCTTTGCAAAATTGTTTCAATTCAGCCACATTGGAAGGGTTTTCAGGCATGAATGGTTAATCGGACACTCCAAAACCTTAATTTTGTTCTTTTTGAGCCATTCAGAGGTGGACTTGCTGGAATGTCTCAGATCAATGTCTTGCTGTGTAATCCAAGTGCATTTAAGTTTAAGGTCACAAACTGATGGCCGGAACTTCTCTTTCAGGATTCTCTAGTCGAGCGCAGAATACACAGTTCCATCAATTATGGCAAGTCATCCAGGTCCCGCAAAACAGCCCAGAATCTAAATGTCTAAACTCATACTTCAATAGAAGAGAGTTTTAAGGGCTGTAACACAAGGGCAGGGCACAGTTCCACACACACGCCACTGTGCACTATGGTCACACTCTCAAACACTCCAGGTATAACAGTACACAATAGAAAAGAACCACCACCACAGAGAGGAAGCAACAAACCAAGAAAACAATTAATGCAAAAGACTTGAGCGATACCACATTGGCACCATCTAATAGAATATCTCTTGACAACAATGAGTATCAAAAGCAGACAGAAAGATTCATGAGACCAATTAGTCGCCACTGAAGGTCAACTGTAACGAAATACATGAATTCTATTACATTCATTGAGAATGACTATTATACACCACACCAAAAACAAAAATAATGTGGGCTACATAGACAATTGGAAGACCTTTGAGGGCAAAGCTGGCCTGTTAGGGCGGGACGGTGTCCATCCCACTCGGGAAGGTGCTGCTCTCATTTCCTGTAGTATAGCTCATAGTCTCAGTAGAGGTCTAGTTAATCGGTGACAATCCAGAGCCCGGGCCAGGGAGCAGACAGACAGGCTAAACCAACCGTCTGCTAGCTGCATAGAGTCGTCACTCAGGGTTCACCATATTGAGACTGTGTCTGTTCCCCGATCTAAGCAAAAATGTAGAAAGACCCAGAAAGTCTGTTTCAATAATCTAATTAACATAAAGTCCACAAACTCCGATCATACTGAATGCGCAGCCGGCACCTCTGATCTGAAGCTAGGATTGTTAAATATTAGATCTCTCACATCAAAAGCAGTTATTGTTAATGAAATTATCACAGATCAGGCGTTTGATATACTCTGTTTAACTGAAACATGGGTTAAACAGGACGAGTATGTAGCTCTAAATGAAGCTAGTCCTCCTGGATACAGCTACATACACCAGCCTCGGTTAACTGGTAGAGGAGGAGGCGTCGCAGTTATTCATAATGATAATCTGTCTATCGTACAAAAACACCGACACAAATTTAACTCATTTGAAATTCTCTATAGTAACATAAGTGTATTTAAGTATATTAAATCAGCTCAGTCGATTCCACTAATTATAATTTACAGACCTCCAGGGCCGTATTCTGAATTTCTTAGTGAATTTGCAGATTTCATCTCAGACCTGGTCATTTCTGTAGACAAAGTGTTAATTGCTGGAGATTTTAACATTCATTTTGAGAATCCAGAAGACCCTCTGAGAACAGCATTTATATCCATACTGGACTCCGTAGGTGTAAATCAGTGTGTAGTAGGACCCACTCATAAAGCAGGTCACACTTTAGATTTAGTAATATTCTTCGGATTAATTATAAGAAATGTATTCACAATTCCACTGTCTGAAATTATCTCAGATCACTATCTTGTCTCCATTCAAGTGTGTCACAGTGATAATGTACGCACAGTACCGCGCTACCGTATTAAACGTACATTCACATCAACTACCACACAGAGTTTTATCAGTAATCTCCCAGAGTTACCAACTTCGATTAGGCCACCGTCTGACCCCACAGAACTTGATCAGGCGACTGAATATTTAGAGTCGACACTTCGTTGTACCTTAGATAATGTAGCTCCAGCTAAAAGAAAAATTATTAGAGATAAGAAACTCGCTCCCTGGTATAACGATCACACGCGCACTTTAAAACAGACTGCTCGGAAATTAGAGCGTAAATGGCGTCAAACTAAATTGTTGGTATTTCAAATAGCATGGAAAGAGAGCATCCTGAACTATAGGAAAGCTCTTAGTGTAGCTAGATCAACGTATCTCTCCACTCTTATAGAAGAAAATAAAAATAATCCTAGATTTTTATTTAATACCGTAGCCAAATTAACCAGAAATAAGACCACTACAGAAATCTCCACAACAACATCATGCAATAGTGAGGACTTCATGAACTTTTTTAATAATAAAATTGTAAATATCAGGCATAAAATTGAGGCTTTGAAACCAAACAATGTAATTGATACTGATGTTAACCTAGCCATGTCAGATTCAAACCTAGAATACTTTACTCCTCTTGAAGAGAATGAACTAATTTCACTCATCTCTTCTGCAAATTCATCAACCTGTATATTAGATCCTATACCGACACATTTTCTTAAACAGATAGTACCAGTAATAACAGAACCGATGTTGAGAATAATTAATTCCTCACTCAGCATTGGTTATGTTCCAAAATCTTTTAAAGTAGCAGTTATTAAACCAATAATTAAGAAACCTGACCTTGACCCCTGTCAGCTGTCCAATTACAGGCCAATATCAAACCTCCCCTTTATCTCTAAGATTCTGGAAAAGATAGTAGCGGAGCAGCTATGCTCATATCTACATAGAAATGGCATACATGAACTGTATCAGTCAGGATTTAGGCCTCATCACAGCACAGAAACAGCACTCGTTAAAGTAGTAAATGACCTCCTATTGGCCTCTGATCAGGGTTGTGTAACTATGCTTGTATTACTCGACCTCAGTGCAGCTTTTGACACTATTGATCATGCTATTCTTCTTCACAGATTAGAAAATTTAGTAGGAATTAAGGGTACAGCCCTCTCCTGGCTCAGATCCTATTTGACCGATCGTTATCAGTATGTAGACTTAAATGGTGATTATTCTGCATGTTCTCTAGTGGAGTTTGGCGTTCCGCAGGGTTCAGTTTTAGGCCCACTGCTTTTTTCCCTTTACATGCTTCCTCTGGGCAACATAATCCGTAAGCATGGTATTAGTTTTCATTGTTATGCTGACGACACACAGCTATACGTCTCAACAAAACCTGATGAGAAAAACCATCTTACTAAAGTTGAGCAATGTGTTCAGGACATAAGAAATTGGATGCTAATTAACTTCCTTCTGCTTAATCCGGATAAGACAGAAGTTCTAGTCATAGGACCGCATACAGCTAGAAGTAAAATCTTAGATCACACCGTAACTTTAGATGGCCTTTCCGTTCCGCCAAGTGCAACAGTAAAAGACCTCGGCGTGATTATAGATTCCAGCCTTTCATTTGAAGCTCATGTAGATAATATCACCAGGATAGCATTCTTTCACCTTAGAAATATCGCCAAAATAAGAAATATATTGTCGCTAAATGATGCAGAAAAACTAGTTCATGCTTTTATCACTTCTAGGTTGGACTATTGTAATGCCTTACTGTCTGGTTGTTCAGTTAGGTGCATAAACAAGCTTCAGCTAGTCCAAAATGCAGCAGCGAGAGTCCTCACTAGAACCAGAAGATATGAGCACATCACCCCTATCCTATCTTCACTGCATTGGCTCCCTGTGAAATTTCGCATTGATTTTAAAATACTACTCTTGACATATAAGGCATTAAATGGTCTCGCGCCGCAGTATCTGAGCGAACTGCTAGTGTCTTACGATCCGCCACGCCTACTTCGGTCAAAGGATGCAGGCTGCTTATCAGTACCGCGTATTATGAAAACTACAGCTGGGGGCAGAGCTTTTTCTTACAAAGCCCCAAAATTATGGAATAGTCTTCCAAATAGTGTTCGGGACTCAGACACAGTCTCAGTGTTTAAGTCTAGGCTAAAAACCTATTTATTTAACCAAGCATTTTATAAATAGATTTGCCATAAGGTAAAGGAGCAGATCTGGGGGACTCATGGACGTAGAGTATTATGGTGAACTGGTATGTTTAGATGCTGTCTTCCTCAGTCTCATTTGATCACTCAGGTTTGTTGACGGTGAGGTGATTGTTTGCTTTACATCTCAGGGAGCCCTCATGTTTGTGTTTCCTTCTGGCTCTCCCTTTTAGTTATGCTGTCATAATTAGTCCTGCCGGAGTCCCTGCTTGCACTCTACAGTAAATATACATTCACGTTAGACATTGTGACTGTGACCATACCTACTTGCAATCTCTCCTCCTCTTCTCTTCCTCCCCCTCTTTCTCTTTCCTCTCTCCCCCTGTCTCCCCCTTTCACTCTTTCTCTCTCTCTCTCTGTCGAGCTACACATGTGGTTCCTGAGCTGCCAGTGATCCAGACTCCCTCTGCCCTTCGGACCTGTCTGATCCATCCTGGTGCCCGGTTTCTGGTTGGAGGTCTCATCGCATGGATGCCCCGTGTGTCTCTTTAGGATGCGTCTGGTGTCTGGGGATGATTCTCTATACTTAGAAGATGGTTCTGGCCTCGACTGGTGTGGTCAGCTGTTTCTCTGAGGACTTGACAATTCGATAGTTCAGGACTGGAACTTTCTACAAGTCTATCTGAGTCTCGAATAACTACTGGACTCCATTTTACATCAAGTATTATAACATCAATTAACATCAACTATTATAGCTGAACCTAACACTTAACACTGTATAAATGCAGATCATTTCCTGCTATCTGTTTCACCCAGATGAGGATGGGTTCCCTGTCGAGTCTGGTTCCTCTCAAGGTTTCTTCCTATTACCGTCTCAGGGAGTTTTTCCTTGCCACTGTCGCCCTCGGGCTTGCTCGCCAGGGAATATCTGAACATTTTGATTCATACACATTCACATTCCATACAAACTTAAATAATTCTTTTGATTGTGTAAAGCTGTTTTGAGACAATGTCAATTGTTAAAAGCGCTATACAAATAAAATTGAATTGAATTGAAAATAAAGAAATCAAAAACAATTCATGCTGTTTTCATGGAATAAAATTAAAAAAGAAAAAAAAGAAAAAGCAGGACAACTTAAGTATGCCTGGATTACTCAGTCAAAACAAATCACTACATTCAACCTTTAAATAGGGAGGGACCTTGCTCCAATAGGTAGACACTGCTGTCACTCACCTGAACCCACTATCCAAAATACACAATAATTTCTTCTGAACATTAAGATGTATATCTGCTATTTCTGCTCTGTAAATCCTTCATAACTGCTCTAATCTGAGGTGCTGTTTGTTAATCTGTGATTTCTGAGGCTGGTGACTCTAAACCAGTGGTTCTCAAACTTTTTCTGTCATTCCCCACTTAAGGGGGTGAGCGAATTTTCAAGCCCCACTTGTCAACAAAATAATAACGAAATCGACCAAGTTTACTGTTTATTGAAATATCAATTTCTAAACCAATAAGATCAAACAACACCAAGTTAAAAAAAGATAAAATACACGTGCAATTGTTATAAAAGGCTTACGTTGTCACTTATCTTTGCATAATTGACCCCATGTTTATTAGCTGCTCAGCAATCGTTTGTAGTTTTTTTGCACTGGCCAATTCTGTATGTAACTTTGAATGAAGCCATTTGTGCTTTGCTGTCCACTGATTCAGATGTTACCATGCGATTCTCCTGCTGTCTGTATTCTGCCAGCTTTCTTTGAAAGAAGTCTAGTGGTTTATTAACGTGACTGGAGTGTGTTGTCTCTAAGTGTCTTCCTAATTTGTTGGGTCTCATGCGGTCTGCTGCCAGTGGTTTAAGACACAAAACACACACGAGTCTCTCTTCTGCCCCCACCATCCCCACCATGAATCCAAACTCAACATAGGCTTCATTAGGGGTGGGTGATATAACCAAAATCTTCTAACACGGTAGAAGCAATTTTCTACCTCGATAACGATATATATTACAATATAGCAATTTGTATCTGAAAATGCATAAATAAAAATTCTAACACAAAGAAACTGTTTTACATAATGTAATTTTATTTAAACTGTGAATTGCTGAGGTTTGCTGCATTTTTTTTTTTTACTTTGGCCATATTCGTTTGGATGCTTGGATTTCAGATGATAGAAAAGGTTTGACGTGTTTCCACCACTTGTTTAAAACAGTGCACTTGTGTACCTTCCAAATCACGTTCATCTCATTCGTATCACTTTTCTTCTACCCAAACCAATTCCACAACACAGACGAGGTAGCTTTTTTCTTTATAATCTCCTCGTTGTTGGTTTCGTCACATGTAAGCAAACTCACTGCTGCAGCGTCTTCTTCCCTTGTCGAAGTGTATGTGAAGCCAAACACATCAAAAGTGGGACGAAACCGTGGCATCCGACTGAACCAAATATCTGCGCAAATACAGCGCAGCGCGACTATCTGGATAGCGCAGTGATGATCTGGTTTATTTGCGCAGCCCGGTGGATCGCGCAGCGCGGATTAACTTCTGCAGCGCCGCTCGACCCACTGTTTTTTATTTAAAATGTCAGGACTGTTTAATATTGTTTCCGCCTTGCCATGCCTGGATTGTATGTGCGCATCCCAGCGGGGTAAAATGTAATTTGATGGTCAGCGCGGTTTATTTCTGTCAGAGTCGCGCAGCGCTGCCCAGTGGCTCGCGCAGGTTTGTCAAGTTTGCTCAAGTTGGTCCGACGTTAAATCGTTATTGTTCCACTATGGTTCCACTTTTTCTCCCGGCCCACAACTGATGTTATTTTGAATTGACTTGTATTAATGATCCATTTACTTGTGTGTGATTGTTTAGTTTTGAGCGTACACTCTTCATTATCAATAAAGAAAAGCATGAATTAGAATAGATACTTTACTATTATTTTCCACTAATTCCCTCCCTTTCATTGCGCCCCACCTGTCATGTCTGTATTCCCCACTAGTGGGGTGCGCCCCACACTTTGAGAACCACTGCTCTAAATGAACGTCTCCTCTGCAGCAGAGGTCAGTTCTGGTCTTGATTTCCTGAGAAGGTCTTCATGAGAGACAGTTTCATCATGGAGCTTGATGGGTTTTGCAAATGCACTTCACACAATACTGTTCTTGCAAGAACTGTTCCAAAACATCTTAAATGAATTTAAATGAACATATTTAACTTTAATATATTTTATTACATTGTTTTTAAATCTCCAGTATTGTTCTTGAATTTAGTAAATAAATCACACACAAAAAATTGATTCAGAAGAAGTGTCTGTTGACTGGTATTGTATTACCATGGTTTGTTTGTTTGTTTTAAATAACTTTATTCCATTCCATTCCAACATTTATCACTATGCTGATAAACTGATTAGTCCAAAAAGTGTTTTTTTTTTCAAGTTTATAGATTCAATTAAATTAAATTTTATTTATATAGCGCTTTTAACAATGGTCATTGTCCCAAAGCAGCTTCACAAAAATGAAAGAAATTTTTTTAGAAAAGAAAATATTTGGAAGTGTGTAGAAAAATGTGTCTAGATAATAATGAGATGAATGAATGAATGAAATGTCTCCGATGAGCAAGCCAAGAGTGACGGCAACGGTGGCAAGGAAAAACTCCAATAGGTGGCAATAGGAAGAAACCTTGAGAAGAATCAGACTCAACAGGGAACCCATCCTCATTTGGGTGATAACAGATAGAAATTATATAACATCATGTGTGTTGTGCAGGTGAGAGTTCAATATAATCAGCATAGGGACGAGTCAGTAGGTGCAGAGGGCAGATGAGGTCTGGATCACTGGAAGCACAGGAGCAGCATGTGTAGCTCCAACCATCATAAAGCTGAATCCAGCTGGAACTGGTCCTTCTCTGGACGCCTCAGGAACCTCACAGGGTCGGCCTTTGTTTACTGAAGCTGGCACCATCTCCCGATGCCTCGGGATGGGTAGCAATAAACAGAACAGATGGAGAGAATTAGCGTAGTTGCCATTCAGGATAGGTGTACTGAAGTATGCAGTTATGGGATGAATTACGCGTATGCCAGATTAAAAAGATGCGTCTTGAGTCTATTTTTGAACTGGGAAACCGTGTCTGAGCCCCGAACACTGTCTGGAAGGCTATTCCAAAGCTTTGGAGCTAAATATGAAAATGCGCTACTCCCTTTTGTAGATTTTGATATTCTGGGAACTACCAGATTTCCGGAGTTTTGTGATCTTAAGGCGCGTGGTGGATTGTAGCGTATCAGAAGACTGGTTAGGTATGTGGGAGCTAAACCATTTAAGGCCTTATATGTAAGTAATACTATTTTGTAATTCATTCTAAACTGAACAGGTAGCCAGTGCAGGGATGATAATATTGGGGTTATATGATCATATTTTCTCGATCTAGTGAGAACCCTGGCGGCTGCATTTTGGACTAACTGAAGCTTGTTTATTGAGGATGCAGGACAACCACCTAGGAATGCATTACAATAGTTCAGTCTGGAGGTCATGAATGCAAGAACTAGCTTTTCTGCATTAGATACGGATAAGATGTTCCTAAGTTTGGCAATATCTCTAAGATGGAAAAAGGCTGTTTTTGTGATATTTGAAATGTGATTTTCAAAGGACAAGTTACTGTCTAATATTACGCCCAGGTCTTTTACTGTTGAGCTGAAAGTAACAGTACATCCTTCTAAACCCAGGCTGAATTGTGAAAGCTGTTGTGTGCTGGGTTTTGGGCCGATAAGTAATATCTCCGTCTTATCTGAATTAAGTAAAAGAAAGTTATTGGTCATCCAATCTTTTATGTCCTGGACACACTCAGTTAATCTAGACAATTTAAGTCTGGTTTTGTTGAGATATAATTGGGTATCATCAGCATAACAATGCAATCTAATCCCATGTCTTCTAATGATGTTACCCAAGGGAAGCATGTATATTGAGAACAGCAGAGGTCCTAAAACTGACCCTTGTGGGACCCCATATTTCACTGGCATTACACCAGACGGTTCTCCATTCGGATCTACAAAATGGTATCGATCAGACAGGTATGATCTAAACCATTTTAATGCCTGTCCCTGAATACCGATGTGATTTTGTAAGCGATCTATGAGAATATTATGATCTACAGTGTCGAATGCAGCACAAAGATCAAATAAGACTAGTATTTAGAAGCAGCCTTGGTCTGAAGCTAAAAACAAGTCGTCTGCAATCTTAACTAGTGCAGTTTCTGTATTATGATTGGGCCTGAAACCTGACTGAAATTCTTCAAGGATGAATAGATCACTAATGCACATTAATAGGCAATATAACAATCTAACCAGTTAAACACTGTTATACAAATAAAAAGTATACATTTTTATTGCTGGCAAAATAATCCAAGATGGACAAAAACAATAAAATCCTTCAGGACATGTAGTTAGAAAGTCATAAGCTCAAATTCTCATGTTCTCTACTGATGTTATTCCTGGAGATTATCAAAATGCAGTGAATCTCTCATCCAATCAAACTAGAGAAATGATTAATTTCTTCTGTTGTTAGTTTGGTTTCAGGGCTATTTCATCTCGAGTTTAATTTAACGACTCACCCGGTTCCTTTGGATCAGCCTCAATCTCATTACAGTGTTCAAATAAAGTCCACAATGTAATCAGCTGAATTATTAACACGTTATTATGCTGCATGTTTGCATAGCAAGTGATGACATTTAATCGGGGCGGTTAAACTTTAAACTTTATTTTCCAGTCTAAGCTTGACATTTGAATGGAACAGTAAAAGGTTACCGTTATCACCATATAGAGAGAGAGAGATCATTTCAGCACATGGCCTAGAGAGAAAAGAAGAGCCCTCTTACGTGAGTCCACCGAGACCGATGGAGGTAAAGAAATTGATGGCGAATCTCGTGTTCCTCGTGTTATCGCGAGGGAACAGGCCTTTGAAGAATGGCTGCAGAGTCCTGTGGAGGAAACGCTGTTTATTGTTTATGTACTGTTAACAAAAAAAAAAACAACAACTAAAACATTCGGACCAATCCCTGGAGACTTACGAGTCCTCGAGTCTCTCGTTGAGCTTCGGAAGCCCCGTGTAGGCGCACAGCTCCTGGAAGAGGATCTTGACGAAAATACGGCTGGAGGACGTCGTCGTCTCCTCGCTCATTCTCATGCACTCCAGCACCTGTCGGTAATCACGGACCGGGTCAAAGGAAAGCATAAAAACACACAGAATATCAGGCAGGACAGCAGTTAAGCATAGCATTTTCTTTTCTTTTATAAACAAAAAGGTTTTTCTGCTGGACACATTACTATTTTTGTGACTGTAACACTGTAAGTCATTTAGTTAGCTAAAAAACGCCACTCCACGGGACGGAGTCTATAGAGGAGATGCGCAAACATTCTCGCCACATTTCGCAGTTTGTTGGTCTCTAGCCTGTGAATTGTCTCGTACTGCTCCTGGAAGGTGGCCTCGAAGCTCTCCATGTACAGTACTCCTTCTTCAGCAAGCAGAACCTCTGTAGGGATCCCGAGAGGGAGAAATAATCATCAGAGAGGGAGAGAGAGAGAGAGAGAGCAATAACATGTATAATGAGATGAATTGCAGGCTGGAGCCATTCAGAGATGGAGGGATGAAAGTGAAGCTCAGAGACAGACAGATGCAGACAGAGACAAAAGAGGGATGAAAAAGTTAAACGTGCACTTCGCTGTCTCTCAGTGTGGCGTCTGTAATAAAAAAAAACCCTGCATGTCTTTTACATGATAAAACACTCAACCCAGGCAAAAGAGTTTAAAATGTTCTGGACACAGTGGAGAGAAACACTGGCCAAAAAAAAATTAAAAAACATGGAAGGAACGAAATACAGTAGCTGCAATATTGAGGGAAGCTTTAGATAGAAATAAAATCAAGTAGAAACTGTAAGGCATAAATACACTCTGTGAGGGGGGAAAAAAGATTGTTCAAGCTTTCTACACAGAGAGTATTTTAAACGTTTCCTGAAAAGCAAAGATCAGCTGTAGGGGGTCTGTACAGAACCTTGAAGTGTTCGCTCGGAGAGCAGGATCGAAGAACACAGTGGGTGACTAGAGGCTTTATTTTCTCTCCCCTACGAGTGTATATATATACACACACACACATACAGAAAAGAAAATATCTATAACAAGAAGGATAAATACAGAGAAAGGGACTGAGGCGATGTAAAGACAGAATGGTAAAAGGCCACATCAAGATATACAAGGAGTGTTCACGTAAAAGAGGGACTTTCTCCTTCTTGAACCACCACCTTATCGTGGTGGAGGGGTTTGCGTGTCCCAATGATCCTGGGAGCTATGTTGTCGGCAGTTCGTATGTTGGCAGGGTCACCCATGGCAATCTGGTCCTAGGTGAGGGAACAGACAAAGAGTGGTTCAAAAGACCTCTTATGATGAATACAACATTTGGAAAACGTTTTCCCTCGCCCAGATGTGGGTCACCGGGGCCTCCCTCTGGAGCCAGGTCTGGAGGTGGGGACCGATGGCGAGCGCCTGGTGGTCGGGCCTTTACCCATGGGGCCCGGCCGGGCACAACCCGAAGAGGCAACGTGGGTCCCCCTTCCCATGGGCTCACCACCTGTAGGAGGGGCCAAAGAGGTCTGGTGCAGTGTGAGCTTGGCGGTGGCCGAAGACAGGGGCCTTGGCGATCTGATCCTCGGCTGCAGAAGCTGGCTCTTGGGACGTGGAATGTCACCTCTCTGGCGGGGAAGGAGCCTGAGCTAGTGCGTGAGGTTGAGAAGTTCCGGCTAGATATAGTTGGCCTCTCTCCACCTTCCGGTGGGGGGATGGATCCTTACTGTTGTTTGCACTTATGCGCCAAACAGCAGTTTGGAGTACCCGCCCTTTTTGGGGTCTCTGGAGGGGGCGCTAGAAAACGTCCCTCCTGGGGACTCCATCGTTCTGCTGGGGGACTTCAATGCTCACGTAGGAAATGACAGTGAGACCTGGAAGGGCGTGATTGGAATGAACGGCCCCCCCGATCTGAACCAGAGTGGTGTTTTGTTATTGGACTTCTGTGCTTGTCACGGATTGTCCATAACGAACACGATGTTCAGGCATAAGGGTGTCCATATGTGCACCTGGCACCAGGACACCCTAGGCCACAGTTCGATGATCGACTTTGTAGTGTCGTCGGACTTGCGGCCACATGTCTTGGACACTCGGGTGAAGAGAGGGGCAGAGCTGTCAACTGATCACCACATGGTGGTGAGTTGGCTTCGTTGGCGGGGTAGGATGCCGGTCAAGCCTGGTAGACCCAAACGTATTGTGAGGGTCTGCTGGGAACGTCTGGCAGAGTCCCCTGTCAGGACGAGCTTCAACTCCCACCTCCGGCAAAGCTTCAACCACATCCTGGGGGAGGTCGGGGACATTGAGTCCGAATGGACTATGTTCCGCGCCTCCATTGTCAAAGCGGGCGACCGGAGCTGTGGCCGTAAGGTGGTCGGTGCCTGTCGCGGTGGCAACCCAAGAACCCGTTGGTGGACACCGGCGGTGAGGGATGCCATCAAGCTGAAGAAGGAGTCTTACCGGGCCTTTTTGGCTGGTGGCACTCCGGAGGCAGCTGATAGGTACCGGCAGGCCAAGCGGAATGCAGCTTTGGTGGTTACTGAGGCAAAAACCCGGGCATGGGAGGAGTTTGGGGAGGCCATAGAGAATGACTTTCAGACGACTTCGAAGAGATTCTGGTCCACCATCCGGCAGCTCAGGAGGGGAAAGCAGTGCACGGTCAACACAGTGTATAGTGGGGATGGTGCGCTGCTGACCTCGACTCAGGACGTTGTGGGTCGTGGGGGGAGTACTTCGAAGACCTCCTTAATTCCACCAACATGCCTTCCGATGAGGAAACAGAGTCTGGGGACATAGAGGTGGGCTCTTCCATCTCTGGGGCTGAGGTCGCCGAGGTGGTCAAAAAGCTCCGTGGTGGCGCTGCCCCGGGGGTGGATGAGATCTGGCCGGAGTTCCTCAAGGCTCTGGATGCCGTAGGGCTGTCATGGTTGACACGTCTCTGCAGCATTGCATGGACAACGGGGACAGTGCCCCTGGACTGGCAAACCGGGGTGGTGGTCCCCCTCTTCAAGAAGGGGGACCGGAGAGTGTGTTCCAACTATAGAGAGATCACACTCCTCAGCCTCCCCGGGAAAGTCTATTCAGGGGTCCTGGAAAGGAGGGTCCGTCTGATAGTTGAACCTCGTATTCAGGAGGAGCAGTGTGGTTTTCGACCGGGTCGCGGAACAGTGGACCAGCTCTATACCCTTAGCAGGGTCCTGGAGGGGGCATGGGAGTTTGCCCAACCAGTCTACATGTGCTTTGTGGACCTGGAGAAGACATTCGACCGTGTCCCTCGGGGAGTCCTGTGGGGGGTACTCCAGGAGTATGGGATATCGGAATCCCTGTTAAGGGCTGTCCGGTCCCTGTACAACCGGTGTCGAAGCTTGGTCCGCATTGCCGGTAATAAGTCGGACCTGTTTCCGGTGAGAGTAGGACTCCGACAGAGCTGCCCTTTGTCACTGATCCTGTTCATAATTTTTATGGACAGGATTTCTAGGCGCAGCCAGGGCGTTGAGGGGGTCCAGTTTGTTGGGCTCAGGATTGGGTCACTGCTTTTTGCAGATGACCTTGTTCTGCTGGCCTCATCACCCTGTGACCTACAGCTCTCACTGTGACCTACAGCTCTCAGCCGGGTGTGAAGCGGCTGGGATGAGAATCAGCACCTCCAAATCTGAGACCATGGTCCTCAGCTGGAAAAGGATGGAGTGCCCTCTCAGGGTTGGGAGTGAGATCCTGCCCCAAGTGGAGGAGTTCAAGTATCTCGGGGTCTTGTTCACGAGTGAGGGTAAAATGGAACGGGAGATCGACAGGCGGATCTGGGCTCTCCCTTAGAGAGGAGCCAGATGAGGTGGCTTGGGCATCTATTTAGGATGCCCCCTGGATGCCTCCCTTGTGAGGTGTTCCGGAAACGCCCAACCAGAAAGAGACCCCATGGAAGACCCAGGACACGCTGGAGGGACTATGTCTCTCGGCTGGCCTGGAAACGCCTTGGGATCCCCCTGGAAGAGCTGGAAGAAGTGGCCAGGGAGAGGGACGTCTGGGCATCCCTGCTGAAGCTGCTGCCCCCGCGACCCGACCTCGGATAAGCGGAAGAAAATGGATGGATGGATGCATGGATGGATGGATGGATGAATTTCTCTATATCTTCACCCTAATGCACTTATCCCAGTGTTTCACTAGTGCGTAGATACCATCGAGATAGAATTTTTTTATCAGTACATTGGAGTCATGATCAGACTACCTGCTTCATGTCTGAAATGCTGGCCTCCCAGGAACTCCTTTAACGCACCAAACATGTGGAAATGGCTTGGAGGGAGGTCATGACTATACAGAAGATGTACGAACTGCCAGCTAAGTGGTGTTGGAGAATGATTGTGTGTACAGTTCCCATATACAGATGCATCTCTGTTGATGGTTGGTGGAAAGTAGTGAATCGATTTTCAAGGATTTTGCATTCCCGTTTGAATGTTCGTAGGAACGACTGTAGTACACATTGTTTATATATTTTAATTCTCATCATTGTACTGTGCTTCTGTAAATAATCCTCATTCATCATAAGTCACTAGACTTTTTATTAAACTGTCTTATTAAACAGTATTAGAATTCAGGTTTAAATAATTAGATGTATACAGTATGTGTATGATTTCATCTATTTAATGTACTACTATGAAGAAATGTTAGCAGTCACCCACTTGGGCATTACTGTATGTAAGGTCATACTGTATGATTGCATGGATTTTCATACCATTGTTATGCAGATGACACCCAACTTACTCTCTCCTATCCTCCTTCTGACACTCAGGTTTCCACCCGGATCTCAGCATGTCTGGCAGACATCTCATCCTGGATGGCTGCACATCAGCTAAAGCTCAATCTGAGTAAAACCGAACTGTTGTTCATCCCTTGTGACTCTTCCCCAGGGTAAGGCCTTGTGATATCCCTGGACAACAACCAAATCACTCCTTCAACTAATGCCCGCAATCTTGGGGTAACCGTGGACAATCATCTGTCATTTTCCCCATACATCGCTAACCTTACTCGCTCTTGTAGATTTCTTCTTTACAATATCAGAAGAATCCTCCCATTTCTTTCTTCACAGGCTACTCAGGTGCTTGTTCAGTCCCTTGTTATTTCAAGACTGGACTACTGCAACTCACTCCTGGCTGGCCTGCCTCTGTCCACGATTCGTCCTCTGCAACTGGTCCAGAATGCAGCAGCATGTCTCGTTTTTAACCTTCCCAAGTTCTCCCACACCACCCCACTCCTCCGCTCCCTGCACTGGCTACCTGTAGCTGCCCGCATCAAATTCAAAACGCTGATGCTTGCCTACAAAGCTAAAAATGGCCCAGCACACACTTACCTCTCTGCTCTAATCACACCACGCACTGCACCACGTTCCCTCCAATCCTCCAGCACTACTCGCCTTATCCCACCATCTCTCAGGGATTGAGGGCGGCATTCTTCCAGGCTCTTTTCTGTTCTGGCACCTAGGTGGTGGAACGAACTTCCTCTAGATGTCCATACAGCAGAGACTTTGACTATCTTTAAACGACGACTCAAGACGTATTTGTTTCTCCAGTACTTGGACTAATCCCCCTGTTTTAAAAAAAAACCCTCTTCTCAGTTGTGTTTGACTAATGCCACTTAGTTATTAACCTAGTTAACCCAGTGTATGTATGTATCCAGTGATGTAAACTTTAAAGCGCTCTTTGTAAGTCGCTCTGGATAAGAGCGTCGCCAAATGCCTAAATGTAAATGTCTTTGGGATGGGAACTGCACAGAAACTTTCCCTCCCCAGGGTAGCAAACAGACATATAGTATATTGTATATGCATACATGTGCTTATATTATGATTGTAATTATTATGTCAATGTGGAAACACTTCCCAGGCTACACAATGTGTTTTTAAAAGTTGGAGCTGAAATGAATAAAGCATTAGCACTTACAGTGTTTTATCCGTTTTTCTCTCTCTCTCTCACACACACACACACACACACACACACTGAGAAACAGCCTGGATAATTAAATCGGCCCTGAACACACTGAAGTCTGTGTGTGAGATTAAACAGCTGGGCTTTTCTCTGCCTGTGAGCAGGTCAGTGATTCCCTCATTATCCGCCCTAATGCTCCATCCATCTCTGCACACGGCAGGCATGTGGAAGTGAAAAAAGGGAAAAAGGGAATATCTTGAAGATGAGAGGGCAAGGACTTGACCCTAATGTTAAAATCATGGTGCCATTAATGTGCAGAAAACTAATGTCCTGATGATCATTTGAACATTTGATCGTTTCAAGAAAGGAAAACAAAGGAAGGAAGGTAGAAAAAGAAGAAAGAGAATAACAAGGAAAGCAACAAAAGCCAACACAAAAAAGCAAGGAAAAAAGGAAGGAAAAACAATATAATAAATAAAAGAGGAAAAAAAAGGAAGCAGGGAATGGATGGACAGATGGAATGGTAAAAAGAGAAAAAAGAAAAAAGAAAGGATCCATAAAAAAAGCAATAAAGAGAGGAAGTAAGCTAGGATGGAAGGATGGAGAGAGAAAAAAGGGAGTGGAAAGAAATGAGGCTGCAAGAAAGAAAGTACGGTGGGAAGGAAAGGAGGAAAAGGGAGGAAGAAGGGAAAGAAGGAAAAAAGGGTAAAAGGATGAGGAAGGAAGGAAGGAAGGACACAATGGGGAAAAAGAAGAAAGTAAGCAAAGAAGAAAGCAGATAATTAAGAAGGAATAAAGGAATAAAAGATGGAAGGAAGGTGACAAAGAGGGAAGGAAGAGTTTGCTGAGCGCAGGATTGCACTTTTTTAAAATTGCAGATGACAAGGTCCTGGCGGCCCCTCAAGCAGTGACCTCCAGCGTGCTCTGGAGCGGTTTGCAGCCGAGTGTGAAGCAACCGAAATTACAATCAGCACCTCCAGATCTGAGGCCATGCTTCTCAAAATAAAGTTCTCATGATGTCATGGGCACTTTCAGGAGTAATAATAGAGTGGAACAAGAGACGACAGATGAATTAGAGCAGCATCAGGAGTAATGCAGACACTGTGGAGTGTCTAAAAGCAAGTCTACTGATTTATTGGTTGATCTACGTCCTAACCTATGCATGGTCATAACCTTAGGGTTGTAAAATAAATATAAAAATTTTGATTCATTAGAATATTTTTTGACAGTGCACATGACTGTGCACAATTTATATATTCCCTGTGATAAGCAGTACCCTTACACTTCTGAGGGGTACGTTACGGCAAACTGACAGGTGGTTTTAATGCTCTGACAAACTGCCGTCCACTCACTTTATATCTTTAGAGGTAAGAGTGGGGCAGAATTGTCATTTAATTATTTCTTTACTTTATTCTTCGTCGTTCGCAAAACAAAACGCTCTCATCATCTCTCCAGTTTTACTTTCTTTTGAAAGCAATTTGGAAGGCCTACACAGCTCTATAATAGGGACTTTAAACAGTTGTGATTGGAGCAATGTGATGTTATGCAGTCGAGTCTTGTTTTGTTTTTGTGCATACTCAGTTTTCACACAACTTCCACTGATTTTATCATTTAGCTTTTTCGCCGTTTAAAACTACAAAATCCTGTCAAAACTACAACACCCACCTCGACAAACCTGGGACCAGTGTTAGGATTATGTTTCTCCAGTGCCTTCAACACCATACGACCGGCAGTACTGGGGGAGAAACTAAAGACCATGCAAATTGACACTCCCCTGGTCTCATGGATCATGGACTATTTGACATACCGTCCCCAGTATGTCAGATTACAAAACTGCGTGTCTGACACATTGATCTGCAGCACTGGTGCTCCTCAGGGAACTGTTCTGTCTCCATTTCTTTTCACCCTTTATACATCTGACTCAGAATCATGCTATTGACAGAAGTTCTCTGACGACTCTGTGGTGGTGGGATGTACTGTATTAAGGATGGTGACATCTCCGAGTACCAGTCTGTGGTGGATGACTTTGTTTTCTGGTGTGAGCGTAATGGTGCAACTCTACATCAAGAAAACGAAGGAGAAGGTGGTCGACTTTAGAAGGAGTGGAACCCCTGTGACTCCGATATATGTCCAGGGAGAGACAGTGGACATGGTCTCTGAGCAGTGGTGTCAAAAGTATTCACATTCATTACTTGAGTAGAAGTATAGATACTAGGGTTTAAAAAGACTTCTTTAGAAGTTGAAGTATCAACTCAAGCTTTTTACTCAATTAAAAGTGTAAAAGTACTGGTTTCAAAACTACTTAAAGTATAAAAGTAAAAGTAACGTGAGTGGGGAAAAGCATTAAGGATAAAAGCTTAGGCTGTGCCACGGGCCTATATACTACTGTACACTAACACCTCATTAAAAAAAAAGTGTTGTTTTTTTGTTGTATTTTTTAAAGGCCATAGTGATTTGGGATACTGTATATGGCAATTGAAAAAGAATGCATTTTAGTACAAAGCAAATACATTAAAGAACCATATATGTGTACTACTGAGCATTAACATGTTTTATGGAGAAGAAGATATAATAACTAGTTGCCTATAAGTATTTTAATGGTGCAAAAAGTCAAACTTCAGATGCATGTCATCAGTAACCTTTATTGGAATGTAAATGTACATCCAAGCTTAGCTGCAGGAATCTGTGAGGACAACATACAAGAAAATTAGTGCACCCAGGGCAGGCTTAGTAACAATTACCCTTGTATGGTTGTCTACAATAAACATTAGTGCTGTCAGAATGAAGGATTCATCCATGTTGGTTAATAATTTTTTTTATATAAATCATTCCTGTTACCTTCCTGGTGCTGTTACCTTCCTCGCTGGTGCTTGGTTGTGACATTTCGCTCAAATCGAATCACGGACATCTTCGTCTACTTATCATAACCTTATCAACCAAAAATGCTAATTTATTCAAACGTCCTTACTGGAGTGTGTGACGTGACATCATGTGCAGGTGCGATGGATCGCGTACCAACCAATAGGGTGTCGGAATGGTATGTTTATACTTCTCATACAACCACAATTAAATTCACTCTATCTGGATGTCGCGATTTATCCGAATATTTTTTTTGTGTTTGTTTGTTGAGTGACGAGCCGAAATAAAATAGGAGTAACGAGGCTATTTTTAAAATGTAAGGGGTAGAAAGTACAGATAATTGCGTGAAAATGTAAGGAGTAGAAGTAAAAAGTCAGCTAAAAAATTATTACTCCAGTAAAGTATAGATACCCCAAAGTTCTACTTAAGTAAGGTAACGAAGTATTTGTACTTGACACCTCTGTCTCTGAGTATAAATATACTTTCAGACACTACTGTTCCCACAACTCAAGATAAGTTCCAAGACCAAGTGCAATATCGTATCAGTACATTTGTGCAATATTATTTTCTATTCACTTATACTATATTTCATGTGCAATATCAGTATACAGATTATATTTTTAGTGCAATATGTAAAAAGTGTGCTATATTTAATTCTATTTTTGCTTCTATTTATTGTATTTTTCTTTTAATTTTTATTTCATGTATTTTACTTTTCCTTGTCTCAAGTTTTTTTTTTTTAATTAATCAATGCAACTGTATGACCAAGACAAAGCAATTTCCATCTGGGATTAATAAAGTTCTTTGAATCCTTTTCAAGATCTTGAATCGTGAAAACATGCAGCCTACTTTGTCTCACAGTGTCGTAAAAAGTGACGTCACACACTTAGGAGCAGTCCTACTCCTCACTGAAAGTAAGAGTAGGAAGTTTCATTTCATGTCCTACTCTGAGCTAGGAATATTTTCAGTCCTAAATGAACTTTGGCCACAATTCACAGGAGTTATTCTAAGATGCTTAGTAAATTTCTCTGTAAAAACATCTTTAACCTCTTAATCACACTATCTTTGAATAAGCACAAATTCATTCATAGAAATTTATGGACTAGCCTTTAAAGTAACCTTCATTTTTTTTGTTTCAAAAGTCATTTAAGCCTCCTATTCAGCTGTCCACTTAGTAGGAAGAATCCAGTACTTGCATCCCAACAAAAATAAGTTTTTTTATTTAAAAAAAAATTTTTTTACTTGGGTTAAATCTATTTTTAAAGCTTTTAGGGAAACAAAATAAAAAAATCGTGCTTGTAGTAACTCTTGAAAATGTTTCTGGAACAATGTATTCCTTCATCACATCGAACCGCATGTCCTCCCTCACCACGTTCATAAACCTCCTCATGAGCCTTCCTCTTCTCCTCCTGCCTGGCAGCTCCATCTCTAACATTCTCCTCCAGATGTTCCCCCATCACTCCTCTGCACATGTCCAAACTACCTTAATCAGGCCTGTCTTATTTTGACTGTCCTACTTGCACTGTCCCTCTAATTGTACTCATCCCCACCCCCCCCCCCACCCCCAAAAAAAAATTTATTTGGCAGTTGACCCTAAATAATTAAACTGTTCTATCTTCCCTACCTCTACTCTTTGCAACTGCACCTTTCCACCATCCTCTCTCTCATTTACACACACCTATTGTACTCCATCTTGCTCCTACTGATCTTCTTGCCTCTTTTCTCCCGTGCATCCCTCCACCTCTCTAGACTCATCACCAACTCTCACTGCTGATCACAACATCTTTTGCAAAAAAAAAAAAAAACATAACTAGACTATAGAAGTAAAATCGTCTAATTTATTATTTCCCAATATTTGGTCCATGAAGTGTTTTTCTGAAGGCTGCTTTAAGGCTTCATATCGTTTATACGGTTGCGTATTGTCTATTCATGACAATTTTGAACTTTGACTTCACAACCTAGAGCTATTTGGATTCTCCTCATTACCATACATACATATTCATTAGATTATCTGTTTACCCGACTGTGGTTAAAATAAGCTCCTCAGCGTGCAAGTCTTACAAGTGAGAGGCTGCTGAGGCGAGAACAGATGTTTCACAGGCTTTGGCAAATGAAACCGCCTCGTGCTGTGGGACGTTAGGACACAACGGTCCTCCTGTCTCTCTCTCTCTGGTCACCGAAGGTCTGTAAGAGCCACTAGGCATCCAATGAGCTACGCAATTCAATAAAACGCAGGCTCACGAGACATTTTCCTGGCTAAAACATGTCCTGTAATTACACACATTAAAATCCATACAGCTCACGTCTGTAGATTTTACTAAGCAATTTAATACTTTCATCACTTAAATGTGGCAACAATTTTCATACATAGAGATGTTATTTGATTGAGATGTATTGATATGTAAGGACAGATTACGGATCTCCGCAGTGATGCGGTTTACACCACAAGCCCCGGACGCTGCAGCTGGCCTGACTGGACTTCCAGAAGAAAACCAGGTTAAGTAAAGATTACATTAAGACTTCTGAGAGACTACGCTTTCTGAGGCTGATCATGTGATCACTTTGGTCGCACCTCAGGGGACATTCAAAGCCTCGACACACTCAAAGAGCAGTTCTGCTTCAGAGGAAGGCTAAAACCAGGTCGCTTCTGATAGAGCTGAGCTTGTGCGAGAGAGCGAGAGAGAAATATGTAGATGGAACAAAAAGGGGTCAGATAAAAAACACTAGTGAATAATCTTCAGGAAAACACACACACACACGTCCCTGTAATGTGTACAGAGTGGACAGAGTGTGCATGCTCACTCACCTTGACTGAATGGCCAGATAAATGGTGCGGCGAAACGCTACCAGGTTCACCTCGGTCTTGTCGAGGATGGTGACTTTATCTTGATCTGAGGACACGAATCAAGAAGACGATGTTAAAATGAGACACGAGACCCATCCTTCCCCACAGAGGTCAATAGCACTCGATATGTCCTTTTCTTTCTACTACATGTCTTAAAATACCAACAAGGTCGATTTTTCACACTGAAGTGAACAATGAGGCCGAGCCCTCTCAGCCTGAACTGTGTGTTTTGGGGGCCACCAGGCCACCTGACCGTGATATCGACAGCACAGACGTCTGTATGAACATAATTTAACTTGTAAATGATCTGATATCTTATATCGTCTGTAAAGATCCCATATTTGTTACATTTTAGTTATCAGAGGTCTCAGAGTGTGTGTTTTAATGCTTCAACAGAAATATTCCTCAGATAATGCATTTTGTACCTGGCTTTATTTCATTCCTATTCCGAATGTGCTGTTTCAGTGTCTATGTAAATGAGCTACTACTGAGCCACGCCCACCAGACAACACCAGAGATCAACCAGTGGGAGTGGCTTTTCTCATATGAGGTCACATTAGGGGGAAATCTAATTGGCTTATTTAAAACCCTGGCCAATATAAACACACACACACACACACACACACAGGAGCAAACAGAATGTAGCATAATAGTTTCCATTTAACACCATTTAAGAAAACAAACACGTGAGACCGTGAGTGTAGCAGCCTATTATCTAACATTTAATTAAATGTAGATGATGCAACCAAAAAGAGATCTGAGGTACCAGGGATTTCAGAGAACTTAAAAAATAAGCAGTCTTGTTTATGATAGAATGATCTAGAGGAACGATCACAGCCTGCTTTCATGAGACACAGTTTTGAAAGCCTTTTATTAATGCTGGTTTTATTTATTTATTTTTTATAATAAGAACTTCCATGGGATCAGCAGAATTGACTTCACCATTACACACATGACCATCGAGAATGTTTTTTGAACAATGCAAGTTATTCTCAAACCTATACACTGTGATAGAAAACAAATCAGACAAATCCTGATAATGATCAGTTTTAAGCTTATTTTATGTTTAGTAAGTTTATTGTCTTATTCTGTAGAAGACATAGAACCAACTGAATATGCAGTACTGTGCAAAAGTATTGAGCCCCTTCATTTCGTATGTGCGGTTATATTAAATTAAATGAATTGATGTAGATTAAATTAAAGAACTGAGAACAAATGTTTTACTGCAATGTGCCTAAAGATACAGTTAAAAGAATTTGGTTGTTTATGTACAGGAACAACCTCAGCAGCGACCTCATTTCCCCTCTCGTCTGTTCCAACCACTCAGCATTCTGCATCACCAGTATACTAATCACCATCCTGATCATCTGTCATCATCTGCACCTGTTTCTCACTATCTCACAAGTCTGGCCTATGGTTTCTTTTTATGTTTAAATGGTTCATAGGTTACTGCAACAGACTGCAATGTGCCTAACTGTGTGGCTTAAAACGAGAACATTGGTCTCAATAAAGATTTTAATTACTATGAAACTTTATCCTGCATAGTTCATGCTACCTTTGTATAACAAAAGGGATAAAAAAATACAGTACAAACAATATAAAAAATAATGTCTCGTAAACAGTCGAGATAGTACAGATAGTAAACAGTCGAATATTTTAATAAAAATCGACAAATCTGAACTATTTTACAATTCACTCATCCGTAACTTACCCTTCTTAATGGCTTTGTACTTCTCTTCATTCTCCAGGAAGTCAGGATCCATCTTGAAGACATCTGTAGAAAGAAACAAAACCAAACCATGCGTTGTTTTAAAACGATTCATTTGATATTTAACATTTTGAAAGGATTATGTCTCTCACCAGCTCGATGTAATCAGAGGCAATTACCCATAAACAACCGTGTGTATGTGTATATGTGTGTGTATGTGTATGAGGCGTGATTCATAGAAAGACTGTAATGTGATAATGGCTGTTCCTGCACCCTGAAGGCCTGAATCGGACGCCTTTTTAATTACACACTATTGTCTCAGAAGGAACACGACATGCTGACGCGAGACAAAGGGAAATCAGCGGTTAGAGAGATGTAAAGGTCAGAAGTGAAGACGTGACACAGCGAAGACGTGGAGCAGAGATTTTACTCTGTATGTAACTCTGCTCACTGACGGACTGCGGTTACGCTACTCATCGTAACGTGCAGTAAAATGTAATACAGTGTGGATCCCGACAGCACGAACGTGTGAAGGAGAAATTTACCCGTAGAGTTATAAAATTTTGGTCAACAAACTTCATAATGAATATTAAACACAGTCACGGAAACCACAACTATGGGGCCATAAGACACTTTTTTCTTTTAAGGAGAGGAATCAATGTTAGATTGGTTACAGGGGGATTTATTTGGTTGGGGGATTGGGGATTGGAATCACCAGTCAGCTCCTGATATATTAATGATAATTAATGATAATGTAATGCTATAAAATTAATGATAATGTAATGCTATAAAAATGAGTTGTTGCGCCACTTGGAAGCTTCTGAGCTCAGTACGAAATTATTTATATCTTCAGCCGATCACCGGTCACGGCCAGTCAAAGTTAATTCTGGTCACTGGTCGATCAACTGGTTCATCTCTATTATTAATGTTAAAATAGTTTTGAAATTTTTTTATATTGGACTCAAATTCAAATTCGGCACAACCATACACAATACGATATGCAGTAAAAAGGAAGGATAAAATAGAATAGCAGGAAAAAAGAAAAGTGTAAATATAAAAATTTTAGATGAAAGGTATGAGTATTCAATTCAATTCAATTCAATTTTATTTATATAGCGCTTTTAACAATGGTCATTGTCTCAAAGCAGCTTCACAAAAATTAAAGAAATTTAACAAAAAAAAAAAAATATATATATATATTATATATGATATATATATAGAATAATTATATATAAAGTAATAAATAAATAAATAAAATTATAATAGAAAATAAATAAATAAAAACAAATAATAATAATAATTATAGAAAAGAAAATAATTGGAAGTGTGGATGTGTGAGAAAAATGTGCAGATAATAATGAGACGAATGAATGAAATTTCTCTGATGAGCAAGCCAAGGGTGACGGCGACGGTGGCAAGGAAAAACTCCCTGAGATGGCATTAGGAAGAAACCTTGAGAGGAACCAGACTCAACAGGGAACCCATCCTCATTTGGGCGATAACAGATAGAAATTATATAACATCTTGTGTGTTGTGCAGGTGAAAATTCAATATGACAGAAATTATTTAAATTGTCATGAAGACCAGTTCAGCATAGGGACGAGTCAGTAGGTGCAGAGGGCAGATGAGGTCTGGATCACTGGAAGCACAGGAGCAGCATGTGTAGCTCCAACCATCATAAAGCTGAATCCAGTTGGAGCTGGTCCTTCTCTGGATGCCTCAGGAACCTCGCAGGGTCGGCCTTTGTCTACTGAAGCTGGCAAAATCTCCCGATGCCTCGGGATGGGTAGAGAAATACAGAACAGATGGGGAGAATTAGCGTAGTTGCCATTCGGTATAGGTGTACTGGAGTATGAGTACTGGGATGAGTTATGTGTATGCCAGATTAAAAAGATGCGCCTGGAATCTACTTTTGAACTGAGAAACCGTGTCTGCTCCCCGAACACTGTCTGGAAGGCTATTCCAAAGCTTTGGAGCTAAATATGAAAGAGCCCTACCCCCTTTTGTAGATTTGAAATTCTGGGAACTACCAGAAGTCCGGAGTTTTGTGATCTTAAGGCGCGTGGTGGATTGTAGCGTATCAGAAGACTGGTTAGGTATGTGGGAGCTAAACCATTTAAGGCCTTGTATGTAAGTAATACTATTTTGTAATTTATTCTAAACTGAACAGGTAGCCAGTGCAGGGATGATAATATTGGGGTTATATGATCATATTTTCTGGATCTAGTGAGAACCCTGGCAGCTGCATTTTGGATTAACTGAAGCTTGTTTATTGAGGATGCAGGACAACCACCTAGTAATGCATTACAATAGTCCAGTCTGGAGGTCATGAATGCATGAACTAGTTTTTCTGCATCAGATACGGATAAGATGTTCCTAAGTTTAGCAATATTTCGAAGATGGAAAAAGGCTGTTTTTGTGATATTTGAAATGTGATTTTCAAAAGACAAGTTACTGTCTAATATTACTCCCAGATCTTTTACTGCTGAGCTGGTAATAACAGTACATCCTTCTAAGCGCAAGCTGAATTGTGAAAGCTGTTGTGTGCTGGTTTTTGGGCCAATAAGTAATATCTCTGTCTTATCTGAATTTAATAAAAGAAAGTTATTGGTCATCCAATCTTTTATGTCCTGGACACACTCAGTTAATCTAGACAACTTAGGTATTTCGTCTGGTTTAGTTGAGATATATAATTGGGTATCATCAGCATAACAATGGAAACTAATCCCATGTCTTCTAATGATGTTACCCAAGGGAAGCATGTATATTGAGAACAACAGAGGTCCTAAAACTGACCCTTGTGGGACCCCATATTTCACTGGCATTATACCAGACGGTTCTCCATTTAGATCTACAAAATGGTAGCGATCAGACAGGTAAGATCTAAACCATTTTAGTGCCTGTCCCTGAATGCCTATATAATTTTGTAAGCGATCTATGAGAATATTATGATCTATAGTGTCGAATGCAGCACTAAGATCGAGCAGGACTAGCAATGAGATGCAGCCTTGGTCTGAAGCTAAAAACAAGTCATTTGTAATCTTAACTAGTGCAGTTTCTGTGCTATGATGGGGCCTGAAACCTGACTGAAATTCTTCAAGGATGTTGTTATCCTGCAAGAATGTGCAAATTTGAGCTGATACTACTTTTTCTAGTATTTTTTATATGAACGGGAGGTTTGAGATCGGTCTGTAATTTTTTATTTCATTCGCGTCCAAATTAGATTTTTTAAGAAGCGGCTTAATAACTGCTAACTTGAAAGGTTTAGGGACGTGACCTAGATGTAATGAAGAATTAATAAGTATGCAGTAGACGTGTTCCAACACTGCTCCTCTTTGTGATTTTAACAATTTAAAATTATGTTCCATCCATCCATCCATCCATCTTCAATTGCTTATCTAAAGTCGGGGGTTGTGGGGGTAGCAGTTCCATCAAGGAACCCCAAACTTCCCTTTCCCCAGCATCCCGAGGCGTTCCCAGGCCAGTGTGGAGATATAATCTCTCCATCTAGTCCTTGGTCTGTACCGGACATCAGTAAATTTTTGAGCCAACCAACCAGTTGTACCTTTGTGAATCTGCAACATAATTAGGCTGTAAGGTCAGTCATGCCAAGACCAATCCAGTTTAAACTATCTTGCAATTGAGTGCGTTCTGAGCCTTCTCTGTCATTGACTATTGCCATTCTTTGCAGCGTTAACAAACACTTCAAGACCTCTGAGGTAAAATTCTACTCCCGTAGAAACAACATTGTGGACATACTGGAAGAAAAAGAAGAAGACGAACCTTCCGAATTTGTCTCCAAGTTAGTTTCTAATTTGCTCTCAACGCAACAATGGTATATCCACCATTTTCAACAGAAAGGACTGATCCTTTGCTGATACTTCTTTGATGATGTATACAAATCATGTGAATGTAATGTACATTATAAAACCTCAATGTACTGCCTAAATGTTATGACATGATGATGTGTGAGGCATTTGGAATGATGACTGTGAATCCTTTGCCTAAGCAGACAACAAGCTTTAGAAAACAACCAAAAGAGAATTTTCATCTTGCTGGACTATAAATAAGACACTGATGCAATGCCACGCTTTTTGTGATGTGTTGCGAGTCCTTCAAGATGTAGGTGTCAAACACAGCCTACGCTACCGGGCTAAACTTCACAGTCATCATTCCAAATGCATCACACATCATCATGTCATAACATTTAGGCAGTAGATTGAGGTTTTATAATGTACGTTACATCCACATGATTTGTATACATCATCAAAGAAGTATCAGCAGTGATAATTAGCTCAGTTGTGCTCAGTTGTAGGTTTTGTTGTCTGCCATGCAGAAGGCATGGGTTTGATTCCCAGTCGATGCCCAAACCCCAACCACTGGATCCAGTGCTGGTCCCAAGCCCAGATAAAATGGAAAGGTTGCATCGGGAAGGGCATCCGGTATGGTAGTTTTTGTAGTTAGCGTTCTTAAGTAGTTCTGTAGCCATCCCCCGGCAGTCTTGCTGAGCTTTTATTTGCATTTTTCTTTTACTTTCATTTGCCTTCTTTCTTCAGTTGTGTAAGCTGCCAGGTCATCACCACTATTCTCATCACTGGATGTCATTTCTTGTCCATCCCTTTTATATACACAGGTTTTAGGGTGGACACTCAATATCTCACTCGGGTTTCCTGAAATGTCAGGGGATTGGGTCATTAGGAGGAGCAAGGTCTTTAAACACATCAAGTCCCTTTCAGCCGATGTGTACGCAGGCCCTAATGGGAGATCTATCATTATTTCTGACAGTTCAATCCATGTTACTTTCCTTGACATATTCAGTCCAAATTTTGAATGCCCATCATTTAAAAAAAAAAAAAAAAGGTGTTTAAACTGCTCCCAGATGACATTATAATTGGAGGAGACTTTGTTTTTTGGATCCTTATCCAGACAGGTTGTCCTCTTGCCACCCACCCTATATTACAACACTTCAAATTTTAAATAATTTAATCAAATCTAGGGAACTTAGGTTGACATCTTGAAGCTTCAACATCCCACATTCATGAGTCCCACAGTAGAATCGACTATTTCCTGGTGAATAATAATCCAAATGTGTGGGCAACACCAAATCACACCAACACAGGATACTTATTCCCAACCATAGCCCCAACTAATTACCATTGAAGGATCTCCTCTTCTAATGTTAGATGACGTCTTGTTAGATGACTTAAGATTCTCAATGCTAATCAAAATCATGTCCTAAAATGCACAAAAGGTTTTCGATCAAATAGAATAGTTGTATATGCCCGAGTCCTTGCAGCATTTTCACGTTGGTGAACCATTTATCTCTTAAGTAAAAATCGTCTATAACAGTCCAGTATGCTCTAATTTAACTAACAGTGATAAGCAACGTCGTTCTGTTCATACTGGCTGCTCTCTTTCAATACCTGCTCTGTTTGCTATTGCATTGGAGCTGCTTGCTTTAAAAAGCATTGAAGGTCTAACAATGAGAGGCATTAAAAGAATCACTAGCCTATATGCTGACGACATACGACAATTGTTCCTATTTTTTATTGGAATTGATTAATTAATTTGGTAGATTGTCAGGTTACACCATAATCAATGTTCAATTGGTTAAATGGGGATGTTTTTTGGAGAGGGTAGTAATCAATGCCAATCAGTGGTTAGAGGAGCATGCTTAGGGGGCAATCCATGTCAGATTGGTTACAAGGGCATTTCTAGGGGGGTAATTCATGTCAAATTGATTGCAGGAGGATTTTGAGGGGATAATACTGTAAATGTCGGATTGGTGTTACGGGGGATTTCCAAGAAAGCAATCAATGTCAGATTGGTTACAGGGGTATTTTTTTATGCAGCGGTGAGGTAAGGTAAGGTAAGGTTTGTGACCCTGTTATGGTCTGATCAGGAACTATAATGTAATCGTTTAAAGTTTGGCTTATTTCCTCTGCCAAATCAAGCTAATTTTTCTGCTGTAAGTCT
The DNA here is from genome assembly GCA_030522415.1 of Channallabes apus. NCBI lineage: Eukaryota > Metazoa > Chordata > Actinopteri > Siluriformes > Clariidae > Channallabes > Channallabes apus. The sequence goes on along the minus strand of CM060109.1, from coordinate 10,339,771 downwards.
AAACGTGTAAACGTGTACTGAGCACATCCTCTGTGTTGTATTCGTCCTCTAGAGGGAGCATGTGAGTGAGCTAGTCCTCCACCATCGTATGAACACCAATGGCGCATTGGTCTTGCTCCTTCTCTTTAAACATAGTCAGCTGACCTTCTTAAATTACCGGGATTCCCCTTGTGATTTGGAGAGAAAGTCTCACAAGAGTAAAAACTCAGAACCAAAACAACTGATGGGGCAAAACATTATATGGGAACAGATTATAAAGTAGAAAACGCCATATAAAAAATGATCGTCACCATTACGTTGGCTGCACTATATGTTATGTAGGAGGCAACCAAGAGGAAAAAGGAGCCACTTTCAGTTTGTTTTAAAGCATGTGGATTAAACCAGTTAAGTGAGGTATAATGTCTATTTATTTTATATGTCACACATCTTTTCTAAATGCTTTAATATTTTTGGGTGCCTGGAACAGATCTGCATGTATCTGCATTTACATTATTACTTATAGGAAAATGTATTTCTCAATACAAAATTTTATTTTGTGGCAAATCATGTACAAATATACAGTGGTGTGAAAAACTATTTGCCCCCTTCCTGATTTCTTATTCTTTTGCATGTTTGTCACACTTAAATGTTTCTGCTCATCAAAAACCGTTAACTATTAGTCAAAGATAACATAATTGAACACAAAATGCAGTTTTTAAATTAAGGTTTACGTTATTAAGGGAGAAAAAAAACTCTAAATCTACATGGCCCTGTGTGAAAAAGTGATTGCCCTCCCTTGTTAAAAAATAACTTAACTGTGGTTTATCACACCTGAGTTCAATTTCTGTAGTCACCCCCAGGCCTGATTACTGCCACACCTGTTTCAATCAAGAAATCACTTAAATAGGAGCTACCTGACACACAGAAGTAGACCAAAAGCACCTCAAAAGCTAGACATCATGCCAAGATCCATAGAAATTCAGGAACAAATGAGAACAAAAGTAATTGAGATCTATCAGTCTGGTAAAGGTTATAAAGCCATTTCTAAAGCTTTGGGACTCCAGCGAACCACAGTGAGAGCCATTATCCACAAATGGCAAAAACATGGAACAGTGGTGAACCTTCCCAGGAGTGGCCGGCCGACCAAAATTACCCCAAGAGCGCAGAGACAACTCATCCGAGAGGCCACAAAAGACCCCAGGACAACATCTAAAGAACTGCAGGCCTCACTTGCCTCAATTAAGGTCAGTGTTCACGACTCCACCATAAGATAGAGACTGGGCAAAAACGGCCTGCATGGCAGATTTCCAAGGCGCAAAAACACTTTTAAGCAAAAAGAACATTAAGGCTCGTCTCAATTTTGCTAAAAAACATCTCAATGATTGCCAAGACTTTTGGGAAAATACCTTGTGGACCGACGAGACAAAAGTTGAACTTTTTGGAAGGTGCGTGTCCCGTTACATCTGGCGTAAAAGTAACACAGCATTTCAGAAAAAGAACATCATACCAACAGTAAAATATGGTGGTGGTAGTGTGATGGTCTGGGGTTGTTTTGCTGCTTCAGGACCTGGAAGACTTGCTGTGATAGATGGAACCATGAATTCTACTGTCTACCAAAAAATCCTGAAGGAGAATGTCCGGCCATCTGTTCGTCAACTCGAGCTGAAGCGATCTTGGGTGCTGCAGCAGGACAATGACCCAAAACACACCAGCAAATCCACCTCTGAATGGCTGAAGAAAAACAAAATGAAGACTTTGGAGTGGCCTCGTCAAAGTCCTGACCTGAATCCTATTGAGATGTTGCGGCATGACCTTAAAAAGGCGGTTCATGCTAGAAAACCCTCAAATAAAGCTGAATTACAACAATTCTGCAAACATGAGTGGGCCAAAATTCCTCCAGAGCGCTGTAAAAGACTCGTTGCAAGTTATCGCAAACGCTTGATTGCAGTTATTGCTGCTAAGGGTGGCCCAACCAGTTATTAGGTTCAGGGGGCAATTACTTTTTCACACAGGGCCATGTAGGTTTGCAGAAACATTTTGTGTGACAAACATGCAAAAGAATAAGAAATCAGGAGGGGGGCAAATAGTTTTTCACACCACTGTATATGTCTTTAGACTTGAGGTGGTACTACAGTATGCTGCCGTTCCGCTATAACCCTACAGTTGGTATGCTTCAAACTATTCACACATTTGCAGGCAACACCGCATCCTGTTTGGCAGAGGCAAATTATTTACCAAGTTTGTTTTGTACTTATTTCTTTTAATAAAATCTAAAAGAATCACAGTATATCGGATCTAAATATTTATAAAGCCAGTATTCTTACAGTATCATAATACAAATCGAACCGGCACCTAGCTACTATCATATCAGCTGGTCCCTGGAGATTACCATCCCCAGTATCTTCACTTACTGTATTCACTTATGTTTCCTAGTACAAACAAAATCTGCATTTTCCAAAACTATTGTAAATCCAGCAGATCTTTTCAGCTTGTTAATCTAAAAGTTTAATAAACTGCTCACATCATGGGTGTGACTCCAATCACTTTTTCTCGATTAATCTTGAGACAGGAAGTCCATTTTCTGAACCTCAAACAATCAGACTACAGTGTGAAACTAGGCACCAATCTCTCTACGGCACTGTTGTCCTTCTGTGCTCATGGGATTTAACCCATCTGTAGCTAATTATCACCAACACTTCCTCAGGCTACAGCAAAAGGTGCTATTAAAAAAAATGCACACGGTCCTGCGAGAATCTCTTCATGTCCGATTCCAATCAACTCCTTCAATGAATTTCTAATAACACCGTCAGCGCCGACATCGCACTCCATTTCCCAAACTTCCAAAATGCCTCTGGATAATCATCACATCCAGTCCTAAGCATGTTTTTTTTTCCTTTTTCACTTTTTAACATTGATTAAGTGTCGGTTTAAAAGGACAGGCTTGACTATCATTTAAAATTTTAATACATATTCTGGCCCTGGAGGAAAGAAATGAATGAGAGATGAAAGACTGAAGCTGTATATCGTAAAATTTAACATGGAAATGTATCGGCCAAAAACGTTTCAGCCCAAGGGCGTCAATTTTCTTTTCGCCAAGAAGCCACATTACACTTGATCCAAAATCATGTGGGCTGAGCAAAGAAAGAAGAAAAATTCTGAGTGACCAAAAAGACATCAACAACAACTAATAAACATGTAAAATTCAGAAAACCCTCAAATCCGTCTACCTCAAATTTGTGGACAGGATTAAAACTTGCTCAATAATGATTAAATGATCAGGATTAAATCTGACCTGCTCTTGTCGGTGATTTGAGCCTGCATCATGCGCAGCTTGGCCGGAGGGATGTACGCTCCTCCGGTGCGGGTCAGGATCGGATCCAGATCCTCCTTCCTCTTCTTAACTGGAGGCTCATCAACAGGAGGTCTGTCTCTCTGTGACGGTGATGCAGATCGTCCCCTCCTGGACCTGAACCTGTCTCGGTCTCCGTCTCGCTCGCGGCTGGAGCGTCGATCGGAACGCTGGTCTCCATCACGATCCCGAGACCTGACGAGGACGAGTGTGAAGAGGAGTCAGTGCTACAGAGTGTATGAGCAACAACTTCACGTAGTGTACGATACATAAAACACACAGGTGACAGGAGGAACGATTAATACATACGGGGTTTAGTAATGTATTATAACATATTTATGTCAGGGGGGTTTGAACTGCATCATTCAACTGGTGATGTATAAATAATTAACGTGTCTGGAAATCATTCTCTTTTTAACTCCTACACCCATTCACCTGGACACACCCACCATCCCACATGCACAGACAGAACGCTTTCACAGCCTCATCCAGACACACCGCAACACCCCAAAACACATGCTCATCCAGACACACCACAATACTCCCAAACACACCCTCATCCAGACACACCGCAACAGTCCCAAACACACCCTCATCCAGACACACCACAATACTCCCAAACACACCCTCATCCAGACACACCGCAACACCCCCAAACACACGCTCATCCAGACACACCACAATACTCCCAAACACACCCTCATCCAGACACACCGCAACACCCCCAAACACACGCTCATCCAGACACACCACAACACTCCCAAACACACCCTCATCCAGACACATCACAACAGTCCCAAACACACGCTCATCCAGACACACCACAATACTCCCAAACACACCCTCATCCAGACACACCGCAACAGTCCCAAACACACCCTCATCCAGACACACCACAACACCCCCAAACACACCCTCATCCAGACACACCGCAATACTCCCAAACACACGCTCATCCAGACACACCACAATACTCCCAAACACACCCTCATCCAGACACACCGCAACACTCCCAAACACACCCTCATCCAGACACACCACAACACCCCCGAAACACACCCTCATCCAGACACACCACAACAGTCCCAAACACACGCTCATCCAGACACACCACAATACTCCCAAACACACCCTCATCCAGACACACCGCAACACTCCCAAACACACCCTCATCCAGACACACCGCAACACCCCCAAACACACCCTCATCCAGACACACCGCAACACTCCCAAACACACCCTCATCCAGGACACACCGCAACACTCCCAAACACACCCTCATCCAGACACCCCACAACACCCCCAAACACACCCTCATCCAGACACACCACAACACCCCCAAACACACCCTCATCCAGACACACCACAACACTCCCAAACACACCCTCATCCAGACACACCGCAACACTCCCAAACACACCCTCATCCAGACACACCACAACACTCCCAAACACACCCTCATCCAGACACACCACAACACCCCCGAACACACCCTCATCCAGACACACCGCAATACTCCCAAACACACCCCTATTCAGACACACCGCAATACTCCCAAACACACCCCTATTCAGACACACCGCAATACTCCCAAACACACCCCTATTCAGACACACCACAACACCCCCAAACATACCCTCATTCAGACACACCGCAACACTCCCGAACACACCCTCATCCAGACACACCACAACACACCCAAACACACCACAACACTCCCGAACACACCCTCATCCAGACACACCACAACACTCCCAAACACACCACAACACTCCCGAACACACCCTCATCCAGACACACCACAACACACCCAGACACACTCCAATCCACCACACACACCCTCATCCAGACACACTCTGTTGCCCTGATCAGGGTAAAGGCACATCCCATTTTTTCCAAACACAGCCTTAAGCATACACACACCTACCTCCTCCAGAACTGTATTCATCCAAACACACCCCATTCCCTCAACACACTCTCCGAGCGCCATATCGACCGAGATCTCGAGCAACAGCAGGAATACAACCTTCCACTGCCATTCCTGAGAAAGCAAGAAGGACATAAGAGAGAGAGAGAGAGAGAGAGAGAGAGAGAGAATGTGTGAGGGTCGAATCAAATCAAACATATCATGAGGTGTGTATGTTAAAGTCATAGAGACGTAAAAGCTGCACTGACCCTGACGTGTGCCACGCTGCTCTTCATCTTATGCCTCATGCCATCGTCACTGTCCTCCTCGCTGCTGCTGTCTGAGCCGCTAGAGCCGGACGAGCGTCTCTGAGCAGCGTCTTCGCCCGCTTGTTCCTCGGGTATTCTGTCTGCAGGAGGACTGCGAGGCTCTTCATCTGCAAAACAAACCGTATGTGTGAGACACCGCGTTAAAGGCTAGAGCGAGTGGAGAAGGGGGGAAAGAAGGCGTGAAAACGCATCGCAACAAAATGTGTCAAACATGAGAGATTTACCGCTTTATAAATTTCCCCATGTTCACACTCACTAACTCATTTACTCATCTGAGCTCTTTCTTTTTTTTTTATCAGCAGTTTGTCCTAATATTTTCCCCCAATATTTTGTCAGGTGATCGACACGTAAAAACAGTATAACAGGTTATACCACCAATTAATTAGGTTTTAATAAAATCAGCTTCCACACATTGCTGGGAACCTTTCCCAGAGTTGCACAAAAACCTTCAGAAAATTTCACCTACTTTCGTGAAGTGTGTGTGTGTGTAGTTTTTAAAGATGCACACTGCAGAGGAGGAGACACATCGCTCCACAGGTGGCTGGATAAAACACGATTGAAGCAGAAACAGCAGGAAGGTCGTGCAGGAGCGGAGGAAAGGTCAAGCCGAGGAGCACAAAGTGTCGTATGAAATAATGATAAAGAGCAACACACACACACACACACACACACACACACACACTGCAGAAACCCAAGGCACTTGGTCTGCTTAATAAAATAAACGAATATTTATAGAGCTGCTGTAAATCACAGTGTGTGTGTGTGTGTGTGTGTGTGTGTGTGTGTGTATGAATAACTAGAAAGGTTTAATATACAAAAGGCCCCAATATTCCCCCGAACAGCTGATATTTTAGGAGGATTTAATAAATCATGAGGATTAAAGTAGGCATGGTGTAAAAATACTAACGAGATTTCGATCGTTATTACGCTGACTGAGGGAACAGTTCATGACGATGATCAGGATCAGTGGGAACGAGGGGACGGGAATCATAGCTCTTTTAAAGCTAGACAGCACAATTTGGCGCTTCTCATAGTAGCTACTGTTACAACATCCTGTTACATTGGCAGCTGAAAGTGGATGTGATATATTAAGCAACAAGTGAACATTTTGTCAATGCGTTGGAGGCTGAAAAAATGGTCGACCGTAAGGATCTAATCGACTTTAAGAAGGGCCAATATTGTTTTGTCTAGAAGACTGGATCGGAGCAATTCCAATACTGCAGGTTTTATGGGATGTTCCCAGGTCCGAGTGGTCACGACATATCAAAATTAATCCAAGGAAGCAGGAAAGAAAAACGATGAACTGGTGACAGGGTCATGGATGACCAAGGCTCACTGATTCACATGGGGAGTGAAGGCTAATCCCATAGAAGCACTAGTGTGACTCAAATTGATGAAAAGGTTAATGCTGGGTCCAATAGAAAGCTGTCAGAACACACTGGTCATAATGTTATAGATGATCAGTGTATTTCCTCCATGTGAGCAATACAGGCACGACACTCACTATCCTGGCATTCCTCACATCTTTGGCATCGTTGTCATGGCAACTATGACAGGCGTATGGTGTTTAACATTAAAGAGATCAAGTCAGAGTTCAACAGGTGCCTGTACAATGGGGTAACAGATTTCCACAATGTTGTGGTGTCCCGTCTTCAGTCAGTGTGCATCACGTCCCCTGTAAAGAAAACATCAGCGTCTCTGTCTTGCAACAACATAATTTGTTGTACTAATTGAATGCAGACAGTGCCATTTCTCAGACTATTTTGGACTGTAGGAGTCGATCACATGTCGCGTCTTTTGCATGCTATATTAAATGCGGCACAACCTTGAGAGGAACCAGACTCAACAGGAAACCCATCCTAATAGGGATCACCATTACCATCCATATAGAAATTCAACGCAGACCTTTGAATATTAAGTTTAAGAACCCCTGTTTTATAGGCTCTTACTGTAAACCTACAAGTGTACTGGAAATTATAGTATAAATACACAGGTATTTGCATAATAAAGGCCAGATAGGAACAAACTAGACACACGTATGACATGTGGACATAGTCGAGGCAGAGGTGGTGTATTTACTGTAATTACATTCATTTGACTTTTCATTCCTAGTTTCTATTTTGTTTCAGTTGATCAGGAGATGGCAGTGTTGGCTTATAAAAGTGGGTCATTAGCACTAGTTTCCTTCCCCTGCTTTCTTTCCCGGGAGATTCTGGATGAGGCAGTGATGATGTCATACCTTTTAACAAATGATGCAGATTGCATAATCAGAGCTCAAGGTATTTACTTATTTATTTATTGGGTATTATAATAATACTGTAAATATAGCTGCAAGATTCAGTCACCAGAGTCTAAGTACCTCCAGAAACCACCCCCAAACCCAAACCCTTAATGTCCAGTTCTTGTAAATTTACATTTAAACAGACTTCACTGCAATATGTCAATAATTGTGTGATTTGCTGCTCAGTGGGAATCACGGCAGGCTTTCAAACTTTAACTCAAATGATTCCTAAGATAAAGCTATTTGAATGTAAGCCTGCCCCATATCACATCGATACCCAACCCGAATTCCTTTACAGCATTCGCCTAATGCTGCCTTTATAAATTATACAACCACTCCTGAGCTATAGATCTTTGAGTAAATCTTCCCTGTCCTGCTAGAATCGGTGCCATATTGTTCAAATCTCTGCATCTCAGTTTTTATAATTAATAGGGTTTACACTTTGCTAATTATAAACCTCCTAGAGTACAAAAATGGAAACTGAAGTGGGTGTGGTTAAATGGTCCAAAACAAAACTTACTAATATTATTATTATTATTATTATTATTATTATTAGACATTATTATTATTAGACATTATTATGGTTACATTAAGATTAATTATCCAGAAATTATTTGTAATAGTAATGATTTATTGATTAAATTTGTATATAGATTACTACCTAGTTATTGTTCATTTATTTAGTCATACAACTTATGTTAGGACCTCATTGGAATTGAACATTTTCCTGTATATACCTTTCATGCAAATACTGTATATCCTTACAGTTAAAGCTGTTAGAATAAATTTGGGTGAATACACAGACTACTTAAATACCAATACGTAATGTCATGATCGCTCACGTGTGTGTGGAAGCGGACACAGACGCAGGAGAACGTTTTACTCGTCTTTTATTAATCGGTTTCGTTTTAAGGAACAAAAAAGAGTATTTCTTCTTCTCTCCCTCTGGAGAGATTACTTGGAAAGTAAAAACACAAGGAAAATAACAAACAAACAAAACAACAAAATCCCATGCGGGATACACATGTCAGTCTCCCCCGCTAGGACACAGCAGGCCAGTTTCACGAATCCTGGAAGTATTCCAGGTGCACCTCCCACGGCGCCCGAACAGATGAACCTGCAGCGAGGTGTGCTTGTTACCTTGAACTTGAACAGAAACAATGAACTTGAACCAGTCTTTGCGTTTCCTTCGGCTCTGCTGCTTTTACTTCTGAGGGGGAGAGACGAGAGCTTAGCGGTGAGTGAGACACACATACACAACGACACACAAAACACAACGGTGAACGGACGAGAAGCTACGGGCTAGGCCGGCATAAATAGAGACACACAGGGGTGAGATACAGGTGTACGTGATCTTGTGATTGGGGTGACATACCAACATCGACACAATAGGTGGGGACAAAGCGTCGGCTCAGTAGTCCGGAGACCCAGATCTTATTTCCCCGGACCTAGGTGGTACCGATGTTACAGTACCGCCCCCCCCCCTCAGGACCGGACTCCCGAGGGAGGCGAGGTCGACCCCGACGTTTTACCTGAGGAGGTCGGGGCCCATGGCCTGACGGGACCGGCCGACGAGCGGGGCGTCCCGGAGGTCGGGGAGCCGGGCGATCCGGCAGTTCCTGATGAAAGGTTGCGATTAGTTTGGGGCTCAGGATGTCTTTGGCCGGAACCCAACACCTCTCCTCCGGACCGTATCCCTCCCAGTCTACGAGATACTGGAGGGCCCCTCCTCTCCTCCGCGAGTCTAATAGCCGGGTTACCTTAAAAGCCAGGGTGCCCTCTATCTCCACAGCTCCAGGGAGCGAGGGCTCAGCCACGCCCTCGTCTAGGGGTCCCCGGATCACTGGCCTTAGAAGGGAGACATGGAAAACAGGAAATGCGAATTCCACAAGAGGGAGATTGCATTTCTTGGCTACCGCATAGGGCCACTGGCCCCGGCGACATGAGGATCTGCTAATGAGTCCCTGCTGGAGAGCCTCCTCCACGTATTCCTCCATTGCCCTGGTCTCCTCCAGCGACAGCGGATAGATACGTGAATAAGGCGGTGCTTGATGCGGAAATGATGCGAGAATTGGCCCAATTAAAATTTGGATTATGGAAACTGAGCCACGGTAGGCCCAGAACGACGGGATGGTCCGCCTGAGGAATCACAAAATTTTTTATTTCATCAGAGTGGCCGGGGAAAGTTAATTGCAGGGGAGCAGAGATGGATTCTAACGGCGAGTGTTTTAAATTATTGCCATCCAGAGCTTTTACCGTTATCGGGTGTGGAAGCTTCGACACGGGAGCTCGCAGCGCGGAAATAAGTGAAGCGGAGATGAGATTGCCAGCCGATCCAGAATCTATTAGAGGAAAGACAGACAAGGTAGTGTTATTAAACGACAATGTGGCAGGTAAACAAAAAGGTGAACGAGTGCGGGGTGGTGTGATACAGTAGCAGTTACTTTACTTAGAGGACAAGAGCTGACTTTGTGTCTGTCCCCCCCACAGTACAGGCATAAGCCCGCCGTCATGCGTCTGGTTCTTTCAGCTGCTGACAAATGTGATGATCATCCATGTCGTCCGCTGCGAGCCCCTCGCGATCGGGTGGCAGCGGCTGAAGAGGATTTCCTCATCTGGTGGTCTCAGGTCGTTTAGCCGGTCGCGTCGGCGGGCGCCGCTGTTTGTGGCGTAGGTGCTGGTCGAGCTTGATCGCGAGCACGATATTGTCTTCCAGACTCAGCTCAGCATCTCGACACGCCAGCTCCAGCTGGATCTCGTGGCTTAGGCCGTCTCAGAACCGAGCCAACAGGCTCTTCTCGCACCATCCACTCTCAGCGGCGAGGACCTGAAACCGCACTGCGTACTCCGACACCGGCCCGTTTCCTTGCCGGATCCTAATCAGCTGCTGCTCGGCCGATTTTCCCTGGTCGGGGTGATCAAAGACGGCGCGGAACGCCTCAATGAAATTGGCTCCACACCGCTGTGGCCCAATCCAGGGCTTGCCCTGTCAGGTGTTGGGTGAGGAAGCTCACCTTTTGTTGATCGGTCATGTTGGGGAAGTCCACCAGATATAATTCGCATGCGAGCAAAAAACGTCTGCACCCCTCGGGGTCTCCTCCATACCTTTCCGGCGGTGTAGGGCGCGGAGCTGCCGGCTTGCCTGGAGGAGGTGGAGATGCAGGTGGCAGTCGAGATGTAGCCAGCTGGCTAACACTGCAGGCGAGGTCATGGACTGCCCGTGCTAAGCTCCCGATCTCCTGCTGCTGATCATGCAGGTAGCAGTGCAACCTGGCGTTCTCTTCAGGCAGGGGAACTCCTGCTGCGTCCTGGAAGGTCCGTTCATCTGTCATGATCGCTCACGTGTGTGTGGAAGCGGACACAGACACAGGAGAACGTTTTACTTGTCTTTTATAAATTCGGTTTCGTTTTAAGGAACAAAAAAGAGTCTTTCTTCTTCTCTCCCTCTGGAGAGATTACTTGGAAAGTCAAAACACCACGAAAATAACAAACAAACAAAACAACAAAATCCCATGCGGGATACACACGTCAGTCTCCCCCGCTATGACACAGCAGGCCAGTTTCACGAATCCTGGAAGTATTCCAGGTGCACCTCCCACGGCGCCTGAACAGATGAACCTCCATGCCAACCTTTACTTCCCCTGTGCATCAGTGAGCCCTGGCTGCCCATGACCCTGTCACCAGTTCACTGATTTTCCTTCTTTAGATCACTTTTGGTACGTCCTGACCACTGCAGCCTGGGATCATCCCACAGGAGTTGCGGTTTTGGAGTTGCTCTCACCCAGTCCTCTAGTTTGACCCTTCTCAAAGTCACTCAAATCCTTAAACTTGGCCATTTTTTCTGCTTCCAACACATCAAGTTCAAAAGTTTGCAAAAGTAGGTCTTGCATATTGTGCAATTAAGCAGCAAAAGTACTAGTAAGTGTGTGGAGCTACATTTTGTTTGTTTGAGAGAGAGAGAGAGAGAGACAAAGACATGTAGGTTAGGCAAATTGGCATTCCCAAATTGCCAGTAGTGTATGAATAGGTGTGTGAGTGTGTGTATGTGTGTGTGCCCTGCAATGGATTGGCATTCAACTGTTTTTTTTTTTACAGGGTGGTGTATCCCGCCTTGTGCCCTAGGTCTCCTGGGATAGGCTCCAGGTCCCCGCGACCCTGAATACAGGATAAAGCGGTATAGAAGATGAGTCAGTAAGTGAGTGAGATTTACCAGATCATGAATATGAGTCAAAACTTGTGCCATAGCGCCACCATTAGATCAATCAGGCCTGTCTCTCTTACCCGTTATTAAATAAGTTTCACGACAGTACGGCTTATGGCTTGGTCTGCGTGATTTGTTTAAATGTAGAAAAAGAATTTTATCGACACCATTCATTTTAACAGGCAACTCAAACTCAAATGACAACATACAGTATTCTCATTTTACAGTTCAATCTATAACAATGTTAAAAATATACTGTGAGCCTATCCTGCACTATGACAATGATGCAGAACAAGCAGGATATCCAGCTTTGCCAGGAGAAGGACGTTAAGGCTTTGAGAAGACTCTCCCCATCGCCAGGGCTTGTTTGAAAAAGGCTATATGACAGATTTATTACATCTGTCATAATTGTTAGTGGAGGAATATTACGACTTAGATGATCCTAATGTGGTTCAGTGAATATGAAAGAGATTATTAGTATATCGACAAAAGAGTGGTCTTATACTCTATGTTAATGACTGAGTGGAATTTCTATATTGTTTTCCAAAAATTACCCCTAGCTGTAAATGTGTGTGAAGGTGTCTGAATGTGTGTGTGTGTGCCCTGTGAAGGACTGGCGCTCCAATCGAGGGTGTATCCCACCTCATGCTTGACAACTTTAGAATAAAGTGAAGTTGAATTGAAACAATTGAATCAATTTTGAATGGAAGCATTTTAGAACTGATATTATTGTGGTTACATTCAGAACATGATTCAAACAGAATTACTCAGTGTAAACAAACACCTGCACCAATAGATATTAATTATATCATATATTCCAGCACATAACTGCTCATAATCTCAGTTTTACACAACTTTTTTTTTTATTCATGGTGCAGGTTAAACTTCAAGCAGATATCTATGTAAGTACTGCAAAAGTTTCGATCAATTCTGTCTAGCCAGTTTTGTGTGATGCTGGGGTTAGGGTTAGGGTATACTGTAGATATCAATAAAAGAGTGAGTTATGTACATACAAATTCTTTCATCTATTTATATAGAAAATTAGGAGTGTAAACCTATATAAATATATTATTTAGATAGAACAGTTGAAGTATCCTGAACAAATACAAACAGTGAGGCTTTTACTTAAATGTGCAATTAAAAAATGCAGCTTTTATCGAAAATTGTGGGTAGGGTTGCCAGGTTTTGTATCAATCAATCAACTGATCAAGAAAGAAGGAAAAAGAAGGAAAGAAAGATGTTTACATTTGTAAATTATAAAATTTCTTCTTTTGCAACTTAGATCTGTATCAATATTTATATGAGACACAGAAATAAAAGTTATAAATCTACCATTATGAGAGTGGAACCCCTTTACAGCCAGAGATCTTTATCAGTAAATACAGTGGTGTGAAAAACTATTTGCCCCCCTCCTGATTTCTTATTCTTTTGCATGTTTGTCACACAAAATGTTTCTGCTCATCAAACACATTTAACTATTAGTCAAAGATAACACAAGTAAACACAAAATTTCCTTTTTTTAAATGAGGGGTTTTATTATTTAGGGAGAAAAAAAATCCAAACCTACATGGCCCTGTGTGAAAAAGTAATTGCCCCCTGAACCTAATAACTGGTTGGGCCACCCTTAGCAGCAATAACTGCAATCAAGCGTTTGCGATAACTTGCAACGAGTCTTTTACAGCGCTCTGGAGGAATTTTGGCCCACTCATCTTTGCAGAATTGTTGTAATTCAGCTTTATTTGAGGGTTTTCTAGCATGAACCGCCTTTTTAAGGTCATGCCACAACATCTCAATAGGATTCAGGTCAAGACTTTGACTAGGCCACTCCAAAGTCTTCATTTTGTTTTTCTTCAGCCATTCAGAGGTGGATTTGCTGGTGTGTTTTGGGTCATTGTCCTCCTGCAGCACCCAAGATCGTTTCAGCTTGAGTTGACGAACAGATGGCCGGACATTCTCCTTCAGGATTTTTTGGTAGACAGTAGAATACATGGTTCCATCTATCACAGCAAGCCTTCCAGGTCCTGAAGCAGCAAAACAACCCCAGACCATCACACTACCACCACCATATTTTACTGTTGGTATGATGTTCTTTTTCTGAAATGCTGTGTTACTTTTACGCCAGATGTAACGGGACACGCACCTTCCAAAAAGTTCAACTTTTGTCTCGTCGGTCCACAGGGTATTTTCCCAAAAGTCTTGGCAATCATTGAGATGTTTTTTAGCAAAATTGAGACGAGCCTTAATGTTCTTTTTGCTTAAAAGTGGTTTGCGCCTTGGAAATCTGCGATGCAGGCCATTTTTGCCCAGTCTCTTTCTTATGGTGGAGTCGTGAACACTGACCTTAATTGAGGCAAGTGAGGCCTGCAGTTCTTTAGATGTTGTCCTGGGGTCTTTTGTGGCCTCTCGGATGAGTCGTCTCTGCGCTCTTGGGGTAATTTTGGTCGGCCGGCCACTCCTGGGAAGGTTCACCACTGTTCCATGTTTTTGCCATTTGTGGATAATGGCTCTCACTGTGGTTCGCTGGAGTCCCAAAGCTTTAGAAATGGCTTTATAACCTTTACCAGACTGATAGATCTCAATTACTTTTGTTCTCGAATTTCTTTGGATCTTGGCATTATGTCTAGCTTTTGAGGTGCTTTTGGTCTACTTCTCTGTGTCAGGTAGCTCCTATTGAAGTGATTTCTTGATTGAAACAGGTGTGGCAGTAATCAGGTCTGGGGGTGACTACAGAAATTGAACTCAGGTGTGATAAACCACAGTTAAGTTATTTTTTAACAAGGGGGGCAATCACTTTTTCACACAGGGCCATGTAGATTTGGAGGTTTTTTTTCTCCCTTAATAACGTAAACCTTCATTTAAAAACTGCATTTTGTGTTCAATTATGTTATCTTTGACTAATAGTTAGCGGTTTTTGATGAGCAGAAACATTTAAGTGTGACAAACATGCAAAAGAATAAGAAATCAGGAAGGGGGCAAATAGTTTTTCACACCACTGTATGTTTTTGAGTCCAAGAGCATATCTTTCAGCTGTATGTGCACTGTTAAAAAAATATATTGGCTTTGCACAACCATGTCCATAAAAGATGGCTCATCTTTGTTGAACAGCTGACATTTAAACCTCTGATCTTTCACATCTCATACTAAAACATCATCATCTGCATAATGTCTGTGTGTATGTGTGTGCGTGCGTGCGTGTGTGTGTGTGTGTGTGTGAAGTAGGTGCGTGTGATATTTTTGCTGCTCAATGAGCCCAGGCTGTTGATGACTCAGTGTGTGGATGTAATGTGTTTGTGTTAATCAGCTGCCGTTTAGAAATGCAATTAGTTTCAGTTTTTTTTTTTTTATTTACTTCACCGAAGTGCGGGAGAAAATAAAGAAATACATCTCAAGCAGATGATGTGCAAAGGTAAATATTTCTCCCACTTAAAGTTTTTTTTTTTTGCTTTTAATAACTCCTTATGTTTATGGAAGGGAAAAGTAAACAAACAACAACCAAAGAAAACAGACTAATAAGGCTAGTAGTAAACATAACTGTTACAAATGATGATTTCAGTATTCATGGCTAGTAAATAAATAATAGTGCTGTATTTGTATAAAAATCTGTTCAGATTAATTTTATTTCATTGCATAATTTTCATTCAGTTATTTACACAATTTTAAACATTACATTTGGTTTGCTTTTTCATGTGATTAGTTTTATTTTTGATATCCTAAGAATTTTTTCTTTATAATTCGGCTATTTTCCCTGGTAATCTGTGTTTACTCAAATATGTAAATTCTAATTCAGGGGGACAAAATGGAATGGCGGAATAAACCTTCAGATTTTTTTCCAAGAATGTGTTCTTTCGTTAAAGGAGGCAATTTTTTTGCCATTTTATTTAAACTCATTTTGTAACTAAAAGATAAAGGGCTACAGCTAGTCCATATAATGACAATACTACTTTTTAAAGATATAATTTGAGTTTAAAGATGTATGTATAATTATTATAATAAGTGAATGTTTAAACGATTAGAATTTCTGAGTGGTGTTTAAGTCAATCCGGGACTTTTTATTGTGCAGAAACACAACACAACACAACAGAACACGTGAAGACTGGCTAGACCACTCCATGACCTTAATGTGCTTATTCTTGAGCCACTCCTTAGTTGCCTTGGCAGTATGTTTGGGGTCATTTTCATGCTGAAAGACCCATCCACAACCCATCTTCAGGAGGTTCTCATCCAAAATTTTACAACACATGACCTCATCCATTGGTCCCTCAGTGCAGCAAAGTCAATCTGTACCTTTAGCAGAGAAACAGCCCCAAAGCATAATGTTTCCACCTCCGTGCTTGACTGTAGGGACTCTGGTGTTCTTAGTGTCATAGTCAGCAGTTTTCTTCCTCCGAAAAAGCAAGTCAAGTTGATGACAAAGAGCTCAATTTTGGTCTCATCTGACCACAGCAGTTTATCCCAGTCTTTCTGTGTTCATTGGCAAACCTCAGACGTGTCTGTACACGTGTCTTCTTGAGGAGGAGAAGCCTTGCTGCGCTGAAGGATTTCAGTCCATGCAGGTGTATTGTGTTACCAATGGTTTGTTTGGTGACTGTGACTCCCAACTGCCTTGAGATCATTGACAAGCTCCTCCCGTGTAGTCCTGGGCTGGTCCCTCATTTTTCTCATGATTATTCTTACTCCATGAGGTGAAATCTTGCTATAGGGCCATTAATGGTTACTCTGTATTTCTTCCATTTGTAAATAATCGCTCCAGCAGTTGTCTCCTTCTCACCAAGCTTCTAGCTGATGGTCTTGTAGCCCATTCCAGCCTTGTGCAGGTCTAAAATCTTGTTCCTGACTTGCTTTGACAGCTCTTTGGTCTTGCCGATGGTGGTGAGGTTGGAATGGAAGATAGAGATTTTGTGGAAAGGTGGCTTTTATTCACATACCACATTGTTGTTAGGAGCACCTTCTTAAATTAATATGTACCACAAGAGGATATAACCAGTCTGTGAGAGGCAGAATAATCGTTGGTTGGTAGGGGATCAAATACTTATTTCCCTCATTGAAATGCAACTTAATTCATAACATTTGTATATTCTGTCTCAATCCTTTACCATAAACCTATGATAACTTATAAACCATTCATTTCTTTGTAAGTGGGCAAACTTAGAAAATCTGTAGGGGATCAAATACTTATTTCTCCCACTATATACAGTATATATAGACACACACACTACCGTTCAAAAGTTTGGGGTCACTTGCTAATTTCTTTTTTTTTGTTTAGTGATTTATTTTCTACATTCTACAACAATACTGAGGATTTCAAAACTATAAAATAACACATATGGAATTAGGTAATTACGTAACAACAACAAAAACACCAGTTAGTTGTTATTGTAAGACACAGAGGTCGGCCTTTCTGTAATAGTTCCTGCAAGAACAGTATTGTCAAGTGCATTTACAAAATCCGTCCAGCACCATAATGAAACTGTCTCTCATGAAGGCCATCCCAGGAGGACGAGACCAAAACCTCCCTCTGCTGCAGACGAGAAGTTCATTTAGAGTTATCAGCCTGAAAAATGGCCAATTAACAGCAGCTCAGATTAGAGGCGTTATGAAGTCTTTACAGAGCAGAAGTAGCAGAAACATCTCAATATCAACTGTTCAAATGAGATGAATGGGCATGAGATGAGGCGACGTAGCTGGGACACGTGGAATGTGGGATTTATTCGCCGCATCGTAGAGGGAAGCAAAAGTTTGACCGCACAGGGATTGACAATCTTGGTTATGGTGAACGGGCCGATGTAACGGGGTGAGAGTTTGCGGGACAGGGTCTTAAGAGGGAGATCTCTGGTGGAGAGCATGACTCTCTGCCCTATCCTGTACTTGGGGGCCTGAGAGCGTCTGCGGTCTGCTTGCTCCTTGTAAGTTCTGCCTTGTCGTAGCAGCGTCCTTCTGGCCTGAGTCCAGGTCCTCCTGCAGCGGCGAATGAAGGCTTGGGCAGAGGGGACGCTGACCTCCTCTTCCTGAGAGGGGAACAAGGGTGGTTGGTAACCCAGGCAGCACTGGAAGGGGGACAGCCCAGTAGATGAAGAGACTAGAGAGTTGTGGGCGTATTCGACCCAGGGCAGGAATTTGCTCCACGAGGTGACATCCCGGTAGGTCATGCATCTCAGGGCGACCTCGAGAGCCTGGTTCTTCCTCTCCGTCTGCCCATTGGATTGAGGATGGAAACCTGATGACAGGCTTGGGGTGGCTCCGATGAGCTTACAAAATGCCTTCCAGAACTGAGAGGTGAACTGTGGGCCCCGATCAGACACGATGTCCTTAGGCAGGCCGTGGAGCTTAAATACATGATTAATCATAAGTTCTGCAGTCTCCTTGGCGGACGGGAGTTTTGGTAGGGGGATGAAGTGAGCCGCTTTAGAGAACCGATCAACCACGGTCATGATGCAGGTGTGGCCGGTGGAGGGGGGTAGTCCGGTGACAAAGTCCAGGGCGATGTTGGACCAGGGGCGATGAGGGATGGGCAGGGGTCTGAGGAGGCCAGCCGGGGCCGTGTTGACATGCTTAGATCTTATGCAAACATTGCACGCTGCAACAAAGTGAGAGGTGTCCTCCTTGAGGGTGGGCCACCAAAACCGCTGCTGGGCTAGTGCCAGAGTTCTGGCGGAGCCTGGGTGGCAAGAGAGTTTAGAACTGTGGGCCCACTCCAGGACTTGGGAACGCAGGTTGAGGGGAACGAAGAGGCGGTTTGGAGGCACATTGCTTGGGCTTGGTCCATGGGATAGGGCTTGCTTGACACTAGTTTCGATGTCGAGCTCGGCCACGGCGAGCAGGCAGGGGGGTGGCAGAATCGTCTCACATGAGGCAGGGTCTTGGGTGGTTGTAAATACTCTTGAGAGGGCGTCCGGCTTGGTGTTCTTAGAGCCTGGTCGGTAGGAGAGGGTGAAGTTGAACCTCGCGAAGAACAGGGACCACCGGGCCTGACGAGAATTGAGCCTCTTGGCGCTTCGTAGGTATTCGAGGTTCTTGTGATCGGTCCAAACTAGGAATGGGACCTCCGTTCCCTCTAGCCAGTGTCTCCATTCCTCCAGTGCTAACTTGATGGCTAAGAGTTCACGATCTCCGATGCCGTAATTGCTCTCAGCAGGGGTTAGGCGGTGGGAGAAGAAGGAGCAGGGGTGCAGCTTATTATCCCGGTTGGATCTTTGTGAGAGGATGCCTCCTACTCCGGTGCTGGAGGCGTCGACCTCCACGATGAACTGCTGTGACGGATCTGGGATGGTGAGGATAGGGGCGGAGGTGAACCGTTTCTTCAGCTCGCTGAAGGCTTTCTCAGATTCCTGGTTCCAGCAGAAATGGGTTTTGGTAGAGGTCAGGGCTGTTAGAGGGGCGGCGATGGAGCTGTAGCCTCGGATGAACCGACGATAAAAATTAGCAAAGCCTAGGAATCTCTGGAGTTCATGCCGAGAGGTGGGGGTGGGCCACCTAGTGACTGCTTGGAGCTTAGCAGGTTCCATCTCGATGCCCTTGGGGCTGATGGTGAATCCGAGGAACGTGGTAGATGTGGTGTGGAACTCGCACTTCTCCGCCTTGATGAACAAGTTGTTCTCCAGCAGCCTCTGCAGCACCTGCCTGACGTGATGTTGGTGTTCTTCTGGGTTGTGAGAGAAGATCAGGATATCGTCTAGATAGACGAATACGGAAGAATTGAGGAAGTCTCTGAGAACGTCGTTAATTAAGGCCTGAAACACTCCGGGGGCATTAGTAAGTCCAAAGGGGACCACCAGGTATTCATAATGTCCAGTTGGTGTGTTGAAGGCCGTTTTCCATTCATCCCCCTCCCGGATGCGGACAAGGTGATAGGCGTTGCGCAGATCGAGCTTGGTGAAGGTGCTGGCCCCCTGAAGGAGTTCGAAGGCAGTAGACATTAGGGGAAGGGGGTATCGGTTCTTTATAGTGATGTCGTTAAGGCCCCTATAATCAATGCACGGGCGAAGGGAACCATCTTTTTTGCCTACGAAGAAGAATCCAGCCCCTGCCGGAGAAGAAGAGGGGCGGATGATTCCTGCGGCAAGGGATTCCGTGATGTACTGGTCCATAGCTTGGCGTTCCTTGGGTGACAGAGAATAAAGACGACCCTTGGGGGGGGTGGTGCCTGGAAGGAGGTCAATGGCGCAGTCGTATGGTCGGTGGGGGGGAAGAGAGACTGCACGTGACTTGCTAAACACAGTCCTAAGGTCATGGTATTCTGGGGGAACACAGGTGAGGTCCGATGGCTCCTTTGTGGGGGTAGGGTCGAGGCAGGGCGTAGTGGCGGCGCATAAGCATGACGTAGAACATGACGGGCTCCAGGCTACGATCGAATTCCTGACCCAATCGATGTGCGGGTTGTGTTGGATTAACCAGGGGAGGCCTAGGACGACCGTGGCATGTGACCCCTCCATGATGAACAGCGACGTCTGTTCTGAATGATTGCCGGAGACCTTTAGACCAATGAGAGGGGTTCTGTGGGTGATAGGTGGGAGCGGACTCCCGTCGAGGGCCTGGACCTTGAGGTGGTTCTCCAAGGGCAGCGCAGGAATACCCAGGATTTGGGCTGAAGCCGCATTCAGCAGGTTGCGATCTGAACCCGAATCGACCAGTGCCTGCACTAGGTGGGTCTGTTGCTCATGGATGAGGAGGATGGGAAGCAGATGACGTTGGTCTGGGAGCCTTCTTGGAGTCTCGCCCTCTAGTGCTCCCAGCTGAACTAGAGGGCGCTCCCTTTTGCTGGGCAGTTCTTAAGCAGGTGACCTGGTTTCCCACAGTAGAAGCAGGCCCCCTCCACTCGGCGGCGGTGACGCTCCTCTGGGGTGATGCGGGTTCTGCCCAGTTGCATGGGTTCCTCCTGGGGTTCAACTCGTGGAGGTGGGAGTCGCGGTAGAGCTCTGGGTGGAGAAAACCGGGCTGACCTACGAAGACGGAGACGGGCATCTACTCGACCGGCCAGGTCCACAAGCTCTTGGAGAGACGAGGGGAGCTCTCGTGAGATTAGCTCATCTTGGAGCTTCTCTGTCAGGCCCTCCAAAAAGACGTCGCATAGTGCTCGGTTGTTCCAACCGCTGGGAAGGGCCAGGGTCTGGAACTCAATGGCATAGTCATAGGCAGAGTGCGAGCCCTGGCGGAGGTTCAGCAGCCTTCGGCCCGCCTCTCTGCCATGGCATGAGCGGTCGAACACCCTCTTCATCTCCCTGGAGAAGTCTTCATAACTGGAACAGCAGGGGTCGTGGGCATCCCAAAGCGCGGTGCTCCATTCCCGGGCGCGTCCAGACAGGAGCGTGATGACGTAGGCCACCTTGGATCGTTCAGTAGAAAAGGCGGAGGCTTGGAGCTCGAAGATCAGGGAACACTGAGATAGGAAAGAGCGACATGTGCCTGGATCTCCCTCGTAGGTGGGGGGGCGGGGAGGCGTGGCTCCTGTTGCGCGTGGGAGCTTGCTCCTTGCGGTAGAGAGAGTTGGAGTCTCTGGAGCTAAGACGTGACGTCGGCGAGGGCCTGCTTTGTACTAAGCAGTTCCTGTTGGTGATTTCCAAGCAGGGCACCTTGACTCTCCAATGCCGTTCTCAAATGGTCAGAAACCGCTGGATCCATAACTGGCTGGATTATTCTATCACGGGCGCAGGCAGAACGATATGAATCCAAGTGCAGTTACTGACGGTATAGAGATGTGGGGGCGTGGTCGGGGGGCGTGAGCAAGGGTCGAAAGCCGTGAGTCCGTCAGCGAAGCGTCCAAAGCAAAAACACTAGACTAAAGCCGTAATCAAAAAGGGAAAGCGTGAGGTCAAAACCGGGAGATCAAAAGGGCAGGCGAACAATCCAAATCGGCAGGCAAAAAATCAAAAACGAGAAAAAACAAAGCGAGGTCGTAACGTGAAAGCTAGAGAAAAGAAACGCGAGAGAATCGAGGTAAACACACACAATAATCCAGCGATCTGAGCAGCGCGCCGCGCATGCTTAAATCGCTGGAGTAATCAGTCATGGAATGAGAAACAGCTGAGCAGACGGGGCGGAAACGGGGGCGTGAGAGCGCACGTGACGGCTAGACACAAACATGAGCACGTGGGGGAGTGACAGCGTGGGAAAAAGACGGCCGGCAGACCGTGACTCGTGACAAGAAAGAAATAAAAATCAGGAACCATCATGGAGTTAGAAAGTGACCCCAAACTTTTTAACGGTAGTGTATGTACGTATGTATGTATGTATGTACTGTATGTACAGTGGCTTGCAAAAGTGTTCGGCCCCCTTGAACTTTTCCACATTTTCTCACATTACAGCCACAAATATGAATCAATTTTATTGGAATTCCACGTGAAAGACCAATACAAAGTGGTGTACACGTGAGAAGTGGAACGATAATCATGCATGATTCCAAACATTTTTTGCAAATAAATAACTGAAAAGTGGGGTGTGCGTAATTATTCAGCCCCCTGAGTCAATACTTTGTAGAACCACCTTTTGCTGCAATTACAGCTGCCAGTCTTTTAGGGTATGTCTCTACCAGCTTTGCACATCTAGAGACTGAAATCCTCGCCCATTCTTCTTTGCAAAACAGCTCCAGCTCAGTCAGATTAGATGGACAGCGTTTGTGAACAGCAGTTTTCAGATCATGCCACAGATTCTAAATTGGATTTAGATCTGGACATTGACTGGGCCATTCTAACACATGGATATGTTTTGTTTTAAACCATTCCATTGTTGTCCTGGCTTTATGTTTAGGGTCGTTGTCCTGCTGGAAGGTGAACCTCCGCCCCAGTCTCAAGTCTTTTGCAGACTCCAAGAGGTTTTCTTCCAAGATTGCCCTGTATTTGGCTCCATCCATCTTCCCATCAACTCTGACCAGCTTCCCTGTCCCTGCTGAAGAGAAGCACCCCCAGAGCATGATGCTGCCACCACCATATTTGACAGTGGGGATGGTGTGTTCAGAGTGATGTGCAGTGTTAGTTTTCCGCCACACATAGTGTTTTGCATTTTGGCCAAGAACTTCCATTTTGGTCTCATCTGACCAGAGCACCTTCTTCCACATGTTTGCTGTGCAAATGGGACTTCGTATGGTTTTTTGTTAACAATGGCTTTCTTCTTGCCACTCTTCCATAAAGGCCAACTTTGTGCAGTGCACGACTAATAGTTGTCCTATGGACAGATTCCCCCACCTGAGCTGTAGATCTCTGCAGCTCGTCCAGAGTCACCATGGGCCTCTTGGCTGCATTTCTGATCAGTGCTCTCCTTCTTCGGCCTGTGAGTTTAGGTGGACGGCCTTGTCTTGGTAGGTTTACAGTTGTGCTGTACTCCTTCCATTTCTGAATGATCACTTGAACAGTGGCTCCGTGGGGTGTTCAAGGCTTTGGAAACCTTTTTGTAGCCTAAGCCTGCTTTAAATTTCTCAATAACTTTATCCCTGACCTGTCTGGTGTGTTCTTTGGACTTCATGGTGTTGTTGCTCCCAATATTCTCTTAGACAACCTCTGAGGCCGTCACAGAGCAGCTGTATTTGTACTGACATTAGATTACACACAGGTGCACTCTATTTAGTCATTAGCACTCATCAGGCAATGTCTATGGACAACTGACTGCACTCAGACCAAAGGGGGCTGAATAATTACGCACACCCCACTTGGCAGTTATTTATTTGTAAATAATGTTTGGAATCATGTATGATTTTCGTTCCACTTCTCGCGTGTACACCACTTTGTATTGGTCTTTCACGTGAAATTCCAATAAAATTGTTTCATGTTTGTGGCTGTAATGTGACAAAATGTGGAAAAGTTCAAGGGCACTGAATACTTTCGCAAGCCACTGTATGTATGTAATTATTTATTTATTTATTTTTAAATATGGCCCCAGTCTGAACAGTCAAATTTGACATCCATCATAATATCGAGCCAGGAAAGATAAAGAATCATTTTTATCGCTTTACCATTACAGTAAAGACTCGACCAACACTTGGGAAATTAAAACTCTGGCATAACAGTTGGTGGAAGAGATTACATATTGTTAGTAGTCCGTACACCATGTATATATTTATATATACAGATTTTTCTGAAATATTTGTAAACTTTGTAATATTAAAAGCTGGATCTATTTAGGTTGACAAGCAACAATTTGCAGGCCATTTCTTTTGCATTAACTCTGCATTGCCTTAAATGTGAATGTACATTGCTTGAAAGTATAAATATAAAGTGTACCGCATGGTTTATAGGGCATGAGATTGGATATGAAGTGTAAACCATGATTTATAGGGCATTAGATCGGATATAAAGCGTACACCATGATTTATAGGGAATGAGATCGGATATTAAGCGTACACCATTATTTATAGGGCATGAGATCGGATATAAAGCGTACACCATGATTTATAGGGCATGAGATCGGATATAAAGCATACACCATGATTTATAGGGAATGAGATCGGATATTTAGCGTACACCATTATTTATAGGGCATGAGATCGGATATAAAGCGTACACCATGATTTATAGGGCATGAGATCGGATATAAAGCATACACCATGATTTATAGGGAATGAGATCGGATATTTAGCGTACACCATTATTTATAGGGCATGAGATCGGATATAAAGCGTACACCATGATTTATAGGGCATGAGATCGGATATAAAGGATACACCATGATTTATAGGGAATGAGATCGGATATTTAGCGTACACCATTATTTATAGGGCATGAGATCGGATATAAAGCGTACACCATGATTTATAGGGCATGAGATCGGATATAAAGCATACACCATGATTTATAGGGAATGAGATCGGATATTTAGCGTACACCATTATTTATAGGGCATGAGATCGGATATAAAGCGTACACCATGATTTATAGGGCATGAGATCGGATATAAAGCGTACACCATGATTTATAGGGAATGAGATCGGATATTAAGCGTACACCATTATTTATAGGGCATGAGATCGGATATAAAGCGTACACCATGATTTATAGGGCATGAGATCGGATATAAAGCATACACCATGATTTATAGGGAATGAGATCGGATATAAAGCGTACACCATGATTTATAGGGCATGAGATCGGATATAAAGCATACACCATGATTTATAGGGAATGAGATCGGATATTTAGCGTACACCATTATTTATAGGGAATGAGATCGGATATTTAGCGTACACCATTATTTATAGGGCATGAGATCGGATATAAAGCGTACACCATGATTTATAGGGCATGAGATCGGATATAAAGCATACACCATGATTTATAGGGAATGAGATCGGATATTTAGCGTACACCATTATTTATAGGGCATGAGATCGGATATAAAGCGTACACCATGATTTATAGGGCATGAGATCGGATATAAAGCGTACACCATGATTTATAGGGAATGAGATCGGATATTAAGCGTACACCATTATTTATAGGGCATGAGATCGGATATAAAGCGTACACCATGATTTATAGGGCATGAGATCGGATAAAAGGCATACACCATGATTTATAGGGAATGAGATCGGATATAAAGCGCACACCATGATTTATAGGGCATGAGATCGGATATAAAGCATACACCATGATTTATAGGGAATGAGATCGGATATTTAGCGTACACCATTATTTATAGGGCATGAGATCGGATATAAAGCGTACACCATGATTTATAGGGCATGAGATCGGATATAAAGCATACACCATGATTTATAGGGAATGAGATCGGATATTTAGCGTACACCATTATTTATAGGGCATGAGATCGGATATAAAGCGTACACCATGATTTATAGGACATGAGATCGGATATAAAGCATACACCATGATTTATAGGGAATGAGATCGGATATTTAGCGTACACCATTATTTATAGGGCATGAGATCGGATATAAAGCGTACACCATGATTTATAGGGCATGAGATCGGATATAAAGCGTACACCATGATTTATAGGGAATGAGATCGGATATTAAGCGTACACCATTATTTATAGGGCATGAGATCGGATATAAAGCGTACACCATGATTTATAGGGCATGAGATCGGATATAAAGCATACACCATGATTTATAGGGAATGAGATCGGATATTTAGCGTACACCATTATTTATAGGGCATGAGATCGGATATAAAGCGTACACCATGATTTATAGGGCATGAGATCGGATATAAAGCATACACCATGATTTATAGGGAATGAGATCGGATATTTAGCGTACACCATTATTTATAGGGCATGAGATCGGATATAAAGCGTACACCATGATTTATAGGGCATGAGATCGGATATAAAGTGTACACCATGATTTATAGGGAATGAGATCGGATATTAAGCATATACCATTATTTATAGGGCATGAGATCGGATATAAAGCGTACACCATGATTTATAGGGCATGAGATCGGATATGAAGCGTACACCATGATTTTAGGGCATGAGATCGGATATAATGCATACACCATGATTTATAGGGAATGAGATCGGATATTTAGTGTACACCATTATTTATAGGGCATGAGATCGGATATAAAGCGTACACCATGATTTATAGGGCATGAGATCGGATATAAAGCGTACACCATGATTTATAGGGAATGAGATCGGATATTAAGCGTATACCATTATTTATAGTGCATGGGATCGGATATGAAGCATACACCATGATTTATAGGGTATGAGATCGGATATGAAGCATACACCATGATTTATAGGGCATGAGTCATGAGATCAGATATAAAGTGTACACCATGATTTATAGGGAATGAGATCGGATATAAAGTGTACACCATGATTTATAGGGAATGAGATCGGATATAAAGCGTACACCATGATTTATAGGGAATGAGATTGGATATAAAGTGTACACCATGATTTATAGAGCATGAGATCGGATATGAAGTGTATAGAATGATTTATAGGACATGAGATCGGATATAAAGTGTATAGTATGATTTATAGGGCATGAGATCGAATATAAAGTGTACACCATGATTTATAGGGAATGAGATCGGATATAAAGCGTACAACATGATTTATAGGGAATGAGATCGAATATAAAGCGTACACCGTGATTTATAGGACATGAGATCGGATATAAAGCGTACACCATGATTTATAGGACATGAGATTGGATATAAAGTGTACACCATGATTTATAGGGTATGAGATCGGATATAAAGCGTACACCGTGATTTATAGGACATGAGATCGGATATAAAGCGTACACCGTGATTTATAGGACATGAGATCGGATATAAAGCGTACACCGTGATTTATAGGACATGAGATCGGATATAAAGCGTACAGCATGATTTATAGGACATGAGATCGGATATAAAGTGTACACCATGATTTATAGGGTATGAGATCGGATATAAAGCGTACACCATGATTTATAGGACATGAGATCGGATATAAAGTGTACACCATGATTTATAGGGAATGAGATCGGATATAAAGTGTACACCATGATTTATAGCGAATGAGATCGGATATAAATTGTACACCATGATTTATAGGACATGAGATCGGATATAAAGCGTACACCGTGATTTATAGGACATGAGATCGGATATAAAGCGTACAGCATGATTTATAGGACATGAGATCGGATATAAAGCGTACACCATGATTTAAAGGGAATGAGATCGGGTATTTAGCGTACACCATTATTTATAGGACATGAGATCGGATATAAAGCATACACCATGATTTATAGGGAATGAGATCGGATATAAAGCGTACACCATGATTTATAGGACATGAGATCGGATATAAAGCGTACACCGTGATTTATAGGACATGAGATCGGATATAAAGCGTACACCATGATTTATAGGACATGAGATCGGATATAAAGCGTACACCATGATTTATAGGGAATGAGATCGGATATTTAGTGTACACCATTATTTATAGGGCATGAGATCGGATATAAAGCGTACACCATGATTTATAGGGCATGAGATCGGATATAAAGCGTACACCATGATTTATAGGGAATGAGATCGGATATTAAGCGTACACCATTATTTATAGGGCATGAGATCGGATATAAAGCGTACACCATGATTTATAGGGCATGAGATCAGATATAAAGCATACACCATGATTTATAGGGAATGAGATCGGATATTTAGCGTACACCATTATTTATAGGGCATGAGATCGGATATAAAGCGTACACCATGATTTATAGGGCATGAGATCGGATATAAAGCGTACACCATGATTTATAGGGCATGAGATCGGATATAAAGTGTACACCATGATTTATAGGGAATGAGATCGGATATTAAGCATATACCATTATTTATAGGGCATGAGATCGGATATAAAGCGTACACCATGATTTATAGGGCATGAGATCGGATATGAAGCGTACACCATGATTTTAGGGCATGAGATCGGATATAATGCATACACCATGATTTATAGGGAATGAGATTGGATATTTAGTGTACACCATTATTTATAGGGCATGAGATCGGATATAAAGCGTACACCATGATTTATAGGGCATGAGATCGGATATAAAGCGTACACCATGATTTATAGGGAATGAGATCGGATATTAAGCGTATACCATTATTTATAGTACATGGGATCGGATATGAAGCGTACACCAAGATTTATAGGGTATGAGATCGGATATGAAGCATACACCATGATTTATAGGGCATGAGTCATGAGATCAGATATAAAGTGTACACCATGATTTATAGGGAATGAGATCGGATATAAAGTGTACACCATGATTTATAGGGAATGAGATCGGATATAAAGCGTACACCATGATTTATAGGGAATGAGATCGGATATAAAGTGTACACCATGATTTATAGGGCATGAGATCGGATATGAAGTGTATAGAATGATTTATAGGGCATGAGATCGGATATAAAGCAAACACCATGATTTATAGGGCATGAGTCATGAGATCAGATATAAAGTGTACACCATGATTTATAGGACATGAGATCGGATATAAAGTGTATAGTATGATTTATAGGGCATGAGATCGAATATAAAGTGTACACCATGATTTATAGGGAATGAGATCGAATATAAAGCGTACACCGTGATTTATAGGACATGAGATCGGATATAAAGCGTACACCATGATTTATAGGACATGAGATCGGATATAAAGTGTACACCATGATTTATAGGGTATGAGATCGGATATAAAGCGTACACCGTGATTTATAGGACATGAGATCGGATATAAAAAGCGTACACCGTGATTTATAGGACATGAGATCGGATATAAAGCGTACAGCATGATTTATAGTACATGAGATCGGATATAAAGTGTACACCATGATTTATAAGGTATGAGATCGGATATAAAGCGTACACCATGATTTATAGGACATGAGATCGGATATAAAGTGTACACCATGATTTATAGGGAATGAGATCGGATATAAAGTGTACACCATGATTTATAGCGAATGAGATCGGATATAAAGTGTACACCATGATTTATAGGACATGAGATCGGATATAAAGCGTACACCGTGATTTATAGGACATGAGATCGGATATAAAGCGTACACCATGATTTATGGGACATGAGATCGGATATAAAGCGTACACCATGATTTATAGGGAATGAGATCGGATATTTAGCGTACACCATTATTTATAGGACATGAGATCAGATATAAAGCATATACCATGATTTATAGGGAATGAGATCGGATATAAAGTGTACACCATGATTTATAGGACATGAGATCGGATATAAAGCGTACACCGTGATTTATAGGACATGAGATCGGATATTAAGCGTACACCATGATTTATAGGACATGAGATCGGATATAAAGCGTACACCATGATTTATAGGGAATGAGATCGGATATTTAGTGTACACCATTATTTATAGGGCATGAGATCGGATATAAAGTGTACACCATGATTTATAGGACATGAGATCGGATATAAAGCGTACACCATGATTTATAGGGAATGAGATCGGATATTTAGCGTACACCATTATTTATAGGGCATGAGATCGGATATAAAGCGTACACCATGATTTATAGGGCATGAGATCGGATATAAAGCATAGACCGTGATTTATAGGACATGAGATCGGATATAAAGCGTATAGTATGATTTATAGGGCATGAGATCGGATATACACCATTTATATTTTTGTCCTATGAAGAAGAAGGTCCGGTCCTGACCTTTGACCTTGAATAATACTCTGATTCAGACCTTTGTACATTAAGTCTGAAAAGTACCCAGAGTAAAAGGCGTTTTTTTAGGCACCACGTGGGCTTCCGTAGTATCACTTCTGGGTGAGGAACGCGAGGGGGGGAAAATGGCGGCGAAACACGAACAAGTGACGGATTTAAATTCGGCTTTAAAAGATGAGGTATGGTGCTCAGATAATAAACTGCCTCTATAGAATGAATTACATGTAAACAGCGTGTCCCGGTGCGAGGTTTAAATTGTTTATTAAAGTTATTGTTGTTTCCGGCGCTGTTGTTATGGGCCTGGGCTGGTTAGCATTGAGCTAACACGCAGGCACAATGAGCGTGGTGCTGTGGATAATGGCGTGGCAGACAGATCTCATGCTGGTTTATAAAAGTTTAACATACTTCGATTGATCCGTCTGTGTTTTAGAATCAATCTAGTGTCATGAATTTCCCCGTTTAAGGTACAAGTCTGTGAGTTTAGTGATTGAGTTAGCAGTTAGCAATGATTTTCAACATCACCTGTTCGAGATCTAACTTTAGACTGTTGTAGTCCTGTGGCTGTTTATCTGGTGATTATTGTTCATTCTGAATTTGAAGCAGTTAACGATAACATTTGTTAATTAATTTA
The DNA here is from genome assembly GCA_030522415.1 of Channallabes apus. Taxonomy (NCBI): domain Eukaryota; kingdom Metazoa; phylum Chordata; class Actinopteri; order Siluriformes; family Clariidae; genus Channallabes; species Channallabes apus. The sequence goes on along the minus strand of CM060109.1, from coordinate 10,308,898 downwards.
TTAATGTAAACTATTCAGATGCAGATTGTTGGAGACGAGACCATTAATCTCAGATAGATAGTTAGATCTAGACTGAAATAGATGGGTACTATATTGATTCTGAAGAAGAATGTTCCAGAAATTCGCCCTAATATTCAGTATTTCATTTGGCATTTGGCCTCTGTATATCAAGTCAGAACATTTAACTTTAATTACAAAATAAACACAAGTGTGGCATTAACCATTCAGGAGTTACCATAATTTTTATTCACACATGAGTAATGAAACAAACTGACGTAATTACAGAAATAAACATTCTTTCACACTTTGCATCAGTTCAACGACTCCCTGCAGTCCGAAACTCATGAATGTAACCAAATTCTGAGTTTCCTCCCTCGAGATGCTTTGCCAGAGCTTTACTGCAGCTGCCTTCATCTGACATTTATTTTTGGCTCTTTCTGCTGGCGTCTTGTTTTCAGTAAATGAAAATCATGCTCTCAATGACAGACTGTGGTCCGGGTTCTATCTGGACCCTGATGCTTTACTGATAAATTAAAAAAAATTATATCCCAGTAATAGTGTTCTTTTTCCCCCCCTCAATGTGGGCGTGGATATACAGGTCACTCACCAGAGCCAATCAGTGCAATCGTTTACACTGTGACAACAAGACAGAGTGTAAAATCAAGTAAAAATTAATTTTTAAAGCACATTTAACACAACTTAGTTGACCAAAGTGCTGTACAATATTGAAAAAGCTGCATGGGCCATTAGAAACAGGCAATAATAAAATAAAATAAAAAATCCAAATAAACCAGTGTATAACATTAAATATTCACCCTCATTGTATAAAATAAGCAAATAAAACATTCATTCATTAATTTTCTATACCGCTTAATCCTGTGTTCAGTGTCGATAAATAATAAAGGAGAGAATAGTAATAAATACAGGGAGAAGAATACCTCATCACTCTTTATTAAGAGCTAAAAAATGCAAATGTAACACTCGGGACCATCTTCAGGTCTTTTATCTACTTGATTATGAGGAAACTGGCCATGCCGGGATGTGAAACTGCGTGTTGGCCGTATGTTCCGTTATTTATGAGCCTCCAGAATTGTAGAATTTCAGTGTATGAAAATGACTGAATGATTAATGCCCCACTTTTTGTCAAACTTGTTAAATTAAAGCTAAAAGACTTGTACACAGGCCAAATGACGACAATAAAATTTTTTTTTTTGTTCCAAAATTTATGGATCTGGCTATGTAAATTAATGATTGATAAAGCGTGCGTTTAAGTCCTCCAAGGTATGGGAGCAATTTACATTAAACACCTCTTATCGGGCGTTAAAATCGAGCGGTTTTCTGCCGTTCGTAGTGTCCGATGGGGAGGAATTGGCCACGCCAAAAAAAAAAAAAGGAATCAATGTGAGTTCACACGGCTTTGGTGACGTGCGTTTGTTGTTATACGGCGTAAAAAGAAAAAAACGTTGCATGCAGCTTTTTCTTGGCGTTCAAATCCCAACGAACGCAAGGAAAACACTTCTAGTTTGTTTTCTTCACGTTCATTTTATGCTTCGGAGGACCGGATATGTCCCATGATCCTACAGGCTATACAGAGGGAAATGTGAAAAAAAGGCAAAATAAAGAGAGTGAACCCAGTAGCGGCGATTTTTTATTTTTTTTTCCTCTCCCTACGTCGCCGTATTACGAGAATATTTAAAAACAATAAGATTAATGTCTAGTGTAGCAAAATGGTCTATCTGTATATATATTCTTTTTTTTATTATTATTATTGAGACAACAAAAAAAGGATAAAATACACGAGAGGATCGAAATAATGTATAAACCGAAGTCTATTCTTCTTATTAAGTTGAATTAATTTAAGAGAATTTAAAATTGAGGGCATTCTTAATAACTGAATATGTCAGTGTATTTTTTAAACTATATAGATAGATAGATAGATAGATAGATATAGATATATTACTGTATATTACGGCCTAAAATCAAAATCTCGATTAATTGGACATTTTAACTCGATTTCGATTAATAAACGATTTATTTTATTTATTTTTTGCCCTCATAGTTCACTGACAAGTTTATATGCTCAGTAAATATGCTCACAAGTGAGAGATTTTTGAATGAAGGCTGCATTACTTGATTGATTAATTGAAGGCAACACACACTATCTACTATCTGATTATTTATTGAACATCAATGTTGAACAACTTAAATTAAACTGAAGCCACAAAAATTAAAGGGTTCATTAAATTACATTTTAAAGTATAGTTTATTAACAAAAACAGATGACACTTTTGGCCTTAAAAATTAAGATACTATAGGCACATGCTCAGAATCTTTACAAGGCAAAGATTTTTATTAAAAAAAATATATACTTGTGATGATAAAAAGTATCTTTTGATGATGTATTAATGTTTTGAGATTTTTAAACAATAATGAGAAACAACATTTAGACCACACACACTAGGACTGACTTTATCCCACAATTCAGAGTTAAATGAAGGCTATTTCACACGGCCCCAATAAATAGACATAATGGCTTAAGCATGCAATGACGAAAATGGAATGAATTATGCAGCTATCAATCTGGACCAGGACAATTTCACTTTTACTATATAGTCGGGTACCTGCTAGGTGTTGTATAGTTCATATTTGCTCGGCCAGAATGGTTTAAGCCACCAAAATAACGTTTTATTGATAAACTGCGCAGCATTCGGCAACGTGAACACTCCCGTTAGTAACGAGGCGAATAAGGAGCTAAACTTCAGCCGCAGAATCGGACGCTGCGCAATAAGGAGCCAAACAAACCGGAAGCTACGAATAAGGAGCTAAACTTCAGCCTCGTGTGCTTAGGGGCATCATATCTTTCGCTAGAAAGTTAGAAACGGCCCTGGTTATATCCTTGCTCCTTTTGGACACCTTTCATAAGGTGTAATGGCCACGAAAGACGACACGAGCGATATCTGCTTTGTTACAGCCCCACTGCTAGCGCTGCTAGTTGACGGACTAGGATCGGGCCGCATTTTCATGCTCTATGTGGTCGTGTGGGTGATGCGTTCATATAACGGAGTTCGTGCTTCCTTTTTTGTCGACAATTTCAACATCTTTGGATAATAACTCAAGGTTAGATTCACTTTCATCGCTGCTTCCACTCTTTTTTTTTTTTTTGGTGTCAAGTTTGCTTCGCAAAGTGCGGCAGGAAATTAACTTTGACCTGCACGGCACGCGCAAGCTGCACGCTGATTGGTTGTTGTCGTGTTGTTCTGCTGTGTGATTGGCTCTTAGATTAATCCATATCGAGCAAAAAATGTCTAGAGCTTTTCATTGTTTTTAAAATCAAATAAATCGCGATTCGATATGATATCGTTTATCAGCCCAGCCCTAGTTTAAATGTCAAAATTAAAGATCATTAAACTCTATATGTGGCTTTTGCATTTTTTTAAGTTTACTTTTATACATAAATAATACCCTGATTTATGTTTTTTTTTATAGTTAAGCAAAACATCAAATGAAAGCGGTCAGTTCTATCCGATTAATCGAAAGAAAGAAAAAAAAAAAAAATCGCTCAACTAATCGATCATCAAAATAATCGTTAGTTGCAGCCCTATAGGGCTCGGACCCATAACTCTCTGATCGGCAACTCACCGCCTCTCCTCATGATCAGTGCCATAATTAAATTGCAAATTATGCCACATGAAGGAGGAAGGAATAGTTTTATCCCAGTAAATTATCCCAGTTCATTCATTTTCATCATCTCTGTTACTCCAGAGCTCCAGTCCTCGAGCGACACGTGATCCTGAGAGTACAGCGAGGAGCTCCAGCTCTTCAGATGACAGTGACGGTGATGGAGATGGGCGCATGAGAAGCAGAGGTAAACTGAACACAACCTGTTCTGACACATATAAAAACACTTTAAATATTTAACCCACGTCTTTGCACAGAGAACACCACTACGTATCAGAACTTTTATTTTAAAATAATGTTTCTAAGAAAGACGTGTCGTGTTTATTAGCAGTGTAACGGCGCGCATTAATCCTCAGTCCATAAATATTGAGTGAAACATAATTTGTTTATAACAGTCATATGATGTGAGCGCACCTATGGTGGTCAACATTTTACATTCAGACACAGAGTTTTTATCAGACATCAAATGATTCAACACAAATGATTCTTTCAATTCCGTATCCGATTTAATTTATTCTCATTTGTCCAGACAAGATCAATATTTATATACAGGTCCTTCTCAAAAAATTAGCATATTTTGATAAAGTTCATTATTTTCTGTAATGTACTGATAAACATTAGACTTTCATATATTTTAGATTCATTACACACAAACTGAAGTAGTTCAACCCTTTTATTGTTTTAATATTGATGATTGTGGCATACAGCTCATGAAAACCCAAAATCTCAAAAAATTAGCATATCATGAAAAGGTTCTCTAAACGAGCTATTAACCTAATCATCTGAATCAACTAATTAACTATAAACACCTGCAAAAGATTCCTGAGGCTTTTAAAAACTCCCAGCCTGGTTCATTACTCAAAACCGCAATCATGGGTAAGACTGCCGACCTGACTGCTGTCCAGAAGGCCATCATTGACACCCTCAAGCAAGAGGGTAAGACACAGAAAGACATTTCTGAACGAATAGGCAGTTCCCAGAGTGCTGTATCAAGGCACCTCAGTGGGAAGTCTGTGGGAAGGAAAAAGTGTGGCAGAAAACGCTGCACAACGAGAAGAGGTGACCGGGCCCTGAGGAAGATTGTGGAGAAGGACCGATTCCAGACCTTGGGGGACCTGCGGAAGCAGTGGACTGAGCCTGGAGTAGAAACATCCAGAGCCACCGTGTACAGGCGTGTGCAGGAAATGGGCTACAGGTTGCATATGTTGCATGTCATTCGGAAATCAAGGTGCCAGAGTCTGGAGGAAGACTGGGGAGAGGGAAATGCCAAAATGCCTGAAGTCCAGTGTCAAGTACCCACAGTCAGTGATGGTCTGGGGTGCCATGTCAGCTGCTGGTGTTGGTGCACTGTGTTTTATCAAGGGCAGGGTCAATGCAGCTAGCTATCAGGAGATTTTGGAGCACTTCATGCTTCCATCTGCTGAAAAGCTTTATGGAGATGAAGATTTCATTTTTCAGCACGACCTGGCACCTGCTCACAGTGCCAAAACCACTGGTAAATGGTTTACTGACCATGGTATTACTGTGCTCAATTGGCCTGCCAACTCTCCTGACCTGAACCCCGTAGAGAATCTGTGGGATATTGTGAAGAGAAAGTTGAGAGACACAAGAATCTGCAAAAGGATTCCCGACCAAGTATTGAGTGCAGAACTGAACATAATTATTTGAAGGTTGACTTTTTTTTGTATTCAAAAACACTTTTCTTTTATTGGTCGGATGAAATATGCAAATTTTTTGAGATAGGGATTTTGGGTTTTCATGAGCTGTATGCCACAATCATCAATATTAAAACAATAAAAGACTTGAACTACTTCAGTTTGTGTGTAATGAATCTAAAATATATGAAAGTCTAATGTTTATCAGTACATTACAGAAAATAATGAACTTTATCACAATATGCTAATTTTTCGAGAAGGACCTCAGAAACATGTCCTTTTGGACGTAGTAGCACGAGACAATGATTCCTGTCCCCTCGGTCCTACTGATCCTGATCATCATCTTGAACTGTTCCCTCAGTCAGCGTAATAACAATCGAAATCTCGTTAGTATTTTTACACCATGCCTACTTTAACCCTCATATCCTCCTAAAATATCAGCTGTTCAGGAAGATATTAGGGCCTTTTGTATATTAAATCTTTTGTAGTTACACACTGACAGTAATTTACAGCAGCTCTGTCCCAGAAGAGCAGAGAAGCCTATAAATATTCGTTTAAGTATGTTATTAAGCAGACCAAGTGCCTTGGGTTTCTGGTGTGTGTGTGTGTGTGTGTGTGTGTGTGTGTGTGTGTGTGTGTGTTGGTCTTTATCATTATTTCATGATGACACTTTGTGCTCCTCGGCTTGACCTTTCCTCCGCTCCTGCACGACCTTCCTGCTGTTTCTGCTTCAATCGTGTTTTATCCAGCCACCTGTGGAGCGATGTGTCTCCTCCTCTGCAGTGTGCATCTTTAAAAACTACACACACACGCTTCACGAAAGTGGACGATGTTTTTCTGAAGGTTTTTGTGCAACTCTGGGAAAGGTTCCCAGCAATGTGTGGAAGCTGATTTTATTAAAACCTAATACATGTTATACTGTTTTTACGTGTCGATCACCTGACAAAATATTGGGGGGAAATATTAGGACAAACTGCTGATAAAAAAAAAAAAAGAAAGAGCTCAGATGAGTAAATGAGTTAGTGAGTGTGAACATGGGGAAATTTATAAAGCGGTAAATCTCTCATGTTTGACACATTTTGTTGCGATGCGTTTTCACGCCTCCTTTCCCCCCTTCTCCACTCGCTCTAGCCTTTAACGCGGTGTCTCACACAGACGGTTTGTTTTGCAGATGAAGAGCCTCGCAGTCCTCCTGCAGACAGAATACCCGAGGAACAAGCGGGCGAAGACGCTGCTCAGAGACGCTCGTCCGGCTCTAGCGGCTCAGACAGCAGCAGCGAGGAGGACAGTGACGATGGCATGAGGCATAAGATGAAGAGCAGCGTGGCACACGTCAGGGTCAGTGCAGCTTTTACGTCTCTATGACTTTAACATACACACCTCATGATATGTTTGATTTGATTCGACCCTCACACATTCTCTCTCTCTCTCTCTCTCTCTCTCTCTCTCTCTCTCTCTCTCCATGTCGCAGCGTGATGATCAGGACGAGAGCAGCAGACGCAGGAGCTCGTCAGCAGACAGGTAGATGTAGATCACGTCTAAATACGTCAGCCTGCCGTGTTTACTCTCCTCACCAACAAAGAAGTGTTTAAAGGTTTTTCTGTCCTTGTTTTCTCAGGAACGGCAGTGGAAGGTCGTATTCCCGCTCGCGCTCCAGATCACGGTCTCCACAGAGACGGAAAGACAGAGCTCGCAGGTGAGGGTGATGGAGCAGGTCCAGACACGGCTCCAAGTGGGATTCTGCTCTACTTCCTGTTTGTGTGTTTGGGATTTTCTGCAAATGGGACATAAATGTGGATGAGGGGGCGAGTGAATATCTGAGTGCCTGGATCGGCTTGAGGGTTCGTGTTTCAATGAGGTTATTAGTTGTGTGTGAGCGAGTAAATTTTTTGGATGATGACAAGGGCGTGTTAAGCGTGTTTGGTGGATGGAGTGTATCTGGACGAGGATGTGTTTGGTTGAGAGCGTGGTCGGTGATGGGGGTGTGTATTTGGAGGAGGGCGTTTTGCGGGTGTGGAGTTTCTGGATCAGGCATGTTTGGTGGGAGGGAGTGTTGTGTGGAAGGGGGTGTGTCTGGATGAGGATGTATTTGGTGGGGGAGGACATTTCTGGATGAAGACAGGTCTGGAGGAGGTTGGTGTGTGTTTGGGAAAGTGGGGTGTGATTTTTGACATTGACGGTATTTGTGGTGTTTAGGGAGAATGTGACAGATCTGTGGGTGTGGCAGTGTCTGAGTGTTTGGGTCAATGGAGGGTGTCTGGATGAGGGTGTGTTTGGGAGTATTGCGGTGTGTTTGGGAGTGTTATGGCGCTTTTCCACTGCATAGTACGGCACGACACGGTTCAGTTCAACTAACTTTTGGGGGGTTTTCCACTGGGAACAGTACCTGGTACCTTGTCCTTTTTTAAGTACCACCTCAGCCGAGGTTCCGAGCGCGCCGAACCGTTACCAAAACGTGACGTGTAAATTCTGCTGGTCACTGATTGGCTGGAGAAAATCGTCATTACTGCGTCACCGAACTTGCGACACGAGACACAACAGAACCGCTATATTTAGAACAGCCAGAGAAGGATCGCACGCACCTTTTTGTATTTAACCAAAATTTTTCTTTGGCTGCCATCAGCCTCTTTTGAAACAAACTCCTTCGTCTCGCTGTTAAAAACATCCACATGCCGAGAATGAAGAACACCATGCCGTCGATATGCTCCATTGTTGTGTGTTTGTTTGTGGCGCGTTTACGATGATGTCACGGCAGTAGAGGCGCCGCAACTGTTTGTGTTGTGGTGTCTGAAAAGGGTTGTGTTTTGGAGCATTGCAGTGTGTCTAATGAAGGCGTGTTTGGGAGTGTTGCGGTGTGTCTGGATGAGGGTGTGTTTGGGACTGTTGCAGTGTGTCTGGATGAGGGTGTGTTTGGGAGTGTTGCGGTGTGTCTGGATGAGGGTATGTTTGGGAGTATTGCAGTGTGTCTGGATGAGGGTATGTTTGGGAGTATTGCGGTGTGTCTGGATGAGGGTGTGTTTGGGAGTATTGTGGTGTGTCTGGGAGTATTGTGGTGTGTCTGGATGAGGGTGTGTTTGCGAGTGTTGCGGTGTGTCTGGATGAGGGTGTGTTTGCGAGTGTTGCGGTGTGTCTGGATGATGGTGTGTTTGGGAGTATTGCATTGTGTCTGGATGAGGGTGTGTTTGGGAGTATTGCCGTGTGTCTGGATGAGCGTGTGTTTGGGAGTGTTGCGGTGTGTCTGGATGATGGTGTGTTTGGGAGTATTGCATTGTGTCTGGATGAGGGTGTGTTTGGGAGTATTGCCGTGTGTCTGGATGAGCGTAGCGTGTGTTTGGGAGTGTTGCGGTGTGTCTGGATGAGCGTGTGTTTGGGACTGTTGTGGTGTGTCTGGATGAGCGTGTGTTTGGGAGTGTTGCGGTGTGTCCTGGATGAGGGTGTGTTTGGGAGTATTGTGGTGTGTCTGGATGAGCGTGTGTTTGGGAGTATTGTGGTGTGTCTGGATGAGGGTGTGTTTGGGAGTGTTGCGGTGTGTCTGGATGAGGGTGTGTTTGGGGGAGTTGTGGTGTGTCTGGATGAGGGTGTGTTTGGGGGTGTTGCGGTGTGTCTGGATGAGGGTGTGTTTGGGGTGTTGCGGTGTGTCTGGATGAGGGTGTGTTTGGGGGTGTTGCGGTGTGTCTGGATGAGCGTGTGTTTGGGAGTGTTGTGTGTCTGGATGAGGGTGTGTTTGCGAGTATTGCAGTGTGTCTGGATGAGGGTATGTTTGGGAGTATTGCAGTGTGTCTGGATGAGGGTATGTTTGGGAGTATTGCGGTGTGTCTGGATGAGGGTGTGTTTGGGGGTGTTGCGGTGTGTCCTCGATGAGGGTGTGTTTGGGAGTATTGTGGTGTGTCTGGGAGTATTGCGGTGTGTCTGGATGAGGGTGTGTTTGGGGGTGTTGCGGTGTGTCTGGATGAGGGTGTGTTTGGGAGTGTTGTGTGTCTGGATGAGGGTGTGTTTGCGAGTATTGCGGTGTGTCTGGATGAGGGTGTGTTTGGGAGTATTGCGGTGTGTCTGGATGAGGGTATGTTTGGGAGTATTGCAGTGTGTCTGGATGAGGGTATGTTTGGGAGTATTGCGGTGTGTCTGGATGAGGGTGTGTTTGGGGGTGTTGCGGTGTGTCCTGGATGAGGGTGTGTTTGGGAGTATTGTGGTGTGTCTGGGAGTATTGTGGTGTGTCTGGATGAGGGTGTGTTTGGGAGTGTTGCGGTGTGTCTGGATGAGGGTGTGTTTGGGAGTATTGTGGTGTGTCTGGATGAGGGTGTGTTTGCGAGTATTGCGGTGTGTCTGGATGAGGGTGTGTTTGGGAGTGTTGTGGTGTGTCTGGGAGTATTGCGGTGTGTCTGGATGAGGGTGTGTTTGGGGGTGTTGCGGTGTGTCTGGATGAGGGTGTGTTTGGGAGTGTTGTGTGTCTGGATGAGGGTGTGTTTGCGAGTATTGCGGTGTGTCTGGATGAGGGTGTGTTTGGGAGTGTTGCGTGTCTGGATGAGGGTGTGTTTGCGAGTATTGCGGTGTGTCTGGATGAGCGTGTGTTTGGGAGTGTTGTGTGTCTGGATGAGGGTGTGTTTGCGAGTATTGCGGTGTGTCTGGATGAGGGTGTGTTTGGGAGTGTTGCGTGTCTGGATGAGGGTGTGTTTGCGAGTATTGCGGTGTGTCTGGATGAGGGTGTGTTTGGGAGTGTTGCGTGTCTGGATGAGGGTGTGTTTGCGAGTATTGTGGTGTGTCTGGATGAGGGTGTGTTTGGGACTGTTGCGGTGTGTCTGGATGAGGGTGTGTTTGGGAGTTTTGCGGTGTGTCTGGATGAGGGTGTGTTTGGGAGTTTTGCGGTGTGTCTGGATGAGGGTGTGTTTGGGAGTATTGTGGTGTGTCTGGATGAGGGTGTGTTTGCGAGTATTGCGGTGTGTCTGGATGAGGGTGTGTTTGCGAGTATTGCGGTGTGTCTGGATGAGGGTGTGTTTGGGGGTGTTGCGGTGTGTCCTGGATGAGGGTGTGTTTGGGAGTATTGTGGTGTGTCTGGATGAGGGTGTGTTTCGGGGTGTTTTGGTGTGTCTGGATGAGGGTGTGTTTGGGAGTGTTGCGTGTGTCTGGATGAGGGTGTGTTTGGGAGTATTGTGGTGTGTCTGGATGAGGGTGTGTTTCGGGGTGTTTTGGTGTGTCTGGATGAGGGTGTGTTTCGGGGTGTTGTGGTGTGTCTGGATGAGGGTGTGTTTGGGGGTGTTGTGGTGTGTCTGGATGAGGGTGTGTTTGGGAGTGTTGCGGTGTGTCTGGATGAGGGTGTGTTTGCGAGTATTGCGGTGTGTCTGGATGAGGGTGTGTTTGGGAGTATTGTGGTGTGTCTGGATGAGCGTGTGTTTTGGGGTGTTGCGGTGTGTCTGGATGAGGCTGTGAAAGCGTTCTGTCTGTGCATGCAGGTGTTGTGGGTGTGTCCAGGTGAATGGGTGTAGGAGTTAAAAAGAGAATGATTTCCAGACACGTTAATTATTTATACACCACCAGTTGAATGAAGCAGTTCAAGCCCCCCTGACATCATCATAAATATGTTATAATACATTACTAAACCCCGTATGTATTAATCGTTCCTCCTGTCACCTGTGTGTTTTATGTATCGTACACTACGTGAAGTTGTTGCTCATACACTCTGTAGCACTGACTCCTCTTCACACTCGTCCTCGTCAGGTCTCGGGATCGTGATGGAGACCAGCGTTCCGATCGACGCTCCAGCCGCGAGCGAGACGGAGACCGAGACAGGTTCAGGTCCAGGAGGGGACGATCTGCATCACCGTCACAGAGAGACAGACCTGCTGTTGATGAGCCTCCAGTTAAGAAGAGGAAGGAGGATCTGGATCCGATCCTGACCCGCACCGGAGGAGCGTACATCCCTCCGGCCAAGCTGCGCATGATGCAGGCTCAAATCACCGACAAGAGCAGGTCAGATTTAATCCTGATCATTTAATCATTATTGAGCAAGTTTTAATCCTTTCCACAAATTTGAGGTAGACGGATTTGAGGGTTTTCTGAATTTTACATGTTTATTAGTTGTTGTTGATGTCTTTTTGGTCACTCAGAATTTTTTTCTTTCTTTGCTCAGCCCACATGATTTTGGATCAAGTGTAATGTGGCTTCTTGGCGAAAAAGAAAATTGACGCCCTTGGGCTGAAACGTTTTTGGCCGATACATTTCCATGTTAAATTTTACGATATACAGCTTCAGTCTTTCATCTCTCATTCATTTCTTTCCTCCAGGGCCAGAATATGTATTAAAATTTAAATGATAGTCAAGCCTGTCCTTTTAAACCGACACTTAATCAATGTTAAAAAGTGAAAAAGATGTAAAAAAAAAAAAAAACGTTAAGGTCTGGACGCATTTTGGAAGCTCGGGAAATGGATGTCGGCGCCGACGGTGTTATTAGAAATTCATTGAAGGAGGTGATTGGAATCGGACATGAAGAGATTCTTGCAGGACCGTGTGCCGAAGTGTTGGTGATAATTAGCTGCAGATGGTTTAAATCCCAATAGCACAGAAGGACAACGGTGGCGATTGGAGATTGGTGTCTAGTTTCACACTGTAGTGCATGTCTGATTGTTTGAAGATGAGAAAATACACTTCCTGTCTCAAGGTTTATGCGAGCAGTTTGCCATTTTTCATTCTTTTGTCCCATTTAATCTGACTCATGATAAGTGATTCCTGGTCCTAGTCCTGAAGTTATTTCTGCATGTTCAGGAAGTTGGCTATAACAAATCGGTTGTGATTATTGGGTGGGACGGGTGGCGTACACTTTACGTCCAAAGTTCATGCAGCCTGAACATCACCAAAATAGTTCTTCCACTCCTCCCCCCCCCTGCTAATTTATTTTATTTCATTTTTTTTTTTGCAGTCTGGCGTATCAGAGGATGAGCTGGGAAGCCCTGAAGAAGTCCATCAACGGTCTCATCAATAAAGTAAACGTATCCAACATCGCCAACATCATCCAGGAGCTGCTGCAGGAGAACATCGTCCGCGGCAGGTGATGAAGCTCCATCTGATCTGCTGGTTGGCTGGAATTCTCATGTAGCTGAAAAGAGTCTTAAAGAAATTAGGAAGAATTTAAATCTTTATATATAATTCAAGGTACTCCAGACAAGAAACACGTCTTATTTGTAGTGTTTTTACTTTTTTTGGTCTAAGTATCACCTTTTAAAAATGAAAAAAAAAAATCTTGAAATATATAAAGAAGTCTACGTTTCATTAATTATTAAAATACAAAAAAAAACTAATATACTTAGTTCTCATACTGCTGGAGAAGCCATTCTGTTCTTGCAACAACTAGGCAATAAATATACATTAATTAGTCATTAATTAAGATATGCTATTTGCTAGCGTAAAGCTTAAATATGTGTGAATGTTGAAGCTAAAAATGTTTATAGCCAAAATGGTTTCGTTTCAGGGTTTATTCTAGTTTTTCTTTTATTTCAACAAATTTTCATCAGCTCGTAACTAATTTCTCATTGGCTGTGTGTGTGTGTTTTTAGAGGTCTGCTGGCGAGGTCTGTGCTTCAGGCCCAGAGCGCCTCTCCCATCTTTACACACGTCTACTCCGCCGTGGTAGCCATCATCAACTCCAAATTCCCTCAGATCGGAGAACTTATCCTCAAGAGGCTCATCCTCAATTTCCGCAAAGGCTACAGAAGAAACGACAAAGTAAATGTCTTTCGTCTTCCTGATTCATGCGCAGCTTTTTTTCTTTCTTTTCTTTTCTTTTCCCGCCTTGCAGTAATGTCTGTCTACACTCTACAAGAAGCTGCTGTGAATAATGTGTGAACAAGTTCCTGAGTTAAAGCTTACAAACTTTTTTTTTTTTTTCCAGCAACAATGTCTCACTTCCTCCAAGTTCGTGGCTCACCTCATCAATCAGAACGTGGTGCGTACCATCAGCTTCATCGTTACACACAGACATCATGTATCTCTCACTATGTAAAGACAAGATACTAGATGATCTCATCATTAGTGCACGGTGTTATACTGTATAAATCACAGGTGTGAAAGGAAGTAGAGAGACAGACAGACATGTTTGCCACAGAGAGGGGTACAGGCATTGGTGGGTACGTACAGAGAGGTGGAGACACGGAGGAATACTGATAGACAGAGGCAGTGGAGCGGACTCAGACATGTGGGCCAAGTCCGACGGACGCAGGGGCGGGGCAGGAATACGCACAGAGAGACGCAGGAAATCAGACAGATGGATACATAGTCAAACATGGATGTAGAGACAACAGGTCTTTTGATTCTGTGATTGATCTCTGTGTGTGTGTGTGTTTGTGTTTGAGAAAGGCTCATGAAGTGCTGTGTTTGGAGATGCTGACCCTGCTCTTGGAGCGGCCCACTGACGACAGTGTTGAGGTGGCCATCAGCTTCCTGAAAGAGTGCGGCCTCAAACTCACCGAGGTCTCCCCCCGCGGTATTAATGGTACGCTGCCACACCTAGAGGAGAGCGTGTTCGTTATATCTGACATATAATAATGTGTTCGGAGCGCTATACACCGTCAGAATACTGAAAAACTGTACAGTGACCTGATTCTTGACTCGATGATTTTTAATAAAAGGGAAAAAAATAAACATGTGCTATTCATAAAGTATAAAACTCTAACCAGGTCTGCTTTAGACAAATAAGTCACGCTACAGGTTTGAAAAGTAGAACAATTACGTGTTTGACCTTCATTTTAGACGCTGATTACAGTGACAGAACTAATGTGAATAATTTATCGTATAATTTACAGGCTGCTAGCTCGGCTACGAAGCATCATTAATCTCTCTGATATAAGAGCTTTCAGACGTGTTGATTGTGGACTTAATGAGATGTAACTCAGCTACTTAGACTTTTGTTTAAAAAAAACTTTTTGCTGTCTTATAGCTGTTGCTTTAACGTTGAAGTTTCAGATCATGCTCTGGGTTTTGTACATGGCTAAAGAGTAACTCCAGCAGGTTTTATAAGAAATACAAAGATGAGTTCAGATGAGCACAACTGCATTTTTTTTTTTTTAGAGAGAGTTGGACACATTTGTAAATTGTATAAATTGACTGTCTTCTGACGAGTTTTTGTGTTGTAGCTATCTTCGAGCGCCTGAGGAACATCTTGCATGAGTCTGAGATCGATAAGCGCGTGCAGTACATGATCGAGGTGATGTTTGCTATCAGGAAGGACGGCTTTAAGGACCACCCCGTAGTTCCAGAAGGCCTGGACCTGGTGGAGGAGGAGGACCAGTTCACTCACATGCTCCCTCTAGAGGACGAATACAACATCGAGGACGTGCTCAGTACGTTTACACATGTAGATTCGAACCAGAAAAATCAATCCAAACTGAATATTTTCTTGATTAGATTATAGTTCCAACGCCAGTGTAACAAACTGTACCTCCCTGATGGATAAAAAAAAGCTCTTATAACCAATATAAAATTGATTTCCCCTCTAAAAATGCCCACGTAACCAATCCGACATTGATCACCTCCCTAAGAACGCCTGTGTAATCAATGAGACACATTAATTGCCCATCTAAAAATGTCCCTGTAACCAATCTGAAATTAATTACCCCTCTACAAATGCCCATGTAACCAATCTGACTTTGATCAACTCCCTAAAAATGCCCCTGGAACCAATCTGATGTTGATCAACTCCCTAAAAATGCCCCTGGAACCAATCTGACTTTGACCAACTCCCTGTCTGTCTTCGCTGTGTCACATCTTCACTTCTGACCTTTACATCTCTCTAACCCCTGATTTCCCTTTGTCTCGCGTCAGCATGTCGTGTTCCTTCTGAGACAATAGTGTGTAATTAAAAAGGCGTCCGATTCAGGCCTTCAGGGTGCAGGAACAGCCATTATCACATTACAGTCTTTCTATGAATCACGCCTCATACACATACACACACATATACACATACACACGGTTGTTTATGGGTAATTGCCTCTGATTACATCGAGCTGGTGAGACACTTTTAATCCTTTCAAAATGTTAAATATCAAATGAATCGTGTTAAAACACAACGCATGGTTTGGTTTTGTTTCTTTCTACAGATGTCTTCAAGATGGATCCTGACTTCCTGGAGAATGAAGAGAAGTACAAAGCCATTAAGAAGGGTAAGTTACGGATGAGTGAATTGTAAAATATAGTAGTTAATTATTAGTATTTAGGATTTAATTTGATATAAATTTTTTTATATTATTTTTTTACAAAGACAGCATGAACTAAAGTTTGAAAGTACAGTGGTACCAGTGAAACACAAATTTTCGCTTTAATAACTAAAATTTTGTGAGAAATCTGCCTCGGCATGCAGCGCATTTTGGCAAACGAACGAACCGAACTCCGGCCAAGTTGCGCGTATACTCCGAAGCCACTTGGAAGCCGACTTTGCATATTTTTTGTGGTTGTTTTTTTATTTTATAATTTTTTTATTATTATTATTTTGTGCAAGATTTAGTGAAGACATGCCACACAATGGGTCCCAAGAATGTTATCAAGCGCGGTAGCAAGAAGTAAAGGGAGCCTCTTTCAGTCGCAGCCTTATGAAAGGAATCATAAATGAAGGTTAAAGAGAGGTTTCATGTCTTTACATTTCTTCCCTAAATGTTTTGATTGTTTTTATACGCAGAAATATTGAAATTATAACAGAAATTATAACGTTGGGAATTTTGTAATATTGTTAATATTTTTGGGTGGCAGGATTACAAAATAATTTACGTTATTTCCTGTCGGAAAATGCGTTTCACAGTACAAAATTTCAGCTTAAAAATTTGTATACCGAGACACCTCTGTAATTAAAATCTCCACTGATGGCGTGTGGTTTTTAAAAAAATATTTATTTAGTTTAGTTTGCTTGTTTGTTGTGGCTTATTGCACGTTTTTTGAGATTGATTCATCGCAGCAGCAGTTTTTAAAAAAAAAATGCATCATTTTTATGTAACCAAATAGCATTCATCTGGTCCACTGTTTTAATGTTCTGGTTTAGTTGCCATTATATAGTAAATATTCTTCATTTGAACCTGGAGTGTGCGATAGAATACTAAATATGCAGGGCTAATATCCATGTGGGTCAATACTATGATTGATGCTGCTTGAGCAGTCCTACTTTTAGAGTTTCTCTGTGAATTTGTGCTGCCCTATTTTAGTTCTAACTGCTTGTAGCAACTTTTTCAATTTTGTATATAATTTTTATTGAACTGTTCACTGAGATTATAATTAGTCCTAAATGTATCATGTGCTTCTCACACATTTCGATCAACGAAACAGAAATCCTGGACGAGGGAAGCAGTGATTCAGGCGAGGATGGTGAAGGCAGTGATGAAGAGGATGACGAGAATGAAGACGAAGAGGCAGGAGAAGGAGAAGGTATTTGATCCAAAATTTTGGGTTTTCTGTCTAATTCATGCAAGTGTTCAAGTCAAACCAGGACTTCTTTCACATATTTGACTTCGGCTAAGAGTCTCACCACAGTACGGTGCATGTAAATGACGGTTTTATACCTTCATCCAGGGGAAATTTCATCCATTTTATGAATTTAACTTTTTTTTTTAATTTGATGAACTTTTCTTGGCACGATACCAACATTTTTTTTGTTTTTTTACGCAATTATGACTTTCAATACTGTTTAAAACAATCCATCAAGAGCCAAAAAACTACCACGTCTGTCCGTCAAAATAAAACTTCTGGTGATAAACTAATTAGAGAGATACAGTCTTGTGCAAAAGTTTAGGCACCCCTTGATTAACTTATTTATTTATTTTTTTTTAATTGAAAAAATGTCAACACAGTCTCTCTAGGAGATGAAAAAAAATGCACAATATTTTCACCAATTATTGATGCATAGTTACTTTTTCTGTCTTAAATTGAAAAAAAATAACTGTATTTAGTTGATTTTCTGTTTGTGTGTATGTTTTCAAGAAATAGACGAGAGAATGTCGAATGTGAAGTGAATATCCCAATAATGTTCACACACACTACTGTTGCTTGTGATTCTCTTCACATTTCCTGCAGCTCATGTTACAGATTCAATCAGGTGTTTATTTTTTTTTTTTATCACCACTATCTCTCACACACACATCAGTGTTGTCACCATTCCTGTCAGACAGACTGTATAAACATGCACATAGTAAAAGTATGGAATATTTCAGCATGTTGTAGTACTGTTTACCAAATTCTAGGTCAGCAGTACTTTAGCACCGACATATTGTGCAACCACAATCCTGAAGAAGACAAATCAGTTTTCATTAATAGTTTGCCTGATCATTATCAGGATTTGTCTGATTTGTTTTCTATCACAGTGTATAGGTTTGAGAAAAACTTGCATTGTTCAAAAAACATTCTCGATGGTCATGTGTATAATGAAGTCAATTCTGCTGATCCCATGGAAGTTCTTATTATACAAAATAAATAAATAAAACCAGCATTAATAAAAGGCTTTCAAAACTGTGTCTTATGAAAGCAGGCTGTGATCATTCCTCTAGATCATTCTATCATAAACAAGACTGCTTATTTTTTTTAAGTTCTCTGAAATCCCTGGTACCTCAGATCTCTTTTTGGTTGCATCATCTACATTTAATTAAATGTTAGATAATAGGCTGCTACACTCACGGTCTCACGTGTTTGTTTTCTTAAATGGTGTTAAATGGAACCTATTATGCTACATTCTGTTTGCTTGTGTGTGTGTGAGAGAGAAAATGTGAAGGGGAAAAGAATCACTCCCTGACTTTTGTCCTTTTGTTCAGGGGTTTATATAAGCCAGTTAGATTTTTCAACCTAATGTGACCTCATATGAGAAGGAGCCCCTCATCCCCCTGCTTTGTTGCTCAGCTCTGGTGTTGTCTGGTGGGCGTGGCTCAGTAGTAGGTCATTTACATAGACACTGAAACAGCACATTCGGAAAAGGAATAAAGTAAAAGCAGGTGCAAAAAAAAAAAATAATTATCTGTGAAGTATTTTTGAAAAAACTGTTGAAGCATTAAAAAAACTGTAAGAACTCTAACTTGTTAAAGAAATGTTGAAATATGTAGCCTTTAAGGCAACATATTTAACATATTTAAATTTAAGTTAAATTATTTTCAAAACACAGTTCAGGCTGAGAGGGCTCGGCCTCATTGTTCACTGCAGTGTAAATAATCGACCTTGTTGGTATTTTAAGACATGTAGTAGAAAGAAAAGGACATATCGAGTACTATTGACCTCTGTGGGGAAGGATGGGTCTCGTGTCTCATTTTATCGTCTTCTTCTTGATTCGTGTCCTCAGATCAAGATAAAGTCACCATCCTCGACAAGACCGAGGTGAACCTGGTAGCGTTTCGCCGCACCATTTATCTGGCCATTCAGTCAAGGTGAGTGAGCATGCACACTCTGTCCACTCTGTACACATTACAGGGACGTGTGTGTGTGTGTGTGTGTTTTCCTGAAGATTATTCACTAGTGTTTTTTATCTGACCCCTTTTTGTTCCATCTACATATTTCTCTCTCGCACAAGCTCAGCTCTATCAGAAGCGACCTGGTTTTAGCCTTCCTCTGAAGCAGAACTGCGCTTTGAGTGTGTCGAGGCTTTGAATGTCCCCTGAGGTGCGACCAAAGTGATCACATGATCAGCCTCAGAAAGCGTAGTCTCTCAGAAGTCTTAATGTAATCTTTACTTAACCTGGTTTTCTTCTGGAAGTCCAGTCAGGCCAGCTGCAGCGTCCGGGGCTTGTGGTGTAAACCGTATCACTGCGGAGATCCGTACATATCTGTATCTGTCCTTACATATCAATACATCTCAATCAAATAACATCTCTATGTAAGAAAATTCTTGCCACATTTAAGTGATGAAAGTATTAAATTGCTTAGTAAAATCTACAGACGTGAGCTGTATGGATTTTAATGTGCGTAATTACAGGACATGTTTTAAACAGGAAAATGTCTCGTGAGCCTGCGTTTTATTGAATTGCGTAGCTCATTGGATGCCTAGTGGCTCTTACAGACCTTCGGTGACCAGAGAGAGAGAGACAGGAGGACCGTTGTGTCCTAACGTCCCACAGCACGAGGCGGTTTCATTTGCCAAAGCCTGTGAAACATCTGTTCTCGCCTCAGCAGCCTCTCACTTGTAAGACTTGCACGCTGAGGAGCTTATTTTAACCACAGTCGGGTAAACAGATAATCTAATGAATATGTATGTATGGTAATGAGGAGAATCCAAATAGCTCTAGGTTGTAAAGTCAAAGTTCAAAATTGTCACGAATAGACAATACGCAACCGTATAAACGATATGAAGCCTTAAAGCAGCCTTCAGAAAAACACTTCATGGACCAAATATTGGGAAATAATAAATTAGACAGACGATTTTACTTCTATAGTCTAGTTGTTTTTGTTTTTAACCTTATTTATATTACTACAGATGAAAATCCGCTATAGCTTAACTTTACTTGTTTTTAACTACACCTGATGGATGACGACGTGCGACACATTGGCTGTGACTAAACGAACAAAAACTAAAGTTGTGTCTCAGATCATGGATAAATTAGAGATGCACCGATTTATCGTCCTTCTATCGGTATTGATCGATATTCGCTTTCAGCCTGTTGACAAATATGAATATCAGTCAGTCTTCTGATTAATTGCAAATTTTTTTGGGTGAATTTCTTTTGTCGTGTCAATAATCAGCTGCAGTTTCAGGGAAAGATCCAGTAGGTGGTGCTGTAATGTCTCCCCTAACGTGCTTGATTTCAAGATAATGTCAATGCGGGACTATTTCAGTGCATGATAGAGAGAGAGACAGACACCACATAGTTTATAAGACGTTAAATATACCAATGACATAAATGTATTGCTTGTAGCAACTCTTTTTATTTTGTTTTTCTAAAATCTTTTCTATTTAAAATTAAATCACAATTTATTTGTTTCACAAAATGCTTATTGTTGGGCTGTGTAAGTACTGGATTCTTCTTACTGAGTAGATGGGTATACAAGATGCTTAAAACGCTTTTGAAACAAAGGTTGATTGTTTCAGAATCACTATGAATCAGGCTCCAAGTTATAATTTAGGACTGAAAATATTCCTAGCTCAGAGTAGAACATGTTTTGGTAGAGATAGGAGTGATTTTCTGTTTTTAGGAATGTTGACACATAATTCTTACTCCTACTCCTAAAAGTAGGACCAAAATTGCTTAACTCTGAGAAATTTTGGCCGCTTAGTAGCAATTTCCTACTCTGAGACGCTTGGTAAATATGGGCCCAGGTGTTTACCTGATAAAAAAAAAATTATAATAAAAAATCAGTACAGCATTGTCTGTCTGCCCAGAATTTTGCATTCAGTTCATCCCTAATATAAATGTACTTATTTATTATTGTTATTGAGTACTAAGACTCATCGTTTTTCTCATTACACAGTTAGTTTGTAAAACCTTCACACTGGGAAACCTTTCCTAAGGTCTGTTTTGTGTTGTGTACCGCACTGCTAGCGCTCACATTCCAGACACTTAAATACTTTTGAGTAAACATTTTGGGGTTTCATGTCGAAATGTAGCTCGACGGTCAAGATGACCATAGAACGTTTTAAAGAGATCCTGAGTGTGTGTTCATCTGCTCATCATTACACTTAAGGCTGGAAACCTAGATATTTATAAAATATTTACAGTCAGAGATTTGTGATGTCATTAGGGAAATGTTACTTTTATTTCTCCAGGTATATATAATGTACTCTAGGGGGTGTGTGTGTGTATGAGAACAATGTGACTGGCAGTACTGTTTCTTCTGCACAAGGTCATGTATAAACCCTAATTAAATGGGCATAATACAGTGGTACACAAATCAGTTCACTTTTCAGGAAAAAATCCTAAGGCTGATTTCTGGTTTCCTTTCTAATCTCGCAGCTTGGACTTTGAGGAATGTGCTCACAAGCTGATCAAGATGGACTTCCCTGAAAGCCAGACGGTAAGTCTGCCTGATTCCTAAATGTAATATTTTATAAATATCTAGTTTCAAATCTCTGCACACTGTCAAGACTGGTATAGTCCACTTTATTTAAAAAAAAAAAAAAAAAACATATCTCATCACACATTTTCCTCCTGAAGTGTCTCGTAGTTGATTAGCGCAGACCCAGTTTAGGCTTCGTCTGGTTCCTGAAGTGCAGGGAGGACAAGCAGAGTCTACTTTACATCTGGGTGCCTACGGCTTTAGAGTTTTATAATGTAACTAAGTATAACTGCAGGATTGCATGGCTCTGTGGTAGTACATGATGTCATGAATTTTATCACCAGTTTTATAGACAAACTTTGTTAACAAATTCCGAATCGAATCTAAAGCGTTAGACTTCTAAAACAGTAAGCCTTCCTCTTCAGCACTCCAGCCTTTTCACAGGAAGATACAAGGAGGATTTGCTGAGCATAACCAAAGGGCAGAGTAAGCGGGGGATCGAGCAGAAGAACGTGGATATAAATAGACAGAATGGGTTAACAGCTTGAGAGTGAGAGAGGGAGGGGATCACGGTGTGTGTGTTTGCGTGAGACAGAGGTCTGATATATAACTCGGGGATATAATACAACACACTCTGTGGGAATTTCACATTAATTAAGCACTGATGTCTTTTTAAATGCGCTATATTGTAATAAATTATAATTTTAAGTACCTTGTTGGACACTAGGGGGCGCGTATTACTTTCTTCATTAATGTTTAGATCTAGACATTACCATTACGATAAAGGTAATGGTCATGTCTGGATCTAAACGTTATGTATTCTGAACCTCATGTATTTAAAAAAAAAAAACGTTAAAGCGTTTTGTTTTAAGTGAATCACGAACATAAAGACCTCCATACGTATTATAAACCTTAACTGAGATATTTTCAACATCTTTGCTTACTTAACGTGACGTTTCCCTATATACATGTTTGGTTACAGCTACAGTACTGTCTGAGTAAAAAAAAAAAAAAAAATTGGTGATTTATATAATCTCTATCAAATACATTTACGGTATATTTTTGTTTTCATAGTACTTTTATTTATAGAAATAACATTGAAAAAGTGTTAAATGAAAGTACAAAATTCATACAGTTTAACAAGATGGTTTATTTAAAAACATTCTGTAAATTTTATTGAATAATAACATAATTGTATTAATCTATATAATTTATAAGTTTTAAAAATACATATTTGATGATAAAGTAATTATTAAATCATCAAATATGTATTTTCAATTAGAAATTGTATAGATTTAAAAAAAATATATTAATTTAATAAAAGTTTGTGTGTGTGTATATACATTTTAAATGTATTACTATGTGTTATAGATATATTGATGTATAAAATATGATGTGTATGTGTGTGTGTGTATATATATATATATATATATATATATATATATATATATATATATATATATACACACACACACACAGTGGCTTGCAATAGTATTCGGCACCCTTTTCCACAACTTTTCCACATTTTCTCACATTACAGCCACAAACATGAATCAATTTTATTGGAATTCCACGTGAAAGACCAATACAAAGTGGTGTACACGCGAGAAGTGGAACGATAATCATACATGATTCCAAACATTTTTTACAAATAAATAACTGCAAAGTGGGGTGTGCGTAATTATTCAGCCCCCTGAGTCAATACTTTGTAGAACCACCTTTTGCTGCAATTACAGCTGCCAGTCTTTTAGGGTATGTCTCTACCAGCTTTGCACATCTAGAGACTGAAATCCTCGCCCATTCTTCTTTGCAAAACAGCTCCAGCTCAGTCAGATTAGATGGACAGCGTTTGTGAACAGCAGTTTTCAGATCTTGCCACAAATTCTCGATTGGATTTAGATCTGGACTTTGACTGGGCCATTCTAACACATGGATATGTTTTGTTTTAAACCATTCCATTGTTGCCCTGGCTTTATGTTTAGGGTCGTTGTCCTGCTGGAAGGTGAACCTCCGCCCCAGTCTCAAGTCTTTTGCAGACTCCAAGAGGTTTTCTTCCAAGATTGCCCTGTATTTGGCTCCATCCATCTTCCCATCAACTCTGACCAGCTTCCCTGTCCCTGCTGAAGAGAAGCACCCCCAGAGCATGATGCTGCCACCACCATATTTGACAGTGGGGATGGTGTGTTCAGAGTGATGTGCAGTGTTAGTTTTCCGCCACACATAGCTTTTTGCATTTTGGCCAAAAAGTTCCATTTTGGTCTCATCTGACCAGAGCACCTACTTCCACATGTTTGCTGGGCAAACGGATCTTCTTATGGTTTTCTGTTAACAATGGCTTTCTTCTTGCCATTCTTCCATAAAGGCCAACTTTGTGCAGTGCACGACTAATAGTTGTCCTATGGACAGATTCCCCCACCTGAGCTGTAGATCTCTGCAGCTCGTCCAGAGTCACCATGGGCCTCTTGGCTGCATTTCTGATCAGCGCTCTCCTTGTTCGGCCTGTGAGTTTAGGTGGACGGCCTTGTCTTGGTAGGTTTGTAGTTGTGCCGTACTGCTTCCATTTCTGAATGATGGCTTGAACAGTGGCTCCGTGGGATGTTCAAGGCTTTGGAAATCTTTTTGTAGCCTAAGCCTGCTTTAAATTTCTCAATAACTTTATCCCTGACCTGTCTGGTGTGTTCTTTGGACTTCATGGTGTTGTTGCTCCCAATATTCTCTTAGACAACCTCTGAGGCCGTCACAGAGCAGCTGTATTTGTACTGACATTAGATTACACACAGGTGCACTCTATTTAGTCATTAGCACTCATCAGGCAATGTCTATGGCCAACTGACTGCACTCAGACCAAAGGGAGCTGAATAATTACGCACACCCCACTTTGCAGTTATTTCTTTGTAAAAAATGTTTGGAATCATGTATGATTATCGTTCCACTTCTCATGTGTACACCACTTTGTATTGGTCTTTCACGTGGAATTCCAATAAAATTGATTCATGTTTGTGGCTGTAATGTGACAATATGTGGAAAAGTTCAAGGGGGCCGAATATTTTTTCAAGCCACTGTGTGTATGTATATATATATATATATATATATATATATATAGATATAAAAATTCAAGATCCATATAATTAATATACAGAAGCTTAGGGCAGTGGTGGATCAAATAGTTAAGGCTGTGAGTTACTGATCGGAAGGTTGGGGGTTCAAGCCCACTGTTGAGCCCTTGACTAAGGCTCTTCACCCTGTCTGCTCCAGGAGGGCGCTGTATCTTGCGTGACCCTGCCCTCTGACCCCGGCTTCTTCTATGGCATAAGTGAAAATAAAAGTTGCTGTGCTGTAAGGTACATTTGACCAAATAATTAATTCTGAAACATATTTATATCAAAGAAGTCATTTTGCAATTAAAATTTCAAAAAGCTTTTAAAAAGCACCATATGGAGGGGTTCAGATACATATTAAAAAAAATTTTTGTGTGGCAATACATCACCACACTGACCCCAAAATCATTCTCATCATCACCCAACAAGTTTGTTTCTAATTTCTGTATGTTTGCATTTGTGGTAGTCAGATGTTGTAGTTCCTCTGTGCTTTTAACTGTTCCTCACTGGCAGGCAGCTCAGCATCCCGTGAGGTAGGAGCTAATTATTTACAGAATTTTAGAAGTATAACAAAATTTAAAAAAAAATAAAAAAAGTAATATTGATGTTCTCTATGTTAATGTAATACAAATCGAATTGAGATTCTGTGCATCGTGATATTGTATTGGCGGTTCCATGTGTTTGTGATGTTATCTACATGTTATGATGTTGATCACATCACACAGTACAAATCCTTCCCATTTTCATTTATTATTTATGTTTCACACTTAAAACCTTAATTGACAGCTTTACTATCATGAGCACACGTCCTTATGCATATCTGTTCTCAAATAAATATTATAGAAAATGTCAATTTTCAATATCCTTAATTACTAAAATTGCTTAAACATGGGCCCCACTGCTTTTTGGAAAGAAACACTTCATATTATTGCCCTAATCATTTTATTCAATGAATAAGAAAACACACACACACACACACACTCTCACACTCTTCCCAGCTGTGTCAGTCGACGTGCGCTGCGGATTTGAACAGAATTTCCTGTCACGATGATGTGATTGATGAAGCGTTATTGTGAGCAAGTGGGTTAGAAATCTCCCAGGATGATTAAACTGTCATGTGATGTGTCAGGTTGTGTTGTGATTGAGACATAGTCGTTGTGCCTGTCTGAGGGTCGCTGGGTGGAAACTTGCGCTCCAGGAGACCGGACCTGACAGTGAGAGATCCTGCACGGGAAAACAAACAAACTGCGAAACAGCATAATTTAGTTGTGTAAGCTATGCCAGTGGTAACTTGGATAGATTTCCACAAACTCTCCTGTTTTTCTTTTGTTTTTTTGTTTTTTTACAGGAAGTAAGGGTATGACTCTGAGGTTTCTAGAAGTCTTAAGTAGGTAGGGTGATTGAGTTGTATCGATCAGTGCTTTATCATGACTGTATTCTGATCGAATTCTTAAAATTAATTTTAAGGTTAAAGTTTGTTCAAATCGGTCTTAAGGACTGTGACGGTTGATTTGCTGGGAAAACGTCAGCAAAAATTGGTAATCAGGGGAAAAAGTAATAAGTCTACAAAAAATATATTTTAGACATATTAAGTAAAAAAAAAAAGGGAAATAATTTGAAAAACATTTTAAAATTCACTACAAACTTCTTTATATATATTATAACATTATATGTATATCGATTAAATCGGATAAAAGCTAGACGCTTTAATTTGATGTTTTGCTTAACTATATAAAACCATAAATCAGGGTATTATTTATGTATAAAAGTAAACTTTAAAAAAATGCAATAGTCACATAGTTTAATTATCTTTAATTTTGACATTTAAACCTTATTTTATGTAAATCAACATTTTTGTTTTTAACAATAATTGCAGATGGCAAGTTTACAGTGTGTGTATGTATGTATGTATGTATATATATATATATATATATATATATATATATATATATATATATATATATATATATACACACACACACAGTGGTGTGAAAAACTATTTGCCCCCCTCCTGATTTCTTATTCTTTTGCATGTTTGTCACACAAAATGTTTCTGATCATCAAACACATTTAACTATTAGTCAAAGATAACACAAGTAAACACAAAATGCAGTTTTTAAATGAGGGGTTTTATTATTTAGGGAGAAAAAAAATCCAAACCTACATGGCCCTGTGTGAAAAAGTAATTGCCCCCTGAACCTAATAACTGGTTGGGCCACCCTTAGCAGCAATAACTGCAATCAAGCGTTTGCGATAACTTGCAACGAGTCTTTTACAGCGCTCTGGAGGAATTTTGGCCCACTCATCTTTGCAGAATTGTTGTATTTCAGCTTTATTTGAGGGTTTTCTAGCATGAACCGCCTTTTTAAGGTCATGCCACAACATCTCAATAGGATTCAGGTCAGGACTTTGACTAGGCCACTCCAAAGTCTTCATTTTGTTTTTCTTCAGCCATTCAGAGGTGGATTTGCTGGTGTGTTTTGGGTCATTGTCCTGCTGCAGCACCCAAGATCGCTTCAGCTTGAGTTGACGAACAGATGGCCGGACATTCTCCTTCAGGATTTTTTGGTAGACAGTAGAATTCATGGTTCCATCTATCACAGCAAGCCTTCCAGGTCCTGAAGCAGCAAAACAACCCCAGACCATCACACTACCACCACCATATTTTACTGTTGGTATGATGTTCTTTTTCTGAAATGCTGTGTTACTTTTACACCAGATGTAACGGGACACGCACCTTCCAAAAAGTTCAACTTTTGTCTCGTCGGTCCACAAGGTATTTTCCCAAAAGTCTTGGCAATCATTGATGTTTTTTAGCAAAATTGAGACGAGCCTTAATGTTCTTTTTGCTTAAAAGTGGTTTGCGCCTTGGAAATCTGCCATGCAGGCCGTTTTTGCCCAGTCTCTTTCTTATGGTGGAGTCGTGAACACTGACCTTAATTGAGGCAAGTGAGGCCTGCAGTTCTTTAGATGTTGTCCTGGGGTCTTTTGTGGCCTCTCGGATGAGTCGTCTCTGCGCTCTTGGGGTAATTTTGGTCGGCCGGCCACTGCTGGGAAGGTTCACCACTGTTCCATGTTTTTGCCATTTGTGGATAATGGCTCTCACTGTGGTTCGCTGGAGTCCCAAAGCTTTAGAAATGGCTTTATAACCTTTACCAGACTGATAGATCTCAATTACTTTTGTTCTCATTTGTTCCTGAATTTCTTTGGATCTTGGCATGATGTCTAGCTTTTGAGCTGCTTTTGGTCTACTTCTCTGTGTCAGGTAGCTCCTATTTAAGTGATTTCTTGATTGAAACAGGTGTGGCAGTAATCAGGCCTGGGGGTGACTACAGAAATTTAACTCAGGTGTGATATTCCACAGTTAAGTTATTTTTTAACAAGGGGGGCAATCACTTTTTCACACGGGCCATGTAGATTTGGAGTTTTTTTCTCCCTTAATAACATAAACCTTCATTTAAAAACTGCATTTTGTGTTCAATTATGTTATCTTTGACTAATAGTTAACGGTTTTTGATGAGCAGAAACATTTAAGTGCGACAAACATGCAAAAGAATAAGAAATCAGGAAGGGGGCAAATAGTTTTTCACACCAGTGTGTGTGTGTGTGTGTGTGTGTATATATATATAATATATGTTTAAAACAAAAATACATTCAGTTGTTAAGAATGACTTAAATTTTAAATTCTCTTAAATTAATTCAACTTAATAATAATAAGAATAGACTTCTAGATTGATATTTTTAATTGAAGTGTCTACTACATCCTTTTCACGGTTTATTTCGATCCTCTCGTGTATTTTATCCTTTTTTTTTTTGTCTCAATAAAAAAAATAATAAATACTAGACATTCTCGTAATACGGCGACGTGGGAAGAGAGGAAAAAAAAATGGCCGCTACTGGGTTCACTCTGTTTATTTTGCCCTTTTCCCCTCTGTACAGCATGTAGGATCATGAGATATATCCGGTCCTCCGAAGTGTAAAATGAACGTGAAGAAAACGCACTAGAAGTGTTTTCCTCGCGTTCGTTGGTATTTGAACGCAAAGAAAAAGCTGCATGCAACGTTTTTTTTTTTTTTTTTTTTTTTTTACCCTTTAAAACCGCGCAGCCGGTGAGTGTGAACTCTCTCACTGACTATGTGTAGAAAACCCTCAGCACTTCATCGGCGCTCACCGGACACTACAACCGGCAGAAAAACGGTCGATTTTAACACCCGATAAGAGGCTTTTACTGTAAATTGCTCCCATACCTTGGAGGACTTGGGGCGCGCGCTTTTTCCTGCAAACGCTTGTGTATCCTCCATTGCGCGAGCGACTGTGTATCTGTGTGTGTATTTGTGCATCTTGTGGTCGCGCGCCTCAGTAACGTGAGCAGCCCAACTAATCGATAACGGCATTCGTTGACAACGAATTTCATTATCGATAATTATCGATTTTATCGATTAGTTGTTGCAGCCCTAATCATACATGTGGTTAATTTATCCATGTTATATCACTTTGTCTCTCTGGCCTAAAATTAAGTTCCCTTCAATATTTCTGTGAAGAAAAACAAAAAGAATCACAAGCTTTTGAAAAAATATCAGCGCACACTAAATTCAGTAGCGCTGCTGAAATCGTTGCTTTAGTAGCGTCTGCTCCTGTGGCGTCTCAGCTCTCTAACAGGAATTGCCGAAAGCGGGGGAAAAACTGGAACTGGAAACACTGCAACGTGAAAAACATTTCAGCCTGGTTACAGACTCAGTCTGTCACAATACACACTGTGTGTTAATTAGCGACAACTTCACTCTCAGCATCTTTTGCAGCTTCTTTTTTTAGCATAGGGTGATTCTAGTGCAGTAGCTCTGCAAAATTTTTGCTTTAAAATCAGAGTATACTATGTATATGACGAATAATCTTCAAGATCTAATATTAGCCAACACGTCATAGAAGCTCCGCCCCTTTCTCCATCTCACATTTAGTAAAATATTATCCAGCGTTCTTTTTATCGACGTGTTTTATCCCCTCGTGAAAGGCACACATCCTCACTCTCTGTCAGCACATATGGAGACCATTTATGGAGGGAAAATCTTAACATGGATTATTTACCCAGCGTTCGTGTGTCCTCATGTCCGCACTCTATATGAGTTGATTGAAACTTGAGATTATGCTTTTCCTACAGGCTTCTACAGGACTTACTGATGTGAGGGTTTTGAGGTCGCTGACGGACATGTTGTACCGTGTTCCTCCTGGACGTGCGTCCCCAGGTCGTCAGGGTAAAACCCAAGGTCAAGATGAGGAGTGCTGAGGAGTGCCAAGGAGTGATTGCTCCTCTCACTTCCCCACTCACCGCTTGGCCAGCGCTTTACATTATTTTTGCTCTTCGTGCTCAGTAACGCTTACGCGTTTTTACGAAGCTGGCACAGCAGATGGCAGTATGCACCTACTTGGTTTGTCTAACGCCATTAAACGAGAGAAGAAGAGAACGAGGACGTTAATCTTTGCGTTATTCCTAATATTACTAATTTTTCAGAAAAGAAAAATGTCAGGAGCAATACTGTTGCATACATTTGGACTTTGCAAATTAATTGCTTATTCAAACATGACAATAAAATAATAAAGATCCTCACTCGCGAATCTGTAATACACACTAATGGAAATAAAAGGAGCAGATAGTGGTGTTCTTTCTGCACTCACACTTGTATCTACACACACCTCTTCTTTTGCTCTTTCTTTGAAATCTGGATGATCTGTCTCCTTTAATCCGCTGTACTCTTACCTTCTTTTTCCCTCTCTCTGGGTTTGTCTGCCTCCTTTCTCTCTCTTTTTTTTTTCTTTCTTTCACTGTTTGTTTTTTCTCTAATCCTTCCTGCTCTAATTCATGTAATAATTTATTTCTCCTTTCCATTCTTGCAACCTTCTTTTTCCCCTTCACTTTTTTTCTACACTCCTTCCCTTTTTGTCATCCTTTCTTCCTTCTTTTATTCCTTTATTCTTTCTTCCTTGCTTCTTTCTTTCCTTCCTTACTTTTTCAACTCACCTTATTTGACCTTGCTTGCTTTCTTTTTTGCTTGCTTGCTTTCATCCTTCCTTCCTTACTCATTTTATTTTCTTCCTTCCTTTCTCCTTTGTTTCCTTCTTTAATTCCTTTCTTTCTTTTCTTCTTTCCGTCCTTGCCTTGAGTCTTTCCACTCACGATTTTTCCTCTCTTCATCCTTACTTTTTAACTTACACACACTTCTTTTTTTTTTTTTTTTGCTCCTTTCTTGGATCCTTTTTACTTTTCTTTATACCTTCCATCTTTCCTACCTCTTTTGTTCTTTCCTTCCTTGTTTAACCTCTTTTTGCCATTCCTTCCTTTCATCTGCTTCCTTTTTGATAACTTGGTTTACCCCTTCCTTCCATACCTACTTCCTCCCTTTATTGCTTCCTTCCCTGGATCTTTTCCCTTTTTTTCCCCTTCCTTTGCTTTTTTTTTTTTTTGCTTTGTTCAAATGATCATCAGGACATTAGTTTTCTTCACATTAATAGCACCACTATTTTGGCATTAAGGTCAAGCCCTGCTATCTCATCTTCAAGAGATTCCCTTTTTCTTTCTCCTCCCTGAGGCAGGTTTCCTTTTTTTCACTTCCATATGCCTGCCATGTGCAGAGATGGATGGAGCATTAGGGCAGATAACGAGGGAATCACTGACCTGTTCACAGGCCGAGAAAAGCCTGGGCGTTTAATCTCTCACACAGACTTCAGTGTGTTCAGGGCCGCTTTAATTATCCAGGCTGTTTCTCTGTGTGTGTGTGTCTGTGTATATGTGTGTCTGTGTATCTGTGTGTATGTGTGTTTGTGTGTGAGAGAGAGAAACGGGTAAAGACCTGATGCTTTATTCATTTCAGCAATTTTTAGGATGTTAAGCATCGAAAGTGTTCCTTGTCGAAAGATCATCTGATCGAAAGTCTTGTACGCCTTTGACATGAATATACGGTGTAAAGCATATCCCCTTGGCTAAATCTTCCACACTGCCAAAAACTGTAACGGCGCCTAAGGAAATGAATCTGTGTTGTTTCTGCGCCTTTAAATTATGAGGGGAATCCCATACGCCATTTTGTCTGTTTTCCATTCTGTTTTCTCTTCACCTTGAGCTGTTTTCCACTGTGTTGAATGGTAAACTCTATTTTGTTGAGAATTTTCCAGGATTATTCCCCATTAGGACAGCTTTTCAGGACAGCCATTTACTATCATTTTGCTTCTAGACTGATTAATTGAACCACTGTTCGTCTCATATTCCTGTTAACTCTAATTTAGCATAGGAACATTGTTTACATGCTATTGAATGTTCATGCCATAGGACTGAATACAGTTTACATTACTGGTTGTCCCCTACTTATGAAGTTCCGTTCCGGGAGTACGTTCATAAGTCCGATTTGTTCTCAAGTCCGTCAAAGCAGGTCTTGTGCGCTTTGAATATGAATATTACATTTGTGTGGTGTAGAGTGTGGGAGGTGGTGGTGAGAGGGTGTGTGAGGATGTAGTAATAGTACTGATCAGTGTCTCTGTGTCTCTGCAGAAGGAGCTGTGCAACATGATCCTGGACTGCTGCGCACAACAGAGGACCTACGAGAAGTTCTTTGGTCTTCTGGCTGGAGTGAGGATTTTTCTCTCTCTCTCTTGATTTATGTGTATGCTTGTTTATCTACGAGGGGGGTGTTCAAGTCAAACCGGGACTTGTGATGAATGAAAAACGGATGATTTGCAGCAGCACAGTACAGTGATGAGAATTAAAACATTTAAGCTCTGCAAACGTTTTAAAGAAGGCTGTACGTCTGTGAACTGTCCGAGGTGGCTCGGAGCACACTGCAGTCTTTCCTGTGAACATTCAGCGAGTGGAACGCCTGATCCTGATCAGAGACGCATCTGTCTGTAGAAACTGTACACACAATGATTTACATAGACCACTTGCACATTACAGGAACTCGACTGGGAGTTATTGCCACATCCTCTGTACAGTCATGACCTCACTTCAAGCCATTTCCACATTTTTGGGCCATTAAAGGAGTTTCTGGGAGGCCAGCGTTTCAGACATTTCAGGCAGTCTGATCATGGCTCCATTGATTGACTCATAAAACTTAAAGCATTAGTGAAACACTGGGATAAGTACATTAGTAGTGTACCGGGGATTATATAGAGAAATAAACATAGTTTTTACTCCCATAGCTGTTCCGTTATTCTGCACAATTGCAAGAAAATTTTGATTTGAAAATCTGTCTATTTACCTACTCACCTTCATCTTTTAAAAATCTGTCTTTACATCGTCTCTGTCCCCTTCTCTCTCCGTCTCTATTTATCCTTCTTGCTATAGATATTTTCTTCTTTCTGTATATATATATATATATATATATATATATATATATATATATACATACATGTGTGTGTGTGTATAGTAAAAAAACATATATATATATATATATATATATATATATATATATATATATATATATATATATATATATATATATACATACACACACACTCGTAGGGGGGAGAGAAAGTTCTAGAAAAGACTCCTACTGTGTTCTTCGATCCTTCTCTCCGGGCGAACACTTAAAGGTTCTGTACAGAGCCCCTACAGCTGATCTTTGCTTTTTAGGAAACGTTTAAAATACACTCTCTGTAGAAAGCTTGAACAATCTCCTCCCCCCCCCCCCCTCACAGAATGTATTTATGCCTTACAGTTTCTATTTGATTTTATTTCCGTCTAAAGCTTCCCTCAATTTTGCAGCTATTTCGTTCCTTCTGTGTGTTGGTTTTTTTTTTTTTTTTTTTTTTGACCATTGTTTTTCTCCGCTACATTCAGAACATTTCAAACTCTTTCGAAAAAACAAAGCTGTTAGAGACTCAGTGCCTGGGGCGAGTGTTTTATCATGTAAAAGACATGCAGGGTTTTTTATTACAGACACCACACTGAGAGACAGCGAAGTGCACGTTTCACTTTTTCATCCCTTTTTTGTCTCTGTCTGCATCTGTCTGTCTCTGAGCTTCACTTTCATCCCTCCATCTCTGAATGGCTCCAGCCTGCAATTCATCTCATTATACATGTTATTGTGCTCTCTCTCTCTCTCTCTCTCTCTCTCTGATGATTATTTCTCCCTCTCGGGATCTCTACAGAGGTTCTGCTTGTTGAAGAAGGAGTACATGGAGAGCTTCGAGGCCATCTTCCAGGAGCAGTACGAGACAATTCACAGGCTAGAGACCAACAAACTGCGAAATGTGGCGAGAATGTTTGCGCACCTCCTCTATACAGACTCCGTCCCGTGGAGTGTGAGTGGTGTTTTTTTAGCTAACTAAATGACTTACAGTGTTACAGTCACAAAAATAGTAATGTGTCCAGCAGAAAAACCTTTTTGTTTATAAAAGAAAAGAAAATGCTATGCTTAACTGCTGTCCTGCCTGATATTCTGTGTGTTTTTATGCTTTCCTTTGACCCGGTCCGTGATTACCGACAGGTGCTGGAGTGCATGAGAATGAGCGAGGAGACGACGACGTCCTCCAGCCGTATTTTCGTCAAGATCCTCTTCCAGGAACTGTGCGCCTACATGGGGCTTCCGAAGCTCAACGAGAGACTCAAGGACTCGTAAGTCTCCAGGGATTGGTCCGAATGATTTAGTTGGTTTTTTTTTGTTAACAGTACATAAACAATAAACAGCGTTTCCTCCACAGGACTCTGCAGCCGTTCTTCGAAGGCCTGTTCCCTCGCGATAACCCGCGGAACACGAGATTCGCCATCAATTTCTTTACCTCCATCGGT
This sequence comes from Channallabes apus, assembly GCA_030522415.1. Taxonomy (NCBI): domain Eukaryota; kingdom Metazoa; phylum Chordata; class Actinopteri; order Siluriformes; family Clariidae; genus Channallabes; species Channallabes apus. Next base: position 10,274,762 of record CM060109.1, on the reverse strand, counting down.
CTCGGTGGACTCACGTAAGAGGGCTCTTCTTTTCTCTCTAGGCCATGTGCTGAAATGATCTCTCTCTCTCTCTCTCTATATGGTGATAACGGTAACCTTTTACTGTTCCATTCAAATGTCAAGCTTAGTCTGGAAAATAAAGTTTAAAGTTTAACCGCTCCGATTAAATGTCATCACTTGCTATGCAAACATGCAGCATAATAACGTGTTAATAATTCAGCTGATAACATTGTGGACTTTATTTGAACACTGTAATGAGATTGAGGCCGATCCAAAGGATCCGGGTGAGTCGTTAAATTAAACTCGAGACGAAACCAGACTAGCAACAGAAGAAATTAATCATTTCTCTTAGTTGATGGAGTGGAGCACAGGACGGATGTTTTTTGATTGGATGTGAGATTCACTGCATTTTGATAATCTCCAGGAATAATATAAGTAAGGAACAAGTTTTAATTTGAGCTGATGACTTTCTAACTACATGTCCTGAATGATTTTATTGTTCTTATACAACTTGTATAATTTTGCCAGCAATAGATTTATTTTAAACAAATCATACTTTTTGTTTGTATCCCGCAATATTTAACTGCATAGGATAGGGTTAGATGGAGGCAGATGATTTGCTTTGACGACCCCTGAAAGGGAACAGCCGAAAGACAAAGAACAACAATGTGCATTCGTCAATGATTTATAAGATAAACTGGTTAGTCCATAACAAAAAGTGAGGATTTTTTTTTAAATCAGCATAGTGAGAAACTAACTCGTATTATGGAATAAGGATATTGAAATTTTTTTTTGGTTCATTTAGTGATTTATTTTCTACATTCTAGAACAATACTGGAGATAAACTATGAATGCTGTCAGATGTTTTGGAACATTTCTTTTCCAAGAACAGTATTGTCAAGTGCATTTGAAAACCCATCAAGTTCCATGATGAAACTGTCTCTCATTAAGAAAGCAAGACCAAAACGTTACCTCTGCTGCAGAGGAGAAGTTCATTTAGAGTCACCAGCCTCAGAAATCACCAATTAACAACCAGCACCTCAGATTAGAGCCGTTATGAAGGATTTACAGATCAGAAGTAGCAGATATACATCTCAATATCAACTGTTCAAAGGAGGTTATTGTGTATTTTGGATAAACACCTTCAGTGTTTTACAGCGTAGAAAGAAAAGACACATCTAGAAGGTCTGTCCAAACTTATGACTTGTAGTTCAAGTAAATTTTTACTAAACGCGACTACTAATAATGAATACTTTATATGGTGAGAATCATGGTCTGGTTGACCTACATGGACATGTTAAAATAGGGGACTGGGAATCTTTAGTATGTGATAACTATTTTTTTCTCTCTTCTTTTTACAGAGATGAGCTGAGAGAGCATCTAAAGAACGCCCCTAAGATGATCATGACCCAGAACCAGGATGTCGAGTCATCTGACTCTGACTCTTCCTCCTCGTCTTCATCATCCTCAGACTCCTCATCCTCGGACAGTGACAGCAGCGCCTCAGACTCCTCCAGTGACGCTGATGCCTCATCCAGCAGCTCCAACTCATCAGGTACACACTAGTCCCTCTCCCAGTTAATTTCTAGCTCATTCTCTCAGTACATAAATTTATTATTATTATTATTTTTTTTTATAAAATTAGCATTTAAAACTCACCAATAAAGATAAGTTCACTGAAGCATCATTCCTGTCCCCTTTTCAGGCACTAGCATTGTTCATAAATTGCTTACTTTGCTACTAGAGGGGTTGTTTCAGGTCATTAATTTAAACAAAAGATTAGCAGCTTTTGTAATATTTCACTAATTAATTGGGCTATATTACAAGCATAGGAACACTTTCCTGCTCACTAATTACTTGTATTAATGCTTATTTCAGAAGTTGCTCGCTTGGTTTCCAATTTTTTTCCACTATTTCTGCCTTTCCACAGATTCAGACTTGGATGCGAAGCGGAAAAAGGTGTCCCAGCGTAGAAAGAAGCTTAAGGAGAAGAGCAAAAGAAACCAGGGACGGGACAAAGGTGAAGAGGGCCAACAAAGACAAAAGGACAAATCACAAAAGGACTCGCTGGATAAGCGAGAGCGTTTTCCAAAAGGTTCTCCTATTGAGCGGGAGCGCCGGCGACGATACTCCCCTGACATACAAGGACGCGGGCGACGAGACTCCCCTGACGTACAAGGACGCGGGCGACGAGACTCCCCTGACGTACAAGGACGCGGGCGGCGAGACTCCCCTGACGTACAAGGGCGCGGGCGACGAGACTCCCCTGACGTACAAGGACGCGGGCGGCGAGACTCCCCTGACGTACAAGGGCGCGGGCGACGAGACTCCCCTGACGTACAAGGATGCGGGCGACGAGACTCCCCTGACGTGCGAGTGCGCGGGCGACGAGACTCCCCTAAAATGCGAGAGCGCAGGCGCAGAGACTCCCCAGAGGTGCGAGAGCGCGGCCGAAGAGACTCCCCAGAGGTGCGAGAGCGCGGTCGAAGAGACTCCCCTGAGGTGCGAGAGCGCGGCCGCAGAGACTCCCCTGAGGTGCGAGGGCGCGGCCGCAGAGACTCCCCTGAGGTGCGAGGGCGCGGCCGCAGAGACTCCCCTGAGGTGCGAGGGCGCGGCCGCAGAGACTCCCCTGAGGTGCGAGGGCGCGGCCGCAGAGACTCCCCTGAGGTGCGAGGGCGCGGGCGCAGAGACTCCCCTGAGGTGCGCGGGCGCAGAGACTCCCCTGAGGTGCGCGGGCGCAGAGACTCCCCTGAGGTGCGAGGGCGCGGGCGCAGAGACTCCCCTGAGGTGCGCGGGCGCAGAGACTCCCCTGAGGGGCGCGGGCGCAGAGACTCCCCTGAGGTGCGAGGGCGCAGAGACTCCCCTGAGGTGCGAGGGCGCAGAGACTCCCCTGAGGTGCGAGGGCGCAGAGACTCCCCTGATGTGCGCGGGCGCAGAGACTCCCCTGAGGTGCAAGGGCGTGCACGCAGAGACTCCCCTATGGTGCTAGTGCGCGGGCAAAGAGAGTCCCCCGAGGTGCAAGAACGTGGGAGGAAGGGATCACCTGATGATCGAGAGGGTGGGAGGAAGCGCTTGCACAACGTGCCAAAGCATGGGAGAAGGGACTCTCCCGACGTGCAAGAGCGCGGGAGAAGCGACTCGCCTGATGTGCGCGGGAGGAAGGGCTCGCCCGACGTGCGAAGGCGCGGCAGGAGGGACTCGCCCGACGTGCGAGAGCGCGGCAGGAGGGACTCGCCCGACGTGCGAGAGCGCGGCAGGAGGGACTCGCCCGACGTGCGAGAGCGCGGCAGGAGGGACTCGCCCGACGTGCGAGAGCGCGGCAGGAGGGACTCGCCCGACGTGCGAGAGCGCGGCAGGAGGGACTCGCCCGACGTGCGAGAGCGCGGCAGGAGGGATTCTCCCATTGCGCGAGAGCGTTCACGAAAGGACTCACCTAATCGGGAAGAACACAAGGACCGACAATACAAAATCAGAGAGACCAAGGACACCAAAAATGACTCTCCGAGAGACAGAGAGCATCAGCGCAGCCAAGAGAGAGAAAGATCAAAGTCAAAATCACGTGAGAGAAACAGCAAGGACATGCCTTCCAAAGACTCGTACAGGAACGGAACAGAGCGAGAGGACAAGGAGAACCGTTACAGGGAGTCCAGGCGGAGAGAGGACAGGAGTGCGGAGAGATCACCCAGGAGACGCAGATAACCTACGGCACAAGAGATACACGAGTTAATCACGTTGTAATCTTAACTTTGGAGGGCAAATGCAGTGTTTCTGTACAAACTAGCAGTGCATTGTGGGGAATATGGACGGTTTTAGATTCTCATTGGGCTGTAGAGAAGTGAGGAGAATATTTGTAACAGAAAGGATCTTTTGTATTTTTGGACGTGCCTAAAATGTTGTTTCTGTTTATGACTATTAAAAGAATCGATTAAACATCTGACTTTGGTATTATGTTTGGATCATGGACTGGATTTATGATTTGATTGAATTAACTAAATCCACAACTTTGATAAACTTAGCTAGCTAAACTTCACACACAAAGCTTTGCTATCTGATCCTGGATGAGACCACACCCATCAGGATTTTTAATTTTTTGATCATTAAGACATTTTCTGAGAGAATAAATATGGGTCAGTTTGTGTTGGCATGATTTCTGGATTTTTTTTTTAATGGTGCCAGACTATTCCTGTAAAATAAATAAACACCCCCCTACAGCACAACAGAAATGTGTTTTATTTAATTTTTTCCATATGTAATTTTGTAGCAAGTTTTTATAAAAGTATACATCAATCCTAGACCACAATTATGTTTGAAAGGGACTGATTATATTTTACAAGTGTGGAAGGTTCGCAAAAACGTGAACAGAATGATGTAATAGTTCGTGTTAAATATTGATATGTTTATTCCCTTGCTTCGAGACAGTAAAAATAACGTGCAGCCTGCCAGACTCCTAGTCTCTCCGGTTCTTGGTTTTTGTGTAAAGAAGACACACAAACCAGCACTGTCGCTTCTAATCTGACAAGCGCTGACACTGATGTGTCCTTTCTGCCCTCCAGGAGCTCAGAAAGAACACCGCTGTTCTTTAATAAAGCCCTCGTTCACCTCTCCGAGGATAAACAGCGAGTGCCTAACGTAGAAACGCGTCCAGTCTTTGAAATGGAACGAAATGGGATGAAGATTGTCCTTTGTGATCATGCAGAAGCCAATCACAAGCTAGTTAGAGTGCTGGATGTGGACGAGAGAGCAGGCGCGCTGCGGACTGATGGATAGTCGGGATAAATAAGACTTCATTTGAACCAGTGGAAGCCATTTTCAATCTCTCTATATTTGAGACACATCACTATTTGGATTCAGGATTTACAACAGTGGATATTGCAGATGAAAATTTGTAGCCGTGTGGTGTTTTTTTCTTTTTTTTTTTTTTTTCTTTTTGGAGCTCTTCCTTCCAACAAAATTCTAAGATAAATAGACAAGCCGACATCATTGATCGCCATGGTGAAATATGTGTGCAATACCCAGTATAAGATGCATAAAACAAGTTTAAAGTGTGCCATCATGAAAGTAAGAACGTCACAAACAGGCAGTGATGAATATACATGTGATCATCCATGGAGAAAAGTAAAGCGTAAAGTAAAACAGTGAATATATAAACGTATACACAATAAACAATGTGTCCTGATGCCAACTGGAAGGAGGGATAGATGGAGAGATAAATGGACTGCTACAATAGGTGTATGGGATAAGGGGTGATAAAGGAGGATCAATTTGAGAAAGAAAAAAGGTGGATAAATGGAGAAAGGGATAGGAAGATGGATCAGAGGATAAAAGATGAATAAGTGTAAGGATGATAAATGGAAGGGTTAATTAACAGATGAGTGAATGATTTGAGCCATGGGTAGGAAGACTGAGCTGGAAGAGTAGATGAATGGAGGTGAGAAGTCGAAGTTTTTTTTGATAAATGGAAGGAAGAGCCGAAAGCTTGAGACTGGTTTGGGTTTATCCAGCATGATCCACAGATTGCGTGATTGGATTGAGATCTGGGGAGTTTGCAGGGTGAGTTATCACCTTGAAGTCTTTGAAATGTTCCTCAAACCGTTCGCGAACAATGTTTGCAGTGTGTCAGGACGTATTATACTCAGAAAAGAGGCCAGTCAGGGAACACTGTTTTCATGAAGGACTGCAACACCTACCTTGAGGTAGGTGTTACGTGTCAAAGAATGGCAGAACCCAAGGTTTCCCAGTAGAACATTGCTCAGAGCATCACGCTCCTTCTGCCAATGCGCCAAAGTGTCTTTCTTCTTATAGTGTTTTCTAGTGCTAGTTCTTCCCCAGGAAAGTGATGAACCTGACCCAGGCCCTTTCTTCCACATAATGTTAAAGAAAACTGACTAACAGACCAGGCTACCTTCTTGCATTGCTCCACAGCTCCTCTGTGGGATCGACCCAGACTGACTAGCTTTCACTCCCCATGTGCATCAGTGAGCCTTGAGCACCCATAACCCTGTCACCAGTCAGCCTCCCTTGGTCTACTTTTGGTACAGTAGGTCTACTCTACTCTGGCTGTAGAATTTATTTGAATTAACTTTTAGAAAAGACATACATAATTTTTTATCTCACTTTTGCTTTTCAATACACTGTCAACAAGCTTTTGAATTCCCTCGTTAAAAAGACTTTTGCGGCTGAGTTGTGAGCCAAGAATGCACCACTTCATCTGAAGTGAATCTTTCGTAATCGTAGGGTTGCTTTCAGGGGACCAACGTCATGCAAGATCACAACTCCCTTGAATAGCAGTCCTCTGTGCTTAATCTGAAGTTTAATTCAATTAAATTAAATTTTATTTGTATAGCGCTTTTAACAATTGACATTGTCTCAAAGCAGCTTTACACAATCAAAAGAATTATTTAAGTTGTGTTATTTAAGCAAGTGATCTGCATTTATGCAGTGTGTTAGGTGGCAGGCAGTTCAGCTATAATAATTGATGTTAATTGATGTTAATAAGGAGTCCAGGTAGTTATTGGAGACTCAGGTAGACTTGTAGAAAGTTCCAGTCCTGAACTATCGAATTGTCAAGTCCTCAGAGAAACATCTGCCAATACCAGTCGAGGCCAGAACCGTCTTCTAGGTAGAGAGAATCATCCCCAGACACCAGTTAATTAGCATCCAATTTCTTATGTCCTGAACACATTGCTCAACTTTAGTAAGCTGGTTTTTCTTATCAGGTTTTGTTGAGACATATAACTGTGTGTCGTCAGCATAACAATGAAAACTAATACCATGCTTACGGATTATGTTGCCCAGAGGAAGCATGTAAAGGGAAAAAAGCAGTGGGCCTAAAACTGAACCCTGTGGAACGCCAAACTCCACTAGAGAACATGCAGAATAATCACCATTTAAGTCTACATACTGATAACGATCGGTCAAATAGGATCTGAGCCAGGAGAGGGCTGTACACTTAATTCCTACTACATTTTCTAATCTGTGAAGAAGAATACTATGATCAATGGTGTCAAAAGCTGCACTGAGGTCGAGTAATACAAGCATAGTTACACAACCCTGATCAGAGGCCAATAGGAGGTCATTTACTACTTTAACGAGTGCTGTTTCTGTGCTGTGATGAGGCCTAAATCCTGACTGATACAGTTCATGTATGCTATTTCTATGTAGATATGAGCATAGCTGCTCCGCTACTATCTTTTTCAGAATCTTAGAGATAAAGGGGAGGTTTGATATTGGCCTGTAATTGGACAGCTGACAGGGGTTGAGGTCAGGTTTCTTAGTTATTGGTTTGATAACTGCTAATTTAAAAGATTTTGAAACATAACCAATGCTGAGTGAGGAATTAATTATTCTCAACAGCGGTCCTGTTATTACTGGTACTATCTGTTTAAGAAAATGTGTCGGTATAGGATCTAATATACAGGTTGATGAATTTGCAGAAGAGATGAGTGAAATTAGTTCATTCTCTTCAAGGGGAGTAAAGTATTCTAGGTTCCAATCTGACATGGCTAGGTTAACATCTGCATCAATTACATTGTTTGGTTTCAAAGCCTCAAGTTTAGGCTTCATCTCTTCATGAAGCGTCTCACTGTAACGAACACCGTTGATTGTTGAATCTTTTTCTTGATAATGTTCCAATACTGGCATTTGAGAATCCCAGAAAACTGTAAGCATTGATGGATTTTCCCGCTGATTGACTTTTGGACTTTTTCTCAGTTGGAGATTGAGGGCATTTTTGTTCAAATACGCTGCCGTTTATTCTCAGGCTTGTAGTGATGAATCCATGTCTTATCACCAGTAATGATTCTCAAAATTTCTCTAAATGCTTTCGTTTATGCTCTTCTGTGAGTTGTACACCCTTAGACAACAAAAAAAGCAATCACTACACTACTTTTTGTACAAGTGGGGCGTCCATTTTTACTTGCACCGCAGTTACAAATGGACTGATGGAACACATTCTCACCTGCAGTGACTGGGGAGAGAGTAGCCTTGAACAGAAAGCGCTGATAAGACAGTTCGGCCAACAGGAGTATTAATACAACCGGAGTTCAGGTCATTTATGACTCACGCTCATATAAATCTGAATATTAATATTTACAATTTCCCTTGCAGCTCGAACTCATCTCAGCCCTGCTGTTATAGAAAGCAAAGGCATTCTGACCCATCAGAATTGCGAAGCCAACAACATTTTGTAGTATTTTTATGTAGACGATAAATTCCGTGTATGGCTTTTTGAAAAGTATTTTATTCTCAAATTGTTATGGACTTGTTTTGGCAGTTCATGTATATTTGGGAACAGGTTTAAGACTTTTTATTTAATAGAGTACAGTACACTGCTGAAGTAAATGGCTAAAGGAGTAAGAGGAAGAAAAGATGGACAATTTATGGAAAGAAACAAATTGATGGAGAATAAAAAAGTAATTGGATAGAAGAAAGAGTTGATGGAATATAAACTTTAACATTAATGAGACAGATGTGAGAATGGGAGAAATGGAAGGATGGATTGGTGGAAAAATGGATGAAAATGGGTACGATGGAGAAATAATGCCTGGGAGATGAATTGAAAAGGGGTATGAATTGAAAAAGCAGAGATTGATGGAATGATAAACTGAAGAATGAATGAGGGAATGGATTATGAATTAATATAAAATTGAAGGAAGAATTTACTGTATATATGAAAGAACAGATGAATGAGAAAATTCATGCAACGGATGGTTGCATAAATAGTTGAACGTGGCTGGAGGATGGATGGATGAATAGATGGATATGATTTCATCATTTCATTATTTTGCTAATTCTATTATATGGAGAGAGAGATAAACTGGAAAAACTGAAAACAAGGTTAATAGGTGATGAACTGATTGAAATCAAGGACGGAATGATGGGGGGAAGTTATAACAAAGGAAAGATAGATGATAGACTGAAAACAACTGACAACCATGACTGAATAGATGGATGTGAAATTAATTGAACTGAAACGGATGGATGGATGATAAACTGATAGCACTGACAAAAGATTTGATGGTCAGATGAAGAAATGGACCATCAGGATAATAAATGGGTGAATGGTTGCATGACTAAGCAATGGATGGATGGATGGATGGATGGGTAAACAAACTGATGGCATTGGCAAAAGGATGGATGATTACATAAATATATGGATTCTCAGGGATGGATAAATGGTGGATAGTGGGATGATTGAGAAACTGATAGAACTGAAAAGGATGGATGGATAATAAACAGGAAAGGATATGAATTATGGATGATAAACTGATATAAAAAAGTAAAAAAGAAATGGATGCACAAAACGGTACACACAATAGAACTAGAAGAAGAATGGAATCGTGGGTAAGTGAATGGATGAATGAGAGAGCAAGAGAATGAATTATGTCAGGGCTGAAGGATTCAAGCTGATCATCTTAAAAGAGATCAAACAAAAACTCTCATCTTACTCTCATCTCTTGTTTTGTTTGTTTTTTTGTTAGGAATTTTGCATCTTTATGGCTGGTTGTGTTGAGAATGTATCATCTCCGTGCTGAATGTAGCACTCCATTAGCAGGAGACTCTTTTGGAACCAGGAGTCACGCGTTCACAGCAATGTGATGATGAAGATGATGGTGTGTGTGTTTCTCTGTCTCGTGGTTCTCATTTCTTTTTCCAAGCTCTATTTAGGACACAACCCTATTCTGTGTGCTTGTTGTGGGTTTTATGCCTCAACTTGCAAGTAACACTAACTACAAATATGCAGTTGTTGTGAACCAGATGTTGCTTTTCGAAAGCTGATGCATATAAAAGTGAAGCGAGGACCTTCAGTAATAAACTTAACACTTTATTACTTCGGTAATAAACACAGTGGTTACTGGGTTCTTGAGAAAGCAGGATGGAAAGAATCATTCTGAAAACATCCTGTTTCTCATGATACGCCATCATTTTTATTAAGTCAGTGGAGATTTGGGGAAAGCAGTGACAACAAAGAATATAAACAGGGGCAACAAATCCCAAAGACTCTCAATCTAAGCTTCAATCCTTTAGGGGTTTTTACAAAATGACACTATCTGGATCTGTATTTGGATTTAAGTAAGTGGGCGTGGCCTAAAGTAGGAAAGATTATCACTGGAAACATTGGAAGAAACCTAAAGTTAGAAATGCCAGCAGTGTATCAGGCCCAGAGAGGGACTGATATTTCAACCCGGGAATGTTATCTTAGTGATCCATGCGTGTGGCCTCCATATGCAGCCCACACACACTCACTTGGGATAATCTAAAATGGCAAACCCACAATTTGACTATACGTTTTTCCATAGCAAGCACTAACAACAACACAAACATACTGTAGTCAATAGAGTATATCCATCCATCCATCTGGGAACCTCTGTAGTCCAACTAGGGACCAATGGTGACCATTGTATTTATTCCCATTTTTATAGCTGTGATAGAACCTCCAGTCAACATTCACTGTGGGTAACTTGGAAATACCAATTAGCCTAATGCATGTCTTTGGACTGTGGGATGAGAACCCAGAGAAAACACAACTGGGTCCTGGATGTGCAAGGTGAACGTGCTAACCATTAAGCCATCGTGCCAGCAAATAGAGTACAAGTTAACCCCAAGAAAAGAAGTGAAAAGTGAATGAACCAAGCTGGTGAATGGCAAGTTAAAACCAAAATCGTACATCACATAAATATTCAAAACAACAAAAAAAAGCAGTTCTTTGAAAAATCCTAGATGCTAAATTCCTAGACAGTCAACCTAAAGTAGCTTGAAGATCAAGGAAAGCTGGGTCTCGGGTTACAATCTTCTCATAATCTAAATTTAAAAGCAGTAGACTACCTGCGGTGACTTTTTCCTCTTCAGGTAATCAGCATTTAAATTATTCCCACTGGGATGTTCGCATAACCCTTACTGCCAGCGTAGTGTGTATTATGCAGTGCTACACCGTGTGCACCATAGGCACCTGTCTCAGCATCTGAACTTGCAGCTGTCGCAAAAAAACGTCTGTTAGTTTTTCTACGTCTTTCTCTAACTTCGTTCTCTTTTTAAGTCTAAAACTTGTCTGCTTTTTCTCTTTCCTTTGTTGCTGTCCATGTTTATTAAATACTAAGGGCTCTCCAGTCCCAGTCTAAAGCTGTGCATTTGTCATGTGACCAGCCTGGAATCAATCAACCGGTTAGGCATCTTGTAGGGCTGCTTTCTTTGTCTCATTGCCTCCTGTATGTGAAGTCAAGGGTATGATCGATAGGCTAACTGTGTGTGTGTGTGTGTGTGTGTGTACATGGCTGTCTACAACCGAGGCAGTTCTAAATTATACTGCTACATTTGCAGTAGGTCATATATTATACGCTGCCTGGCCAAAAAACAAAAAGTCACACACACTAATATTTCAATGGAGCACCTTTTGATTTGATTACCACCGAGGCATTGTTTCTGTAAGCTTATGCAAGGTCACAATATTTATTTCCATCCAGGGTTGCACTCATTTCTCCCCAAGATCTTGTACTAATGATGGAAGAGTCTGACCGCTGTGTAAAGCTTAAGCACGTACCAAAGATTCTGAATGGGGTTTAGGTCTGGCCTCTGGGGTGGCTGATCCATGTGTGAAAATGATGTGTCATGACTTCTTAACCTGAACTACTCTTTCACAATTTGAGCAACATTCTGGCATCGTCATCTTGGAATATGCATGTGCGATTAGAGAAGATAAAATTAATTGATGGAAAAACCTGGTCATTCAGAACATTAAGGTTGTCAGCTGACCTCTTTGGAGCACATAACATTACTGATCTTCAATCTGACCAAGTGAAGCAACCCCAGATCATAACACTGCTTCTATGGTAAGCACTTGGCAAGATGAGTGTATCAATCACATCATCCACCTCTCATCTTACCCGGACATACCGATCACATTTCTTTCTCGAAGATGATGGGTCACCACTATCCTTCCAGGTTTTAATAATGAGTTTTTAAAAAAATCCAAGATGGCGCCGGTGAGGTCGGCTGCCGTCACGACTGCTCCGACCACCTTTTCTTTGTTTTTGTTTTTTAAGTTAGTTTTCAGTGTTTTAAAATCGGCAAAATCACCACCATTGAGTACATTAGGTATGATAGAGACACTCTTGTTTCTATTGGTATACAATGTACTCACAATTCGACGGTTTTAACTCCGGATCCGAGCTGGCCGAGTGAGATCCTGAGGGAGAGCAATGGACGCGACGCGAAGCGACGAACCCGAGGGAGACGAGCTGGTGTGAGGAACCGGCTCAGGGCCCGTGCACACCGCACACCTCTGCCTAGCATCCTGCTCGCCAACGTCCAGTCACTGGAGAACAAACTTGATGACCTCAGGGCCAGGATAAAGTTCCAGAGAGACATTCGGGACTGCAATCTCCTCTGCTTCACCGAGACATGGCTGAACCCAGCGGTGCCAGACCACGCCATACAGCCGGCCGAGTTCTTCTCGGTTCACCGCATGGACAGGACGCGGGACTCGGGGAAGTCAAGGGGAGGCGGCGTGTGCTTAATGGTGAACAACAGCTGGTGCAACAGCGCGAGCGTTGTTCCTCTCACACGCTCCTGCACACCAAATCTGGAACTACTGTCCATCATGTGTCGTCCATTTTATCTTCCACGGGAGTTCACATCGGTCATAATCAGCGCCGTTTACATACCTCCACAAGCGGACACTGAAACTGCCTTATGCGAGCTGCATGAGGTGCTCACACAGCACCAGACACAACACCGGGACGCTGCGCTCATTGTGGCGGGGGATTTTAATAGTGCCAACCTCAAACGCGCAGCGCTGAACTTTTATCAGCACATCACCTGCCCCACCAGGGGCGAAAGGACACTGGACCACTGTTATACCACGGTCAAAGACGGTTACAAGGCACAATCTCGTCCAGCGTTTGGTAAATCCGACCACGCCGCCATTTTCCTCATGCCAAAATATAAACAAAGGCTGAAACAGGAAGTGCCGGTCCAGAGGGAGGTCGCGCGCTGGACGGACCAATCGGTGGCCGCGTTACAGGACGCACTCGATGACGCAGACTGGGACATGTTCAGAAACAGCTCCGATGATGACGTCAGCGTGTTTACGGAAGCGGTTGTGGGATTTATTGAAAAGCTGGCAGACGATACGGTAGAGAAAAAGACTATCAGAACGTTTCCCAACCAGAAGCCGTGGGTGGATAAAACCATCCGCGACGCTCTGAGATCTCGCACAGCTGCCTACAACACGGGACTTGCGTCGGGGGACATGGAACCGTACAAGGCTGCGTCATATAACGTACGAAAGGCGGTGAAAGAGGCGAAGCAGCGCTACGGGAGAAAAGTAGAGTCACAGCTTCAACAGAGTGATTCTAGGAGCCTGTGGCAGGGACTGAGAACAATAACGGACTATAAAGCACCAACATCCGGTATGACGAACGCGGACGCGACTCTGGCAGACGAGCTCAACATCTTCTATGCTCGCTTCGAGGCTGCAGCTAAAGACGCTAGCGGCGCTAATGCTAACGGCGCTAATGCTAGCGGCGCTAACGGCTGCAGACAGGAAGACACAGCCAGCACTGGGAACGCGCTCATCATCTCTGAGCACGACGTGAGGAGAGCCTTCAAGAGAGTGAACACCAGGAAAGCAGCAGGACCAGACGGCATCTCAGGTCGTATTCTCAGAGCCTGCGCAGACCAGCTAGCACCTGTGTTCACTGAGATATTCAACATCTCTTTATCTCAGTCGGTGATCCCCACGTGCTTCAAAGAGTCCATTATTGTTCCTGTTCCAAAGAAACCACATCCTGCTTCTCTCAATGACTATCGCCCTGTAGCCCTCACCTCAGTAGTGATGAAGTGCTTTGAACGCCTTATCAGAGACTTCATCATTTCTTCACTACCCGACACACTGGACCCACTACAGTTTGCATACCGTCAGAACCGCTCCACAGACGATGCAATCTCTCATCTCCTCCACACATCACTCACTCACCTGGACACTAGGAAAGGGAATTATGTTAAAATGCTCTTCATCGACTACAGCTCTGCTTTTAACACCATAATTCCCTCCACACTCACCACCAAGCTGGAGCACCTGGGACTGAGCTCATCTATATGTCAGTGGATCTCCAATTTTCTGACTGGCAGATCACAGGCAGTAAGGATGGGCAGACATGTCTCAGCCACACTCACTCTCAGCACTGGAGCCCCCCAGGGTTGTGTTCTGAGCCCCCTGCTGTACTCTTTGTACACCCACGACTGCGTGGCCACTACCAACTCCACCTCCATCATCAAGTTTGCTGACGACACCGTCGTGGTCGGACTGATCACCAACAATGATGAGTCGGACTACCTAGAGGAGATTGGAAATCTGGAGAACTGGTGCCAGAGGAACAATCTCCTCCTGAACGTCAGTAAGACAAAGGAGCTGATAGTGGACTTTAGTACAAAGCAGGAGAGGAACTACCAGACCCCCGTAATCAACAGGAGCCCAGTGGAGAGAGTGGACAGCTTCAGATACCTCGGTGTTCACATCACGCAGGACCTATCATGGTCCTGTCACATCAACACCGTGGTGGAAAGGAGGAGCTTCTTCCCGCAGGCGATAAGGTCTCTCAATCACAATCACACCTCCACACAGGACTAATAACACCTTTTAAGCTCACAACACTGACTGGACAATCATGGTCACATTCATACACACTTGCACTAAATACTCATACATCTGGACAATTGCACGTGTCACCTTTCATGCATATTTGCACAACCACTGACACTTTAATACTATATACATATATACTCTACCCTATATTCTATATTTTTGCAATATTTTATCATGCCCTTATTGCACAGTTAATTTTACTAGTTAAAATTATTTCTTCAGTATTTCCTTTTTATTGATTATTTATTTTACGTACAAGCTTTTATTTTCTTTTTTAAGGTCACTGGTGGTCGTATAAAGCATTTCACTGCATATTATACTGTGTATGATTGTGTATGTGACCAATAAAATTTGAATTTGAATTTGAATTTTACAGTTCTTAACCGACTTTTAGTAGTTTCAGCAATCTCCTTAGTTGTTTTCTTTGCTTGATGCAGGACAATAATTTGACACTTCTAAAACAGAGGTAAAATGTTTACCACGATCACAGGATATGTCTTCTGACATGGGTTTTTAAGAAATGAGAAGCTACTCATTGCATGAGTTAGGGTTAAATAACTTGTTTCATAATTTATTTAGTAATTATCCAATGGAAGCCTCTTACGTAGCTATTTGCTTAGTTAAATTCGGATGGTGACTTTTTTCGGAGGGGTGGTGTATATTTACCATTTGTTCCACATACTGTAGTCTGGCATTAAGCAGAGATTCAGGTCGACTGAGGAAATCTTCCTGTGAATACGGTATCATTATCTTATCACAGCTGCAGGATCTCTGGTTTGATCTTGCACTTGGGATACTGTCTGTAATCTGTTTCTTGTTCTCCGGTTTCCAATTACCTCCCAAAAGCGAGCTGGTAGTTGAATTGCCTGTGCTAAATTCCTCCTAATGAGTGCATACACATGTGTTTGTGTGTGTGTGAGTAGATGTTTGCACGTGGCCTGTAGTGGACTGCCATCCACTATACCACCCATTATGCATTAAAGGTCAACACAAATCATTACGTCGAGTCACATGATGTAACACTGAGTGAGCTTTGCCAGGATTTCGCTCACTGTTCTTTGAATCTCTGAATATAAGTAGTCTGACTTGTTTATTTTTTTGAATGGGTGTAAGTGTGTCAGGTCCTTGGCCCGTCCCTTAAAAGAGAACTTTGTGCTACAATGATGTTATTCATCACCGACTTAGTTGGTGGGATTTTTTTTTCTTCCATGCTTGGTTAATGGAGAGATTTTAATTATAGTATCCTAAGTAAGTGTCTCCGTGTGAGCTGCGCTTACAGTATGTAATATTTATGCTGAAAGAGATTTCACAATTAGTTACCCCTTCCAGCATCCTTAAATTTGACATGTATGACTCACCCAGGCTGCTTTCAAAAGCCTGAAGAAGGTACATGTCAATGTGCATTCAGTCAAAAGTTTATCTCCGTTTTATTTTTTAAATTATGAGTTAACTTCAGTGTTTGAGCTGTCACTGTATGCACTGTTTCATTTAAATTAGTGTTAGTAGTGTATGCTTTGACAGACCAGGAGATGGTCTTGTAAACGATAATCCCCAAACCCAATGATAAACCCCAACATAAACTCAAATCATAATCCTCAAACCCCAAATCTAATCCTAAAACCCATGTTCAATCCAAAAAGAATTCTTAAACTCCATAATAAACAATAAACTGCAATACTGTATTCATAAACCCCATACACAATCCTAAACCTCACCATAAACTTTAATTCCAATCATAAACCCCAACCTAAAACCTTACGTTCAATCGTAAACCCAATCTGCAAAACCCAACTCTAAAGATCAACCCCAAACCTCAACCTTACCCTGAACGCTACACAGTACGTTTACATTCATATATGTTCAATGTTGCTGTGTTTATCAAATTACCAGAGCCTCCTTAATCCTGAATTCATGTGTTACCCAACTCTATGGTGTCCTCCAGCACCTCTTTAGTCTAAGCCTGTCTCTACAGAAAGTCATTGTGGAAAACGTCATGCATTGTACCAGTCCCCAAAATACCTCGTCCCTGTGCCCAGAATGACTTCAGGCCTGTCGCTCTGACATTGCATATCATGAAGGTGTTGGAGAGACTGATTCTGAATACACTTTGTCCCCTGGTCAAGTCCCCTCTGGACCCTCTTCAGTTTGCCTATTCCAGCCTTTCCTGGGAGTAGAGGACGCCATAATAGACCTGCTCCATCAAACCTACTCCCACCTCGACAAACCTGGGACCTGTGTGAGGATGATGCTCTTTGACTTCTCAAGTTCCTTCAACGCCATTCAATCAGCAGTACTGGGGGCTGAAACTGAAGAACATGCGCATCAACACTTTCTTGGTTTTCTGGATCATGGACTATCTGACTTGCCATCCTCAGTATGTTCGACTACAGAACTGTTTGTCCGAGACTGTGATCTGCAGCACCCTTTATACATCTGACTTCAGACAGAACAGATACAACTCAGAATCATGCCATCTGCAGAAGTTTTCTGATGACTCTGTAGTTGTTGGGTGTATAAAGGATGGCAACATCTCTGATCGTCTGTGGTGGACGACTTCATTTCCTGGTGTGAGCGTAATCACCTACAACTTAACATCGGAAAAACAAAGGAGATGGTGGTAGACTTCAAGAGAAGTAAGACCCCTGTGACTCCTATATCTATCCAGGGGGAGAAAGTGGACATGGTCTCAGAATACATGGGAAGTCATCTGGACAATAAACTTGACTGGTCACGTAGGACAACGGCTATCTACAAGAAAGGACAGAGCTGGTTGTGTTTTCTGAGAAGGCTCTGGTCTTTTAACATCTGCAATATTTACTTACAAATATAATTTAATTTATTTACACATTTAATATAACTTATTTAGACATATAATTTACCTGTGCAATATTTACTTAAAAATGCTCTTGGGCACACCACTCTTTTACCATAGCAAACCCTGAATTACCTATATCACGGCACATATTGCTATTGCACATACAACCCCTGGCAAAAAGTATGGAATCACCCTCTCAGAAGATGTTCATTCAAATGTTTAATTGTGTAGAAAAAAAAACAAGCACATACATGCGACAAAACTATTTTCACTCAACAATCCAAACTTCTGGCTGTATAAAACACTTTTTTTTTTTAAAAAACAAAGAAAGATAACTATAGTCAATGACAACTGTTTTAACAACTCAAACAGAGGAAAAAAATATGGAATCACCAAATAAAAACACTACTTGTACTTTGTTGCACCACCTCTGGCTTTTATAACAGCTTGAATTCTCTGAGGCCTGGATTTAACTAATGTCCAACAGTATACTTCATCAGTCTGTCTCCAGCTTTGTCTTATTGCAGTTGCCAGATCAGCTTTGCAGGTTGGAGCCTCGTCCTGGACCATTTTCTTTCATTTCCACCACAGATTTTCAATTGGATTAAGATCCGGACTATTTGCAGGCCATGTCATTGACATTATGTGTCTTTCCTGTAGGAATGTTTTCACAGATTTTGCCCTATGGCACGATGCATTATCATCCTGAAAAATGATGCTACCATCACCAAACATCCTTTCAACTGATGGAATAAGAAAAGTGTCCAAAATCTCAACATAAACTTGTGCATTTATAGAAGATGTAATGACTGTCATGTCTCCCATACCTTTACCTGACATACAACCCCATATCAATAATGATTGTGGAAATTTGCATGTTTTCTTCAGGCAGTTGTCTTTATAAATTTCATTGGAACGGCACCAAGCAAAAGTTCCAGCATCATCACCCTGCGCAATGCAGATTCGTGATTCATCACTGACTCTAACTCTCATCCAGTCATCCGCAGTCCAAGATTGTCTTTCTTTAGCCCACTGAACCCTTGTTTTTTTCTGTTTAGATGTTAATGATGGTTTTCTTTTGGCTTTTCTGTATGTAAATCCCATTTCTTTTAGGCGATTTCTTACTGTCCGCTCACAGACATTGACTCCACTTTCTGCCCATTTGTTCCTCATTTGTTTTGTTGTGCATTTTCTGTTTTCAAGTCATATTGCTTTAAGTTTTCTGTCTTGGCGCTTTGATGTCTTTCTTGGTCTACCAGTACGCTTCCCTTTTACAACCTTTCCATTTGATTTGTACTTGGTCCAGATTTTAGACACAGCTGACTGGGAACAACCAACATCTTTTGCAACATTCCATGAAGATTTACCTTCTTCAAGAAGTTTGATAATTCTCTCCTTTGTTTCAACTGACATTTCTCGTGTTGGAGCTATGAGTTATGTCAATCATCTTGGTTCAACACATCCCTAATGTGTGCAAGCACTCTTTTTTAACTGTAGACTAATTAGCAGTTGTAGAAATGCAAAGTGCATGGTGATTCCATATTTTTTCCTCTGTTTGAGTTGTCAAAACAGTTCTCATTGACTATAGTTATCTTTCTTTGTTTTTTTTTTTAAGTGTTTTATACAGCCAGAAGTTTGGATTGTTGAGTGAAAATAGTTTTGTGGCATGTATGTGCTTATTTTTTTTCTACACAATTAAACATTTGAATGAACATCTTCTGAGAGGGTGATTCCATAATTTTTGCCAGGGGTTGTATAACTGGTGCAATATCTTTACTTTTTCCCCCTCACATGGGCAATTTCTGTATATAGAATTATGTTTCGTGTGCGACTAAGATTTTATTTAATTTATTTATTTTATATATTTATTTATTACTCTTTCCCTATTCTCTTGTACAGTATCTTGAATCTTGGATGAATTTTAGTAGCTATGTTAACGATTTGTAAATCTTGCCTAGGTTTGGTTTATACAAATGTGCAGACTCTTTCACAAGGAGATACAAAGCCATCTATGTTGGTCGTAGCTAAAAATAATAATAAAAAAAGAGACCAGGCTTTGCACCACTTTTTTCCCTCCAAGATGCAAATATTTTTCACACCACTACATCTACATCTGTCCTCGCTAGGCTGTTTCTGAAGACCAGATGAGTTCCTGTTATTGGAAAGCTGATCAGCGTTGCCAGATTCAGTAATTCCCTGCCTGCTTGGGCTCATTTTAATCACACTGAGCTGAAAAAAAATGTCCTGAGGCTGGTGGTTCTAATTTGGCCAAGTAACTGTTTGGGCTGGTTTTAGACTATGAGAGGTTGGCAACAGAAAATCCAATCTGGCAAATGTGCATCTGATTTGTGAATCCCAGCACTGTGTGGAGGATTAAAATGAATTTAGCTGAATGAGTGTCTGCAGTCATGGTTTGGTGATTTTTCCACTCTAATGCCTAACTTACTAAAAGCCGATCATGAGCAGATTATTTGAATTAGGTGTTTTAGACGCGGTGGGATGGAAATGTGTTGCATCCTAAACGCGATATAATTCTTGTCTGGGCAGTGTTTTCATTAAATCATGAGTAATTTACTGTTTTTTTTCCTTCTAAGATTGCCGTTCTTTCTTCATTATTCTTCTTTATTAATTTTGTTTGGATGAAATTAGGGCTAAGTGAAATTAAGTAGCTAGCTATAACTAAGACAGTAACACGGTCTGGTTAAACCGTGGACTTGAAAACTAAACTAGTATTAGGGCAGTGAGCCCTAGCAGCATTTGTTACTTTACAGCTGAATAAGGTTAATATCCACCAAGGACCACAGAATATTTTTCACTTGCTAGTATAACAAGCTATTACGGTCACAAGCTATTGCTATTACTGTAACAAACTGTTACTTGTTAAAACCGAATCTTAATCGAAATGCGAACACACCATTACAGGACCAAAGCTAAAATGATCTAGAGGAAACTTTGGCTACCATTCCCTATAAGATGTGTTGCGTGAGGGTGGAGTTCAGCATGCGTCCTTGAAAGCATGTGTTTAAGCTCTAAAATAGAGCTTCAGCGGATGACCACGACTGCAGCGTGCAATTAGGAGGACGCACACCTAGCCGAGGAAGAAGCTCACCGCAGCATCACACACCAGTCTAGTATGGTGAGATAGCAATTTTTAGATGGCAGAAAATTAAATAATGTGGACGAATGGAAATGAACTCAGTCCCCCTTAAAAAAGTGAAATGCATAAATAAAACACACACATTAGTCCTTGTCTGTATGTAGATTGTTGCATATAGACTGAAGTGTTGGATCAGTATTGGCTTCTCATTCCTAATTTCTTTAATTATAGCAATAGAACAGTGATGATGATGTCTGTATTAATAATAATAATAATTATGAATGATGGCTGGTTGTGATAGTAGATGAGAGCGTGATGCATGATATTACACATCTCATTGTATAGCAGTTATATGAGACAAAATGTTTTTTACTCACAAAATTAAAAACTACTTTGGTTGGACGGTGTGTAGATGAAACGGTGGCTTAGCACCAACGTCTCGCACTTCCTGGGTTGGGGGTTCAAATCTCACTTCTGGTCTGTGTGCCCTATAGGTTGCATGTTCTCCCTGTGCTTGGTACGTAGGTTTGCCCCATTTACTCTGGTTTCCTTCCAAAGACCAAAGCTATGCTGTAGGTCGATAATGCTGATGGCCACAGTGTATGATCATACTGTATGTTTATGTGCGTGCATGTGCCCAATGATGGGCTGGAACCCCATGGAGGGTGTGCCCCACCTCGTTCCCTGATTCCTCTGGCATAGACACCAGGCTCCCCACAGGATGGATGGACAGTGTGTGTGCGTGTGTGTGTGTGTGTGTGTGCGCGCTTAGTGTATCCAATTTTAGCTTCATCTCCAAAAGGAAATTGGGGTAAAAAAGCATGATGATTAAATAATCCACCTTACTTTCGTTATACAGTACAGACAAATGTATTTTGCAGCTTCCTGGTTTGATCCTGAACTTGAGTCACTGTCTGTGTCTTGAGTATCATGTTCTCTTTGTGGGTTTCTTCTAGGTTCTCTCATTTCCGGTAAACGGATTGAATATGGTAAATTGGCCTTAGATTAAATAAGTGTGTGGAAGGGTATGTGTGTGTGTGCACGTACACTGTGATTGACTATCTTTCCCAGAGTGTATATGGGATTAGTGTCAGGACGTCTTACCTTAGTATGATGAGTCAATTAATAATAATGTCTTGGTATGCTGAAGCATTAAGATTGCTCTTTACTTTAGGGGCCTGAAACACCTGAATTCAATAATTACCAGGTTTGGCCAAATACTTTTTGTCCATATAGTGTATGTTTTTTATTTATTTATCAATCCATACATCTGGGAACCTCTGTAGTGTAACTAAAGACCATGGAGATCAATGGTGACTATTGTATTTACTCCCATTTTTTCAATCGTGGTGAGACCACTCACGCACTCATTCATATACTACGGACAATTTGGAATCGCCAATTAGCCTTAACTGCATGTCTTGAGTGGAAACCCAACAAGCATGGGGAGAACACGCTGACTCCATGCTTACAGACCCAATGTGGGCATCAACAGATATAAATAAAGAAAGGTTTTGTCTGTACATTAGTCAGAACTCACTCCTTCAGTGGTATTTTTAAGTTTCGTACGCTGTGGGAGCCAAAAACCATAATTTTCTGTCTGTATGTATGTCCAGCCAGATTTTGTCACAGTCTGGATAAAATTTTATGAAACTTATTTCAGTCGTATTTACCTGAAGTTTAACCTACACCATAAAAGGAATCAAAGTGTTGAGTAGAAGTGATGTTATGAACAGTTATGTGGCGGTTTTAATAATCTACTTTAATATAAGTTACTATTATGCTACTGGCTCAATGTAAACAAACACCTGCATCACATAGACATTATATAGAAAAGTTAAACTGACTATTTTTACTGAGGTTTGTTAATATTTTCACAGCTGAAATAACAGCGCTGAAGTCATTTTATTAAGACAAAACTTAATCCTAATCCGATCTACTTTTTATTAGATTTCACTTTACGTTAACCGAACAGATAACCAAAAACGGTGTATTTGGCTGACAACGAAAGAAGTGCAAGGTACAGCTATATATATATAAAAGCTGTAATAAGTTATATAAGGTATATAAGTAATATATAAGATATAAAAGAGGTTGTACAGAAAGACAGACATGCTTGTGGGCTTCAACCTGCAATAATAATATCTGTGATTACATCAGATTATTATTTAACTATTTCTAAAAACCCAGTTCCCGTCAACTAACGCTAGTTAAGTATCTAAATAAATAAATAAATAATAATAAAAAAGGTAAAGTGGATTAGCATCCCCTAACACCGTCAGTCATGCTAGTTAGTATACTATACAGTACAACGGGTCAGCGCGTGCACGCCGCTCGCTGCCGCGTGATCGCGCTTGCACGCGCGCGCGCGCGCGAAAGAGAGAGGGAGAGCGCGCGCGTGTGTCCCATATCGCCGAGAGAAGGTTCCGCGCGCGCCTGCTGCAGGAGGAACACCGTGCTGAAGTTTACTCCTGGAGAATCAGCTCCTGTTCATACAAGGTCAGTGGAAGTTAAACAGAACTGTCTGCATGATGCATCATCATTATATATCTTTATATATATTTTTTATTGCCAGTGTTTGAGTAGTTTTATTTTCCCGCGTGTTGAATGATGCACGCGCGGATGATGAACGAGCTTAAAGGCGCGCGAGGTGGGAAAGGTGTACAGGATGGAGCACAGGTATACAGTGTGTGTGTGCGCGCGCGACTGGAATGCACGGTTCTTCACGGATCATCACCGCATCCTCTCCCAGCCCGAAAGGAGACACGTTCCTGCGGTGTTCTTCAAAGTGCACATGCACAATGCAATGCACTGGATACAAAAAGCACGGAGTTACACTCTGCACGAGTCACGCTGCACATTCACAGAAAAGAAATTGCACGCAAATGTGGAGTTATTTATTTATTTATTTTTTTTTTTTTTTGGGGGGGGAAGAACCTGTGCTCCACAAAGTTTCAGTGCTGCCAGCTCTTTCCAGGAGAAAGCAGCGAATGCATGCGTAAAAACTGGTCTCTAGTAGTTTCCACATGAAGCAATAGACCCATCTGTGTGTTTACTGAGTTTTATTGAGACGTGTTGCACAATTTTTTGTTTTTACAGCCTTACAAATATTCCATTGTATGTAGCACTTCTGAATTATTCATGTATTTAGAAGATTCAATTATTTGCCACATGTACTTTTTACAGCACAGCGAAATTTCTTCTTCGCATATCCCAATTAGGAAACTGGGGTCAGAGCGCAGGGTCAGCCAGTTTACAGATAGGGTTAAGGGCCTTGCTCAGGGGCTCAACAGTGGCAACTTGGCGATGCTGGGGTTCGAACCCCCGACCTTCCGATCAGTAACCCCACATACTGTATGAGCACATCATGATCACTTTTTGGAAGGTAGTGCTTGCAAATCAGTTGTTGAAGGCAGTTGTTGGAAATCACAGTGATCAATAATCATTTATTGGCAAACAATGGTGATCTATAATAAGTCATCAGTAAAAATTAATAATTGTTGATTAGTTGATCGGTGATTAGTCACTGGGAACAATGGTGAAATTGCGATTAGTCATCGGGAACAGTGGTGATTAGTGATTAATTGTGGGAAAGAATGTTGATCAGTTATTAGTCATTGGGAACAATGATGACTCGTGATCAGTCATTTGGAACACTGTGATTAGTCAACAGGATAATCTGTAATCATGGATTAGTTGTGGGAAGCAATGGTGATCAGTGAATAGACTTTGGGAACTGCAGTTATTTGTTGTGGGAACCAATTTTGATGGGTGATTAGTCATTGGGAAAAATCATTAATCATTAGTATGGGAAGCAATGGTGATTAGTCATCGGAAACAATGTGGATTGGTGATTAATTATTGGGAATTAATGGGGAATTGGTTGTCTGGAAAAGTGATTAGTTTCTGGGAACAACAGTGATGACGAGTAATCAATCAATAGAATGGAGGGTTCTCAGTGACTGCTTCATGGGAAAACAAATGCACCAAATCGAGTGACAGGCACTAAGCGACAGTGATGACGATGATGATGATGATGTTGTTCCAAAAGTCATAGCCTTATTCAACATCCCTCTGAAAGCTACAGCATGAATGAACCAGATATTAAAATGAAAATGTGTCTGTCTGTGTGAAGGTTATAAAGGTTGCATTCGCACACTGACACATTGAGGCTACTGCTGGCCCACTTACCTTTTCCACAAGAAAAAGTAAAATACCAAACCTTTTTTATTTTTTGTAACTGGATTTTTATATGGTAATTTCAGGCAGGAATCGGGTGTTATGGGACGCCGCTGAATAAGGAACACAAATTCTCTACAGCCTGAGTGACTAAGACAGCTCAAGGAAATAACAGGATTTATAAATCTGGTTTATCTTGGATAAGCACAGTGATGTGCAATTGCTATGTTTTCTTCTTGGTTGGTGATGTTTTAGGTTTTTCAGTTGTTTTATTGAATTGGACAACAACAAGGTGGAGAATATGGTGTGTGTGTATGTGTGGATAACTTTCATAAGAATTTGATATGAATTTGATTCCTCTTTAAACAACCACTTGCAGAGTCAGTACTTGTTGTATTATCATCTGCTCAGACTACAGCAAAACTTTACCGTCTGTTAGCATTTATATCAAAATCCAACAAAAGTACTTAAATATTTTAATGCTTGTTTAAACGTTGACGATTTACATGTTCAAATCGCAGCTTTACAGCTGCGTCAGCTGTTCCATTGTTACTTGTGTAACTTTATTGGTTTTTCGGTGGATGCTTCTTTGTTTATTAAAAAAAAGCGATGAGGCGAATTCAAATGTAAAAATGATCCGCACTTCAGTTATATTAACTGTTGGCCGCACTCTACTGGCGCATTCTGATCAAGGCTGCTGTCTCCCCAGTCACTGCTGTGCAGGTGTGAACGTGTTCAAAAATGGAAACCCATTCCACTTGTGATTTGCACAGATTAATTTTTTTCTGGTCCGAGAGTGTACCTGGTGGCGAAACAACTAACGTGAGAGCGTAAACAAATAGAAAACCGCATATCTGCATAGAACATTTGGAGAGAGGTGAAAGTTTCCTCTTAAAGAGATTCATTACTGGTGATGAGACATGGATTCATCACGAGTCTGAGAGTAAATAGCAGATTATGGTAGGAAACGTTCTCAATTGTCAACCAAGAAAAAGTATAAAAGTCAACCATCAGCTGGAAATTTCATCAATGCTTACAGATTTCTGGGATTCTCAAGGGCCAGAAGTATTGGAACATTATCAGGAACAAGGTGCTCGTTACAGTGAGACGCTTAATGAAGAGATGAAGTCTAAACTTCAGCACAGAGGACATATATAGACATAGACATTGTAGTCCTGCATATGTGCATAAGTGCCTTGAAAAGCAAGGAGATTACATACACAATATTATGTATTTGTCTTTTCTCAAATGAAATTGAAATAACTTCTACAGCCAGAATGCGGATCATTTTGAACTCACCCTGGCGTTTATCCAGAAATCTATCTTTTATTTTTTAAAGATCATGCTTCCTTAGAGTCAGTGACCTTCACAGTGACATTGACTCTCCTTCACATACTCAGTGTATCTCCCCTCTTTAACACATCTCCTGGCTGTCTAGGGAGTAATACCACCGATTACGTTCTGAAATCTCCTAGCTGAGCTCAGTATTTTCTGCGCGACTTGTTTATCTTGCAGAACAGGGTACAGGGTCGTTTTATTATTTTTCGTCCTCGTGCGATACATCAAAGCAGAACGCCAAGGCTCTTCGCTTTCTCAGGGAAATCCATTCACACAGCAGCTTCTGCCGCTGTCCTAGGGGTTTGAAATGAGTTTTTCGTTTCCACTGTGCGAGCTAAATGAGCGATTTTCCACTTGCCACCTCTGAAACAATATGTGCAAGTGCAATATGTTAGCACTCTAAACAAACCCATATTACACACAGTTCTATTTTGTGCAAGTGACCCGTTTATCATAGTAATGCACATTCATTCATTCATTTTCTATACCGCTTAATCCTGTGTTCAGGGTCGCGGGGACCTGGAGCCTATCCCAGGAGACTTCGGGCACTAGGCGGGGTACACCCTGGACAGGGTGCCAATCCATCGCAGGGCACACACACATACACACACTCACACACCCAATCACACACTACGGGCAATTTAGGAACGCCAATTAGCCTAACCTGCATATCTTTGGACTGTGGGAGGAAACCGGAGTACCCGGAGGAAACCCACCAAGCACGGGGAGAACATGCAAACTCCATGCACACAGAGACGGGAATCGAACCTGGCCGGGGAATCGAACCCAGACCCTGGAGGTGCAAGGCGACAGTGCTAACGACTACACCACCGCGCCGCTCCAGTAATGCACATATCACTTCAAATTTGAGTTTGTGTTACGGTCTACACAACATTGGTTCTCTGGTTTCCTGAAACTGGTGCACACGGTGCCCTGTGATGGACTGCCATCCCAGGAGAGGTGTATTCCCACCTTACACGCTGTAGTCCCGGGAGCGCCACCCTTACCTGGGTGAAGTGTTTTCGGAAGATGAAGGATTTGAATCAACCATGTGCCGAATGATTGGACCCATGACCAAACACCTTGTAGTTGGTTGGGAAAATGACTGTATCTCAGAAATCTCTGAAGTAACTCTCGGGACTCGTTGAACGAAGGAGAGTAATGGAATGGAGTTGTTGAACAAAGTGACTCATCTGAATGAGTCACAGTCTGAAACAATTGATTCAATGACTCAGAGGAGCAGCTGGGTACGGTACAGTGGAATCTTACACAAGTAGAGTCACACACACTTATGCAAAAAAACAAACAAACAACGTTTAAAGAAGCATCACAGTGCGTTCGCTTTAACTCTTACTAGGTGAATTAGCATTTGTTCATTCTGCACCCATTTTCTATCCAGTGCATTTTATACCTGAGGCAGAATCTGATCCGACGGCTAAGGAATTAAAGGTTAAAATTGTTGCTTAGGTCATGCTGGGGTAGAAACTCAGGGGCGCTGTATTATGGCTGACCCTACTGTGCTATGACCTAACCAAACTGGGATATGCGAAGAATAAACAATTTTACTGTACAGTAATGTATACTACATGTGATAAATGAAGGCTGAACTTCCAGTAAATTAGGCTAATTGGCGTTTCCAAATTGCCCCGTAGAGTGAGTGAGTGCTTGTACCCTGAGATGGATTGGCACCCAGCCTTGTACCCTGAACTCCCCAATTCTAATTCATGTTGTTTAAATGTTTTATTTCACGTCACCTCATTATTGTTTAGGTTTCATGTATTTGTTTCGACTGACAGTTTCGCTTTTAATAGAATCACAAAGTAATAATCAACAGCAGGCTTCAAGCTAGCGAATAGACCAGTGACGTAGGCACAGGCCCCCTGGTGGACTCTGAAGGTACTGCAGATGGGCCGCGAAAGGTAATTTAAAAATAAGTGAATAAATAAATATATATTTTTTAACATTCATTATTCTGATTTCGTTTCATATCACCGCCAGATATTTGTGATTCAAAAAGTAATTCTGACTGAGTAAAACAGAGCAATGAGAATTAGGTTGTGCATTATTTTTCATATAAAATTTATAGTGAAGTACCTAAATTTCATCTCATCTGTTGATCAGGATTGTGGTGTGTGTGGTGTGTGAGCGCCACAGAAGATTCTCACATTCTAAAGTGGGCCGTGGCATTCTTCAGTTTGAAAATGGCTGGAATAGACAGTGACGTTAAAGGTTTGACCTCTATAGTGAATATCACTTGTGTGTATCTATGTTTCCTGTCAGAAATGATCTGAATCAGACTTGTTTCAACATTGCACTCACACACCTACAATTATTTATTTGTTATTATTGAGAGAATTTGTTAGTTGGCTTTAAAGTTCTTGAACCGTAGTGTTTTCTCTGAATCCATCTGTGTGGTTTTAATTGAATGTTCTTCATTTATTTGCAAAACATGTCACATTTCTACACCTCCGAGTGATCCAGGTACCTGAAACGACTGTCGTTTATTATTTCTCTCATGACATCAGACATCTCCGGTTTCTCGAACATGGCGTTTGCGGTTTCGTGTCACCCGTACACTCGAGCCAGGATGGCCTAATGCCTGTTAATCAGAGATTACGAGCTGCATCGCTGATTAATTCTGTTGCGTGGGCGGACGCTGGTGTGTGATGGTGCCACGGAGGCTATCGGGTGTCCGGTGTGTAAATAAGCTGATGGAGGGTTTGGCTGCAGCTCTACAGCTCTTGGCAAGGCAAACTGGGCCAAGTTGTGCTCGTACGCTGCCTGATTTATACGAGGCCAATGAAACACAGTGCCCGGGTTTTAATGGATGCACTAAAGCAAGCTAAACGCTGGATTTGTGGCAGAGCAAGTCTTGAAATAAACCCGTCGTTATGACGCTCAACACTCCATCGCTGTAAAAGATTAAATGACTGGTTGTGTTATAAAACTGGCTATGCTGTCTGATGAAATTGTCTATTTTTGTTGAAATATTTAGCAGATTTTAGGGGAATTTGAAAACTCAGCAACCGAAGAAGGTTCATGGAGAGCTCAACTACTGTACTGCTATTCTAAATAAAGTAACTAAAATATCAGATTAGCACCAGCTAAACACACTGAGTCATGCCCTGTCTTCTAATGCCTTTTAACAGGACCGTGTCAGATTCCCTTCATGCCCTCAAGATGCTAGGGAGCGTGTGTGTGTGTGTGTGTGTGTGTAACTGACAACTAATGACTTCCTTGGAGATTTTGATATTTCGAAAAACTTATTTGCCAGCTTGCTAACAAAATATATTCTAATGATTGCTTAAATTTGTTTATTTACCTAAAAAGTTTTGGAGAAGACCTTGAAAAAGTCAGTGTTCTAGTTACTAGGGTTGCAAATTTCATGTAATGGAATTTTTCATGTAGAAATAAATGTTTTTTGTCTGTACGTTGGTCAAATTGATTGTAAAAGTGATGTTTTGTACAGGTCCGAGGCGCATTTAATAATCTACTTTAAAATAAGTTACTAATGCGCTACTTGCTCAAACACCTGCACCAATAGATATTAATTAGAAAAGCTAAATTGAATATTTTTACTGAGATTACTCTATATATTGTCACCGCTAAAATTACAGCGCTAAAGTGTTATAAGTGAATTTTAACGCGCTGGAGTCGTTTTAAGACAAAACTGCATCTTTATCCGATCTACTTTTTCAATTTCTCATCTGTGATTCACTCCTCGATCACCGAACAGGGAGTGTAGTACAACTTAGCATAAACAAGATACTCAACCTTACGAACGTAAATTTTTTTGTATTAATAATTTAGACGGCGCTTTTAGCTTTTACAGTCCCAAAAATTTGTGCTGTGAGACAAATGAAATTTAGCCCAAATAGTAAAAACAAAAACAGAATAAAAAAAGGTCTGTCAAATACTGTCCTTGTTTGAATCATTAAAAATTTGTCTTCTACAAATACTAAATTCAGTATTACTACACTTTGCCTAAGCTGCATGTGCGCCCTCTTGTGGTGTACAAGTTAAAAGATATGTGAGTGACGTGTGAGAAATATTATGCAAAACAAACATAGATTATCAGTCAATGAAGTTTTAAATAGTTCCATTGTTAAAGGTGCAATTTATCTATTAATGACGAATTATTAGGATCCTTACTAGTTGCTGGAGAGTCTAAATTATTTAGTTGCTACTTAGGAATGACTGAGGAAGTACCACATAAAATTCACTTTGAATTTGGATGGAGGAAGTATGGAGGAATAGTTTATACTGAATTTACCATTCTAATTGAACAGAATTTGTTGATAAAAGCAACTATGACAACTATGACTATAAAAACTCTATATAAATAAAATAGAATTTTCTCACTTAAAAAAAAGTAGTATGAGTAAGTTTTTGACACTGACTTATTGACTCCATTACAATTGTCAAAGCTTAACAGCAATAATGTAAACATGGGTTTCCTCAGGGTACTCCGGTCCAAAGACTTGCAGATTAGGGTAACTGGTACAGTATGTCCACATTGCCTATAGTGTGTGTGTGTGTGTGTGTGTGTGTGTGTGTGTGGCTCCAGGCTTCCAGTGACCCTGTAGGATAAGCAGTATAAAGAATAAGTTCATCTGACAGTGCACCAATATTTGTATTCATCATAATAATCTAAACAAATCAACAGAAAGCTAATTTAAGCTTGAACACACATGTGTCTGATTGTGTCCCTGCCCTCATCATTTACTCATCACTGCTCAAAAGACCTTGTCAATTTCACAGCTGTCCTCTAACAGCAGGTTGTGTATTGATTTTAACTCACTCCTCAGTTGAATCTTTGTGCATTCACAACTCGGCAAGGAACTTCAAAGTAAACTGAGACACGGCTTGTCAGGTTCTTGCAGGGTCAATCTGTCAGAAATGAGTACAATTTCCAGCCAGACGACTGTAAAAAAGTAAAAATGATTGCAGTTTTAGAATGCAGAATCAGACAGAAAACCAGAACTTTCTTTGAATGGGATAGATGGTAGAAGAGCATGTCTTTAAAGTGAGACTAATGAGAGACGGGTAGGACTTTGTTTGGGACAGACAGGGAGATGGGCATGCCATTAATTGGGACAGATGGAGAGGTGGGTATGTCATTGAATGGGACAGGTGGAGAGATGGTCATGTCTTGGAACGGGACAGATGGTAAAATGGGCATGTCTTTCTGTAGGCTAGATAGAGAGATGGGTGTGTCTGAATGGGACAGATGGAGGAAAAAGGGCATATCTTTCCATGGGATAGATAGAGAGATAGGTGTGTCTTTAAATGGGACAGATGGAGAGATGGGCGTGTCTTTAAATGGGACCGATGGAGAGATGGGCGTGTCTTTAAATGTATTGATGGAGAGATAGGCGTGTCTTTAAATGTATTGATGGAGAGATGGGCGTGTCTTTAAATGTATTGATGGAGAGATGGGCGTGTCTTTAAATATATTGATGGAGAGATAGGCGTGTCTTTAAATGTATTGATAGAGAGATGGGCGTGTCTTTAAATGTATTGATGGAGAGATGGGCGTGTCTTTAAATGTATTGATGGAGAGATGGGCGTGTCTTTAAATGGGACCGATGGAGAGATGGGCGTGTCCTTGAATGTATTGATGGAGAGATGGGTGTGTCCTTAAATGTATTGATGGAGAGATGGGCGTGTCTTTAAATGTATTGATGGAGAGATGGGTGTGTCTTTAAATGTATTGATGGAGAGATGGGCGTGTCTTTAAATGTATTGATAGAGAGATGGGCGTGTCTTTAAATGTATTTGATGGAGAGATGGGCGTGTCTTTAAATGGGACCGATGGAGAGATGGGCGTGTCTTTAAATGGGACCGATGGAGAGATGGGCGT
Source organism: Channallabes apus (assembly GCA_030522415.1). Taxonomy (NCBI): domain Eukaryota; kingdom Metazoa; phylum Chordata; class Actinopteri; order Siluriformes; family Clariidae; genus Channallabes; species Channallabes apus. The sequence continues at coordinate 10,242,829 of CM060109.1, read as the reverse complement.
GTCTTTAAATGTATTGATGGAGAGATGGGCGTGTCTTTAAATGTATTGATGGAGAGATGGGCGTGTCTTTAAATGTATTGATGGAGAGATGGGCGTGTCTTTAAATGTATTGATGGAGAGATGGGCGTGTCTTTAAATGTATTGATGGAGAGATGGGCGTGTCTTTAAATGTATTGATAGAGAGATGGGCGTGTCTTTAAATGTATTTGATGGAGAGATGGGCGTGTCTTTAAATGTATTGATGGAGAGATGGGCGTGTCTTTAAATGTATTGATAGAGAGATAGGTGTGTCTTTAAATGGGACCGATGGAGAGATGGGCGTGTCTTTAAATGGGACCGATGGAGAGATGGGCGTGTCTTTAAATGTATTGATGGAGAGATGGGCGTGTCTTTAAATGTATTGATGGAGAGATGGGCGTGTCTTTAAATGTATTGATGAAGAGATGGGTGTGTCTAAATGTATTTATGGAGAGATGGGTGTGTCTTTAAATGTATTGATGGAGAGATGGGCGTGTCTTTAAATGTATTGATAGAGAGATGGGCGTGTCTTTAAATGTATTTGATGGAGAGATGGGCGTGTCTTTAAATGGGACCGATGGAGAGATGGGCGTGTCTTTAAATGGGACCGATGGAGAGATGGGCATGTCCTTAAATGTATTGATGGAGAGATGGGCGTGTCTTTAAATGTATTGATGGAGAGATGGGCGTGTCTTTAAATGTATTGATGGAGAGATGGGCGTGTCTTTAAATGTATTGATAGAGAGATAGGTGTGTCTTTAAATGGGACCGATGGAGAGATGGGCGTGTCTTTAAATGGGACCGATGGAGAGATGGGCGTGTCTTTAAATGTATTGATGGAGAGATGGGCGTGTCTTTAAATGTATTGATGGAGAGATGTGCGTGTCTTTAAATGTATTGATGGAGAGATGGGCGTGTCTTTAAATGTATTGATGGAGAGATGGGTGTGTCTTTAAATGTATTGATGGAGAGATGGGTGTGTCTTTAAATGTATTGATGGAGAGATGGGCGTGTCCTTAAATGTATTGATGGAGAGATGGGCGTGTCTTTAAATGTATTGATGGAGAGATGGGCGTGTCTTTAAATGTATTGATGGAGAGATGGGCGTGTCTTTAAATGTATTGATGGAGAGATGGGTGTGTCTTTAAATGTATTGATGGAGAGATGGGCGTGTCTTTAAATGTATTGATGGAGAGATGGGCGTGTCTTTAAATGTATTGATGAAGAGATGGGCGTGTCTTTAAATGTATTGATGGAGAGATGGGTGTGTCTTTAAATGTATTGATGGAGAGATGGGCGTGTCCTTAAATGTATTGATGGAGAGATGGGCGTGTCTTTAAATGTATTGATGGAGAGATGGGCGTGTCTTTAAATGTATTGATGGAGAGATGGGCGTGTCTTTAAATGTATTGATGGAGAGATGGGCGTGTCCTTAAATGTATTGATGGAGAGATGGGCGTGTCCTTAAATGTATTGATGGAGAGATGGGCGTGTCTTTAAATGTATTGATGGAGAGATGGGTGTGTCTTTAAATGTATTGATGGAGAGATGGGCCTGTCCTTAAATGTATTGATGGAGAGATGGGCGTGTCTTTAAATGTATTGATGGAGAGATGGGTGTGTCTTTAAATGGGACCGATGGAGAGATGGGCGTGTCTTTAAATGGGACCGATGGAGAGATGGGCGTGTCCTTAAATGTATTGATGGAGAGATGGGCGTGTCTTTAAATGTATTGATGGAGAGATGGGCGTGTCCTTAAATGTATTTATGGAGAGATGGGTGTGTCTTTAAATGTATTGATGGAGAGATGGGCGTGTCTTTAAATGTATTGATAGAGAGATGGGCGTGTCTTTAAATGTATTGATGGAGAGATGGGCATGTCTTTAAATGTATTGATGGAGAGATGGGCGTGTCCTTAAATGTATTGATGGAGAGATGGGCGTGTCTTTAAATGTATTGATGGAGAGATGGGCGTATCCTTAAATGTATTGATGGAGAGATGGGCGTGTCTTTAAATGTATTGATGGAGAGATGGGCGTGTCTTTAAATGTGTTGATGGAGAGATGGGCGTGTCCTTAAATGTATTGATGGAGAGATGGGCGTGTCTTTAAATGTATTGATGGAGAGATGGGCGTGTCTTTAAATGTATTGATGGAGAGACGGGCGTGTCTTTAAATGTATTGATGGAGAGATGGGCGTGTCTTTAAATGTATAGATGGAGAGATGGGCGTGTCTTTAAATGTATTGATGGAGAGATGGGCGTGTCATTAAATGTATTGATGGAGAGATGGGCGTGTCTTTAAATGTATTGATGGAGAGATGGGCGTGTCTTTAAATGTATTGATGGAGAGATGGGCGTGTCTTTAAATGTATTGATGGAGAGATGGGTGTGTCTTTAAATGTATTGATGGAGAGATGGGCGTGTCTTTAAATGTATTGATGGAGAGATGGGCGTGTCTTTAAATGTATTGATGGAGAGATGGGCGTGTCTTTAAATGTATTGATGGAGAGATGGGCGTGTCTTTAAATGTATTGATGGAGAGATGGGCGTGTCTTTAAATGTATTGATGGAGAGATGGGCGTGTCTTTAAATGTATTGATGGAGAGATGGGCGTGTCTTAGAACTGATAGATGAAGATATGGGGATGTCTTCAAAAGGGACAGATAGAGAGATCAGGAAGGGGAACTGAAAGCCACAGGGTGTCATTTTTTTTTCACGATAATTGCGTGATTATCCAAAGTGTCCCATTTGTCTTTGCAGTTCGGGCGCTGTGTGTCTTACTGCATGATTTCACTGAAGGGTGTTTTCTGCCACACGGTACAGTTTCCTCTCCTCCCATAAAAAGCTGCGCTGTGGCGGTGCAGGTGAGCGGTTATTGGTCTCATTCTGTCCGTGGTGATTTATGGCCCTCTCGACTGTGGGGGGAGGAAAGTGATCTATGGCTTTAGGCGGAGGTTCTTCTCGGGCGTCGCACCTGTAATGTTAATATGATCTTGTATTTTTGGAAAAGATAATTTTATTATCCGTGGCTCTGTGTGGAAGTATTACAGTGCCGGTTTTTTTCACAGCTGTATATAAAGCGTGTGTGTTTTACAGCTGTTGATGCATGCCGATGTTATGACACTCTGACACCTGCATGTGAAAATGTGCTTTATATGGCTTTATCTCATTTATTTTTACTTCTGAGGTTTCATCACCCTGTTCCACCAGCTTGTTCTCATCCCCCCTTTTTTTGGCACCATCATGCTTTTTGCTAAAATTAAATCAGCATCAAAGTGTTTAGGCAAATTTAACTACTTACAGTAGAGATGATGCTCTGTGCTAACCTGGTGGCCTTATTTATTAGCAACATTAGTCTTGAAGCTCTGGGTAATGTGTGTCTTGCTCTTGTCTTATTGCTAAGTCAGAGCAGCAATGTGCAGAATAGGCATTAGATTCATCCTTAATACACACACACACACACACACACACACACACTCGGAGGACCTCCTGTAGGTTTTGCCCGCCGGTGGAGTGCGAGCTAGCTGCTGGGGAACGGGGCAGAAATAAATTGCCTCCATGTCTCGAACGTCTCTGGAGCTTAGAACGCGATAACCCGAGCTGAGAAAGTAGGATATGTGGAAGGTCAGCTAGTTCGAGTAATTAGCACGAGGGAGAGAACGCTGTGAGAAAGGGGAAAGAGAGAAAGAAAGAGTAATGAATCACTTCTCCAGCGCTCTTTCTGACAGTACTGGGTCGTCTCTTTAGTGTAGAGCAATCTGCATAAAACATTAGTTAATAGATGTCCTTTTTAAATGATTGAATTTCTTTCTTCTCTTACAATCCCCTCCTGAGATCTTTTGATATTTAAGTGTGACCTATCACTGTCATGAGCCGCTTAACAAACATTTCTATTGGTTTAACAACATTCCTCATGTAGCGCATCATCTTTATTTCAAACGTTGTTTGAATTTTACAAGTCTAGTTTTTAGCATCTTTATTTTCGTCCATGTTGAAATCTGACCACTTGTGTGGTCTTGATTTATAATTTTTTTTTTAGATCATCTATGTTCGCTAATTTGTGGTGATTAATTTAAGCATTCTATCAAAACCCAGTATCTAGTCTTGGCTGATTAAGATTCAGTTATTTGACATAATTGTACTTTCCAATACAGTGAAATGCTATCAGTTAGGAAGCTGAGGTCAGGGCACAGGGTCAGTCAGGATACAGCGGCCGCGGAGCAGACAGGGTTAAGGGCCTTGCTCATGGGCTCAACACTGGCAGCTTGGTGGTGCTGGGGCTTGAACCCCCGACCTTCCGATCACTATCCCAGAGCCTTTACCAGTTTGTGAAAATCAACAAGCAGGAGGATTTTTCTCCATTATCTGCTTTTTTAAACCTACTCGTTTCTCAGGTAATTATTATAAGTAATACAAGGGACATAAAGGTCAAACCTGGACTTGTGACAGACACTTACAGAAGACTTTGGTATGGTAATAAGTGAAATGTTTGAATGGTGTGAATGACAATCCCCGCCGAGGTGAATCAGAGCTCGCTGCAGTTGTTCCTGTGAACACCTGATCCTTGAAAATCTCCAACTTGCGAAAGAGATGCATCTGTCTGTTTGAACAGTCATATATCAATGCCACTTGCACATGTACAGGAACTCCATCCATCCATCTAGGAGCCCCTGTAGTCCAACTAGGGACTGTGGTCACCATTGTATTTATTCCCATTAGTATAACCATGGTAGGACCTCCAGTCAACATTTACAGGACACGTTCATTCATTCATGACAACGGGCAATTTGAACATGCTAGTTAGCCTAATCTGCATGCCTTTGAAACCGGGGTACCTGGAAGAAACCCACCAAGCACAGGGAGAACATGCAAACTCCAAGACCCGATGCGGGAATCGAACCCAGGATCTGGAGTTGCACTAAGCCACCTACAGAAACTTAGCTGGGGGTTATTGCCGCATTTTCCATGACCTCACTCCAAGCCATTTCACCATGTTTAGGCCGTTAAAGGATTTCTTGGGATCCTAGCATTTTAGACGTGAAGACAGGCATTCGGATTATGTCTCTAGCGTCCTGAGAAAGCTTTATGCCTTGATCATATCTACGGTATGCACTAATGAAACACCAAGCTCCCCCTGCCTCAGCGAAATGAGGGGATCCATTCAAGGTGGCCTGAACCCCTTTAGCTAATTTATGCTCCTGCCGTAAGCATTTCGTAGGTGCATTCTCTATGGTGTGGCCTGACGTGCACCTCCCCAGAAATGTAACTACACATTGTGGTGACGCAAACTGCAACGCTCTACGTTTCCATTTTTTTTTTTTATTGATTTGAACTTCAAACTAACAATCTCCTCTGACACCGTTTCTTATTTCTGTTTCAAAGTATTTTTTAAAACGAACATCTAATACCTTCAACTCCAACAAGATCTACCAAGTTTCATTCACCCTTTATGAAGAACACCAAAAAAATACTGTTGAAGAGACTCAACACAGTGGCGTAAACCTTACTGCCAACTAGTGGTTGTAAGGTTTACGCCACTGTGTTGAGTCTCTTCAACAGTATTTTTTTGGTGTTAAATGTAATTGCAGAGGAAAAATCAAGGCATGAGTGTAAATGCTCAAAATAGGCCACTTGCCTAGCCTAAGGCACAGGCTCAACTTAGACTTGATGCAGAAGTATAAATCAGGCTTTACAAGGATGCAACCTAGTCAGCTTCCACTAGAGCTGTCTATCTAGTTCTGGCAGATCCTTTTTGACAGAGACCATAGGACACTCCAAGGGTCCTCGGAATAAGGATTAAGATTCAGCTATTTGCCTCCGAGTGGTGCAGTGGTAAAGCGCTTGTCCTGTCATCCGGAGATTGCTGGTTCGAACCTCGGGTGATGCTGTTTTCCTCTCACAACCGGAGGCATAGACAGAGCTGATTGGGGAGGGACGAGAGGTACTTGTGCTCCCACATTAATTACGTCTCTACCGCCAATCATGGGCGTCTGTGAGCTCGCGCACGCGGGAGGAGTGGCTAGCGCTGTCCTCCGAGTGTGTTACTCCACCCCTAATGGTGCGTGAGCAAGCAGTTCGAAAAGATGCGGTCGGCTGACGTCACGCGGTTCGGAGGCCCTCTCGGCTGAGTGGTAGTGGCAGTCCTTAATGTGGGAGCCCCCTAGCGACGGGGAGGAATTGGCCACAACTAAATTGGGGAGAAAATTGGAACCCCCCCCCCCCCCCCCCAAAAAAAAAAAGATTCAGGTATTTGTCACATGTACCTTACAGCAAAGTGGAATATTTTCCGCATATCCCGGATAGAAAGCTGGAGTCAGAGTGCAGGGTCAGCCAGGGTAACTTAATCAAGGGCTCAACCGTAACCCAGAGCCACCAGTGATCCGAAGTTAGAAATCTTTAAATCTCAGAACTGTGGCAGTAGGCTGATGGATCTACATCCAGTTTTCCCGCAATGGAAAGAAATCAGTTAATAGAGCAGTCAAGTGCCACGTGATGAGGGAACAACGGGTTTTATGGAAGGTTTTTTTTTGTCCCCTGACAGCTGTACAGTATGTAGGGTGATAGATCGTTGAGCTGAGATAGAGTTTTATCTGTACAGAGAGAATCCCCAGCCTCAGCGTAATTTAGTCCGCAAATAGCTTTGATCTGTTTCGGGGGGGAAAAAAACGTACTGTAGAATGCACAGGAGGCTCGCGTTGTGCTCGGCTTACTTTTCTCCGCTTCATTAATCTCAGGCCAAATTCGGCGGGAACGGAGCAGAGACAGATGACAGATCCCGGTGACACACACATGCACACAGTGCGATACACACCACAGGATACATGACAAATACAGCAAACAACCTGCTTACAAGCCAGCAGTCCTGGTTGCTAGGTTTAAATAAAGCAACCTCAAGTTAATTAAATACGAGGATTTTATTCCTTCGTATAATGACATGGTCTGGATACTGACACTGGATTAAAGCTGCGCTGATATCATGGACTGAAAGAAGATTCATTATAGAGGTTTATCTTTAGTAGACATGTTGGATGTCCCGATTAAAATCCGATACTGTTATCAAAGATCCGGCGCCGCCATCACTTTCAGGATGTGTGGAAAAAGTAAGCGTGTAATTGTTTCATATACTAGTCAGCTGTGCGTGTGTGTGTGTTTTTTCTCAACAAACATAAGCAATATCTTGATTTTAGATTTAATTCATTACAGTTTGCTGTTAAAGTTAATTATAGCAATATAAATAGTAAAACAGTGAAATCTTTATTAATCATATTAAATGAAATGTTAAGGCTTACACCATATATTTACGGTTATACTTGGTGATATACAGATTCTTTTCACATCCAAAAGCAACAAATTCTCACTTTACACCTGTTTTGTCGATGAGCAGTAAGTGGCCCACCGTGGTGAAGAGTCGATAACATCATCAGCACCTTTTCTACATCGCCTGCTGCTGCGCCGGTGGTTGGTGTGTTCGGTGCACAAAAGTGCATCCCTTATCTCAGACACCCTTTCAGCATTAACGAAGGCTGACACTTATTGTTTTTACAAAACGGCATGTTATTGCAGGTGATACTCCTTTTTCTTTTTTTTCTTTTTTTGTCTTTTTTGTCTTCTACAACATGCTTGGGAAAAAAAAAACTTCCCTAGCTGCCATATTATCATAACATATTCAAGTTTTAATTCTTACAGAATAAGGAGTAGAATTAAATGTTCCCTTATTGTATAATTTCATACCAAGCTAACACAGGTGTTAGAGCTCCTCCAAAGTGTGTGTGTGTGTGTGTGTGTGTTAATGCTTTGGCTAAAATGCTCCAGCACCCTTCTGGAGTTTAATGCATTCTTTTAAATTTCAAACTCCCTTTATTACACTCCAACTACAAATGCTCCTTTTCAGTGTCTATGTAAATGAGCTGATGCTGAGCCACGCCCCTTTAACAGAGCTGAGCAACAAGATAGAGGAGTGTATCTTCTTATATGAGGTCACAAAAGGGAAAAAAAGAATTTTTTCATTAGTTTGTACACACATACACACACACACACACATATGAGATCCATCTAAATGTCAAAAATTGACGTAAAATACAAAAATGTAAATTTTTCATAAAAGATCTCTACCCTGTAATAATAATAATGATAAATGATAATAATAACATGAGTGTACAAGAGGTATGAGAATTGACTATATAGCTTTATCCTGTGTACAGGGTCTCAGGGACCTGGAGCCTATCCCAGAAGACTTAGTACTGAGAAAACTTTCTACGTTGATGGTATCCAAGCTCTAGTGAAACACTTTTCACTCTCATGACTGTGATCTGTTATTCTGTACAATCAAAAGTCTCGGTTTGACTCGAACAACACGTGTTTTTTTTTTTTCATCCTGTTTCGTTCTTGATGTGTCGCTCCAATTATGTTTTATTTGAATTAGATTTCAAAATGTTCATATGTTATTCGTCTGAAGTTGTACTTGCCCAATACCGTTACCAATCAGATGATTATGTTTTTATACAAAACAAAACCAACAAAGAATTAAAAGAGGAGGCACTTACATTTACACATCACTTTTGGAAAGCGCATACCAGCAACACAGTACGGTTCATTTTAAAATTACAATAGGGTATATCTGTCCCTGGTTTGGGCGGTTTGGTTTTTGGTCTCCTGTTTTTAAGAAGACTGTGCTATTTCTGACTGTGACTGTTCTGGATCTAGATTTTTTGAGGTTTTTTCCTCTCTCTCTCTCTTTTTTTCATTTTTTTCTCTGCAATGGTTTCTGCACTTGCATCAGGACTTTCTGTCCTGGTGTTACATGAACCGTGCTAAAACATTCATTCATTCATTCATTCATCTTCTATACCGCTTAATCCTGTGTTCAGGGTCGCGGGGGACCTGGAGCCTATCCCAGGAGACTTCGGGCACTAGGCGGGGTACACCCTGGACAGGGTGCCAATCCATCGCAGGGCACACACATACACACACTCACACACCCAATCACACACTACTGGCAATTTAGGAACGCCAATTAGCCTAACCTGCATATCTTTGGACTGTGGGAGGAAACCGGAGTACCCGGAGGAAACCCACCAAGCACGGGGAGAACATGCAAACTCCATGCACACAGAGACGGGAATCGAGTCTGGCCGGGGAATCGAACCCAGACCCTGGAGGTGCAAGGCGACAGTGCTAACCACTACACCACCGCGCCCCGTCCGTGCTAAAACAATGATTTCCTAAAACAAAGTTGTCCTACTTTGAACAAATAATAAGGAACAACGTTTTTAGGTTTAGAATGAGTGTTTCTTATTATTTATATAAAATGGATTTTTTTTCCCCCTGATGTGACCTCATACTGTATGTGAAGATTCCCTCCCTCTGCATGTTGCTCAGCTTTGTTGGTCTCTGGTGGGCCGTTAGTCATAATAAAGAAAATGCATTATCTGGGGGGTGATACAGCTGGAGCATTAAAACAATGATTAAAACAATTTTACACAGATGTGAAAGTCTGAGGTCAAGGAAATACATCTCACACTTTAGTTGTGGTGTTATATGGCATTACATTTCCTCGACTTTGAAATCATGAGGTTGAACACTGGACACTGTGACCCGGAGTGAAACAGGTAATGTACTAAGTATTTCTCACCAAAATGAATAGAGGGATAACCGAGAGATTTATCGGTTCACAAAGGGGTGAGTGTTACGTGCTCCTCACAACACTTCTTTTTCGGTGTGTGAGAGTCATTCACACCTGAGCTTTAAAAGATCTCACCTCTCTTTACCCCAACACACTTATTTCACCCTCGCTCTGCTTCCCCTGCCAGCCACCATCTACAGTACACAGATACATACAGACTGAAGCTCTCTGAGGGAGAGATGCACAAACTGAAAGAGAGTGAGTTTCAGACCAAAAGAGAGAGAGAGAGAGAGAATCAAAGGGAGAGATGCACAGACTGAGAAAGAGAGAGATACACAGACAGGGGGAGAGATGCACAGATTGAAATAGACAGAGAGAGATGCACAGACTAAGATAGAGTGATGCAGACTGAAAGAAAAAGATGTACAGATTAAAGAGAGATACACAGACAGAAAGAGAGAAAGTTTCAGACCGGAATAAAGAGAGAGATGCACAGACCAAAAGAGACTGACTGCAGACTGAAAGAGAGAGATACAGGCCGAAAGACAGAGAGAGAGAGAGAGAGAGATTAAGAGAGAGGAACAGAATAAAAAAATAGATGCTTAAATAGATAGAGAAACTGAGAGAGACACAATGTGCATGAGATACACAGACACAGAGAGAAATCTCCCACCCTCACAACATTCTACAGCAGGACTCTACTGTATGACGACAGCTCAGGAGATCATCAGGGTCTTTCTTCCTTTCATCGTAGACATTTTCCACCTCATCTGCAAATCCTCCAGCAGTCTAGACGACCACACCGTACGCTTCAGACTACCTCTTTACCCTCATGCCACCTTTGGTACCAAAGCCCGTGGGGTCACATGGTCTGGCTGTGCAACAGTTAATTTCCCCAAACCATCAGACTTCTCAGTAGTCAGAGACTGGACTGACAGCGGGACCAAGAGAAGTGCAGACAGACAGACAGACAGACGGAGGGGACCCAGGGACAGACAGCTGGGCAGATAGTCACATACAGTGGAAAGCCATATAGGAGAATGGGAAAGATGTTTATTGGTCTTATTAATAAAATTGGTGTTTGCACCAGATTCTACAGGCAGTGAAAACATGCAGATAAACACAACTAATAACACAATTAGAGAAAGTACACGGAATTAAATAGTTAATAATTTATATCAGGTAATAGACGTAACTGGGCTCTTGGGCTATCCTTCTAATGCTTTATTTAACAGTGCGTGCGTGTGTGTGTGTGTGTGTTGGAAAAACTGTGCTACAAGCTGTTTATATTTCAGCATGTGCGTTAAAGCTTTATGCAAGGAATGTAAATCAGGCAGGTTTTTTTTCCCCCTTAATTTATTTATTACATTTTTGGATGAGTTTGGCTATTGTGTGTGTGTGTGTGTGTGTGTATGTGTGTGTGTGTGTGTGTGTGTGTGTGTCTGTACAGATCTTGCATCACATTAAAGGCATTTGGTATCGATCTGTCAGTACAAGTTACTTCTTCACTTTTGTCTGGAGCTACAAGGCTAATGTAAGCAACAACTGTGAAAGATTTATAGCTACCAGTTTATCATCAACCAAACTGCATCACACATCATCCCACACATGCCTTCAAATATTTCAGGCTGAATTTAGATGTGGTTTTATATCTATATAAATGATGTAAAGATTATATAAAATTATAGATCCATCTTGAAGAATAATGTTTTTTTTCTAACAGGTGTGGTGTAGAGTGTAGCTAGATGGCTAATGCTAGTAACTTCGGGTGTAACTAGCTGACCGATGTCTCAGGGTGTAGCTAGCTGGCTAATGCTAGTAACTCAGGGTGTAGCTATTGGCTTAGGGTGTAGCTAGATAGCTAATGCTAGTAACTCAGGGTGTGATTAACCAGCACAAAGTATAGCTATATGGCTAATTCTAGTAACTCAGGGTGTATCTCACTTGCTCAGAGCTGGCTAATGGCTCAGAGTGTAGTTATATGACTAAGTAATTCAGGGTAGCTTTATGGCTAATAACTCAGGGTGTAGCTAGCTAGCTCAGAGTGTAGCTAAATGGAATATGCTAATAACTCAGGGTGTACTGGCTGGCTCAAGGTGTAGCTAGATGGCTAATGATGCTAATAACTCAGGGTGTAATGGCTGGCTCAAGGTGTAGCTAGATGGCTAATGCTAATAACTCAGGGTGTACTGGCTGGCTCAAGGTGTAGCTAGATGGCTAATGCTAGTATCGCAGGGTGTACTGGCTGGCTCAAGGTGTAGCTAGATGGCTAATGCTAATAACTCAGGGTGTACTGGCTGGCTCAGGGTGTAGCTAGATGGCTAATGCTAATAACTCAGGGTGTACTGGCTGGCTCAAGGTGTAGCTAGATGGCTAATGCTAGTATCGCAGGGTGTACTGGCTGGCTCAGGGTGTAGCTAGATGGCTAATGCTAATAACTCAGGGTGTACTGGCTGGCTCAAGGTGTAGCTAGATGGCTAATGCTAGTATCGCAGGGTGTACTGGCTGGCTCAAGGTGTAGCTAGATGGCTAATGCTAATAACTCAGGGTGTAATGGCTGGCTCAGGGTGTAGCTAGATGGCTAATGCTAATAACTCAGGGTGTACTGGCTGGCTCAGGGTGTAGCTAGATGGCTAATGCTAATAACTCAGGGTGTACTGGCTGGCTCAGGGTGTAGCTAGATGGCTAATGCTAGTATCGCAGGGTGTACTGGCTGGCTCAAGGTGTAGCTAGATGGCTAATGCTAATAACTCAGGGTGTACTGGCTGGCTCAGGGTGTAGCTAGATGGCTAATGCTAATAACTCAGGGTGTACTGGCTGGCTCAAGGTGTAGCTAGATGGCTAATGCTAGTATCGCAGGGTGTACTGGCTGGCTCAAGGTGTAGCTAGATGGCTAATGCTAATAACTCAGTGTGTACTGGCTGGCTCAGGGTGTAGCTAGATGGCTAATGCTAATAACTCAGGGTGTACTGGCTGGCTCAGGGTGTAGCTAGATGGCTAATGCTAATAACTCAGGGTGTACTGGCTGGCTCAGGGTGTAGCTAGATGGCTAATGCTAGTATCGCAGGGTGTACTGGCTGGCTCAAGGTGTAGCTAGATGGCTAATGCTAATAACTCAGGGTGTACTGGATGGCTCAGGGTGTACTGGCTGGCTCAAGGTGTAGCTAGATTGCTAATGCTAATAACTCAGGGTGTACTGGCTGGCTCAGGGTGTAGCTAGATGGCTAATGCTAATAACTCAGGGTGTACTGGCTGGCTCAAGGTGTAGCTAGATGGCTAATGCTAGTAACTCAGGGTGTAGTTACCTGGTTCGGAGTGTAGCTAGCTGACTTAGAGCCTAGCTATCTGGCTAATGACATAAAATGTACTGTAGCTGGCTAGTAGCTCAGGGTGTGTTTTTACATTTAGGCATTTGGCAGACGCTCTTATCCAGAGCGACTTACATTTTTATCTCATTACACATCTGAGCAGTTGAGGGTTAAGGGCTTTGCTCAACCAACAGTGGCAACTTGGTGGTTGTGTGGTTTGAACCTGGGATCTTCCGAACCGTAGTCCAATGCCTTAACCACTGAGCTACCCCTGACCACCACTGAGCTACCCCTTTTTAAGGGGCTACTTTTTAAAGTACTTTCATACTGTATGAAAAAACATTTCACTTGAACATTGCTTGTATATTATTCTCACTGTGTAGGATATTTGTAAAAGTTGTTATCTAGCATGTACAGTGTTGCCATAACTTTGGTAACACAAAATAGTGAACTGAAATATGAAATTGTATCCAATATTATGTAGGCTAGTAACACAGCAATGTAAGTTAACATAAGTGTTATACTCATCTATTTTGCTACATACATAATATTATAAAGAGATAACCACTACATACTTTATATTTTGCCTATTTCTCCTTTTCCTATTCTTTTTTCCTCTTATTTATTTATTTATGTATTTATTTATGTAATGAACATCAGGATATTACACACTCCTAATTAAGAGTCAAGACTAAATGATATTCCTGTAAAACTGTACAATATAGTACAGAATATATTCAAAGTGCTGTGAATGATCTGCGCGTTTATTCCGCGGCATTTCACACAGTCAACCTGTGATGATGTCCACTAGCCCCCTCGGTCCCGATCTTGTACTTCTGAGTGAGAGAACTTCCCAGTCAGTCCCCTGCCTCGCTCTCAAACTAGAATCAGGGCAATAACGAGGTTAATTAACCCACACAGTGACATGAACAAATACGATGAGCAGATGAGGAAACCGGTCATGTAAATGTTATCATGTTGAACTTTGAAACCCCTACCCGGCAAGATGCCTTTCTGGGTCGCGGGTCCCGACCAATATGATGCACGGTCTCTGTTCTCTGTGCTCTGATTATCAAAAAATACTGAACAAATAGCGTTCCGTATCAGTTGAATATGGAACTGGTGTCTTAGTTTCAATAATTTCGCATTGTATGAGGCGGTTGGCAACTATAAATAGATTAGTGCAATTAATGCACAACAATCATATAATCTGTCAAAAACACATTTGAAATTGTCCTAAAATATTCTTCCTGAATTATGCACTTTCTTTTTTTAGTGTAATGTGACACCAGTATACAAGCATATAATTACACACCAGTATACACCAGTATATTATTACTGGTAACTGATATTACAGGATGGAGAAAATCTTTGGAGCCTGAATCATAAGCCCACACGTGTGTATCATTTGCACACAGGGATACCTGGGATATTAAAAACAGGAAGAAGAAGCTGTGTTACTCAGATTGCCTGTTCAGCAGGGTTTGTAGTCTCATTTGTTAAATGTGATTTTGAGGAGGAGAAGAAATAATGGAAATCACGGCTGGCAGCTTGCACAAAGATATGAGCAGAGGGACAGCCAGGCCGAGGAACAGATGGGGAACATTAGGACACCTCTAATCCTTTCAATGCTGACATCAGAGTGTACGAGAGGTAACTCACACCCTGCCAGGTCCGATAGTGGCCCAGAAAAGCAAATGACGTCAGACAGGACGGAAAGCGAAGCCTCCTGTGCCTCTTTCATGCACTATTGTATCAGCAAGGAGCTTTATATAGAACATGGAAAGAGACGAGGAGAAAGAAAGAGAGAGAGATTTAATGCATTCCAACACAGGGGTTGTTTTAATGTGATCAAGCACATTAACTTGACCTTGTGTGCTGCTTCTCCTTGCTGTCTCTCTGCTCTATCTCTTTTCTGTCTTCTCAGGTAAACGCCGGCGCCTGTGGTTGCGTTACGAGGCCGGCGGCTTCCATTAGTGCGAGCGAGCGGCTTCTTAATCTTTCATGAAACGTATCCGGATAAAAGGGAATATGTGTAATCGGAGCAGGCTGGATATCCTGCCCCTGCTCAAGCAAGACCTGGTGTAGATTTTTTTTATTTTTATCTTTTCCGTGAAATCTATCATGCTCTTTTTTTCTATCCTTCAAACATCTTTATTTAGTTCACTGTTCAGCAACGAATGCATTATTAACCCAGGGCATCGCTCTTAATTTAGATTTCATAGCTTGGTGTAAAAGTAGCTCTGCTGCATTAAAAATACCCTTAAACACTGTTACATTAGAATAAAAATAATGTAGGTGATTTCCATTCCATTATTGCTTTATATAATCGCCTGCTACACTAATTCACTTATCCCAGCTTTTTACTAGTGTTGGATACAATCAAGATATAAGCCTTCCTGCTTCACAAACTCTTTTCTGGACATGTGGAAATATCTTGGAGTGAGGTCAGGATTATACGAGGGATGTACCAATAGTTCCTGTAATGTGCAAGTGGTGTTGGTAAATGATTATGTGATGATTACAGTTCCCACAAACAGATCAGTCTCTGTCTAGGGGTCAGGGGTAGCTCAGTGCTTAAGGTGTTGGACGGTCCCAGGTTCAAATCCCATGACCACCAAGTTGTTCCTGTTGGGCCCTTGCTCAAGGCCCTTAATCCTCAACTGCTCAGATGTATATTGAGATAAAAAAAAGCCAAATGTCTATTCCGCAAGTTCACAAGAAATCATTATCAATCCATATCCTAGTCGCCTCGGTTAGGATGTCATTCACACCGTTCAGATGTTTTACTGCGGCGAAGGGTCTCTACTGTACTTTTGCTTAGAGTCTTTCGTAAATGTCAATCACTTTTACACCTTCTACACCATGAGCAATTTTTTATTACCAGTCCCAATTTGACTTGAACGCCTCTCATATCACAACCCAAACTCAGGATTCCAACACATTAACAGAAAGTCGATGGACACGATTTGTTCCTGACTTCTTTAAGGATAAAACTAAGAGGACTGAACACGGTACACTCATTAGCGAATGTTCTGTCCATGCTCAAAACATGGCGCTTAAGGATTATCCCCTCATTCAGGAAGCAGATCATTTAAAGATAATCTGCTCGCGCAGAGGGACAAATAATAGTACTGAACGCTATGTAGGTCTTTGGAAATGTCCTTCTCTCAGATGATTAGTCAGTGCTGGATTATGAGCTTTCAGATAATTACAGGGTTAAGACCAAGAGCTGATGGAAAAAACAACTGTAGTGCACTTGTGTATGTGTTAGTACATTCAAATAATAATCATTTCAATATACAAATGCATCTTTCACTCAACATTAGTATTTCATATAGTAATTGTGTTTGCAGCAGTGGGTTTTCTTAAACGTTGAAGAAATAAATGAAAGCCTGGATTAGAGGGAGATTAGGTTTTAGTCATGGGTACTAACAGTACAGAACTTCATATGAAACTGCACGGCTGTAAATTAAATGGATTCATAACACAAAATACAAACAACATCACAAAATACAATATGTAACACAATAATAGTTTAATCGAAATGAAAATTTTAATAATTACCTAATGTATAAGCTATAGATTCAGCTCCAAAAAAATTATACACACTTCAGGAAATTAAAATAGTATGATGTGTATTATATTAATATACTGTAATATATTCCTAATATTCTCATAATTGTAATATCATCATACATTCATTCATTCATTCATCTTCTATACCGCTTAATCCTGTGTTCAGGGTCGCGGGGGACCTGGAGTCTATCCCAGGAGACTTCGGGCACTAGGCGGGGTACACCCTGGACAGGGTGCCAATCCATCACAGGCCACACACACATACACACACTCACACACCCAATCACACACTACGGGCAATTTAGGAACGCCAATTAGCCTAACCTGCATGTCTTTGGACTGTGGGAGGAAACCGGAGTACCCGGAGGAAACCCACCAAGCACGGGGAGAACATGCAAACTCCATGCACACAGAGACGGGAATCGAGCCTGGCCGGGAATCGAACCCAGACCCTGGAGGTGCAAGGCGACAGTGCTAACCACTACACCACCGCGCCGCCTATCATCATACAGTATATACATATTAATATATAACATCTGGCAATAAATTTGGTATTAAAATATTTTTATTTCTAAGTATTTCTTTCCCAGAAGTGTGTAGACTTTTGTTTTTGACATGAAATGGATTGTGGCCACCATCTGCCTTTTTTTTCATTAGAATTCTGCCTCTTAAAGGGAACAGCCGAAAGACAAAGAAGAAGAAAGAAGAACTTCTTCCGTAATATATAGTATATACATTAAAACAGAATGCAGCACAATATTAGTTTAATCTCGATTTACTTGACTTATCTCGTTTTTTTTCCTGACAATTCTGCGATTAAGATCAGGAATCAAGAAAATTGTCAGAACCAAAATATTTTTTAAATGGTGGCCACAATCCACTTCTGTAATATATAATGTACCTTCAGAATAATGTAACTTTATAATAAATGGTTTAAAATCACAAACTGTTTTTCATTAATAGGTTTTTATATTTTGATCTACTTTCTTATAGTTCAGCTGTTTATTTCTTATTAATTGTTTTTAAAATCTTTAAGGTCACTGGCGGTCGTATAAGCATTTCACTGCATATCGTACTGTGTATGACTGTGTATGTGACAAATCAATTTTTTTATTTGAGTTAGCCTTGTTTATGAGCTAATTCTATATTTTCAGCTTAAGTCGTTTACCGTCTTACTCTTGACGTTGGAAAGTGAGCCAATCAGGTCTGTGAATCACCACCTCACGTTATATCAGCGTAACGTGATTGATAAGTGCCCGGCTTCTCTTTATCTACAGAGCTGCTTTAATAATTAATCTTTTTTCCTCTGTATGTTTATTCACCATGGAAGCAGATCTGGTTAATTAAGGTGTCCCTCAACAAGGTCACTGTAACCTTAATGCTATGTATCTCTCTCTCTCTCTCACACACACACTCACACGCACACACATTTCTCTCTCTATGATTACGTTATCTCCATCCCATGCTGAGGGACGTTCTGTTTCCTCTGCTGTGTGTTATTGGTATCGAGGCCTGGCCTATTTCCACACCCTGCGGCTGTTTAGGATCGGCAATG
Source organism: Channallabes apus (assembly GCA_030522415.1). Taxonomy (NCBI): domain Eukaryota; kingdom Metazoa; phylum Chordata; class Actinopteri; order Siluriformes; family Clariidae; genus Channallabes; species Channallabes apus. Next base: position 10,224,747 of record CM060109.1, on the reverse strand, counting down.
ACCCACACACACATATGCACACACTCCGTTATCAGAGTGTATTACAATGCTGCATGGTTGAAAGCACGTGCATACGAGTCTCCTGCACTTTGCTGAATTTGCAGATTGGTTAATCGGAGTTTGGATCCTGCTCGGCCCGCTGATTTGGTATTAATATTGCTTTGAAGCTGTTTTTGCAACATCGTGTTAGGGCCAGTCATTGTTCTGATACCATTTCATCAAAGCAATTCAAACGTTCAAAAACAACCTAATAGCAACATTGTGCCAACATCTGTAATGATGCCAAATTAACATCACCACGATTACTGCTAGGAAATGCCATGTACTAACATTTCATCTTCTATACCGCTTAATCCTGTGTTCAGGGTCGCAGGGGACCTGGAGCCTATCTCAGGAGACTTCGGGCACTAGGCGGGGTACACCCTGGACAGGGTGCCAATCCATCGCAGGGCACACACATACACACACTCACACACCCAATCACACACTACGGGCAATTTCGGAACGCCAATTAGCCTAACCTGCATATCTTTGGACTGTGGGAGGAAACCGGAGTACCCGGAGGAAACCCACCAAGCACGGGGAGAACATGCAATGTACTAACATTTCACAATAAAAGTCTTGAAACTTGAAACAATCATTTTCCGAGGATTTTTAACTCAATGTTGTACCCACTAGCTAGCTCTCGCCCATCACATCTAGTTGGTGGGAAAGGAAGAAACTGGGAGAGAATCCAACTCCACACTGGCTAGCCTGTTTATTTCTCAGTGGAGACATATGAATCCAGTCACCGCCGCTCTGCCACGATGGAGCTACTGTATACACCCAGAGGAAAGCTCTCTCTCCTACATACATGATCTCACAGATGGCCAGTGTTTGTGTAATGTCACCCTGATTGACAGGAGAGAGAGTCACACCGTTCGTCCAACCTGGAGACCGAGGGGAAAGCGCTATCTGTGCTCTTCCACATGTATGATCTCACCTAGATGGCTAGGATTGCTTAGTGACACTCTGACTGAAAGGAGAGAGAGAGAGAGTAATACTATCCAAACATCAATTCAATAAACAGAAATTGTTGTACATATTATATTTTATTTTAAAGAGATTTTACCTACATCAGAAGTGACATATGTAATTGTGATATCATGGGGTGTGTGTGTAAAAAATGTGAAATCTGAAGAGCCCAGGATCCAGGAGCGTGGTCTAGTTGGGGTGAAATTAATCAGACAGATCCAGGGATTTAGCATCAACTTTTTCGCTCAGTATCATCTTTAGTTCCTTTCAAATTCTGTGATGTGATACGAACCTGTTCCAGCATGTCTTTTCCATTTTATTTAGTTTCTGAGCACCATTTCTTCTATGACTGTGTTCTTAGGTCTTTACACACCAACTGTTTGTTCACTGAAGCATCTGTGAAGTGATAATGTGATGAACCTTCCAGAAATCTACACTGACAGAACAAGCTAATACACACCTTTTTTTTTTTTTTTTTTTTTAAATAGGAGTGATTTCCTTCTTTAAGAATGTTGACCAATTGCTCTTACTCCTACACCTAAAAGTAGGACCAAAATTTCATCACTTTGAGAATTTCTGGTCACTTACAGTAGGTGCGGTTTCCTACTATGAGACGATAAGACAAATTACTTAAATGGATCACATCAGTGTAGAGGTGATAAACAAACAGTAGATCATTTGGTCTGTATTGTAAGATTGTTATTGGATGAGTGGTGCAAATAAAATCACGTGCATGTCAAGCACTAACCTGAGTAGACCAGAAGACGTAGCTTTAGCGGTTAGCCCTTTGTAGCGTGGATGGTAAACTCAAACGCGGAAGCAAGTGTGGTGGATTTTTTATTCTCCCCACACCGAAGTTGCCCTAATTTAAAACATTAAACAAATACTGTAACTTGAATAAAGAAATCAAAGAAAGACTCTGGATTCCGTGTAGATCTAGATGAAGTAAGGATAAGTTTTATTGCAACAATAAAACAAAGTGAGCCAGTCCTGACAATGCCTAAGATGTGAATCAGAGCACCACCAAGAACAGACTGACCTACTGTGACATCGGTGCCTTCTTTTATACAGTTTTACAGGGGGCGGGACACTCATCTGGCCCCCTCATTTGACAATTATTTTTTCTAGTTCCTTATCAAATTTTTCAACCAATAAAATTACATTTGCATTATACGTCATATACCTCGTTATCTGACTCCATCTTTCACCAAATTTTGCTTCCAATATAACTTATTTTCCTTTCAAATTAGTTTCCATTATCTTTTCACTTTTGTTGTTCAACTTAAAAAATATTGGGGTGGCGCTTATGTCTGCTATAAATTCTTGGTGCTTCCGCTTTACTCTACAGTTTTCAAGAGACAGGCCATGGGTAAGCATCTTCTACATGTTATTTTAATTATTTGTCTAAGTTTGTGACTTTTATTGTATTTACCTATTTTTATCCTCTATTTTTATTCTTATAGCTAATCGCGTCTGCACGAATGATCACCACGTCGCTTTGGACGACTCGGACAGCCAGAGCAGCCCGGCTCACAGTCCTACTGACTATACTCCTACTGAACCTGTCATGGACCGGGCCTCGGTGAGTTTTACTGAGGATGAGCCCGAGCCATCTGCTTCGTTACTGCAGTTCCTAGAGGAGACAGGTCTCACTTTTTCCAAGGATGTTGATCCCAAACCGGGTCCTTCTAAGAGGCCACGTGCGGATAGTCCTTATCCATTTTCTTTTAGGCCTGTACGACCTGAATCTACAACGCCAGCTCCACTGGTCTTAAGACCTGTTTGTCACGTAAGTGTTGGCACCCAGACCGATGTTAAAGTGTCTGTTGGTACCCAAACAGATTTTGCTTCCGCACTTGTGCCAAATCCAAATCGCGGCGTTTCTGTTTCTATTTCCTTTCACTGATTTTTAAATTAGTGTTGTCTTTCCTCACAGGAGGTTTTGCTAATTGACTTCTTATGCATTTTATTTTGCTACTGATGCTTACCCAGGCCCTGTGTATTTTTTATACTTTTTTATGTTGGGCCTAATACTTTGTATTGTATAATATTCACTATGTAGATACATACTATTTTGTGTCTATTTCTTTATTAAACTTTTTATTCAGATCACTGTGTGTGTGTGTTTTTGGTTATTTAATTTGACAGGTTGCTTGTGTATCCAATACCTGTTACATCACAGTTAAGTAGCCAATGCCTGTTACATCACAGTTAAGATCACCCCATGTCTGAGATTACATCATGTCTGGGGCTATGTCATATCTGCTGATCTGGTGTCGTTTCTAGGGTTACTATGAGATCTCTAAGATGGCTGCCAGTCTAAGGTTTGTTGGGTACATACTGTATACTGAACATCACATGGTGTCTTTGATACTATGACATCATATTGTCCTTGGCTCAACTCTGCTCACTTCATCTTACATCCATAAGATAAAATTAATAGTTTTCTGTAATATTACTGCATGCACAAATATATGTAATTAAAATATGCTTACATATTTCCCCCTCTGTGACTTTTAAGTCACATAAAAGCATAAAGAAAAGTAAAGAGATAATAATGCTTACTCACTAACTTATGAACATCAACAGAATTTAAACAATGAATTTAAACAATGCTTAACTTATGAACCTTAACCTTATATATTACTACAGAAACAAGAAATAAACCTTACACATTAATATTAATCCTTATAGAATAGGAAAAAACTAAGAAATAAACCTTGAACTAGTAACTTTTCATCAAAAGTATGGTATCTTAAATCATTTTAAATCAAAGTCATAGAAAAATCTAATTCAAAGAAATCTTACATATAAAGTTTTACATATTACTTAAATTTAAATGTAATTAAAGCTTAAGCAAAGAAACCTAAAAGTGTAGAATTTTGTAATTAAAGCTTAAGCAAAGAAACCTAAAAGTGTAGAACTTTCAAAACCTTACAACCTTACATATTCAACCTAACCTTACATATTACCCCCTCACTAAACCATCCATTTAGGAAAAACAATTGAAAATGAGTAAATATAAGCATAAACATATATGAGGATATAATAAGCATGCAATGGTTATAATATGATGAGTCCAGAGGTGGGCGAAAAAACCTTCAGTACAGCCAATTCAGAAGGAAAAATTCCACACCTTGCCAGCTTTTTGTGCTCGACAGTGTATACATCACCAGGACCTCATCCTGTATAATAATACATATATGACAAACATTGAAAACCATCAAAGCCATTTAAGCAGTCCATTAGGGTCCCTGTAAGTTAAAGATAGTGTGTCAAGATTTTCAGACCCCTCTTCAGTCCAGGTCTTACGATCCTCGTCTGTGAATTCGATCACATACAGGTCCTTACAGCTTGCCAGCTGAGATAGTGGAATGCGGTTTATCCTGCCTGTTTCTAAGCGCAAAAAGTCTAACCACACTTCATCGGCTTTTGGAAGAGCATCCAGCGCACGTTGCAGGGATATTGGTGTATCTCTCCATAAGATGTCATCCCCCAACATTACTTTGGTTATGGTCTTAGTTGCTGCCATGTATACATCGTCAAATTCAACTATCCCACAAATATCATATGCAGCCCAATCCTCTTCGATCCCAATACCTCTGTAGATGCCTAACTTCAGATGTCTCCCAAGCTGATATGAAGTTGTTACCAGATGAAGTCCTGTGCTCATGTCAAGGTTGAACGTCTCCTGTGTCCTTGCTTTGATCCATTTGAAGTCCTTCGTCAAGACGTTGGCATTAGTGAGGAACTCCTTGTTCCCTATCGTGCGTTGTGGATGCCAGTCAACGAGATCATGTCTCAATTCTGCCCATTTTTTCTTCGGGGCCATTTCCGCAACCTCGTTCCATGCGTTACAGCAAACTGTGCAGGAAACTATCCACCTTGGGTCAGGTACCAGTTCCATCCTGCAATACATACGTGTATAGCAGAAACAAAACACAAACACAAAAACAAAACACAAAATAGAAGACATACTTTTCCTACTAATACTACTTTTTCTCTGATATGGTTACTTAAAGCATGGATTAAATAAGTTGGATTAAAATATGTTGTTACATTAGATACATTTTCAATATACACGTGATCAATAAGGATATAGTCAATTGTCCATTATGCAGTGTAGTTGGTCTTCTTTCACTTCATTTGCATATAGATGGACTCCTCTTCCTCATCCTCATATGGTGTCGTCTGGTCGTGATATTCCACAACAACTGTATATTGTCCTACCATTTTCTGAATGCTTGCTCTTGCCAGAGGAATAATGCAGCAAGATGCAATGAGTAGGGTTCCTAACACTATCAGAACAATTGTGCCTAGTTTCACAAGTAGTCCATACCAATTAGAAGGATTAAGCCAGTCAAACCATGTGGTCCACGCGGTAGTTTTCTGTACTTCTTGGGTGACTCTAACATGTTCATCTCTCAGATTCCGCATGGCTCTAAGTATTTTGGTTATATTACCATCAGGGCCTGTATGTCTTGGAATGTATGTACAGCAGTCTTCTCCAATTAAAGCGCACACTCCTCGTTGAGGTGCTAACATAGTGTCCAGGGCGAATCTATTTTGCATGGTCATTATTGTTGTTCTGTCTAATTGTTCTTGTACTAATCCTAAGACACTTAAAGTGTGATTCCAAAATCTCTGTTGATTGTACCATAGTAAGTTTATCCACCTTGCGTTTTTAGAAATTTGAACCCATGGGAGGAAGATTGTCGTGAATGCTCCTCCTACTCTGTTTATAACCTCATGTTCAGTTGGTACGCCAAGTGGAATTCCATCCCAACTTACTGTTATTCCTCCCTCTTTATCAAACTCTTCCCATTTCTTTAATTCCCCTTGACCGACTGTGTCCAAGAATTTTATCTCACGTTTGCTTCTTTTGTTTTGCGTGCCATGCAATCCTATTACAATTAGTTCTCCTTCTAGTAATACTGGAGCACAGCATCCGTTCCAGTCCTTTGGTAGAGTCTGTCTAACTGTGGTTCCATCACAGTACCAAAATATGTCAGCTAAGGGTGTTGTACCTAATCTTAAGTCTGGTTGTCGTACGTTGACTATCTCACTGCATGACATATTGCTTGTTGTATTGTCACATATCTGTCTCATTTTTATGGAAAAACCTGCTGCTGACTGTGTTTCGTTGCAGCTTAATGATAGATTTCCTATTTCTATACTTCCATCTGAACAGATGCATAGAGGATAGGTCTGTTGCACAGGTGTTATTTCTCGTTGGACAGCATCTATGGTTTCTACAGGATGATACGTGCATTTGCTTATATTCTGCATCCATTCTGGACCATAATCTATTGCAGCTGAATGTAAAAGACAGCTAATAGGGCATAATCGTGATTCACTATATTCTGGATCATCTATACATTCCCTTGTTCCTTGTGTTATCGCCACTTTTTGGGGCTTATGACTTCTGTCATGGCATATGATGCAGTCCTTATTTGTTAAAGACTCAGCTGTGAATTTCATCCATTGGTAGAACATGTCATTTTTCCATGTTTGGTCAGATTCTTTTTTGTTTCCAGGTACCTGTTTTATTATTTCTGGAATTACCGTTACATAAGTTGCTGACTCAGTATCTAATACGCTAGGTTGGCTTGGTACTTTTGCCGTACATCCACGCAAATATGGGTATGCTAGGCATACACCTCGTATTTTGCCATTTGCTGACTTATTAAATGCGCACCATTGATTGGATGTTGGTATTGCCTCAATCAATCCGTCTAATGCAATCTTCATTTTTGATCCAGGGGTTTTCTCTAATTCTACATAAATACGCACTTGATCTTCTTGGGGTCGTGTCCTGTCTACCTCTATTTGATAAGTTCCTTCCCAATTTCCTGTTCTTTCCCACATTGATAAACCAGCTACCATTCTTGCTCTAGTTATTGTAGCTAGTACGCAACGTATTTGTCTCTCTTCAATATTCCAGTTTGGTTTGCTCCTTTCACTTCTGACGGCCCAACTACTAGTCAAACCGATCATAAGAAATATTATTATAGCCATGGATTTCCTTCTGTTTTTTAGGCGGTAATAAGAGGATGGTTTCTCCATCAGGATCACAACGGTGACACGTGGGATTATGGCCAAATAATCTACACAATATATTTCTTGGGGTGTTTTTTGTTGGGTATGTTCTTTCTACTGTAGTTGGTTTAAATAATTTAATCAGTATCTGAGCCAGTATCAGCTTCTAACTGTCTCCGTGCTGTTTCTATTTTAGTACGTTTATCTTCTCGCTGTCTAACTTGGGCTCTTGTTCTATGAGATGGTCCTGCTTGTTCTGCTTCTGCTTCTTCTTCTTCAAGTTCAGCTTCCCAGTCTTGTATATCTTCTTGAGGCCACTCTGGCCAGTAGCCTTGTTCTTCTTCCTGTTCTATCCACGGCAAACTTTCAGTGCGTTCATATGGATCTGGTGCTTGTTGTCTGGGTCTTTCGTCGTCTCTCTGAGGATCTGATTGCAGACCCGAGGGTCCTGCTCTTGGAGACTCGGTGTCCTCCTGTGGAAACCTGTCTCTTACCTGGTCCGGATTTGGTGCCTTGCAGCAATGATTTAAATGGTACCATACGTCTTTACCTTGAACTTTTACTGCAGTTGGAGTTGCCAACACCACCTTGTATGGTCCTTCCCTTCTAGCTTGGTTCCACCTTCTTTTGAACACTCGGATAAACACCCAATCACCAGGCAGTACAGTTCTCTCGTCTATGTCCTCTGCCTCAGCGTCCTCAGCTTGATCAGCTGCTCTTTGTCTGGTGTTGTCATGTATTGTAGCTCCCTTAACCTGTTGGAAAATAACTTTGTGTATTTCAGATAAGTGTTTCACATAATGATCAAGTTCACTTTGCAGTTGTTCAAGTGTGGGGCCTTTATAGGGCCCGCGGGTAAAAGAAGTAAGCATAGGTCTGCCAGTAAGCATTTCATGCGGGGTTAGATGCGTGTTGCGGTTAGTTTGCGATCTCATGCCCATTAAGGCTAACGGCAAGGCTTGAAACCAATCCATATTTGTATCTGCGCATATTTTAGCCAATTTCATTTTTAGAACTCCATTCGCTCTCTCTACCATCCCCTGCGATTGGGGATGATACACACATCCAAACCTGTGCTTGATGTTCAACCACTGAGTTACTTTTTGTACTATCTTATTTGTGAAGTGTTTTCCATTGTCTGAACTGATTGTATCTGGAATTCCAAATCTTGGTATCACTTCTCTACACAAGAATTTTGCTACTGCCGTCGCATCTTCCCTAGCTGTTGCTACAGCTTCTACCCATCTGCTAAACCTGTCTTCGACCACTAAGATATATCGTTTTCCTTGTATCCTAGGTTCCCCCATGTCTACATAGTCAAACATTATATGCCTGAATGGCCCATCTGGCTCTGGGATATGTCCTATCGGTGATGTGAAGTGCTTTCTAATGTTAAATCTAGCACAGATGTCGCAAAACTGTGATAATGTTCGATGAACCATTGGACCTAAATAAGGCGACCACCATTCCTTTTGGATTCTTTTTATCACTTCCCCTCTTGCTACGTGATCATTCCCATGAACTTGTTTTATCAGGGTTAAAAGGAAATTTTGTGGTGCTACAAAACGTCCATCTGCACTTCGCCATACATTAGTATCATTGTTTTTTATTGCTCCTCTTTTTATCCATTTACGAATCTCTTCGCCTGATGCTGCTGCTTGCATGTCTGCTAATGAGGTTAAATCTGGTGTGGGAGGCGCATAGTCTTCAGATATAAGAAATCTTTCTTCTGGCTCTGGACTTGCACCTGGTTCTTCATCAGGACCAGTGCTCGATTCTGGTGAACTTGGTTCATTATCTCCCTGCGGATTAGGTTCTGGTTGTGCTGCTGTTTCTGGCATCATATTTATCTGATTTACTGCTGCTTTCTTTGCTGCTTCATCTGCTGCTTCATTTCCGTTACTAACAAAAGTGCCATCTTTTTTATGTGCTGCACATTTAACTATGGCTAGTCTTGATGGTAATCTGATTGCATCTAACAGTTCTGATATTGCTTCTCCATGTACTACTGGTGTTCCATCAGCTCTTTTGTAACCTCTTTGTGCCCATATGGGGCCATACAAATGGCATATTCCATATGCATAAGCTGAATCGGTGTATATTGTACATGCTTTCCCTTCTGCTAGTTTACAGGCGCCTGTCAAAGCGACTAATTCAGCTAACTGGGCAGAACATGGTTGTGACACATGTTCTGCTTGTGCAATTTTGAATGTTTCTCCATCTAAAGTGGGTGTTACTATTGCGTAGCCTGCTTTATTACTGTCCCCATCTCTAAAACATGACCCATCTACAAAGAATATACAATCTGGATGTGACAGAGGTTGGTTCTCTAAATCTTGGCGTGTCTTTAGATATTCTGCTGACACCAGATGACAATCGTGGGGATCTCCCTCTGCTGGGGTCATTATACGATCTGCTGGATTTACTGTCTGACACCTGCGTATGGTTAATTCAGGTGCAGAGAGTATTACGTCGTATCCTGTTCTTCTAGCATTTGTAATTACAAACGATGGACTGGTCAGGAGTGCGTGTAATGCGTGGGTGGTGTACAGCGTTACTGGATGTCCCATAGTAATTGATGTTGCTTTCTCATAAGCAAATGCTGCGGCTGCCACTCCTCTGTAACAGGGAGGCATGCCTTTTTCAATATTATCAAGCGCTGTACTATAATATGCAATTGGTTGTTTGCCAGGACCTTGTTGTTGGGTCAGAACCCCTGTGGCAAATCCGCCTCGCTCTGAGACATACAGGTGGAATGGTTTGTTGTACTCTGGACTAGCAAGTGCTGGTGCTGTACAGAGTTCTCTCTTTAGCTGTTCAAAAGCTTCTAGTGCTTCAGGTGTCCATTCTAACACTGCACTATTTTTGGTCTGTCCAGCTGCTTTGATTAGTGCTCTTAAGGGTGCTGTTTTTAATGCAAAGTCGCATATCCAGTCTCTGCTAAATCCTACCATGCCTAAAAAGGATAGCATCTCTTTTACAGTTCGTGGTTTAGGGGCTTTTGCTATTGTTTCTATATGTTCTGGAGATATGTGCTTAGATGTTCCTTTCAACACTCTGCCTAGATACTCTACTTCTTGTCTACAGAACTGTAACTTTTCTCTACTAACCTTATGTCCATTTTCAGCTAGTACTGTCAAAACTCTTAATGAATCTGCTTCGCATTGTTCTCTAGTTGGACTACAAATCAGCAAATCATCACAGTACTGAATCAAAGTACTTTTAATATTTATTGAGGCTAGGTCTTGAGTTAGTACTCGGTTAAATATTGATGGACTTTCGCAGTATCCCTGCGGTAAGCGACTGTAAGACAGCTGCTGTCCCTCGTATGTAAAGGCAAACAAGTGTTGTGATTCTGGATGTAGTGGAATACTAAAAAATGCTGAACATAGATCTATGACAGTGTACCACTGAGTGTCTTCTGGTATATTAGACAGTAGGGTGTGTGGATCAGGCACTATAGGCAATTCTGCTTCTACAATTTGGTTTATGGCTCGTAAATCATGCACGAGTCTCCATTTATCTGAGTTGGGCTTCCTGACAGGAAATATAGGAGTATTACAAGGACTCTTAGTGGGTATTAATACTCCAGCTTCTAATAACCCATCTATAGTAGGTTTGATTCCTGCTATAGCTTGGGGTGTCAGTGGATATTGTCTTTGATAAGGCAATTTTGCATTTGGTCTTATTTTTACTAAGGCTTGTCCTCCAGACTTAACTAATCCTACATCTGTGGAGTGTCTTGTCCATAGTTTCTCTGGGATTGCTTTAAGTGTTTCTTCCTCTAATGCTAATTCTTTTTCATCTATCTGCCCTAACATCTTAACTGGCATTTGTGTGTGCGATGACAACGGCATGTTACACATCCCCCTCTGAGGGTGTGTTGACAACGTCATGTTCCCATCTATCTCTGTGTGTTTTGCCCTCATTCTATCTGTTCCTGAAAATGTTATTTTCAAAAATCTCTGATCATGTGAAATATGTACAGAAGGGTCAGAGGTTTGTTCCCAATCAGTTACTTCAGCTGCTTGCTTGACCATCAGTCCTAATTCTTTGGTTTGTGCGTTTTCCCCCACTAATAAGGAAATGTGAGGTGCTGTGTTAGGTACTTGATGCCAATGTTCCATTCGTTCAGTCAGGTGCACAGTGATGGCTGCTCCTGGAGCGCCTACAATTATATCTCCTAGTGCCACATCAGTGACTGTGTTTTCAATCACATCTGACCACAATTGTGCATATTCTTCATCTTGATTTCCTTGGTCATAGTACATAGTACAGTGTAGTGGTAAGGTTACTCTTTTGCAATCTCGTCGTCGTTGCATAATCCATTCTTCCCATAGACTCTGTGCTTGTTGAGCTCCTTTACCGGAACACAATAGCCAGTATACTGTATCTTGTTTGTTGTCAGGTTTTCTGGTAATCTGTAAGAACTGTCCCATTGTTACATACAGTCCTTTAGTATTACATTGAATTTTTGCTTTAAGTTTGCACAACAAATCTCTTCCCAGTAAATTGACTGGAGTAATAGGCGAGAATAGTAAAGGTGCTGTTATAGTGGTGTCTTCTAGTGTTATTATTTGCGGCTCTGTAAAATGCAATATCTGTGAATGTCCCGAGAAGCCTGTGGTTTTTATCGTATTGCTTGAGAGAGGGAGCTGTGAGCCTTCACGTCCTATACATGAGTATGTAGCACCTGTGTCAATCATAAATGGAATTGGTTGTGAATTATTTATAGACACCATTACAGTTGGTTCTTGTTGTGGATGCAGTGTTGAGACGTACTGCATCTGCTCCCCCTCTGGCTCCTCTGGGCCTCGTCAATTCCAGTTCTGTGGTCCCATCCAGGGACCTGCCCACTGATTCTGGGGCTGTCCTTGTGTCCATGATCCAGGAGGTTGTCTGGGGCCAGGAGGTCCCATATTCCCTCGAGGTGCTTGTGCTGCTCCATATGGCCCCTGAGGTTGGGGTCCATTTTGAGCCCATGACATTTGTGGACAATTTCTTCTAATGTGTCCTGCTCCTCCACACTGCCAACACTGCATGTCTTGAGTATTTGGGCCCATTTGCCCTGGGGCATTCATTCTGAATGGTTGTCTCCTTGGTTGCTGTTGGAATGGTCCCCTTTGTCCCCTGCCTCCATAAGGCCTGGGGCCCTGTCCTTGCCACCTCATGGGTGGATTTTGTCCTTGTTGGTTTCCAGGGTGCACATACGTTGGAGGGGCATTGACTGCTGCTGGTTGTGGTATTTGCTGCACTGGTCCAGCAGGAGGCGGTGTTGTCGGATTTTCAGGCACCATTACTGCTGCTTGGACTTGACCTTTAACTTTCTCTTTTTCCTTTCTCTTTGCAGCTGTGAATTCCCCCAGTTGTATTTTGTGTAACTGGGTTGCGATTGACTCAGCAGTCTCTTTAGCTTCCCTCTTCTTCTTTCGATGTTGGTCCACATAGTGTACAATGTGTGCTTGAAATGTTTCCCATGGCAATGTGTTCAGTCCCACTACCCCTTCCAGGGCTGTTTGGACTTCCTGAGGCATGCACTTTTTCAGCATCATTCGGAACAGGCTCTTACTGGTATCTGTTTGGTCCCAGGAGCCTCCAGTTTCCTCTCTCCATTTTGTCTGGAAGTCATTGATGAATTTTACAACATTGTCATCTTCTTTCATTGCTACTGATTCCAGTTTTCCTGGATCCATTTTGGTGGGATAGGCTTTTCGCAGGGCATCCCATATCCTGTTTCTGAGAGGCCCAAATGCTAGGGTGTCTCCTCTGTTCTGTCCTGTTAATGTATGCAGGTTAGCTTCATCCAGTATTTCTGTGGTTTTCACTTTCCCAATTGTTTGTGCTAGAATAGCTTTTACATCTCCCAGTGCTAGGAGGTGTCCAGTGGTTTTTTCTTCAAACTGTGTTATCCATCTTTGGGCTCCATTGCACAAGTCTGGTAATTGGTTTGCCAGGCCTGTCATATCCATGAATGACCATGGCACATATTGGTACCTACTTCCTTTAACAACAAGTGGGAATTGTCTGCCTTCATTGTGGTCTTCTAGGTCTGGTACTTGTTCATTAAAACTGTATCTTTCATTTTCTTCTTCATCATGCCGCATGTGTGGTTCATCAAAACTGGTGTATTTTTTATTTCCTCCTTCATCAGGCCAGGACGAGAGGACCTTCCAGCTTGATGGTATCTTTGATGCAGACAACTCTTTTGCAGCTTTTTTTATTTTCTTTTGTGAGTTTTTTATGCGTCTGTCAATTCGATTTTCTATTTGACTGATTGCTTCATCAAGGGCTTCACTGTCATCATCCTCTGCCTGTGTATCGGCATCTTCCCATTTATACCTTCTTCTGTATTGATCATCGCGTTGTGGTGTGCTTGTCTGTTCTTTTCTTTCTGTTCTCTTTCTTGCTTCTTTTTCAGATTCAATGATCAGGTGCCCTTTAACTTTTCTCTTCACTGGTTCTTGTCGATCTATCTCGATTACCTCTTCTTCAGTTTCTGCTTCATCCCTGTCAGACTCATGAAGGGATGTGTATGATTGTTCAGGATATGACTTTATGCTGTTTCCTCTTTGCATGTTCTTTCCTTCCCATCTCTCCCGGGACTGCTTCCTTTTGTTGCTTTCCATCATCCTTCTTTTGGACGTGACTTGTTGTTCATTTCTGAGTCCCTGTATTTCTGACAGGAATTTCACATTTTGTTCTTTCAGTCTTTTCATTTCTCTTCCTCTACCTTGCAGTTCTTTAGTTTCTCTTGACTCATGTGATTCTGTTTTTCTTTCTCTGTTCCATTCCCTTTCGTCGCCATCACTTTGTCTGTGAGTTATTGATTCTTGTTCTGTTTCTTCAAGTTGTCCATCCATCCACTCAGAGTCACATGACGTCACTTTAATTTGTCCCGTCACTCGTCCTTCAAATCCCCATGCTCCTTTGTCTTGTTCCTGCAGCTTCAGTTGTGGGTACATTCCTCCATCCCTCTGTTGCATGTGTTCCTCAGTGTATGGTGGTGGTCTCTCTAATTCTAAGTTTACTTTCTCTTTCCTTGCTTTCTGAACTTTTTCTTTCCTGTCTTCACTTTTTTCTGACTTCTGATCCTTTTTTCCTTCTTCAACTTGTTTCTGTCTTTCCTGTTCCTTTCCTTCATTTTCAAACCATTGTACAATTTCAAATTTTTGAGCTAATTTGACTCTTCCCTTGCTACCCTTTTCCTTAGTGGTGTGTCTGAGCATTTCTTTTACTTCCTTACAACATTCTTCATTAAAGGTTCCTTCTTTAGGCCATTGCAAATCTCCTGATGTCCTGTCATGCCATTTTATCATACACTTTCTGATGTACTTTTCATCGTCTTTATGTTTGGCTATAATTGCGTCTACAGGTGTCGCTGGCTTTGGCCACGCACCTTTACGGCAGAATAGCTTTCCCATCACACACTTCTGTCCTGACTTATAATGTGAATTCTTGTGTTTCTTCTCTCTCTTTTTAACTAAGGTTCTTTTGCTGTGTACTTTATGACCACTGCCGATTTTCAACAACTGTCTTTTCTCTTTATATTTGTTAAACATTAATTTTCCACTGGTGTCAGTATCAGAGGCGTAACGATTTTGTCAAGGGTCTGAAAAATTATTCTCCCGTCTGGTCCAAAAGGTATTACCGTGAATTCGCTATTGTTATCAACCATCCACATACGACTCAGCACTACCGGACCTGTCTGTGCTCCTGTTAATCTGTATCTTTTTGCTTTTCGGCCTTCTGCGTCTTCTTCTAAATATAATATATCAAAATCTGGGTATGTTTGCAGTAGTGAAATGAGCGGAGTTAAACGTGGAGGTCCACCTAATCCTCCAAATTCAAATGTGCTATTTATTACTTTTAAACGAATCTCTTTAGGAACTAATCCAAGGAAATGACTCATATCTTCATTCTAAAATATGATGTAAGAATTAAGGTGTGCGTGTCACAGTTAAGCTCCAATACGTCAGGTATCAACGAAAGCCTAAGTGTCCACTCTCCCTTATCACACTCTTTCACTAAAAGTAGATCCTTTCCTGGATTATTCAACAACCATTTATTTGTTTCACTCTGATCTGACTCCGAAATTCTAAACTCCCGTTCACACTTATTTAAAACTCCTTCTTCACTTATCTGCTCGTCCCAGTTAATTACTCTAACTCCACTTATCATCTGATCTCCTCTATTTGTTGTATTTAGTATTTTATTTTATATTCAACCTAGGCGCATTTATTATTTTATGCACTATATTTACTGTTATTAGTATTGTGTCGTCGACTACACAAAAACGTAAAGGGTACCTTTTGTATCTTACTTAAACTTAAGCTTCAATAACTAATCTAAAGAAATTATTATTTAATAATACTACTAAGCTGGCACATTCGCCACCTGTACCACTTTCGTGTCACAGGAGAAGCTTGTGTCACAGAGGAAGCTTATGTCACCGAGGAAGCTTATGTCACAGTGTGTTCACAGTGATGTCCAATAGCACATCACCGCTTACATCACAGACAAGACCTATGTCACAGTAAGCTCTACGTCTAGCAGCGTGTCACAGTTTATGTCACAGACAAGACCTATGTCACAGTAAGGTCTATGCCTAGTAACACTAATGCTGTATAAATTATAATCTATTCTTTATATTTTAAAATACACATAAATTCAACAACAGACTTTACACATAAATATAACATACACAAACACTTAAAAGACACACATACAAGACATAGAAACAACAAACAACACAAGCGCTTCTACAACAATTAAAAATTTAGAGTACTCAGAACAATTTTCAACCATAAAACAATTTATCACACAACCTGGGCCCAGAAAACTTCAATACCACCTGTAGGAATTTTCAACTGGCAATCACCTTATGTTCCCTAGCGATACCTCATACACATGGGTTCTAGCCCTAGGAAACTTGATTGCAGTACTGCTCCTAGCGATACCTCACACAAGTGGGTTCTAGCCCTAGGACTCGAGATTACAGCACAACCACCTACAGGACTTTTTCACAGTAAATACTTAAAAATCTGAAAAACACTTGAAAAGAACCTGCCCAGTTCCGCGTCTTGGTACCAGCTCACAAATCAGTGAGTTCTATACTCAGCGTCTTGCTACAGGACTTTTTACCACCTGCCACGTCTGGGTAACGAATAAAGTTCCCTATTTAGTGATTTGCAGGAATTTTTACCATCTGGGTCCAGCCCCACTTGTCGGCGATTCCTCATATACAGGCTCTAGCCCAAACACAGTGGCGTTACCTCAGATATCACACAACTTATAAAATAATAAAGAAATTATACAACATAAAATCACACACAAAAAATAAAACAAAATGGAGATCTCCTAATGTTTCGTTACTTCATCCAGTCTTTTATATATCAGCAAAAACGCAGCAATTTATTTAAATATATCAATTAATTTGTCAATTCAATTTATCAATTTTGGCAACTTTTTAAAATAATTGTGTTCAATATACCCTAGGAGTTACCTCTCCAGCTGGAAGCACGCACACTAACAGACCATGAACTTCTAATGCAGAAATTTGATCAAACAGGTTTTCTGCTTACCTTTTTTTATGCCGGCATAAGTTGATGGTCTGTCAGCCCGCGAAGTCCCAGGTCTCCGGAGGGGCCCTCTGCGAAGGCAATCGCAGTCGGGGTCACCAAGAAATGTGGTGGATTTTTTATTCTCCCCACACCGAAGTTGCCCTAATTTAAAACATTAAACAAATACTGTAACTTGAATAAAGAAATCAAAGAAAGACTCTGGATTCCGTGTAGATCTAGATGAAGTAAGGATAAGTTTTATTGCAACAATAAAACAAAGTGAGCCAGTCCTGACAATGCCTAAGATGTGAATCAGAGCACCACCAAGAACAGACTGACCTACTGTGACATCGGTGCCTTCTTTTATACAGTTTTACAGGGGGCGGGACACTCATCTGGCCCCCTCATTTGACAATTATTTTTTCTAGTTCCTTATCAAATTTTTCAACCAATAAAATTACATTTGCATTATACGTCATATACCTCGTTATCTGACTCCATCTTTCACCAAATTTTGCTTCCAATATAACTTATTTTCCTTTCAAATTAGTTTCCATTATCTTTTCACTTTTGTTGTTCAACTTAAAAAATATTGGGGTGGCGCTTATGTCTGCTATAAATTCTTGGTGCTTCCGCTTTACTCTACAGTTTTCAAGAGACAGGCCATGGGTAAGCATCTTCTACATGTTATTTTAATTATTTGTCTAAGTTTGTGACTTTTATTGTATTTACCTATTTTTATCCTCTATTTTTATTCTTATAGCTAATCGCGTCTGCACGAATGATCACCACGTCGCTTTGGACGACTCGGACAGCCAGAGCAGCCCGGCTCACAGTCCTACTGACTATACTCCTACTGAACCTGTCATGGACCGGGCCTCGGTGAGTTTTACTGAGGATGAGCCCGAGCCATCTGCTTCGTTACTGCAGTTCCTAGAGGAGACAGGTCTCACTTTTTCCAAGGATGTTGATCCCAAACCGGGTCCTTCTAAGAGGCCACGTGCGGATAGTCCTTATCCATTTTCTTTTAGGCCTGTACGACCTGAATCTACAACGCCAGCTCCACTGGTCTTAAGACCTGTTTGTCACGTAAGTGTTGGCACCCAGACCGATGTTAAAGTGTCTGTTGGTACCCAAACAGATTTTGCTTCCGCACTTGTGCCAAATCCAAATCGCGGCGTTTCTGTTTCTATTTCCTTTCACTGATTTTTAAATTAGTGTTGTCTTTCCTCACAGGAGGTTTTGCTAATTGACTTCTTATGCATTTTATTTTGCTACTGATGCTTACCCAGGCCCTGTGTATTTTTTATACTTTTTTATGTTGGGCCTAATACTTTGTATTGTATAATATTCACTATGTAGATACATACTATTTTGTGTCTATTTCTTTATTAAACTTTTTATTCAGATCACTGTGTGTGTGTGTTTTTGGTTATTTAATTTGACAGGTTGCTTGTGTATCCAATACCTGTTACATCACAGTTAAGTAGCCAATGCCTGTTACATCACAGTTAAGATCACCCCATGTCTGAGATTACATCATGTCTGGGGCTATGTCATATCTGCTGATCTGGTGTCGTTTCTAGGGTTACTATGAGATCTCTAAGATGGCTGCCAGTCTAAGGTTTGTTGGGTACATACTGTATACTGAACATCACATGGTGTCTTTGATACTATGACATCATATTGTCCTTGGCTCAACTCTGCTCACTTCATCTTACATCCATAAGATAAAATTAATAGTTTTCTGTAATATTACTGCATGCACAAATATATGTAATTAAAATATGCTTACACAAGCGAGTAGGCAGGATAACCACGCGATTTAGTCCAAGGACTCTCACAGAAGCGGAGCAAGGGAAAAACACAAATTTAACCCGTGTCTTATAAACACACACTCGAATCAGAAAGATAACCCAAGAAAGTGAGTACTCACGAATTGGCAGAGAAACGATCTGGACCAACATGGGCAAACTCAATGACTGAGTGATGTGAAGCGCCATCTTGTTTCTTTTTACACTGGCAGAACAAGCTATTACACACCTTTTTTTTTTTTTTTTTTTTTTTTTAAATCAAGTGTCCGGATTCTTCACTAGTACCAAATTTAACTCACATGTTAAACTCGAGCTCTATATTCACCTAGGAGTAAGAATTTCTCCCAACATGAGACTTTTCTAGCTTTAAGAGCATTGGTGGCTCAGTGGTGGGTTTCACGCCTGCCATGCAGAAGGCCCAGGTTCAATTCCCACCCAGTGTCCAAACCCCAGCCACTGGATGCAGTGCCAGTCCCAAGCCCCAATTTAAATGGGAGGGTGGCGTCAGCAAGGGCGTCCAGCATAAAACCTGTGCCAAGTTGTTGTGCGGGTTGGATGGATCGCTCTGGCAACCCCTTGACAGGAGCAGCTGAAACACTAACAACAAAGGAAAAAAGTACTGTAACAGATCAGCAACTTTCTGTTCTATTAGCAAAACTAGTTAATACTGTTAATAGAACAGAAAGACGATGACGAAGATCTGTTACTTGTACTTTTTTTTTCTATAAATCTGATCTTGTGTTTTTCATTATTCATTTGCTTTTTCATTCCTCTTGAAGCAGATTTACAAACATTTGCAGCTGTATGTGATCTGCAAACTCTAGTTACTGCCATTCCCTTGGACCAACAGGCTCCATTAAATCCACATTGGCACCTTTGGGCCTTATAGAGGGGACGGACATATCCAGCCAAAATCCATGTTAGTTCCATGCCAGGTTGGTACCTGGGCGTGGTTTTTACCCAGACTCTTTTTAAGCACATATGTGAATAGGTTAGCCTTTGATCTCACTAAAGTTTTTGGTAGCTTATCAAAGGAACAGAGAGTAGTAGGCTTTGTTATTACTTTCGCATCTGAATGGGGTACGTTTTATGGCGTTACGTTATTAAAACCTCCAATCTGCTTTTTTCTCCAAACTCTGTGAGCGAACTCTGTTAGAAACCCTGGTGTGCCCATTACATGCAAAACAACCCCTACAGTATGTTGAATATAATATGTTTAATATAATTTAATTGGTTAAATTCTTCAAACAGCAATTAATCAGTTTTTGATTAATTATTAAAATATTTAATAAAAACGAAGTACATTTTTAATAGACTTTTCTAAAGCTTTATAATGTTATTATACATGTACTGTATGTAGCACACATGCATCCCAAAAATTTGTATTTTCCATCTTACCGTCAAATCACTGACATGTCTATCCAGTAAAGTAGATTTCAATAAATTTTTTTTCCCTGATGCATAAAAACCTTTGTAGAGCTCAGGTGCAGTCGAGAGAACCTTGGTCGTCTTGAAAATTGCGTTCTGGGGTTTGCCTCAGTACAGCGTGATTACTTGTTTACATTCACCAGCGCTGAGTGTTGTTCTGATGTTTTTCTGGTACCACAGATAAATTATAAAGCAAAAAAAAAAAAAAAAAGCCTACCATTTTGCTATTTTTTTTTAAACGATGGAAAAGTGAAATTAGCACCAGTTGTGTGAAAGATTTAAGCACATAGACAAACTTATAGATGCGTGACACGGCTGCATGACGTTATCCTAATCAGACTGCTCCAGTCACAACTGTTTAAAGCCCTTAGCGGTGCAGGACTTCCATATTCTGATCAAAATGATTTAAAAAAGAAAGTTAAACTGGAGAGAGGATGAGAGCATTTTGCTCTTGAAGAAGTAAAATGTAAAGAAATAATTAAAGGAAAATTTTGCACTACTCTAAAGATAGGAGTGTGAAAAACATAGTGTGAAAAGCGGGGAAATACACTTTAATAAAGTGATGGAGTGCTGCTTATAACAGAGAATCTAAAAAAATCTAAACAGTTGTGTACACTCAAATTATTTAATATAAATATATAAAATGTCTATCTAAAAGCGTGTGTCATGGATAATGCCCAAAACTCCATCAATGCATCAATGTCTTTTGTTGATTTCACACTGCGTGGTGGGAAATGTATGAATCTACGCATGATCTGTGGTGCTGTAAGAACAAAGTGTGATTTATTATTTGTGAAATTGTCAGCTGTGTTTCAACTGTTTCAAAGCTCCATCTTCGCTGTTACTAAAAAAACAACATACAGTATCAGTCACCTGAGACAGCATAGAATGAACCAGCTGCATACCGCACACAATGTTAAAAAAAAAAATAAAATTTGTCTAAATGTGTCTTTTCTGAACTCCGTGTCACTCAGACTTACTAAAACTTTTAGTGTTAGGTCTTTTTCCATTTCCAACATTTTGTTGTTTTTTCATTAAACATTAGGAGTGATTTCCTACTTTAAGAATGTTGACCAATTGCTCTTACTCCTACTCCTAAAAGTAGGACCAAAATTTCATCACTTTGAGAATTTCTGGTCACTTAGGTGCGGTTTCCTACTATGAGACGATAAGTTAACACAAATGACTTAAATGGATCAGTGTAGAGGTGATAAACAAACAGTAGATCATTTGGTCTGTATTGTAAGATTGTTATTGGATGAGTGGTGCAAATAAAATCACGTGCATGTCAAGCACTAACCTGAGTAGACCAGAAGACGTAGCTTTAGCGGTTAGCCCTTTGTAGCGTGGATGGTAAACCCAAACGCGGAAGCAAGCGAGTAGGCAGGATAACCACGCGATTTAGTCTAAGGACTTTCACAGAAGCGGAGCCAGGGAAAAACACAAATTTAACCCGCGTCCTATAAACACACACTCGAATCAGAAAGATAACCCAAGAAAGTGAGTACTCACGAATTGGCAGAGAAACGACCTGGACCAACATGGGCAAACTCAATGACTGAGTGATGTGAAGCGCCATCTTGTTTCCTTTTATGCTTCCTGTTTTGTGACCATATTACTTCCGGGTCCTAGTGCCGGTCGCGGCGCGGGTGTGTGTGACAGTGCATACATAATCCTCATGTAAAGTTAATCCGGTCTGAGTAAGGTTAATAAATAAAATCCTCACCAAGAATTTCCCTTTTAGGGATTAAAAGCAGTGTATTTAATAGAATAGGCAGATGATAAAGATGTCCTGAAGCAATTTTTTTCTCCAATTAAATGAAAATAAAAGCCACTGCTCTTTTATTTTTTTTTGCTTTGCTAAACCAGAGTGGAGACGAGCTTTGGGGACGTTATCAGTAACAGGGTCACGTTCTGTGCTTGTCCGAGGCTTTTGAAAAGGAAGACATTCGACCCTGACCTGCTGTCCTGCCTCCTGTTCCCATGCACAGAAGGCGGCTCTAAAAAGTGTGCTAAATGCAAATATTTACTCATCCCTATCCTCGTCATCCTGCTTCTCTTCGTCTTCTCCTTGCACTTTATTTTTCCTAGGCTTTCACTGCTATTTAATAATGTCCTACTTATACGTTCCCAGGGTGCCAGAGTCAGCATGTGCCGGGGAAAATGCTGAGCTGCATAAATATATAAATATATCTATATAGAATGAATGTGGTCTACATCCTGCTCTTGGGAACATTATATCATTATATCATTGTACATTTCTCTGAATAGCTCGTGTACATCGATCTTTATGTTCTCAAGGCCGACAGTCGTCCTTTCCAGTATCGGGAACTTGTGTATCAGGTTACAGTTTGGATGGAAGTCAGGCAAGGACACAAAAACTCGAAGTGGTGTAGAGTAAATGATTCAGCGTCAGGTTGTTTATTTGCTCGCAGCATCTCGTCTGCGAATAAGGATCAGGAATATGAAGGAACCAAGGTGTGGGAGGAAATATCCCAGTAGAACCTGGGTTTTCAACATGATGAGCTGTCACAACGCCAGTCTTTAGTTTTGCATTCTCGTTTAGAATTTGATGCTAAGTGTCTGGCACTTGGTGAGGGATTGAGGTTTGAGCTTTAGTATAATTAAACCCATATGACGTGCAAACTGAGTTTTAATGGGACCAGTTCCAGCAAGTTACTTTGGAATTCTACAGTATATGCATTTGATGGAATTCTATTCATTTACTAAATGGAGGTCGTAAAATCTTTATATATACCTGGATTGTGGGATACTATTTATTATTATATTTATTATTTTGCATTACTGACTTGTTAAAATATTGAAGCAGAAGCTGACTGAGTACTTTTTGATGTCTAATGCCTGAATTCTGACACAGACAGGTTCATTATTAAATTACAACGACTCTAAGGTATAAATAAATGGTTTCACAGACATCATGTACATGAGCACTGTATGAATACTCACATAATTTCTAATTAGTTTTTTAAGTTTACCGTTTCAGCCAAATGCATTGACAGTCGCAATTGTTTATACACAATCATTTAGCCACCTGGTTCAGGAGATATAGTTTAAGCATAGCTTCCTAAACATCACCTGCTAGAAAGCTTCTTGAACAGTTGAGACATCTTTTGAGGGTTTATTATGGAGCTGAATCCTCCACAAGGCCTACTGGAAGGCAGCGATTTTTTTATATATATATAATTTGGTCTCTGGAGAGATGGGTACTGTAGCCACTTGCTGACAGATAGGAATGAGTAAAAGCTGACCATTCCAGCTGTCCAACGTGAAGATAAATTTGGAAATGGAATGCTGAGAAAAACAACATTTTAGTTTTTTTACTTAGTCTGCAGATTTTTTTTTTTTTTTTTTTACTAGTCTGCATTTTTTTAGCAGTTGCTTGATATCATGATATTTAAACAGGACGGAGATGGCACGGTGGGGTAGTGGTTAGCACTGTCGCCTTGCACCTCCAGTGTCCAGGTTCGATTTCCGGCCAGACTCGATTCCCGTCTCTATGTGTGCATGGAGTTTGCATGTTCTCCCCGTACTTGGTGGGTTTCCTCCGGGTATTCTGGTTTCCTTCCACAGTCCAAAGACCTGGAGATTAGGCTAATTGGCATTCCCAAAATGCCCGTAGTGTGTGTGTGTGCCCTGTGATGGATGGATGTACCCCTAAGCCTCCTGGGATAGGCTCCAGGTCCCTGTGACCCCGAATACAGGATAAAGCGGTATACTGTATGTAGATGATGAGTGAGTGAGTAAACAGGATGGTGTTACTATCATAGAGCATTTAGTTTCATCACAGTCACACTCGCATCAATCGTGGCTCTATAGCTAATCACAGGTGTCTGTGAGCTGTGAAAGGAACAGATATTGCTGTCCTCCAAGTATGTTATGCCGCTACCAATGTTGAGTGATTTGAAAAAGAAAATCCCAAGAAAATTATAATAATAATGTTTAGCGTAATTTAACCAGTGTTGTTCAAGAAACACCAGATCAAAACCAAATGGAACAACTATGGGACATTTTGGTGGGGCGTGTCAAGATGGCGCCTCTACATACATGAAAAACAACATGACACCAGACGAAGGGGCATCATTTGGAAGAACAAGGTTCATTGCTTCAGGGAGTTATTACACTTATACGCAGTTTTTGTATTAAAGTTTTGGGTAAAATCGATTACAGCACCGCCATAGAAAGTACAAGGGTGTTCAAGTCAAATCTTTTTATTAGACTTTTGATTGTGCAGGATAACAGAACACAGTTGTGAGAGTAATAATTTTTCTATATAGTCCCCTGCTACACTAATGCACATATCATAGCATTTCATGTCTGAAACACTGGCCTCCCAAGAACTTCCCAGGCATGGGCTTTGAGCGAGGTCATGACTGTATGGCGGATGAGGCAGTAACTCTCTGACGAATTCCTGTAATGTTCAAGTGGTGTTGGTGAATGATTGTGTCCTTAAATGTTTAAGTTTCAGGTTCTCCACTCGTTTAAATCTTCTCGTGGACGACTGTAGTGGTCTCTGAGCCAGTTCTGCCCGGATCGTCATTCACTTACACACACTGCCTTGACCTGGGTCAAGTCTCGGTTTGACTTGAGCAACCCTTGTGTAGAACGTTCAACTGAGAAATATTCCAATATATTGGAAAGGTGGTTTTAGGAGGATGTTTCTTAAGCCTGGTTGTGAAGGTGTACAGACCTTAATGATCATGATTGTTTATATACCTGTTCATACAGTATACTGACAGACAGGTAAGAATTCAAGCTTTACCTCCTGATTATATGTGGATGTTTTATTAGAACAAAAGAGAATATATAACTTTGCACCCTGTGCCCTGTAGTTTCTGTACAGTGTGTTTATACCATCGTGTACAGTAAATTCAGCCATGTTTGGAAACTCTGACTGGTGAACAATGCAGGCTTGTGGCTTTCCTACCTGAGGACACGTTTCTCACCTCGGCTTCATGTGGATGTTAAATCTGGAGCGTGTCACTCTTTCCTGTCTGTCCAGCCCACCCATGAAGTGTTTTATTAGCCGTGCCAGCACTATTAAAAGAAGTAGGCACTTTTTTTCAAGACTGAAACACGGTACAGGACATATTCCCAGACAGGCCAGTGTTTGTAGAATTAGTCACTGAAACCAGGAAAAAATGAACACCTTTTTGGATATTCATGAAAAAAAAAAATGCCTATACGTCTCACCGCATGTTTGGCTCAGTGTGTGCTGTAACCAAGGAAACACTCTCGTTTCCACTGTATTATTTTTACTATATAAGAATAGTTCTTTTTATAGCAACAAACACAAACATAAAATGCAATAATTTGGAAAAATAATTAAAGTAATCATAAATTTATAAATTAGCAAAAAACTATTTGAAATGTGAAATGAGTTTTGCTTATTCTGAAAAGAGACAGTTGAAATTAGGGCTGCACGATATTAGGAAAATATGCGATATGCGATACTGTTGTTGAATATTGTGATAACGATATTTCTTGCGATATCACATTTCCATAGAGAAGTACATTTTATTATTATTATTATTATTGCCTATTTTTTTTTTATTATTTATTTATATGTAATGATGATACTAAAATAAACAGGTAATAGATATTAGTCTGATGTAATTAAATCTAATTCAAGCTAAAAAGAAACTATGTGTCAAGGAAGTTGCAAATATGAATGACTTAAACCCCTCAGCAGATATTCTGACTTCTGGTTTGCTGTTACTATAAACCTGCCAACACAATATGAATTACTTTCAAACATGACTATATTTACATGTAACCGTACACTCATCAATAGTGTCTTAAAACAAGAGCATCTTTTAAACTAAATATTCTCTTTGGCTTGCCTGTTCTTTTGTTTAAAAAAATAAATAAATAAAATTATTAAACAAAAACAAAAAAAGTACTATTTGTCACACACACACACACTCGCTCCGCGACCGGCAATAGGACCCGGAAATAATGCGGTCGCGAACCAGGAAGTATAAGAGGAGTAAACAAACCACCACATGCTTAGTCACTGAGTTCGCGCATGTCGGTTCAGATTGTTAACTTTCTGATTCGAGTGTGTGTCTATAGGACGCGGGTTAAATTTGTGTTTTTCCCTTGCTTCCCTTCTGTGAGAGTCCTTAGACTAATTCGGGTGATCCTGCCTACTCGCTTGCTTCCGCGTTTGGGATTACCGTCCACGCTACTAAGGGCTAACGGCTAATCGCTAAGTCTTCTGATCATCCTGGGTTAGTTCGTGACAGAATTAAGTATAAATATATATAAAGATATAAGCGGGTATAAACATAGTAAGGTAGTAAGGGCCCATCTGATTGGTCAAATTTGGACACACAAATGCTTGGCACATAAATTATTTATCGCAACTCTTAGCGATATGGTTATCGCGCATGCCATTATCGCGATAACGACATTTTTTCGATATATCGTGCAGCCCTAGTTGAAATAAGAGAAGAAGAAGAAGAAGAAGAATATTCAATTATTGTCACATGTACTTTTTTACAGCACAGCGAAATTTCTTCTTCGCATATCCCAATTAGGAAACTGGGGTCAGAGCGCAATACTTAAATAAGTTAAGTATTAACAGTATAAAGTATTAAAATAATAAAAAAAGGTTGTTAAAAATAAATAAAGTTTTTAAACTTACTGGTAAAAGGTAAAGGTAATGAAAATAAGTAATATTGAGTAATGAGTAGTATTGAGTAATATTAATTGAAACATAATAAAATAAAACTCAAAAAGTCTTTTAATGAAGGTTAAAAACCTTAACTAACATTGGTTCCTCCTCATTCCATCACCGTGTGTGAGAACATGCTGAGCTGGAGGGATCACACCTGCAGGGTGACGACAGTACAGTTTTTTTCTTCAGCACAGATCTCAAATCTCAAAAAGTGTGGTTAATTTTTGACACCCTCGAAAGTCGAAAGTATTGAGACAAAAGTGTTTTAATGACTTTCTTACATTTTGTAAATAATGACAATCCAAATAATATGAATATTTTTTTCATTTTATTTTTAAT
Source organism: Channallabes apus (assembly GCA_030522415.1). Taxonomy (NCBI): domain Eukaryota; kingdom Metazoa; phylum Chordata; class Actinopteri; order Siluriformes; family Clariidae; genus Channallabes; species Channallabes apus. The sequence goes on along the minus strand of CM060109.1, from coordinate 10,197,853 downwards.
GAAAAAAAATCAATATTCATTCTTCTTTATTTACTTCTTTATTCTTCCAAACCTGCTTGATCCGGCTGGGCATTAAGTCTAAAAATAGATGTCATGCACAGAAGACAGTTTCTTGACTCCTACTGCTTTCTTCACCATTATTTAAATGTTTTTTTTAAATGGATTTTTCCCCCCAATTTTCTTCCTAAGTTAGTCGTGTCCAATTCCTCCCCGTCACTAGGGGGCTCCCACATTAAGGCTACTACTACCACTCACATCATGTGTTTTCTCCGAACCATGTGACGCCAGCCGACCGCATCTTTTCGAACTGCTCGGTCACGCACCGCTGGGGGCGGCGTAACACACTCGGAGGACAGCGCTATCCACTCCTTCGGCTTGCGTGAGCTCACAGACGCCCCTGATTGGCTGTAGAGGCGTGATTAATGTGGGAGCACTAAGTACCTCTCACCCCTCCCCACTGAGAAAGCTCGGCCAATCAGCTCTCTTTAGACCTCCAGCTGCGAAAGGTTACAGCATCACCCGGGAATCGAACACGCGATCTCTGGATGATAGAGCGAGCACTTTACCACTGCGCCACTCGGAGGCCCATTTAACTGTTTTCTATTGGGATTAGACCTGGAAATGACTCAGAGCATGGCTGGATTGAATACCATTGTAATATAACCAGTTACAGAACTATAATGCATGGCATACATTGTCTTAATACTTTTGACCACCGCTGTATAATTTTCTTATAATCTGATGAAAGATTCTATCAAGAAGTTTATTTATGAAATGGATAATTGAGGGAGCTATCTATCTAATCTAGCACATTTTCAGAACTGTAGTAGATCCTTACGGCTTTGCGCCTTGGCTAAATGACGCTAAGCAGATCTGCTTGTACCCACAGACATCTTCTGCTGGTTAGTGTCTGATTTATTAATACAGTATGTAGTGAAGGTAAATGTTTTATGAAGACATTGTAGTACACAGGCGGCACGGTGGTGTAGTGGTTCGCACTGTCTCCAAAGATATGCAGGTTAGGCTAATTGGCGTTCCCAAATTGCCCGTAGTGTGTGAATGGATGGGTGAATGTGTATGTGTGTGTGCGCCCTGCGATGGATTGGCGCCCTGTCCAGGGTGTACCCCGCCTAGTGCCCGAAGTCTCCTGAGATAGGCTCCAGGTCCCCCGCGACCCTGAACACAGGATTAAGCGGTATAGAAAATGAATGAATGAATGAATTGTAGTACACAGCGCGCCCATTGTTCCACCTTTTGCCTTCGTTTATGCCCGTGGTATTATTTTGATAAGCTTATGCAATGTCACAACATTTATAGCTGTCCAAGCGTTGCATTAATTTCTCTACAAGATCCTGTATCAATGATGGAAAAGTCGGACTGCTGCGTCAAGTCTTCTCCAGCCCATCCCACAGAATCTCAATGGGATTAAGGTCTGGACTCTGTGGTGGCCAATCCAATGTGAGAGAATGATGTCTCATCCTTCCTGAAACAACCTTTTCTAACTTCAGCTTGTTGAATCCAGGCATTGTTGTCTTGGAATAAAACAAACAAAAAATGGTAAAACCTGGTCATTCAGTATATTCTGGTAGTCAGTTGACCTCATTTATTTGGGCACATAACGTTCCTGAACCCAGACCTGACCTACAGAAGCGATATCTGATGATAACGCTGCCTCCACAGCCTGGTACTGTAGGCACTAGGTATGATGGGTACATCACTTTGTCCACCTCTCTTCTTACCCTGATCTGCCCATCACTCTGAAACAGGGTGAATCTGGACTCATCACACCACAGGACCTTTTTCCAATGCTCCACAGTCCATTCTTCCATGTTCTCTAGCAAATTAAAAAGAAATGAGAAGATATTTTTGCATCAGCTGAAACATATTAATCGCTACAGTAATAATTACCAGCTCTTTACCATTTGCTTAGTTAAATCCAGGTGGCGACTTTTTTTTGGCCAGGCACTGTATAGCTTTTTAAAGTGTTTTGGAGAGGTAATGAAATAGTTCAAACATGCTAATTATTATTATTATGATTATTGTTATTGTTATTTAATAAGACACTATCCTCCTTATTTTATCATAAACTGTGATATTTACAAAGGTTAGAACGTTAGAAGGTTAAAACGCAGATAATGCTGAATTGCTTGTTTGACTTCCATCTAAATTAAAGAGCTTATTGAACAAGTCCAGGTCCACACACACACACACACACACACACACATGCTATCAAAGGAGTGGAAAGGCTTATTTGAGTCAGTGTTTGGCTGTTATATCCTGGTGCGGGATAAAGCACAGAGCTTCCAGAGAAAGGCATTAGCACAGAGAGAAGGACCATCTGGTGTCGAGAGTGCTTTAGCTGTGTGCTTCAGCAACTGGCTGTGTGTTTAAAATAAGCCTGGCTGAGAGATGAGCTGGGACACCTCTCTCTCTCTCTCTCTCTCTCTCTCAATCTATCTCGATAGGCATCGTCCGTCTGTCTCCCGGTCCATCCCTTTTTTTTTATTATTTTTTTTTATTTGTGGTCTCTGGTGTATTGTGATGTTTATTTAATGATTGGTGTTATTTATATTCCCTAAATACTCCTCATGCTGAACTGCTGCTGTTAGTAATTAAAAGCTGATGGCACGTTCTGAATTGTCTGAGCCTGTTTTTTCCTCCAATGGAGGTCACAAAGGGAAAGTCGTTACCGCCTCCACCTCCAAAGGGAGGCGTCTTCATCTGACTGACCGTTCGAGGAACCACAGATGTGACTTTAATTAGTTTCTTCCTATTATTAGTTCCTCTCATGGTTAGTAGCATATCTGGTGATCAGATCCCTACATCAGTGTTTCCGGACACTTGCAGCATCTCCATCTTTGTCTTATGCAATGTTAAGGATCTTCAGATCTCCATCTACGATGAGGGAGTCCTGGCCGATGCTTTCGTCCTGACGGTATCCATCTCATTGCCACATTGGGGATTCGGTGGCTCTCCATCCGGAGGATGTGACCAGCGAGACGTAGTCTTCTTCGGGTGACTGTGATATGGAGGCTACACATGCTGCTTCTCTTGAGCACTTCTTGATTGGGGATGTGGTCAAAATACAAAATCTTCAGCATCCGTTGAAGACATCGCTGCTGGTACACATTGATCTTCTTGATGATGGCTGCTGTCATTTTTCAGGTTTCGCTCGAATAGATGACCATAGGGATTACAATAGATCTGCAGTTTGATTGAGGGTGATTGTTGACTAGATGTTTCGCATCTTCTGGAAAACAGCTGTTGCTTTTCCAATTCAACTGTTGGTCTCTGCATCTCCGTTTCAGCACAGGATACTGCCTAAGAATGTAAATTTTTTCACCTCTTCCAGCCATTGTGGTCCAACTACGATTCCATTTGCAGTGTCCCCATCTCCACTGTGCATGACCTTTGTGTCCTCTGTGCATACTGTATTCAGAGGCTGATTTTGCTTGCTTCTCATTTGAGGTCAACTGTTTCAACTTGCGGTTTCCTCTCGTTCTCTTCAATCAATGCGATGCCATTGGCGAAGTTGAGGTCTCACAGATAGATGTGATTATTCCATTGGATACCATTCTTGATGCGCATCGTTACTTGCTGCATGGTGTAGTCGAAGGCAACCAGAAAAAGTACAGTAGTGGGGACAAGATGCGTTCCTTGTGGATGGCAGTGGCGATTTCATAGGGAAATCAACGTGGTCTGCTTTTCTTGGATGATCAAGAGTTTTTTGTTCTTAGTGAAGTTGCTCCGTGTGCCAGTCAGTTCCTTGACTATACAATAAAGGGTCTTACTGTCATTCTGGTCAGCTGCTTTTTGCGCTTCTTTCCATTTTTGCTCTGGCCAATTCTTCTTGTCCTTCTTCTTGTCCTTGAGCCAGTCCAGCTCCGCACATTGTCGACTCACCGATTGCTTTTCACTGGTGTTTCCATGAGGATTGGGACCTTTAAATCAGCGTCATCAAGGTCTTGGAGTCGGCATTGAAATCATCCTTTCCCATGTCGTCTGCGCTGTTCGTCTGTGCATAAGCTTGGATGACCATCTTCTTGGTGTGCCCATTGGTGATTATGAGATCGCAAATAGGCTTCCAGCCGATAAGGGCGGCTGCTGCTCTTTTTCCAAAGATCAAGCCAAATCCACGTTCACGTCTCTTATCGTAACCAGAAAATAAAATGGTTTTGCTCTCGCTCTTGATTCAGCCACTTCCAGTCAATCGTACTTTGCTCGCTGTAATGCTCGCATCGATGATCCAGACGATGGTTGTGAAATCCCTGCAGTAGCTGGGCGACTCGAGCATTTTGGTGGAGGGTCTGTACGGCCCACATTTCACTGTTTCTTCCAAAGAATATCGCATCTGACTTCAGGTACCCAACCCTGTTTCCGGTTTACTGGCGCTGTCACATGTCTCAAATCTGATAGTCCACCATGATCAGAATATCTTGAGAATTTTCTTACTTATTTAATTATAATAACTGAAGAATGCGTTTCTAATTGAGCACCCCTCAATCCTGATTTCCTCTTCTCACCTTGTGATTTCATTCAAGTTAAACTACACCGTCATATTATGCTGCCTGATAGTGTGTATGGCTGATTAAGACAGGAGTGTGTTGTGCAGAAATGTCTGTGTTACAGATTAAACAGGAAAATGTGCTGTATAACATACAAATATTTGTGTATAACTCAATGTACAGAAGTGCTTTATTTTAATTATTGAAATCTAAATATGGGGGCGGCGCGGTGGTGTAGTGGTTCGCACTGTCGCCTTGCACCTCCAGGGTCTGGGTTCGATTCCCCGGCCAGGCTCGATTCCTGTCTCTGTGTGCATGGAGTTTGCATGTTCTCCCCGTGCTTGGTGGGTTTCCTCCGGGTACTCCGGTTTCCTCCCACAGTCCAAAGATATGCAGGTTAGGCTAATTGGCGTTCCTAAATTGCCCGTAGTGTGTGATTGGGTGTGTGAGTGTGTGTGTGTATGTGTGTGTGCCCTGCGATGGATTGGCACCCTGTCCAGGGTGTACCCCGCCTAGTGCCCGAAGTCTCCTGGGATAGGCTCCAGGTCCCCCGCGACCCTGAACACAGGATTAAGCGGTATAGAAGATGAATGATTGAATCTAAATATGAAGCAGTTTATTGTCAGTTGTTACTTTCATGCGCTGACTTTTTTTTTCTGATATATTGTTTTTGAAGAAAGACGACAGAATCAGAACATAAAGTAATGAAATGGCGGTTTGGTGAAATTAAGATGTATTGAAACTAAGATGGTGGCAGAAATTCAATCAAAAAGCAATGACAAGAGCAAAGATTTCTATATTTCTCTCTCTCTCGCTCTCGCTTTCTCTCTCTAATATCGTCTGAACCCAGACGAAGATGGACTGACCTGTGAGGTCTTGATGACTTCCTGTAAAGGAAGTTCATTTCGGAGGAAGTGAGATGGAGAATGTTAATGTGTGTGTGTGTGTGTGTGAGTGACAGCTTTTATTCTGTAGATGACATTTCTAACCTGAATAATTGACACCGTTACAGTGGAATCAGTGGATGAGCTTTATGGCTGAAATATAAATCCGTCAGAACGGAAGGAAAAAAATGAGACCGAGATGTGACAGGTGATTTGTTTGGTTATTCCAGAAGTAACTTGTCTTCATAGGCACAAACTGATCCCACTATTTTATTTTTAATATGATATAAATATTTAACTTCATATCAGGGTCAAGTATTAGGTAAAACCCTAAGTTATCTCTAGTTCGCTGAGTGTAATTAGGTTGTCTGTCCAAAACACAGCGTTTAAAAGGACAAGTTTAATTGACTTTTTCATAAAAAGAACAACAGAACATTTACTTATAACGTTTACGTTGCTTAATCCGTCGTCCCTTAAGTTTAGAAATCCCAGATGATTCATGCACGCAACACGTGTCTCTCGCCTCTCGAAAAGAAAGAAGAATATTATCAGCAATGTGAGTACTTTATAGATGTTTTTTTAGTTTTGCTATAGAAATAGATGGTTTTTATAATAGATAATTATTATTATTATTATCATTATTATGATGATGTTGTCGTTTTGCACCTCCAGGGTCCGGGTTCGATTCCCTTGATTCCCGCCTCTGTGTGCATGGAGTTTGCATGTTCTCCCTGTGCTTGATGGGTTTCCTCCGGGTACTCCGGTTTCCTCCCACACATGCAGATTAGTCTAATTGGGGTACCAGGGTGTTCCAGGGTGTACCCCGCCTCATTCCCTAAGTCTCCTGGGATAGGGTCCAGGCCCCCCGCGACCCTGAATACAGGATAACATGGTACAGATGATGAGTGACTGAGTGATGTTACATTTGTGAAATTGTCTTGAGGTCATTCGTTTAACGTTATCCCCACGTCATATCAGCGTCGTTTTCATTTCATGAAAGAAATTTCCAAAGCGAGTCAATACGAACAGGGTCCCAATGTCTGTTTCTAAAATATTAACATTTTTACAACCAAAAACTCCTGCTGGTTTGTAAAACAGCTAATAATGCCACGAAAATAAATATTTCAACACTGGATAAAAGTAGGCGGCGCGGTGGCGTAGTGGTTAGCACTGTCGCCTTGCACCTCCAGGGTCTGGGTTCGATTCCCCGGCCAGGCTCGATTCCCGTCTCTGTGTTCATGGAGTTTGCATGTTCTCCCCGTGCTTGGTGGGTTTCCTCCGGGTACTCCGGTTTCCTCCCACAGTCCAAAGACATGCAGATTAGGCTAATTGGCGTTCCTAAATTGCCCGTAGTTTGTGATTGGGTGTGTATGTGTGTGTGCCCTGCGATGGATTGGCACCCTGTCCAGGGTGTACCCCGCCTAGTGCCCGAAGTCTCCTGGGATAGGCTCCAGGTCCCCCGCGACCCTGAACACAGGATTAAGCGGTATAGAAAATGAATGAATGAATGAATGGATAAAAGTGAACCTGTGGTGGAGGTTCTTCATATCAAATGGAGAAAAAGAACCTGCCTTGATATGAATCTTGTCTCAATGCACAGATACCAGCACTTTATATTACACTAATTAGCCAGGAAATCTGGATATTCCTCCGTCTGTGCTGTGTTTCTTCTGCGATTCATCTTGTGTGTGACATCTCATATTTACTTAATGCCTAGTCACCTAGTTTGTAGTCCCTGAAGACAGGAAGTACAGAAATTCTGTCTATTTTTAAACCTGCTTTATGAATCTCATAGTTTTGGCTGTTTGATATTCTAGTAGAGACGGGACTGGGACTTGCGATGAAATTTCTCATGAATGAAGGCAAAACTGATTAGCACAGTATGGGTAATGAGACTCCATTTGAATGGTGCAAACATCTTAAAGATGAATGACGATTGCGGTCGAGGTGGCTCGGAGCCCATCAGTCATTCAGCTAGTGGAATGTCTGATCCTTGAAAACCACCATATAACTTTCTGCCATCTTGTAGAAGAGATGTATCTTGTCTGTGGGAACGAGGTTCAGCAACACCACTTGTACATTACAGGACCTCGGCTGCGAGTTATCTCCACCTTCCCCCCGTACAGTCCTGACCAAAGGCCAAGCCATTTGCACACTAAGGGGTTCCTGGGAGGCCAGCATTTCAGAATTGAAGCTGGCATTCCGATCATGGCTCTAGCTTCCTGAGAGAACTTTCTACCTTGATGGTATCCAAGCACTAGTGAAATGCTGATTTCACTAGTGCTTGGATACCATCAAGGTAGAAAGTGCAAGGTAGAAAGGAAGAATTGCTTTTGTTTTTACTTTTCATAGTTGAAGTATCCTTCACAGCTTGTTGAAACACATGAGTTTTGTTGACGTTTAAGGCATTTAGATTCAGGATCACGAGTACTGACTTTGGGAACGTCTGACTTCGACGTACAGTACAAAGCAGCATTTAACCTCTAAGTACCCTCTTATTAGAAAAGTTTAAAAGTATCTAGTGTCAAGACTTACTCAGCCTTTTTAATACTAGGGCTGCACGATATATCGAAAAAATATCGTTATCGCGATAATGGCATGCGCGATAACCATATCGCAAGGAGTTGCGATAAATACTTTATTTGCCAAGCATTTGTGTGTCCAAATTTGACCAATCAGATGGGCCCTTACTATGTTTATACCCGCTTATATCTTTATATATATATATATATATATATATATATATATATATATATATCTTTATACTTCATTCTGCCGCGAGCTAAGCCCGGATGATCAGAAGACTTAGCAATTAGCCGTTAGCCCTTTGTAGTGTGGACGGTAAACCCAAACGCGGAAGCAAGCGAGTAGGCAGGATAACCACGCGAATTAGTCTAAGGACTCTTACAGAAGGGGAGCAAGGGAAAAACACACATTTAACCCGCGTCCTATAAACACACACTCGAATCAGAAAGTAAACAATCTGAACCGACATGCGCGAACTCAGTGACTAAGCTCTATGCGGTGGTTTTAATAAATAATAAAAAAAAATAGGCAATAATAATAATAATAATAAAATGTATTTCTCTAGGGAAATGTGATGTCAACAACAATCTCATATCGCATATTTTTCTAATATCGTGCAGCCCTAATTAATACTAATCGTTGCATCAATGAAAGAGCAGGACGAGGGTATTAGCCTGTCAGAAATGACACACTGGGACGTATCCGACTCTCGGTCCCCTAATCCATTATAGTTTTCATTAACAGTTTGACCCCTGCACTCTGCTGTCTCTGTATCTTCATGTTCCACCATGCTTTGGTTAATGATGATGTGAATTACTGTGTCATGGATAAATGAAGTTTGGGTATTTTAAATATCAAGGGCAGAGGAGTGATTTGGCAATGAGTACGTTCATCCTACTGAGGTCATTTGACATGTTTTTTTTTTTGTAGTTTTTCGAACGACAACATTAAATGCTCATTTCTGATGATTTTTAAAGCAGCATTTACACAAATAGGTCACTTAATTTGTTATGTAACAGTTCATTGACAAAGTCCTAAAGACTTATTTGCTTTAACCATTTGCTGAAGTAAACTGACAAGGTTGTTCAAATAATAGCATAGTTAATTAAGCGAGATAATTAAATAAGTAATACAGACGGCCATTAATTCATATCATTTCACTCTTTTCAAGGTGATAAAATGTGTTTAGTGTAAGGTCTTTGTACAATGCGTCAACAAACGGCTAAAATCAAAACACTGGCACTCGAATTCTGTTTCTAAATCATTTTCTTTAGGTTCAAACATTAGAAAAGGTGTTTGATGAAGAGATGAAAGTGAATGATCGAGAATGTTGTGGAATTGTTAGTGTCTGTAGGGGGTTTAAATGAGTGTTCTCTTAATTGTTGAATGTTGATTTGTGAGGATGTTGTTAAATTTTGGTGTTTGATGACAAAAGGTAAAGTGTTTGATGCTGAATGTTTATATTTGACAGAGAATGTTTGTGTTTAATTGAGAATGTTGTTGTTTAGTGTTGGTTATATAGAATGTATAACGTTTGAGTGTTGATACAGTGGTGTTCAAAATAATAATAATAGCAGTGTGTTGATAAAAGTGAGTAAAGCTCCATATCCATATAATAACTTTTAATTTAAATCTCATAAATGCATTGGAGAGACCCTGCACACTCTATTCTGAATCACAACATGAAGAAAAATGTGATAAATGTATTGTTAGTTTAAAACAAATATTAGTCTGTTTAAAATAATAGTAGTGTGGAGTTCAATTAGAGGTAAATTATTCTGTGATAAACAGGTGTCCAACAAGTTCCCCTTATTTAAGGATAACTGCAGAAAAGGTTGTCCTGTGCGTTTCTCTCTGAAAATCAGAGTAAAATGGGTCGTCCAGACATTGTTCAGAAGAACAGCGTACTTTGATTCAAAAGTTGATTAGAGACGGAAAACATACAAAGAAGTGCAGAAAATGATCGGCTGCTCGGCTAAAATGATACCAAATAATTTTTAAGCTTTAAAATGGAGACCAAAACCAGAAACACGTGGAAGAAAACGTAAAACTAACATTCGAATGGATCGAAGAATAACAAAATTGAACATCTCAAGAACATCTAAAGTTACCTGTTAGTGCTGTTACTATTAGAAGACGGCAATGTGAAGTCAAGATATCAGCAAGAAGCCGCCGCAAAGTCTCATTGTTGGAAAAAAGAGGTTACAGTTTGCTGAAGAACACATTGACTGTGAAATGGCGCAATATTTTGTGGACTGGTGAAAGCAAGATGGTCCTTTTTGGATCTAGAGGCCGCAGACAGTGAAGCATGGAGGTACAAGCATCATGATATGGGCATGTAGTTTCTCGTATTATGGTGTTGGGCCTATTTATCACATTTCAGGGATCATTGATCAATTTGAGTACATCAGAATACTTAAAGAGGTCATGTTGCCTTATGCCGAAGAGGAAATGCCCTTGAAATGGGTGTTTCAACAAGACAATGACCCTAAACACACCAGTAAGCGAGCAGCATCTTGGTTCCAGACCAACAAGATTGACGTTATGGAGTGTCCAGCCCGATCCCCAGACCTTAATCCAATAGAAAACTTGTGGCCTGACATTAAAAATGCTGTTTCTGAGGCAAAACCAAGAAATGCAGAGGAATTGTGGCGTGTAGTACAATACTCACAGATGTTAAGCAGTTCTCAGAAACCTGGTTATACAACGAAATATTAGTTCAGAGATGCACAAGAAAGATTAACAACTTCAAGCATTTTTGTTTAAACGGTAAATTCATCACTTTGTAAAGATGAGTGATGGCACTGCTATTATTTTGAACACCACTGTACATTTTGGTGTTGATGGAGATGGAGAAAGATGTTGAACGTTGGTGTTTGATAATTCATGTTATCATGTAGAATACTCATGTTTGATGGAGTGTTTTATTGGTGTTTAATGGAAAATTTAGTGTTTGGTAGAGAATGTTGTCGAATGTTTGTATTAAATGGTACATTTTAGTTGATTGAGTGTATTGTTATTTGATGGACAAATCTGAGTTTTAACGTTTAATGGTAAATATTGGTATTTGATGGAGAAGGATTTTAAATGTTGGTGTTGGATGTTCGATGATTGTTTTCATGTAGAATAGTGATGTGGTGTTCAGAGCTGGTGTTTAATGGTAAATAATTTTGAATGTTGGGATTTGATGAACAATATTGTTAAATATTGCTGTTTTTGTGTTAAATAAGGTGATTGTTGGGGTTTAAAGGTAACTGTCAATTGATTAAGTATGTTGAATATTATTGATTGATGGAGAATGTTGTTGAATGTTGGTGTTCAGTGATTCATTTTGGTGTCTGATGAAGAATGTGGTTGAATATTTGTGTTTGATAGAGTAGGTCGATTGTTGATGTTTGATAATAAATGTTGGTATTTGGTGAAGGATGTTGTTGAATGTTTGTGTTTAATAGTAAATGACTGTTGATTGACAATGTTTTTAAATATTGGTGTTTAATAGAGACATTTGAGTGTTGGTGTTTAATGGTTGTTTAATGTTGGTTTTTGATGGAAAATATTTTTTGATTAATGGTGAATCTTGGTGTTTGATGGAGAGTGTTGATGAATGTTGGTGTTTGATGGAGAGTGTTGGTGAATCTTGGTGTTTGATGGAGAATAAGTTGATTGTTGGTGTTTAATTGTAAATGTCAGTTGATTAAGAATGTTGTTAAGTGTTGGCGTTTGATGTCTGGTGGTAAATATGTTTCAGCGTTGATGTTTGATGAAGAATGTTGTTTAATATTTGATGGAGTGAGTTGATTGTTGGTGTTTGATGGTGCATGTTGTTGAATGTTGGTATTTGATGGAAAAGGTTGAATGATGGTGTTTGATGGTAAGTGTTTTATACGGAATGTTATAAAATGTTGATGGGTAATGTGTATGTTGAATGTCTTTAAGTTCAACGTGACCAATCTTCTCTGACATTTGGTGTCTATGGACAGCTTTGTTAAACTTTGAAGGGGAAATTGCTGACTAGCTGCATTTCTGTTCTAACTGTGCGCAAGTGGAAAGGAGGAACAAATGGAGAATAAAAAGAGCAAAGAGTCTTTACATTTTCATAGAACGGCCTGCAGGTAAGGCTTTTGGGCTGCCATTGATTATTTTAAAGTTCAGCTGTGATCTTTGAAGCAGTTCTGCTGTAGACTTACACTTAACATTGATCCTACAATAAACATATACTACTGTAGCTTTCATTATTTTATGCACTCCATGAAACATCCACTTACTTCGCTCTAGAAACTGGTAATGTGCACAAAATTGCCCAATGTCCACCCCTATTCCAAATGCAGAAGCTTCAATGACTTTTACTGTGTATCCTACTAAACACTACAGTACCTCTCCAGTAGACCCTAGTGTGCTGTAATTCTCCCACTGTACATGCTATTATCTATACTGTTGATCTCATCACACACAGTGTGGATGGTTGTAATCAAAGCTATTATGTAATAAACCTATTACCCTCCCACATACACCATTATCCACTCTATTGCCCATTTGACCTAATTGTAGACCCAGTTACTCGCACCGGACACCCTATTACCTCCACAGCCCATATTGCTCACTCTTTCAGCCTGATTGCACAACTTACTACCCCCACTGTACACCCTACTACCCTCACTATAGACCCTTTTACCTCCCATAGACCCAATCGCTTCCAATGTACACTCTATTATACTCACTGTGGAACATTTTACTCCCACTGTACACTCTGTTACCCCCACTAAATATACCATATTACCCTCCATAGACTCTGTTACTTCCAATGTAGACTCAAGTACACTTATTAGTGTGACTGTACACCCTGTTACCCCTACTACAGACCCCATCAACCATCACAGTTCTTCTACCCCCAATGTACATTGTATTATACTCACCGTGGGATGTATTACTCCCACTGTGCACTCTGTTACCCCACTACTGACCACGTAACCCACAATGTACACTTCAATACACTAACTGTGGAACGTATTACTCTAAATTTACATCCTGTTGGCCCTCTATGGACCCTATTACCCCTAAAGACCCTGTAGTTCCCAATATACACGCTATTAAACTCATTATGGAACTTATTACTGTATTCCCACGGTACACCCTGTTATAGCCCACTAGAGACCCAATCACCCACCATAGACCCTGTTATTCTTAAATTTGACTTCCAAACGTATTATTCTCTCTGCACACCCTATTACTCCCATTTTTTTTTTCCTGCTTTGTCCCCATTTTCACCGAAAAGTAGGACACGCCAAGGATAATGAGGGGTTAGAGACACCAGAAATCGATTAAGAAACAATAAATGGATTTTTTTCTTCTTCTTTTGATTACATTTCCTCCTTCGCTGTGTTACAGGTACAGTAGCTTCTTGAGGAAATAAAGACCTGAGAAGAAGTGTGTATGTGGGAGGATTAAAGTGTGCAGCTGATAAGAGTGTGTAGCTGACGTGTGCTGATGAAGATTACTGACCAGAATTGACCATATGATCACAGATGTACAGTATAAGCACTTTTTTATTTTTTTTTACATACTTTAGATAGCTTTCGCACTTGTATTGTAAACGCTTTGACAAGCATGCACTTTTTTTTCCCCTCTTTCTTTCTCACACACACTTAGATATCACATCCACAGGCTTTTCTCTGGAGTGCTGCTGACTCAGCCGTCACACTTCCACAGCTTGGATATCACACGACTAAGGCTTCAGTTGTGTTAATGCTCGTCTTCACCCGGCATGTATGCACTTCGTTGCATGACTTGCAGCTTTTCGAACCAGAGTGACTTATGTACAGTAAATCCCAGTAACTTACTTCTCCTCCTAGCAAAGTGCTATTACTGCTCTTCTACAATGTAGCCAGTTCAAGAGGATGGGGGAATTAATCACGGTCTGCCCTCATGTCATTTGTGATGATTCCGAGGCTCAGTTATGAAAACACTATTATTAAACGCTAATATGCGATCATAACGGCACGGTGGCTCAGTGGTTAGTGCTGTCGCCTTGCACCTTCAGGTTCCGGGTTTGATTCCTCCCTTGGGTCTGTGTGCATTGAGTTTGCATGTTCTCCCTGTGCTTGGTAGGTTTCCTCCCATAGTGTGTGAGTGTGTGTATGTGTGTGTCCTCTCTGATGGATTGGCACCCTGTCCAGGGTGTAACCCGCCTCGTGACCGAAGTCTTCTGGGATAGGCTCCAGGCGCGATGATCCTATACAGGATAAAGGGGTATACTGTAGATGATGAGTGAGTGAGGAATATGAGACTTCACACACGGCAGCACACAAGTTTCATTCAAGAGCACGTTTTCTGACAGTCAGTTGATGAAATTGTTTGATTAGTGTTAATTAGTTTTCTCTAACAGCACAGCTCCAGTGCCAGTTATAATTCAGATCATAGGTTCAAAGTTTTTTATAGTAACAACATACAGAAGGATTTCTAACATACAGAAGACATGGTAAGATTTTGTCTTTTTAACTGCAAGAATGAGAAAAAATTTCATGTCCAATTCCTCCCCGTCACTAGGGGGCTCCCACATTAAGGCTACCACTACCACTCAGTCCGGAGGGCCAAAGATTATCACGTGTTTCCTCCAAACCACGTGACGCCAGCTGACCGCATCTTTTCGGACATCTCACTCACGCACCGTTAGGGGCGGCGTAACACATTCGGAGGACAGCGCTATCCGCTCCTTCCACTTGCGCGAGCTCACAGACGCCCCTGATTGGCTGTAGAGCCGTGATTAATGTGGGAGCGCAAGTACCTCTCATCCCTCCCCTCTGAAAGAGCTCGGCCAATACAGCATCACCCGGGAATCGAACCAGCGATCTCGGAGCAGTATAAATAGAATAAAGTAAAGTAGATACAATAACACAGTAAAGATCCAATTAACAAATTTAATTTAATGTTTATGTAACATCCTCAGCAGCGACCTCATTTCCCCTCTCGTCTGTTCCAACCACTCAGCAGTCAGCATCACCAGTATACTAATCACCATCCTGATCATCTGTCATCATCTGCACCTGTTTCTCACTTGTTCATGCCTTAAGTTAGATGGTTTTATGCTTGGATGATTCATAGGTCACTGTGTGGCTTAACAAACTAAAACATTGCTCTGAAATTGCTCTAAAAAACAACAACGAGAGACGTACATCAGGAAGTCTGGAGAACTATTCCTCAAGACTGCATTAAAAATACAAGAACATCTGGCTCTTTGGAAGCATGAGCATGGTTCAATACTTTGTATTGTATTGCACAGTATTGCAGCTGCTATAATGCATGTGATAACAGGAATTAAAAGGTTTCTGGGACATTAAATAACTACTAAAACGTGATAAAAATTACGACACATGGTAATCTTTGACAGAATGCATTAACATATGAGAGGAATAAAACTTTGGGACACGCTGTTATTGGAAAATAATCATCTTCAGGGTGGTAATGGCCCAGCACAAATCATATTAATAATGTTAGTACATTTCCTAATCCACATGTTTTCCTAGTAGTCAGGTAGCGTTCAAGTTAAAACCCTCCCTTTAGGATGGCAAGAACCATATACTTTTTGAACCTCTTTCTCTCCATCTTTCTTTACATAGCTGCATGTGAATGTTTCTTCTTCTTGGAAATGGAAACCCACTGCTGGAGGTCATGGTTCTCCGGCCGCTTCTAAAACTACAGGGAGGAGCCTTGGCAGGGCACCTAGCTTACACACACACACGCAAACACACACCCGTTCCAGCCCTCCACTCTCACACACCTCCCCTCACCAGGTTTTCCTACACTACATTTTGGACACAAACTCCTAATTTCTACCTGCACACACTGCAGCGACACATTAAGGAAGTGAGGTGACGTGCTGGAATTTTCAAATCCCTGGCTCTTTCTTTATGCCCACGATTCACTCCACTTGTTTTTTTCCTCTTCTCTTCTGTTTCAGGCATGAAGACTCCTCTGAGCCCGGCACAGCTGATGGAGAACAGCCCCCCGTACTTTCGGGTCACAGAGCTGACGGACGGAATGGAGGACGTTTCGCCGCAGGAAAGGAAGAAGCTTTTGTACTCGCTCTGTGAGGTGTGTAACATCCAGCTGAACTCACCAGCCCAGGTCGAGACACACTACAATGGGAAATCCCATCTGCGCCGGGTCAAACAGCTCAACAGCGGAGAGAGCTCGCCGGCTGGCAACAACAACAACAGCAGGAGCAGCAGCGTCCCGAATCCTCTCACCACGGCAATTACAAGCGGCAGCACAGGTGAGGCTGTTTACTCGGTTCCCTGCGTCAACTCGCAACACAAATTCTTAAAATAAGCTTCAAAATTCTAAATTCCAAAGAATCAGTAAGGTGAGTTGTTATATACAATACATCATTACTGGATTATTTGGTGGGAATGAACGAGACTCAGGGCTGGGAATCACCAGGGACCAGACGATTCGATATAATCACGATACCAAGGTGGCGATTTGAGCTGGATTGCAATTCTATATATAAGTATCACGATTTTATAAATATCACTATTCGGTATAATTATTTTAATATAATAATTTGCTCCGGCCACACAGGATGTTGCGCTGCCTGCCAATGTGTAAACGATTTAGAGCGTTTAAATATAGGATTGTTACCGCCTCAAATGCAAACATATTTAAATGAATCATTTTCAACAGAAAAAAATCTATCCATTCATACAAAAGATTCACAATATAGCATTGAATCGTTCCCCCCCACCCGCCCCCATCTCTATGCAAACTACCTAAACATCTGTAATGTTAATGCACCCTGATTTACACTTGACTCATCAATTTGACTCCTTCCAGCTATCTCTTTTTACAGTATCTCACAACACTGTGTAGGTCGCAACAATAAGGGTTGGTGATAGAAATTCAGCAAGGACCATTTTGTCCCTCAGCTTGATTACAAGTGGATGTTTCTTGCTAAATGTTAATCCTGTACTTGGTGTTATGTGCTGCTAGCAATGAACTCCTTGTGATGGGTTTTGGATTGCATTTATTCATGAAAAACATAATTTCATATTGTTTGTAAGGATGGCACCGTGGCTCAGTGGTTAATGTTTTGTTATGGCTTAGGTGACAGCGCTATGGCCTCACCTTGCACACATGCAGGGTCCCGGTTCGATTCTCGCCACAGTGTCTGTGTGCATGGAGTTTGCATGTTCTCCCCGTGCTTAGTGGGTTTCCTACTGGTCCTCCGGTTTCCTCCGACACTCCAAATTGGCGTTTCCAAAGTGCTCGTAGTGTGAGAATGAGTGAATGAATGTTGACCGGCGGTCCTATCATGGTCATACAAATGGGAATAAATACAATGATCACCATTGACCTCTATGGACAATGGACCTCTATGGTCCCTATGGTCTCTATGGTCCCTATATATAGTATATAGGGAGAGAGAGAGAAAGCACAGGTTGGTGAGGGAGAACTGTGCAAAGTCTTTAAACAACCCTAAAGAAACTAGAATAAATGCTGCAAATTACCTATACAGTGAAACCTCGGATTGCGAGTAACGCGGTTTCCGAGTGTCCCGCAAGACGATCAAAGTTTTTAAATAAATTTTGACTTGGAAAATGAACAAGTCTTGGTTTACGAGTACAGAGTATCATGTATCACGCATGCGCTTCTTGTTTTGATGCCGAGTGTCACATGATCACAACTGAGCCAACGGTTTTTCTCTCTCTTGCGCTGCGGAATTGTGGGTAGTCGTCACCCCTGCTGGGTCTTAGTGCACGTCTCTTATAATCAACATCCGCACGTGTGTACTGTTTATTATAACACACGTGTGTGCGTGCATGTAAAGCAAAAGAAAGTCTCATTAGAGAGGTTAAAGATCCGTTTTCTCTCTCCCTCTCTGTATTTGCCTGGACTTTGTCTGCGTGCACGTCATTGGACACTGTGCTCCTTCTCACACACACACACACACACACACACACACACACACACACACACACACACCTCCTCCTTTTGCCTTTACACACACACTCTTTCTCTCTCTAATGGAAAGACAATTCTTTTCAAAGGTAAAGTGCAGGTTAATTTGTTTTATTTTTACTTTACAGCAGTGATTTTGTTATGTTGCCCAATCGAGAAAATTATTTTCATGTATTAATTTTTTTGGGCTGTGGAACAAATACTTCACCCAGCATGTCGACCAGATTAATGGGTTCCCATTATTTCTTATGGAAAAAGTCGCTTTCGTTTACGTGTGTTTTGAAATACGAGTCTATCTACCTGAGAACTATCTTTCTCAAGATTACATTAAAAATACAAGGACGTATGGAGAAATAATGGGACTTTAAACTCAAGACTTTTGGACAATACTGTATATTTTGATTAGTATCAGTATCGCTAGTTACTTACCTCAGACCACTAACCCATGTCCTGTCCATGTTCTTTGAAAGTTTTATCCACAATGTCAAATTTTTATATACAGTAAATCATTTTGTTCTCTTCTTGCGAGCAGGCATAGTTCTCTCTGAGATCATTGCTACCACGAGGAAGGAAAAAACCGGAGCTATGCTAATAGGCCAAATGCTAACTGGCCATTCTGTTTATGAAAGACTTCTCAGAGAAGAGTCCAAACGATCGTAAGCCAGTTTACAGCTTCAGCCCCTGTTTTTAAACAAGTCCAGAGTTGTTGGGTTGATCACTAGGCAGCATGTGTGAGTCCAACAAGTATGTGTGTGCAGCCAGTGGTGGCCAGATGACACCCCGCCAATAAGACTCTCGCACAGAAGTTACAGACATTATGCAGTCTCCTTCTCATAACGAGAAATAACACCTGCATGCATGTTTCACAGGCTCACTGATGGACAGCATGTGTGAAGGAGAACTGTTCAGTGACGATGCAAGTTGGCCTTTTTATTGTGTGATTATGCACACATTTTATGAGGCCTCGATGTGTGAAGAGTCAGTGTGGCATTTTTTTTTTTGTTCAGTGTGAACTCCCACCTGCTGAGATCATTACAGGGATTTTGCTGGTTAAGCAATGCTGTGTGTGTGAAAGCATGCAAGAGAGATTATATATGCGCATTTCGTATTCTAGCGCTGTGTCACCAGTGATATAGGATCAGATGCTAAATGTAACAGTATTCATCACATTCCTAGGTGGTGGCAGTCATGAAAAAGTGAATTCAGTGGCAAAAGTATGATGAGTCATGAAGGAAAATACAGTCAGACCTGCTGAATCTAACTAATCAAATGCCAATAATCCCCAACAAACATTAACATTCAATAAAACATACCACCATCAAACACCAACATTCCCCGAACAAAAGCTCACCAGTATCCACCATCGAACATCAACATTCAATAGCAAACAGCAGCAAAAACAGACATTCCCCGACTAACACTGTCAATCACCACCATTCACCAATTTTCACCATCAAACACCACCATTCACCAAACACCATTAAACATCAATGGTGTTCAATAACAAACACCATCAAAGACGAGCATTCCCCCAACAAACATCATTAAATATTATTAATCACCAATATTCACAATGAAACTCCACCATTCCCCCAAAAATCACCTTTAAACTGCAGCATTCCCCAACAAACACCATTGAACAGTAGCATTCCCCAACAAACATCATTAAAGATCATTATGAACTGTGAAACACAAACAATTCCCTAAGACACACTATCAAGCACCAATGTTCCTTAACAAACACCATCAAACAATCTCCAATCTCCAACAGTTACCTTTAATTTCCACCATTCTCTAACAAACACCATAAAACAACTGTGTTCTCCCAACATTTGGCATTAAACATTATTAATCATAAACACTAAAATATTTATCACCAAATACCAGAATTCCTCAACAAACACCATCAAACACCGGCATTCCCCAACAAACACCTAAATTCCTCAACAAACACCATCAAACCCCAGTATTCCTCAACAGTCGCCATTAAACTCTGAGCAGCCATTAACTCCAACAGTCCCCAAACAATACTATCAAACACTAGCATTCCCCCAACAAACATCAACATTCCCCAACAAACACTATCAACAATCACCTTTAATTTAAACCATTCTCTAACAAACACCATCAAGCAACTGTATTCTCCCAACATTTGGCATTAAAGATTATTAATCATAAACAACAAATATTAATCACCAAATACCAGAATTCCCCAACAAACACCGGCATTCCCCAACAAACACCATCAAACACCAGTATTCCTCAACAGTCGCCATTAAACTCGAAGGAGCCATTAACTCCAACAGTCCCCAAACAATACTATCAAACACTAGCATTCCCACAACAAACATCAACATTCTTCAACAAACACCATCAATCCCCAACAAACATCAATAAACACCAGTATTCCCCAACAAACACTATCAACAATCACCTTTAATTTAAACCATTCTCTAACAAACACCATCAAACAACTGTATTCTCCCAACATTTGGCATTAAAGCTTATTAATCATAAACACCAAATATTTATCACCAAATACCAGAATTCCCCAACAAACACCATCAAACACTGGCATTCCCCAACAAACATCAACATTCATCAACAATCACCATCAAGCACCAGTATTCCCCAACAAACACTATCAAATATCTCCCACCTATATCCACCTAACACTCCAACAAACACCATCAAACAATACGCACCAATATTCCCTATTAAACCCCAACATATCCCAACAAACACTATCAAGCAACAGCCTTCCCCGTATTCCCAATTCAACACCAACAAACACTATTTTCGTAAAACTTAGCAGCGAAACAGCAACATGCTTTTATCAAACACTAAAATTATAAATGAAATACTATCGCACCAGAATACTATAACCAAAATTACACCATAAAATATCAGCGACCATCAAATTCTCATAAACCTCAGCAACTACCATTTTGCTTCAAAAAGTGATAGTGTATTCAATGTCAACATTATTTATAAAAAGGCAACAATCAACACTCACCATCAACCACCCTTTCACAGTTGCATACTGTTAAACACCAACAATACCAAATCTCCTAAACACCAACATTCTCAATCAAACAGCATCAAACATTGTCAGATTTTTGAAACGAGCATTTTTATTCACAGAGTTCAGTCACATTTACAAGTACTTAGGGATCATTACAGCGATTACTGACAGGTACAGACGAGTGTTCCGGAAGGTGTGTGTGTGTGTGAGGTGTTAAAAGGTGTTCGCACTGAAGCACTTGGAGGTGTAACTGATTCTTGGAGGTGATGTAGTGTGTGCATTCTGAGCTGCGATATGTAATTACAACAGGAAGCCGCCCTGTATCAGGTTCAGAGGAAGAGGAGCTTATGCTGATGTCATGCAGTGTCAGATTCACAGCAGGTTCTGTAGACCTGTGTCCTCTCGTGACCCCACCGGGTTCTCCACTGTGCTCTCGGGGAACCCTTAACGCTGACACACAGCTCCTGACAGGGTGTGGTTCAGTAAAACTCAGTTAAATAGGAAACATACTGTAGCCTGCGACTCTCCAAAAGAACCATAAGGGGCTTCCTCAGAAGATTCTAGAACTTAAGTTCTCTATCTAAAATAAAATAACATTTCATTCCACTTCATTTCATCATTCCACTATTTCCCTCTTGCTGTGCTATTTATGCTCTTTGTCTTATTCTATCCATCTCTTTTTCCTTATTTTCCATCCATCAATTAACCTCTGGAGTCTGACTAGGAGGCCAACGGTGACCATTGTGTTTATTCCCTTTTTGTACGACCGTGGTAGGACCCCAGGTCAACATTCACACACTACAGGCAATTTGGGAACTCCAGTTAGCCTAACATGCATGTCTTTGGACTGTGAGAGGAAACCAGAGAACACGGAGGAAACCCACCAATCATGGAGAGAACATGCAAACTCCATGCACACAAACCTGAGGAGGGAATCGAACCCCGGACCTGAAGGTACAGTACAAGGTGACAGTGATGACCACTAAGCCACCCAGCTACTTATTGCTATGCCTCTTTCTCTCCATCCATCCATCCATCCATCCATCTTTCTCTGTGTGCTATAAAATCATTCCATTATTTACCTCTTGCTATGTTATTTATTTTCTTTGTCTTTAGCCTCTCTCTCTCTCTCTCTCTCTCTCTCTCTCTCTCTCTCTCTATCTCTCTCTCTCTCTCACTCACCCTCTCTCTGGTGTAAAATGTTTTATTCTCTGTTTTATTGCCATACTATTTATGATGTGCCGCTTTTTCTGTCTTTATTTACTTAATTTTTCTTTTTCTCATCTGTCCTATCTATCCTATATATTGCTGACGTTTTATTCACTGGACATTTGGACCGTAAGTAGTATACAATACCCTGCGACCATCACTCGACAGGTTCCAAATAATATGGAATTGATAGGTGTGTGTGTGTGTGTGTGTATGTGTGTGAGTGCCACTGTGTTAAGACATTGCATTTTGTAGTATCCACAAGATGGCAGTGTTGGTATGTTGTGCATTTGTGAGTAAAAGCATTACAAACTGCATTGGTATACACACACACACACACACACCTACACACACGCGTCCTAAGCCAACGTCTCTCTCTCTCTCTCTCTCTCTCTCTCGTTCTCTCTCTGTTTGTGTGTGTGTGTGTGTGTGTGTGTGTGTGTGTGTGTGTGTGTGTGTGTCGTTCTGCCTCTTTGTGTTAATTTACTTTAAATATTTGCGTTATTTACTTCTCTGACGTGTCTCTCTGAGGAACCCCGCTAAGTGCTAACAATCGCTCTCGCCAAACTCCCTCACTCGTTTTTTTTTTACACCAGGCTGTTAAACACAAAGGAGCTATGGGGAGGAAGAGTCCACACTCATTTTTACTACACAACAGCGACGGCTTTAAAAACACATCAATCGATTTGTACATTCCAGCATGAACATTCTGTTCACCAGTCTCTCTCTCTCTCTCTCTGTCTCTCTCTCTGTCTCTCTCTCTCTCTCTCTCTCTCTCTCTCTCGTGAAACCCTCGTTAACAGGAAAATTTTTTAGGTTCCTTGTAGAACATGTTAGGGTCCTAAAGATACCTAGACTGTGAGGAAGAGAGAGAAAAGGAAAGAGGAGAGAGAGGAGCCAAGTAACGTGTTGACCTTCTTTGATCTCATTAAGCAGCTCTGACTTAGATAGCATTTGATTCATCAGTAAACTCTGGGGAGGTCTGTCTGTCTGTCTGTCTGTCTGTCTGTCTGCGTAACTGACTGTCCATCACAATAAATGGATGGATTGTGGAATAGATGGAAGATAAGAGATTTAATCTGTTTATCAGGTGAGCGTCAGATATCGTACTGTATTCTTGTCCTATTATTATGCATCCATCAATTTATCCATCCATCCATCCAGTGAGCCAGCCAGACAGCTAATCGGCCATCACTTACCTCACAGATGTGTATGCGGCACAGACTTCTCTTCTGTGCATCATCTATATGACCAGAACGGCAAAGGCAAAAATAATAGCCATTAAATAATCATTAATTAACAGTTCAGAAACTGACTGCGTCATCTGTGCCACAATTAATTTGTCCATCCATCCAACCATTCATCCATCCACTTAAACATCCAGCCATTTGTCTATCCTTTGCTTCATCCATCTCTTCATGTACAGTGGCTTGCAAAAGTATTCGGCCCCCTTGAACTTTTCCACATTTTGTCACATTACAGCCACAAACATGAATCAGTTTTATTGGAATTCCACGTGAAAGACCGATACAAAGTGGTGTACACATGAGAAGTGAAACGAAAATCATACATGATTCCAAACATTTTTTACAAATAAATAACTGCAAAGTGGGGTGTGCGTAATTATTCAGCTCCCTTTGGTCTGAGTGCAGTCAGTTGCCCATAGACATTGCCTGATGAGTGCTAATGACTAAATAGAGTGCACCTGTGTTTAATCTAATGTCAGTACAAATACAGCTGCTCTGTGACGGCCTCAGAGGTTGTCTAAGAGAATATTGGGAGCAACAACACCATGAAGTCCAAAGAACACACCAGACAGGTCAGGGATAAAGTTATTGAGAAATTTAAAGCAGGCTTAGGCTACAAAAAGGTTTCCAAAGGCCTGAACATCCCACGGAGCCACTGTTCAAGCCATCATTCAGAAATGGAAGGAGTATGGCACAACTGTAAACCTACCAAGACAAGGCCGTCCACCTAAACTCACAGGCCGAACAAGGAGAGCGCTGATCAGAAATGCAGCCAAGAGGCCCATGGTGACTCTGGACGAGCTGCAGAGATCTACAGCTCAGGTGGGGGAATCTGTCCATCGGACAACTATTAGTCGTGCACTGCACAAAGTTGGCCTTTATGGAAGAGTGGCAAGAAGAAAGCCATTGTTAACAGAAAACCATAAGAAGATCCGTTTGCCCAGCAAACATGTGGAAGAAGGTGCTCTGGTCAGATGAGACCAAAATGGAACTTTTTGGCCAAAATGCAAAACGCTATGTGTGGCGGAAAACTAACACTGCACATCACTCTGAACACACCATCTACACTGTCAAATATGGTGGTGGCAGCATCATGCTCTGGGGTGCTTCTCTTCAGCAGGGACAGAGAAGCTGGTCAGAGTTGATGGGAAGATGGATGGAGCCAAATACAGGGCAATCTTGGAAGAAAACCTCTTGGAGTCTGCAAAAGACTTGAGACTGGGGCGGAGGTTCACCTTCCAGCAGGACAACGACCCTAAACATAAAGCCAGGACAGCAATGGAATGGTTTAAAACAAAACATATCCATGTGTTAGAATGGTCCAGTCAAAGTCCAGATCTAAATCCAATCGAGAATCTGTGGCAAGATCTGAAAACTGCTGTTCACAAACGCTGTCCATCTAATCTGACTGAGCTGTTTTGCAATGAAGAATGGGCAAGAATTTCAGTCTCTAGATGTGCAAAGCTGATAGAGACATACCCTAAAAGACTGGCAGCTGTACAGTAATTGCAGAAAAAGGTGGTTCTACAAATTATTGGCTCAGGGGGCTGAATAATTACGCACACCCCAGTTTGCAGTTATTTATTTGTAAAAAATGTTTGGAATCATGTATGATTTTCGTTCCACTTCTCACGTGTACACCACTTTGTATTGGTCTTTCACGTGGAATTCCAATAAAATTGATTCATGTTTGTGGCTGTAATGTGACAAAATGTGGAAAAGTTCAACAGGGCCGAATACTTTTGCAAGCCACTGTATCCTATAGCTTCAACCATCCCTATTTACTGTACATGTATCCATTCATCATTCACCCATTTGTCCATCCATCCCTCTATTCATCCATCCACTCATACTTCCACATGCAACCAACAATTTGTTAATTCCATCCATCCATCCATCCATCCATCCATACACTACCGCTCAAAAGTTTCAAACTAAATTTCTTTGTTTTCAAAAGAAAACCACATTTCAACATTGCAGTTCACAAGCAATTTTATTTAATTTCGCAAACATTACCTGAAATTCTGACTGTAATGGAATGGGAAGGAAAGTCTTCAGATCTGAACCCTATTGAGCTATTGTGGGATCAGCCTGACCGTATGGTACGGAGGAAGACTCCATCAAGCCTATCTATCCCGTGGGAGATGCTCCAGGAGACATTGGTATGAAATCTCATCAGAATATCTCGAAAAATTGACAGATAGAATGCCTGTGATCTGCCAGGCTGGCAAAATCTTTTTTTAATGAAGGCAAAGTTTAAAGAACCCATTCATCATTTCCATCAAAATTATTATTTCCAACTCTGACAATGTCAGCATGTCTTGTTCTTTTGCTTCATTTTCTATTCACACTAATTTCATATGTGTGTATATTTTTGGAAAAATTACAATTTCTAAGTCATCCCAAACCTTTGAGCAGTAGTATACATACTTGTACACATCCAGGCATTCATTTGTCTATCCATTGCCTCAGTCGTCCATGCATTCATCTACAGTACTTCTACATCCACCCATTTGTCTATCCATTGCTTTATCAATCCATCCATTTATTCACCTGTCTATTCATTTTTCTATCCATCCATCCATTCATCCATCCATCCAACCATCCATCCATCCATCCATACCCTACATACAGTAATACTGTATGCATACTTTCATCCATACATTGGACCATTTGTTTGTTTTTGCTTTATTTATGCTCCTATTCACCACCAGCCCATCCATCCAAGTATAACTGTAAAAGGCTGGCTGGCTGGTTGGATGGAGGAATGGATGGATGGATTTGATCTGTAGATGGATAAGTTGGATGGATGGATGGACAGATGACCAGATTCATCCAAGTATTTATCCATCCATAAGTCTATCCACTCATACATCCACCCATTAATCTTTTCATCTATTCATCCATCCATCCATCCATCAATCCATCCACCCAACTTATCCATCTATAGAACCATCCATCCATCTATCCATCCATCCATCCATCTATAGAACCATCCATCTATCCATCCATCCATCTATAGAACCATCCATCCATCCATCCATCTATAGAACCATCCATCTATCCATCCATCCATCTATAGAACCATCCATCCATCCATCCATCCATCCATCCATCCACCAAACTTATCCATCCATCCACCCAACTTATCCATCTATAGAACCATCCATCCATCCATCCACCCAACTTATCCATCTATAGAACCATCCATCCATCCATCCACCCAACTTATCCATCCATCCATCCACCCAACTTATCCATCTATAGAACCATCCATCCATCCACCCACCCAACTTATCCATCCATCCATCCATCCACCCAACTTATCCATCTATAGAACCATCCATCCATCCATCCATCCATCCATCCACCCACCCAACTTATCCATCCATCCATCCATCCTTTTATAGTTACATTATATACACAGAATGACTCTCCTCCTTAGCCCAGCTGTCCTGCTCTGTGGCTCTTCTGCTTTTCGCACTGCTGTATTTTGTTAGTTTGTTAAAGAAGATATTAAAAGTATTAAAAGTATTTTTTTTTTTTTTTTGTTAAATTTCTTTAATTTTTGTGAAGCTGCTTTGAGACAATGACCATTGTTAAAAGCGCTATATAAATAAAATTGAATTGAATTGAAATTAAAACTCCTGCCAAGTGACAGTATATTTGCACAAACAATTTTCAAAAACATTTCATCTGTCGGAAACTGTTTATCTCCTGAAGTCAAACGAGGACAATCTCATGGAAACTCTGATGAATAGAAACCGGCTTAATGAGTTCCATTTGACTCAATAGTGTCTGTTTCCCTACAAATTTCCTCTTTTGTTTTGATGCAGCTATTTAAGAATAAAATAAACAAACCATAATATGTTGGAAAATCTCATGGAAACTCTACAAAGTCTTCATCCCGTCATCAGTATTTTCACACGGAGGCTTTAATTGGAGTGATGCGGCATATCCACTCCGACGCACGGCCCATGCTTGATATCTCAGTACAGACGCGTACAGGAGGGTTTAACCAGGCTGGATTCCATTCCACACATTAATGATTAGTTTGAAAGTTATCTTGCTAGGTGAAAGAACATTGTTGAATATCTGAGGTTGGAAGTAAACGGCTTCATGGCTAAATCGAACATATTTTCCACTTAACTGAGATGATATTCACTTAGTCATATTCACTGGCTTGGTTTTGCAGTGGAAATCAAATTGATCCTTGCGTTCATAACCTTGAAAGGCTACCTGCGCGCATCCATTAAGGGCCGCACACCTGCATACTAACTCGGGTCCACTCTGAGATTTCAGCCTGCTCATAATGCTACTGTAGATCTCCCGGTTTTACTGTAATAGTATGCACTTATTTTAAGAATTTCCTGTTTGAATAAACCCTTTTGTACATTTGTATTTATTTCCTTTATTTAACTACCTAGCCCTGGCCAATAGAACGATAACAATATATGTATAATGCGATAGACACTTCCTTGGATGGCTTTAGGAGACCACCGGAGTGTCTCACTGGGGGACGCATAATGATTACGTCATAGCGTTATGACTAAGGCTGTCACATTTTCAAGGCTCCGTCAAATGCGGCCTTCTTTCACCTGACAACGAAGGGTGCAGCGGTGTATGCTTCACTGCCCAACCCAGTCCAAGATTCTTTGCAAGCTTGGGAGGAGACCGGAAGACAGGATGGCGGACCCAAGGATATTAAAAAATAAATATTTGATAAAAAATAAAATATGTAATATCTAAATAAAATGTGGACATTTTTAATAATAATGAAGAAGGGGTAAATCAAATCAAATTTAGTTTGTCACATACACATCATATGCAGTGAAATGCTTAT